>OZ005659.1:81144446-82344446 GCA_963930645.1 Salticus scenicus | reverse complement strand
GAAGAAAGACTCTTTTATATATTGACATCGGATGTTAACAAAGCGTATTGCTTTTTTTTTGTTGTATATCTCACCAACTTTTGAAAAGGTGAATGTTGTTTTGCAAGGGCAAACACCTTTAATCCACAAGTTATTGTCAATATTATTTGGTTTATTAAAAGAGATTTTAGTCAAATTTATAAAAGCCAGTGTCATAAAAGAAAATTCAAATTTACTAACTTTAAATTATCATAATGTTGATAATCAGAAAAGTGATGATGAACTGCTTATTGGGGAAAAAACAAATGAAATTATTCAAAATCTAAAATCAGATGAAAAAAAGAAATTTTTTTCAACTATAAGAAATTATTATGTAAAATGTTGTGAATATATAATTCTGAAGTTTCCTTTAAAAGATGAAACGCTGTGCCATGCACAGGTATGCAATCTTGAAAACATCGAAACTGCATCTTTTTCAAGTGTGAAATATTTTATTGATAGATTTCCTGTGTTTTTGAAAGAAAATAAAAAAATTGACGAAATACATGCAGAATTTTGTGCTTTGCAAGTTGCAGAGCTACCAACCCACATTATGCAAGAAAAGAAGTGAGCAAAATTAAGAATCCAGTGAATGAGCAGCTATACAAAAATATATCTTGCATAATGCTTGGTATTTTATCAATACCACACAGTAATGCTGAGTGTGAGAGAATTTTTAGTTTAGTTAGAAGGAATAGAACTGATTTTCGTCCATGTATGTCTGATGACAGTTTAGAAACTCTATTAATTCTCAAGAATAACTTCTCAGGCCGGTGTTATGAACAAAATTTTGATTCAAAATTTTTTAATCGTGCAAAATCTGCAACTGTCTCGCACTTGAAATTGTAAATTTGTATATTACGTTAAGTAAATGCTTTTAAATTTAAAATGTGTTTTCAAATTGTGTTGTTTATTGATTTGATTTTTAATAATACTTCATGTTTAGAAATTTTGATAAATCATATGAGATGATCTACTTGTAATTGATTTCTCAGTGTTTTTTTTTTTTTTTTTTTTTTTTTTAAGAGAATTCAAATTTCATAATACGATTTATTCAGAAAACTTCTAAGTAGCTGTCAGTAATAATCAAAATGTTAGGGATGTTTATTAGAATGTAGATTCACAAGTCAAGTTTATAAGTCAGGTATGTATATTATTTGTTTTTATTTAAAGTAAATTTTTGAATTATAATTTTTCTTGATCATTTATATTAGTAAAGAATAAAGAGTAATCAGTCACTGGTTATCTAAAATGTCATCTGTATTAGTAAAGTAAAGGATCAACAAATGAATTTTTATATATTTTTTTTATAAACCAAAGTGTTATATTGATTTTTACTTGCAGTACAGTAATGTTTGATTTCAATAATATATATATACTTAATAACTAAAACTGTTTTTCGTCAACTGTAATATAAATAAGTGCACATTTTAATTTTGTTAATTTTTCTTTTTTTTATTTACTGATACTTTGACATATTTATCCTCCTTTTTTTTATTTACCAATTGACATTTTTAATGTAAACATTTATGAAGAATAAAAACTTTGTACATACACACGGCACCATCTAAAGCAAAAACACTCACAACAATAAGGCACAAATGCGACTTCAAAGCAGCAATGCACCATTTTGCTTTAGAAAATGTGTATAAAAGTTCTTATTCTTGATTTTTCAACATCAATTGTTGGCACTTTTTATTGCATAAGTACTTATATTTTAATTTTTACTTAGTGTTTGGGGGGAGGAGGGAGGTGAGGAATAGTTCATTAATAACATGATTTATTATGGTAATTAGAATTATTAGCCAAATCATGATAAATATTTGTTTATGATGCTTGATTTTGATAATCAAATTCAGTTCTAGTCAGATTTTTAAGTGCTACGCGATATTTATTTCTAAATAACTAATAGAAAAACATTTTTTCTTCAGTATAAAGAAATTTAAAAATCTCCCTTTTTTCTCCCTTGAAACTATGGAAATTCTCCCTTTTTCTCCCTTGAAATTATGGAAATTCTCCCTTTTTTTTTTTTTTTTTTTTTACCAAGGTTGGCAGCACTGGTTTTTTCAATCTTGATTTCGACTGAGCGAGCACTCACACAAGGGTTCACTGAAACAGGCACTGTGTCTCTGCAGGAGCTTGGAGCCGACTGGCGCTGTGGTCTCAAGGCTCCACCCACCCTTTCGTGCAAGCGGCAAACCTGTGCGACAGATAGTCATGGCAGAAGAAAATGGGGCACATTACTTTTGGGACAGACCTTGTATTTCTATAAAGGGATTATCAGATAAATGTTGTCATTTTTCTGATTAAATCATTGAACTGTGTCCACAAGCTTAAATATTGCCCGTGTATAAATATTAATTTTTATTCTCTCATAGTTTATTAATTAAATCATTATTGTATCATTTCGATACAATTTAATTGTAACTGGTCCATGTTGAAAAATTTTTTATGAAGGTGGAATTACGTTTTTGAATGATGTAGTCATTTTTCAAAAACAAGAAAAGAAGAAATTTAATTTTCAGGGCTCGAATTATGGGTATTTCCAAATTATAAATTTCCGAATTAAAGGTGTTATACTGTTTTTGTTTGTCAAATGAATTATCGAATTTAATTCATTGCTAAAAAATATCTTTTTTTTTTTTTTTTGTTATTCTTAAAGCCTTTATATATCAAGTTTCTTCTTTAGTCTTAAATAACTTGCATGCTTTTTATTTAACTGTTATTTTAAAGTATTTTAACAATAATTTTTTTATTTAAGAAAAATAATAAAAAAATTGACCCCAAAACAATACTTTCTCTACCATAATTGGTAAATGCTAATGTTATTTAATATTTAAAACTTTTATTTTCCCTGAAAATAACTAATCAGTTTCTTGTACCCCCCCCCCTTGATTCTGAACTTGTTCTTACTTATGTAATATCTATATGAAAAAGTATGTTAATTAACTCTTAGTTATTTTAATTATTGTTTCATTCCCACCCTTCCCTTTTCTGGTATTAATCACTTAAACCCTTTTTGGTGGTGGACTGAAGTTTCTGTGAGATTAGATAATTTACTGTCCATGCTTCTAGTGGGGTTTTTCCTATAGCGAGTACTTATGGATTTGGAGTGAAATAGAGAGCTAATCAGTGACCAGCATAACGAGATGTGTTAAGAGAGAGTCTGCCTATTGTGCTATTTTTTTCCATGTAGATCTTCATTGTTCATCTTATAACAAAATAAAGATAAATAATTACAAGATAAAAATAACTTTTTATATACCATGTTTTTAAAATTTGTGTTTATTTAATTTTAATCACTTTTTGTCATTTCCACTATCCACAGTCTTTATAAACTTTAATTTTTATAATTTAAAAAAATTTTCCACAATATTTTTGTAAACAAACTAAATTCACATGTCTTCCATTTTCAAAATTGTCAAACGTCGTTACGCAAAAGTGCAAGCAAAGCATTAAATTCGATCAAAGTACCACCTTACGGATTTTTTAAAATTTACTGGAAATGAATTCAATTCTGCTTAAAGATGGCTATAAAAGTATTAAACGAATGCATTGTCATCGTATTCTGAGCTATTCTAAAAGTTTCAAAAATGTCTAGGTAGTTGGGAAGTTAGTTAAAAATCAATTGCAAGGTTTGTACTGGGCAAACAAACAAACAAGAAAGTGAGTTAATAAAAACATGGTAAAAATTAAATTCTCTATTTAAATCAGTGGGCTGACAATTTCTTCATACTGTTCCTTTATTCTATCTTTTCCCACATATCATTGTTAAAACAAAGCAATAACCTGGTTACAAAGTTAAATAATTTTGCAATAAAATTGCAACATGTCTTTAAGTATTATAGTTTTTCTATAGTATGCACAAAAAGGAAATTTACACATTTTTGTGGTTGCTCTATACAGGCTGACCTACTAATATCTTGAGCTACCAATTAAAATTAATATTCTATCATCATCCATTCACAGTGATCAATGTCAAATATAGATTAAAAACCAATGACAACTTTTCAGAAAATTGTTTTAGCCATTCAGTCATTAAAATAATCTGTTGAAAAAATATTCTTTGGAAATACTGAACCCTTGTGATTATTTATTTTTATTTTTCTACTTACCTTATTCTTTTGTAGGATTATTATTATTTTTCAATAATGCAATTCAATTTCAATAATGCATTTCAATTTTACACTGATCAATTATTTAAAAGAAATGTTAACAAAAGACAGACAAAATGTAACACAAGTATATTTTAATCTGTAATTATAAATTTTTGTTTTCATAAAAATGCATGTAATATGATCTAACACAATCTTTACTTTATATTTAGATGGTTCTTCCAAATTCCCTTTCTGATTTGGTGCATGTAACTTTCCCACTTGATTCTATTTTTTCCCAACTTTCAGTGATGCCAAATTCTGTACACAAGTAATTTTTTTTTTTTAATAATAATTTATTTAAAATAATTATTCTTTTAAATAAGAGAAAGCTGGTTATTTAATGCTTTAAATCTTGATTTTTATTGCATTTGAAATATGTGATAAAAAAAGTCATTCTTGCTGAAAATTAATTAGCATTTCCATAAAAAATTTGCATGGGGACTAAATGAAATGAAAGGATCACTGAAAAATTAAAAAGCTCAATGATTTTTCCTCCCCAAATATAAATGATTAATACATAATAAATATAAATTAAGTCAATTGACAGTGAAATAAGCTTGCAACAATGTGGCATATTTTGTATATTAGACATTTTAAAGGCAGAAATTTTGTAGATTTACAGTGAAATAGACACTTATTGTGAGGATTGGCTTAAAAAAAAAAAAAAAAAAAAAAAAAAAGAGGAAGAGGAAAAAGTAAAAAGTAAAAAAAGTGCAAATTTTGCCGATTGACTATGAAAAAAGTGACACTTTCTGGTGTCTATCTAAATAAAAATTTAGGTTTTATCAATCAAAAATCTATTTATTACAGTAAACAGCTGAAAAATTTGTGAAAAAATGAAAATAATTTTAAAGGGAGGGTGTATTGCTGCTGGTGATTAACTTAAAATTCCAATATTCAGATCTAATTAGTTGTATATTTTTCATTAAAAAAAAAAAAAAAAAAATAAATAAATAAAAAGATTTCTCAATCTATTTAAAAACAAAAAATAACAAACTTTTTTTTTAATTGCACTTTTTCTTACAACTAAGTATGAAGTACGTTTAAAAAGTCTGCCAAATTTAAATTTGGTGATGTTAGGTCCAATTTGACCTTCAGACCCCTCTCTCTTGTTATGCCCACCTAATATTATCGTTTTATTCTTATTATTTTGCTAGATATTTTTATTTTGCTTAATTCATTACTTTGATATAAACTCTGAAGTAGAAACTTTTTTTTTTTTTTTAATTTCAAAATAGAATTTGGTAGATGTAACCTTTTGCTATTTTACTTTTCTGCATTTCAGAGCCATTCTAAGATGTGTTGTCCCAAAATGTTACTCTGCTTTGAGAGAAGCAAAGAGAGCTAAAGTATGTTTTAAAGTAAAATGCTTTAAATAACTGTTTTGAAAATTGATAATAGTTGTTTAATTTTTTAAGTATTATGTTTTTGTATTCAAAATGCTTTATTATATTATCTGAATTTTCATTTTTATATTTTTTATTACATATTTTTTATTTAATTAATTATTTTGTTAGTAGTATAAATAATGAAACTCTTCCTTAATTAATGTTTTTCATTTCATGTATGTTAAGATTAAAAAATTTTTACATCACTTTCACAAAATGGCTCCATTGTCATTGATGTCAATTTGTACACAGGTTCACATGAAGGCTTATTGATTACAACAAGAAACTTTCAGTTTATCACTGAGGTTTCTTTAACTAATCTTCTGTTATTCACATATATTTTTTGGACGCTGATAGGCACATGAACCCCTTGAAAGCATTTTCAGTATTTTAGTTATGGTTTATGCTTTTTGTTGAGATTTTGATCAAAAAGATCAGAAAATAACATATGTTACTCTATGTTATGCACACTACAGGTGAAATAACGGGGAGGTTGATCCCCATATCACTATTCCCTCATGAGCAAGAAAAAACAATTTATCATACATTTTACAGTAACAATATAAAAAAATCTGGTGTGAAACAACTACACGACTTCCATTACCCACTATTACATGCATAATTTGATACACCAATTTCCGAGATCTAAAGTTGATCTATCCGATCAGGATGACTATAATAACCACATTAAGCATGAGAAAGGATATCTAAAATGAGTTTATGTAACAGTTTTCAAGAAAATCGTTAGAGCCGTTTATGAACATCGATTTTTACCAAAACTTGGCATATTCAGTTGTTGACCAGAAAACAACAATTACATACAAAAGGATATTTAGAAGAGGGTTAATATTGCAAGTTTGAAAAAAATCCAAAGAGCCGTTTTGAAAGGAATCCACTCGCAGTACCTGAAATTCAGCTATTTATACAGGACGCCTATCAATTTTCCTGAGCTAACCAACTATATCATTCGAAAGGACATCTAATAGAGTGTTTATATAGCAACTTTGAATGTTCTGGTTTTCCAATTTTCACCAAAATTTGGAAAATTCATCTGTACACCAGTTCTGTCTTAATTCTGCAGTTTCGTAGCTGTATCTTTATTAGTTTTTGAGATATGATAGTCAGAAGATTCCTCACACACACACACATGTATACACTGACCAATTGCCAAAATCCACTTTTTTAAACTCAGGAGACCTTAAAACATGTAAATCAGGTGAAATCTCAATGTTGAATTTTTGGACAGAATACAATATTTCCATTATCTACGGTAGTCGGGTAATAAAAGTAAAATTAATATTGAATTTTTACTATTTAAATTTTTACTGAAGATTTATTATTATTATCATTATTCTTATTTATTTCATTGGCTAATAAAGTCATTAAACATAGGTTTTTAAGAATAATTTATTTTCTTAATCCTTGATTTTTCTTCTAAATTGTTGATCGTTTCCTGAAAAATTTTATTGAGGTATTGAATAGGAAATATATGATTTATATTTGTCAAATATGGTAACACTTTTCAAACCTATTTCATGTTTCAAAATCAATAAATTTATATAATTATTTATAAAAATTTAGTAAATTATTAGTAAAAATATTTTTATTTTTTATTATTATTAAAGCAAAAAACAGCCAATCATTTCTTCCTACAGAATTCTCTCCAGAGTCCCCCCCCCCCAAACACTTTTAATATGCTGCATTCTATCTGCAATTTGTTTCAATTACAGCTTTTTCCTTGTACTTCATTCAAGTATCCTTACCTCATTTTTTTTTAATATTCTTTTATTGCTTTTTGTATCATAACACTAGTCAGGCCTCTAACTTGAAAGACAAAATGGCATTAATTACAATTAATCATTGAAGCAACAGATTATTGAACACTGAAAATCGAAACCAATGCTTTTTCATTAAATGACTGCTGTGTTGTTTGATGCATATAGTGACTCACACTGAAAGTTTTCTTTTCTTTTTTTTTTTTTTTTTTTTTTGTATTGTGCATATAGTGACTCACACTGAAAGTTTTTTTTTAAAATATTTTTGTAATTATCAATAGAATATTTGTAAATTCATCCAGTTTGAATTTTCAGAATTATTTCAGACCAAGAAGTCGCACGTTGCACATACTTGAGCAGATTTGTGTCCAGTTTGTTTGTCACGTGTTTTTCTCTATCATCATAGGACAAATATAAGAAAGAACTAAAAAAATTTTTAGTGTTTTTTTAATTGATTCCTGAAAAATGAAAAAGTGCACAAATTTCTCACAATATTAAAATTTTTAAGTGAGAAGATTAAAAAAAAAAAAAAAAAAAAATATGTGAGTTTTTTGCAGTCTTGTGCTCTAATGGGAACTTTGTACTTGGTTTTTCTCATTTGATAATTTTATTATTGATTGTAATATATTATATATTAAGGCTTCTATTTATTTAGTCTGATTTGCTGAGAGTTGTTGCATTTTGGAGGCAAGCATTGCATATTTTAGCTCAGAAAGCAGTTGAAGAATTCCGTATACCTTTTCCTGAAGTACTGTTTTTCCTAAGTTTAGATGAGATAAAACAGATTTTAAAGACTGAGATGCCACATCTTGTAACTAAGTATGTTTGCATATATTAAATTAATGATTTTCTATATTAATTTTTTAAAGTTTTATATTATTAGATTAAAAAAAAAAAAAATAGTTGGTGATAAATATTCTTATAAAAAATAATGAAGGGTATAAAAATACAAGTCTTTTTAAAAATTGCTTATTAATTTTTTGTATGTTTTTTTTTTTTTTTTTTTTTTTTTTTGTCTCAGGTTAGGATAAGGTGAAGTTGATATCAAAGTTCTTTTCTCCTTTTTCCCTTTTTTAAAAATCTTGTTTAATAGCTTGAATACAGATTCAGGAAGCTTTTTAACACTCACTTACAAGATACACTAACAACAGCATTTCAACGTGGAAAGATTAGTTAAAATAAATAAAGAAAAAGAAAATAGAAATACTTATTTACAATTTTTTATTAAAATCACACAATCAACTGATTGGAAGAAAATCATATTTATTGAAATTTTTATTTTTCCGACTGAGTGAAAATAATGCCTGCGGCTTATTTCTGTCGAGCTATCTATATGATAGACCAGATGTTTCTGCCTAAAGGTTGTCTGAGTGATTAATGCTGACCGGTTGTTGGCCTGGATAGCTCAGTTGGTAGAGCCTTCGTTCCGGTTCAAGTACAGGTTGATTCAAAATAAGTGTGACCAATTTCAAAGCATCAGAAATTTTTATTGAATTAAGTTATTTACATGAAATTTTCAGCGTAGTTTCCTTAAGCATAGTACATTTTACGTAAATCTTTAGGCCAAGCCAAAACAGCTTTTTTGACCATTTTTAGGGGCATTTTTCCAACTTCCTCTTCGATTGCTTTTTGAAGCTCTTGAAGTGTTCTTACTTTACGTCTACTTAATTGTTTTTTTTTTAAGTATCCCCATAAAAAATAATCGCAAAGAGCACAGTTAGGTAATGATGGTGTCCATTTCTCAGGAGGAAAAAAAAATATATATTTTTTATTTTTATTTTTTAGCCCTTTTATAGTTGATTTTGCAGTATGACTTGGTACAGAATCTTGGTGAAAAACAAAGTTTCCTTGGGGTTAAAGAGGTTTACTTTCTTTGATCATGTACTTCAAAACTTTATTCTGATAGTATTTAGCATCAATTTTAGCCTTTGGTTCTACAAAAAAATGGTTTTGTTAATCCTTGGGAGGACATTCCCATCCATACCATAAAACCTGACGGCCAACTTGCCTTTTGCAAAACAGTTGTGTCTTTGCGACGCTTTTCGGATGAAATATATTGTATCTTCGTTTTGTCAGTTGTGGATGACAGATAAAACAGTTCTTCATCTGATGCTATCCATTTTTTGTATTTACCTTTGCGTAACATTAAATACGGAGGTCAAGAACATTTTCTTAGTTTTTTTACGGTCTTTGCAGACATTTGATGACAGACTGGTTTATTCACTTTTTTATAGTCAATTTTCTTTATATGACGACAAATTGTCGATTGCGATACCCGTAGTTTCTTTGCTAAAGTTCTCTGAGGCAGTGAATTTTCTACAGCGATAAGTCTTTTCTGCTTCTTTTTTTCTTTTTCACCCAGCACTTGCTTTCGTCGACATTTTTTCCCTGGAGCTTTTTATTGCCAGCCAAATTTTATTTCTTTTCAAAGTTCAGATAGTAATTCATTAGAAAAATATCTTTTTTGATTTTTAAATGCTTTATTTATAACAGAGTTTGAGCAAACATCCTTCAAAAGCTTTAAAATTTCGTTTCGGGTTTGAGGATCTAATTTCGAATCCATAATTTACTCCCACTAATAAAAATAGCTAGACTGGTAATTTAAACGTCTCACTTTTAAAATAAAACCGGCGGTAAAGTGATTAAAGTTTACCATAAATAGTTACGTGCTATTAAAATTGGTCACACTTATTTTGAATCAACCTGTAAAGTTCCGGGGTTTGACTCCCGGTCCAGGCATTATTTTCACTCAGTCGGAAAAATAAAAATTTCATTAAATACTTATTTAGTTAGCATTCTCTTGAAAATCCAAGGACAATAGAAAATATTATTTATTTTTGCTAAAATAAACAATATCATTTATCTGAGAAACCTATTTTTTAAATATTAATCAAGATGTTTTTTAAAAATGACGTAACTTATTTCTTAGACATTGTCATTTCCAGTGGCACACCCAGAATTTCTGTCTGGAGGGGGCTGAAGAATAATTGGGTCATGTAGTACAGTAAATAGGTTTATGGGCATATACACACACATACATATAGTAAAGAATCTGCTTTAAATATTTCTTTTGAAATAAGTAAACGAATGGATGAAATTGAATTTAAATTGAATAGCACAATAGAGAATTTTATATCAGTATATAACAAGCTAAGTTACAGTAGTTCGGTGTGTTGGAATTGGTACTGAGTTTGTAAACATAAAGTTGTCTGTTCATCAGTGATAAAAAAAATATATTGTGTACAATATGACAGCTAGTGAACACAAAATTCATCCGAAATGAAATGCCCTGCCCTCCCCCCATATTTCCATTTTAAATAAAATTTTATCAAATTTAATACTCTTTTGTGCTGCTTTACATGCATATGCAGTAACACGTAAGTAATTAAGAAATTATAATAATTATAGCCAAATAAAAGCTACAGTTGTGATATGTAGGAATTATAACAGAATTTCAGTGTAAATTTTTACATGGCTATTTTTATTTAATTATCTGGAGTATTGGGGCGATGCTTCTACAGTGCGTTGCATGAATATAAACACACCTTAGCTTTAAGAATTAGAATGGTATAGAAGTGCAATAAAAAAATATGAATAGGTGACACTTGATGCAAACTGTATGTGTATGATTCAAGAAATGAAAATACGAATCAAAACAATGAAAGACCAATATGATTTTTTAGAAAATAATTTTATTGAATTTATGACAAAAATACGTGTTGCATGAATTTAAACGCACATGTAAAAAATAAATAACTGAGTAACAAATACTGTATCTAATACTTTGTAAAGCCACCATGGGCTTTTAGAACAGCCAGTAAACGTCTTGGCTTTGACTAATGTAGTGGCATCAGGTCATCCAAGCTGATTGTCTTCCAAGCTAATAGAATGGCCGATTTTAGTTCATCTTTCGTGTTAAACTACCTCCCGTTTTCGTAAACACGGCGACTCAGAATACCCCATACGTTCTCCATTATGTTTAAATCGGGGCTTTTTGAGGATTAATACAGAACTTTAATTTTATTGTCATGGAACCATTTTTTTAAGATATGTGTTGTATGTACAGATGCACAATCTTGCTGAAAAATATAATTTCTTCCAGCTTTCTCGACTGCTTGAAGGCGGAGGTTTCTTGTGAGCATCTAGACATAATCTACAGAGTTCATAGTGTTCTCCCCGAACTCTAATTCGAAAATCCCTTTAAAACTTATGGCTGCCCACACCATGACAGCCCACCTCCAGATTGACGTTTTGAACAGTACATTTCTTCGGTTCTCAAATCACGCCAGTAGCTATGAAATTTGTCCAGGCCATCGAGATTAAACTTTTTTTCATCTGAGAAGATGACTTTTTCCCAATTTAGTCGATCTAAAATCCATTTTCTTGCCCATTCCAACCGCATATCTTTGTGCTTTTGAGTGAGGAGTGGTTTCGCCTTCAATTTCTTAAATTTAATGAATGTTGCAGATTTGATAGTTCTCCATATGGTTGTCCGATGAACACCCAGCTTGTATTGAGCCTTTATCTTCGCACAGGAAATATTCTTATTTTTTGCAGCGTTGCATATTCAAAGTTTGTCGTAACTGGTGAGCTTTCCTGTTCGCTTCTTATACGCTTTTTTCCCATAATTCGCTCCTTTCTTTATACAATTTCGCACAACACTTTCACTTCTTCCGATTCGACGCCCAATTTCACGATTGCTAAAGCCTTTACCACGCATAAAGTGGATTTTTATCCTCTCGTCTACTGTCAAAGTTTTCCCTCTTGCCATCCTGAACAAGCTCCGTAAATTTTGCCCTCAAGCATTAAAACCGCTTTTAGAGAACTTTAGCAACACGACTATCTGTGTTGTAATTTAATTTCGGTGGCTCTGTTAAATTTTAAACGCAAAATATAGAGTGTGTTTAATTTCGCCCAACAAACGAAAAAGAGTGAAAAATAAGAAAATACTTAAACACTCATTTACATAAGCTTGCATGAGCCTAAACATACGTGCTCAAAGCACCTTATTCAGTTGTTAGTCATATGCAATAACTGTAAGTCAAATTCCTTCTTTTAAAAATTTAAAAATTCTATTTCTGGTTATAGGAAAAGGTGCGTTTATATTCATGCAACACACTGTATGTTCGGTTAACAGAAACAAGTTGGAAGTGTAGTCTTCATGGGTGTTAGTCAACACAGCAAGCAGGGGGCAGAAACTCTTAATATCCTAAAACATTAATTCTATTCTAATATATATTACTTAGAATTTTAATTTGTTCAAGTAGCAAATATTTCAAGCGTTACCTTTCTGAGTTCATTACAGGATATTGTATCCCAGTATAATATTTATATATATTGTGAAATTTGAAATTTTATCACAGGAAAAAATTGCATTATCCAAAAATGGAGCTTAGATCTCAGTGACATGAGGGGCAAAAATGAAAACTGTGCATGGACCCTACTGTATGTTCTACTAACTGTGATTAAAAAAAAAAAAAAAAAATAGTGACCCCATCCTCAGAAACATCTGTAAAATATCTTAACATATTGTTATCGGGGTATTTTCCTATTTTGAACAGTAAATTATGCCTTTTGGCATTCCTCTAAATCTTTATATTTTTAGAGAAATAATTTTGCGTATTTGAGATTAAACCAATTAAATTTTATCTTCAATTGATGTGAAATTTCATTAGCATATATATGTGCTAATGGCATATAAAAGGTTTAATGAATATGCAAATTTCATTTTTAATTTAAAATATTGTTTTAGAGGAATGATTAAGAGCAGGGCTGATCTTTATTTTATATCAAACGAGAATTTTCATTTGCCGATGCGAATGTGTTAATTTTGCCCAAGGACAAAACAAACTTTCACAAAGATGCTATAAATACTCATGAATTAAAATATAAAATTGTATGAGCCTGGTATACCATTTTTCTGACAAATACATCCCTACCTGACTTTTTAGATATTCCCTCAATTTCATAATAACAGTATATGCTTTAGGGCCTTAGAAGCTGATTCCTAAAAATTGCAATGGAATGTCTAGGGTATCTTTCAACTAAAAAAACAATGAACTAGTTCATTGCTTTTGTGTTTGATTGTAAGAATTTCAAAAATTCCTAATATTTAATGTATAATTTATAAATTTTATTTTTGCTTACAATATCTGTGTTTGAATAATATTTTTTTCATGCATATCTAAAGTTTTTACCATGTCAGCTGGTTCTGGAAGGGGCTTGAGCCCCCTAAGCCCCCTCCGTGGGTGCACCACTGGTCATTTCACTTAATATACATTGCATATTTAGAACTTAATTTTACTACACTTATTCAAGTAAGATATATATATATATATTCGTAACAAAAAGAAGCAGAATGCAAAAAATAAACAGATGATTAAACTGCCACAATAATCTACAAAAGCCTAAATAGAATATTACATAACTATAATAAAAATAACTATTAATATTAAAAAACGAATAAATAAAAAGTATATGAATAATCTGACCAGCTAAGTTTAAGGGCACCATTGCTGGCAGCGTTGTAGTAGATTTTATATAAAAGCTTATATTTCCATTTAATATTTGTAAAATGAACTGTATTAGTTTCGTTCAATAAAATATATATTCAGGCAATAGTTCTTATGGTTATAATTTAAAGTTATACCTTACAAAGCTCTGGATACTAGGTTGTAAAGATAACTTTAAATTATAATTAAATATGCTCTGAGTAATTAAAATTTAGATTTAAATATTTAGCTCTTATGGTTTTTGATATATATTTTACAGAACTGAATTCTTAAAATTGTGATTTCCCACTTTGCATTTTTTTCATAAATTCATGATCTTCAAAATGATTAAATTTCTACAGATAATTAATAAATGATTTAACATTTTTTTGGCTGTTTAATAGAACGTTAGTCAAAAGAATTAAGGATAGGTTTTTAAATTTTTTGATTAGTGTTTGAGAAAAATTCAAAAATGCATGTGTATGTAAAAAGTTGGGGAGGGAAAAAAAAACATGGTTTTTGTTAGATTTATTTTTAATATTTTTTCATTTAAATATATTGCAAAATCGGTCCCTGATTATTTTAGGTAGGTTTTATATAATACCTCCCCCCCCCCCCTCTCCCAAAGAAAAAAAAAAGTCTTTTCTTTATATATCTGTGTAGAAATTTAAGCATTTTGAAGATCATGAATTCACAGAAATATGCAAATTCAGAAAATATAATTTAATGATTTCAAATCTTAAAAAAAAAAAGTATATGAAAAACCATACATAATTTAACAATACTAAAGCAAACTTTAATGAGATAAAGCAATCACTGAACGAGAATGTGTATGGAGAGAAATTTCAGCATTGGTGCGAAAAGAAAATACCAGACATCCCTCAAATTAAGTCGACTGATTGGTTGCCCTGGCAACTGAACAGTGACTTCGCCAATTCCGGAGTCGTTCTTATCTTGGATCAGTAGATGGATTTAAGCTTCTATATAACTAAGACAAGAATATTTTAGGGATAGATCTAACAGCCAGTGGAATTATTTGTATTTTGAAGAATCTTATAATTTGCTTATTACACTGCTCGGCATGAAAATTGCCTCTTACACCATTTCAGCATACTCTTATGTAAAATGACCTCCTGAATCCGAATATGACCACCATTTTGCCCAATCACCCACCGTTTTCTAGATACATCCCCTCCCTCATTTTTATCATTGTTTGGTAATTTTATACCCATCAGTTTGATTTGGAGAGGAACGATGATTATTTTAACCATTAAATGTCTTCTGACCTGAAGCGCTACAGACGTAGAAAGTTCTAAAACACGAACATTTGTAGTAAGGAGGAAATTTGAGGGGGATTTGTGCCCAGAAAACAAAAGAAAATCAATAAAAACAATCAGTTTTTGTTTCTTTTTTTTTCTTTCTTTTTTTTTGTAATAGTTCTCTTATTTTTTACATATTCCAGCTTCCTGTTTGCCATTTTCTTACCAAAACACCCCAAATATAATAAAAATTATACAGTGAAAATTTTTTCAAAATGTTAGTGAGTGGAGTAAAGTCTCAAAGCCCTCGCAAGAAAGTTTGACTGATTCACTGTGCAATGTTTGCTTTCAATAACTCCCACATTAAATGTTTTGGGCAGTAAAACATGAACAGTAAAACCTCCAGTTGACACATATTCAGTGCCGTAACAAGTAATCTGGGGGCCCCGGTGCGAGGGATGAATTTATGGGCCCCCTCCACTAAAGATGAATTTCTATTTCTAACCTCCCCCCTCCCCTGCTTTATTACATTATAAGCAATATTAAAATTTTTATGCGACAAAGTATTTTTGGAAAATAATTTAAAACCTAGTATTCCATAATTTTTGGCTGACACTATATTTATATAAAACATTTATTACACACAAATTATGAATGTTTATTTCAATGTATAAGTTTTGTAAAGACTAAATTAATAAGTTAGATTATATATATTATAAATAAAAAGATGAAAAAAAACGTATAACGAATAATAATAACATTTAATCACAGACAGTTTTTATGTACAAAAGGTCTAAAATTTCCGTTTGCGAGCTTTGGTATCAGCAAAATATTTTACTATATGGTCAATATTCAATTGGTCCGACTTCTTGCTCTCAATGTTTAGGAGAGGAATGATTGTTATATATATAATCTTTATTGGGAAATATTATTCCTCAAATAATTTTTTACCAATTTCAATTTTGAAAATGACTATTCAGCTGAAGTTACTATGACAGGTAATGCTAGAAAAATAAACCTGCTGTGAATAAATTCGAAAAAGAGGTGAAATAATCATTTTCCAGACTAAAACATGAAATTTGGCGAATATTTACTCTATCTATTATTTACATTGTCTTTTGCTTCATATCTGAATGTTTCTATCCGACATACGATGTCAGAACTTATGTCATCGGAATATTACTCTGCAAACTTGACAGCATATTTTTTAAGTTCTTCAGAAATATTGTACAGAGTTCCCGAGGTTGAAAAAATGAAAAAATCTCAGCAATTTCAATACATAATTCCTAGACATTATTCAGACACTACTTCGCTTTTATGTACACATACGTTCCTCATCGTAAAAATAGCAAAAATGAATTCAGAATATCTCAAAACGTATTGATACACCAAAATCTCATAATGAAATTTTATTTTGAATACGATGCTTTTCTTGTATAAATATAACTTAAAAAAAAAAAAAAAAAAACTAAGTAAAAAATGTGCTTAAGCTTGAGAACTGGTATTGAAAAATAATAAATAAAATATATTGTATAAAAAGACCATATAAATAGCAAAGAAAGAAAAGAAAACCCGCAACAATTGTTTTGGATCGAAATATAGATAGGCAGATAATGTATTAAAATAAAACCATTTCATTTAAAATGTTTATTAATTGTTTCAATATGAATTTCAGATGTTTTAGTTTAATATTTTGTGAATTCCATTTATTTTATTTACTTATTTTCCTTTATTTATTTTATTTTATTTATTTATTTATTTATTTATTTATTTATTTATTTATTTTGGGGGGGGGGGGGAGAGAGAGATGTATATCCACGATTCCGTTACTTGGATCCGACACTAATTTTTATTTGCATTTTGCGTAAAATCATGAAATCCGATATCCTATTAGTTATTATAAGGGCAATATTGAATAACTAACAGGCTTTGCCCGCTTCGCTGGTCACCATATTTAAATAATAAAAAATATAATAATTATAATTGAAACGTTTAAATTAGTATATTTCGCTTGATGAATAATTTTCGGCAAATCAAAACTGCGACGAAGTACTATGATATACAACCGATAATAGAATCTGAATGACATTTGAATATTAAGCTTTATTATGCTGATTAGACACAGAGTTAATTTAAAATAAACTAAATGTGTATTTACTTTTGGAAAGCTTTATTATAGGACTTCCTTGGCATATTTGAAATTTGGCACCTAAGTAGATGGATGATTTTCGCAAAAGTGTTTCCTTATTCAATTACGATAGCCATTTTAAATCATCGCCAAAATTGCAAAATTAATAAATATAAATAAAAGTCGCAAAGTGAGTCCTATACTAAAACTATGCCAACATTATTTTATCGACGATAAAATGATAAAATCAAGAAAAATAAAACATATGAGACAATTCGATTAACTAAAATCAGAATTAAAAAAAAAAAAAAAAAAAAAAAAAAAAATCTGTTTTTGGCAGAAATTAATTTAGTACGACAGGACTAATCTACTTAATCTTATTTAATCGTAATTGCATTTGAAGAATATAACTCTAAAAATTTACTGGTGTGAAAGAAAGGACGGTACTAATAACACTACGGAATATTAATTAGGATGTTGGCAAATATGGTTAATTAAGGGGCACATGTAATTTTTCCCATTATTAATTCCATTCCATTATTTTTCCAATTATTAATGGGGAGCTTTAGAAAGAATCATTACAATAAATATGAAATTTCAATAGTTACTTGAAAAAAACTTATTAGAAGTGGTCCCCCCCCCCCCCCCCCCAAAAAAAAAAAAAAAATAAAAAAAATAAATAAATAAATAAATAAATAAAAAAAATAAAAATAAAGATATATATATATATATATATATGGAGTGACTCCACGCGACTTTCCGAACATTGGGTAATAAACAGTTGTATAAATAAATTAAAGTAAGCGGAAGTCTTAAACAAGCAAAACAGAAAATTATAATAAAGTGTTTGAGTATGTTTCCCTATACATTATGTGTTTTAATTTAATGCACGCCTTGCACAGATGACATTTGAATTCGCTTTAATGCTCCTGTAGACAAATTAGTAGTTTAAATTTAACCGAAAATTTCAAGTAGCGTTTCCATATGAACAGATTTATAATTCTGGGTTTGAACTTCCTACTTATAGTTCTTGGGTTATGGTGATAACAGATATGCAGACAGACACAGAGACCAAACGCTAAAAGTTTTTTCGGAATCAGTTGGGCTCTAAATGTGTAAATATAAAAATCTCAGTTTAAAAACTTCGACCCAAAAAATACTTTCTCTGCCGTACAAGGAAAAAGATTTGGTGCTTTTTAAAAACTTGACAAAAATATTTGAGGAAAATTTGAACGAACATATATCTTTTTTTTTTTTTTTTTCTTCTTCAAAAATACAATAAATTTTACTATTTGCTTCAATCTTTAATAATCAAATTGTGAGGGCCCCCTACTTTCGAGAGCCCCTCCGGGGGGTACAAGGGGCGGTCGCTACGGCCCTGATAAAAAGAAATAAAAAATGTAGAGCTGTTTTAATGGCTATAATAAAGAGATAAAACCTTTCTTAACACCTATTAAAATTTACAAGTTTTACAAGTAATTCATTTTTTGAGTTATAGTAAACAAAGTTTATTTTATTTTATTTTTTATTTTTTCCAGACACATATTCTCTTTTCACAGGTACCGACCACATAAATAATTTTAAATTACTGAATAACTTTAGAGACCCCAAAAAGTTCGTTTGGAAAGTATTTCAGTGTATCAGTTGAGTTTTTCTTACATTAAAAAGCTATCTAACATATCTAAAAACAAAATACAACAACATAGCAGATTCATATTATCGCCTTGGGAAATATGAACAGAGACAAGCGGTCCCTAAATCTATTTTTTAAGGTTGAAACAATTTTTTCCTTAGAATGAAAATTGTAATACGATATATTTCCCGATTAAAATATGAATCCCATCTTTTAAAATGACAAATTTTTTATAACATAATCTAAATTTGCAAAATACCCAGAAAACATGGGGCCCTTAAATCCATAATATTAAGTTTTAAACATAAATTTTTCATTTGAATTAAAAAAACATTAAATATATTAATACTGAATAAAAATTATGCTTAAAATAAATAATAATTATTATTTACCCTACTTTCGTCTAATCTTCATTTCAAATAATAATTAGGTTATTATGTCTGCAAGACAATCAAGAAAGAAAAAAGACCAATGTCTTCTGCAGTAATAGTTAATTTCGCTGGAACTATTCCCTCCAAAGTGAACATTAGTCTAACTCTTTCACTTTCAATTGCAATATTTCCAAGAACATTTCACTTTGTCAAGTTCCAAGTGACCGGTTCAAAACTTTTCTATTGAATACAAAAGAGATGATTTCTTTTCAAAGAAAATGTAACGCTGTCTTCTCTGTGCCCATTGAGAGAGTAGGATTAAAAACTGAAGATTGGAATAGGCAATACGATTTTTTAAAAAGTGGATTTTTCAAGAATGTTTTTTCTTCCAGAGACAAGATAGGAATGGGGAGGGGGGGGGGGAATGAATGCAAATTGCCAAAATTTTTAGTCATTTCCCCCCCCCCCCCCCCCCAAAAAAAAAAAACATAAAAACCATGGGGGGAAAATGTAAAAGTCTTTTCTGTCTATAGGCCCCCTTGATTCGTGGGCCCCGGTGCGACGCACCGCTTGCACCGCCGGTTTTTACGGCACTGCACATATTAAAGATCACTGCTGCTATCATTGTAGTTGTCAGTCGTTATCTACCTTTAGTACATGTTTTGCGATAAGAGAGTGAACTTTATGGTATTCTCGACAGTGGTGATCTTTAAAACGTGTCAAAGGAGGACATTTTACTGTTCATGTTTTACTGCCCAAAACATTATACGTGGGAGTTATTGAAGGCAAATGTCGTACAGTGAATCAGTCAAACGTTCTTGTGATGGCTTTGAGACTTTACTCCACTCACCAACATTTTGAAAAAATTTTCACTGTATATTTTTTATTATTTGGGATATTTTGGTAAGAAAGTGGCAAACGGAAGCTGGAATATGTAAAAAATAAGAAAAATATTGCAAGAGGGGGGGAAAAAAAAAAAAAGAAAGAAACAGAAACTGATTGTTTTTATTGATTTTCTTTTGTTTTCTGGGCACAAATCCCCTCAAATTTCCTCCTTACTACAAATGTTCATGTTTTAGAACTTTCTACCTCTGTAGCTCCTCAGGTCAGAAGACATTTAACAGTTAAAATAATCATTGTTCCTCTTCAAATCAAACTGATGGGTATAAAATTACCGAACAATGATAAAAATGAGGGAGGGGATGTATCTAGAAAACGGTGGGTGATTGGGCAAAATGGTGGTCATATTCGAATTCAGGAGGTCATTTTACATAAGAATCTGCAAGAATGGTATCAGATCTCGATTTTTTTTTGTTTGCAGAGCAGTGTTATTTTAGCTGAATTAAGTTAAATGTATAACTGTCTATTTTTAGGAATAAATTTGAAAATATTATTTGAGATTTAATTTACAGAAAACAAGTTGTTACATGAATTTTTTTTTTTTTTTTTTTACAATTTGTGCTTATTTTTTTAATCCTTTATAAAAATTGTTCTAATGGTGTATGAAAACACCCTTTATATAAAAATGATTATTGATATAATGACTGACTTACTAACATAAAATATACATTATTTCAAATAAATGTAGTTAGTAATTACAATTTATTTTGAGTGATCTTTAAAATATATTGCTTTATTTATTTATCTTTAATTAGTTATACATTTATATAATTTATCTATGATTTCCTTTTTACAGAGCTCTTAAATGTTGGGAAATTTTTGCTGATCTTGAGAAAAATTCATTTCCTGTTATAGCTATTGGTTACCCTCTTCCAGTAAGCACAGAATGTTTTTTTATCATATTATTATTTTTTTAATTGAAGAGCTGGGTGTTTAAACATGTTTAAGTGACATTTTTGAAAAAAAAAAAAATCAGGGTTGTTCAAGAACTTATTATAGTTTCTTTTAAATATCAAATATTCACTGGTACCTCAAAGTCTTCTAATAACGCAGTTTAGATATTGGCACAGGGAATTGTTATGTGGATGTTTTTAACTATTCTATGTTTTCTTTATTCTTAATTTTCTCAAATTTACTAAATTGTTACGTAATATGTATATCTACTAAGCTCTTCAATTATTCTTTAATTTTAAATACTGTATAAATTGTTTATCTTAAAACAAGTTATCAGGAAATGTATTTTCAATTGATAAATTAATTATTACATTTTTATTTTTATTTTTTTTTTTTAAACACCATTTACAACTGTATTCTGAGTTTTTTTTTTTTTTCCCTTAAAAAATAAAAAAATAATAAGGATTTAGCTTTTTGTGTAATTTTTAAAAATTTGTTTGTATTGATTGTTTAAAAATAAAAGTTTTATTGGCAAAAAATGTGTTTGTAATTTATTTTTCTGTTTTCTGATATAAATAAAATGGCCTAGTCCTTAAAAAATTATCAATATTTTTGCTTTTTTATGAGGCATAACATCATAACATTGTCAGAAAAACATTGCTGCAAAAACATCAGCAAAAAAATATGTTTTATTTCTGCATATCATAAAAGATGTTTATGTGTTTGTCAACACTTTGTAGGCAAATGGCTGACTGCAAGGCACATAATTTAACATGAAGGTCTGTTTTTGCCTCATAATCACCTCAAAGACTGTATTTTATTTTTTGTAACATTTTTTAAAATTAAAATATGAATTTTACTTTTATTCTGTTACTATTTGCAAAATCTCGCTAATCAAAACATTAAAGTCAGTATCATAGTCAAATTGTTGGGTATTAAAATAGATTATCTATTGAATGAAATAATTTCCAGAGATAATTACATTTGATTTTGATTTTATTTTTCAATTAAAAATTGTAGATTTTACAATATTTTAATCAATTTTTAAGATGGATTGCTTGTTCTAAAACAAATTGCACAGTTGTTAATAATGAAGACAACTTCTCTTTTTTGTGAGCAAACTTTTTTTTGTTCTATGTCTTTATAGTTTCTTCTCAAATGGTTGATGTTATCCATACATGACAGTTTGCTCTGTAGACTACTGGAAAAGATACAATTTTTTTTTGAAGCAACGTGGTGTTAGACTTTTTCCATTGACTACAGGTTTTAACTTATTAGTTCCAAGCATGTTCAAACCCAACAACAATGTCAATCTTTGTCTATTTTTTTTTTCTTTCTTTCTGCCTGAACAATTTTCTAAGCAAAAGCATAGTGTCGTATCTGGTTGCAGATGAAAAAATAATCTTGTCTTGTCTAAATTATGAATACAGAGTTGATTCTATGTAAGTATGTAGGATTTTTTTCTTGATTTTAAGATTTTTTTTTTCTTTTATTCAATTATTTTTCAATAACTACTAATAGAAAACTGTCTTATAATGGAAATTTAGGTATATCTCTTGTAATTTGCTAGTTTTGTTTCAGATTTACAAAAATTTACATTTGATTGGTTACAGTAAAAAAAATTGCATCCTGGCTTTTTTTTTTCCCCATCTAATTTCAGGATTATTAGAGTAGGATCACAATCAGACATATGAATATTTGACAGTTATGCATTGATCAAATTTCTTTTAATATTGAATTTGTCCACGAAATTAATTAACTTTCGTCAACAGCTGATATTTCTCCACAAACTTTGTTAAAAGCAAGTCCATGTAATTCTTTAAATCACTCTATTCACTCATTCATTACTGGTGTTGAAGTTTTCAACATTGAGTTCTTTTATTATTTCCAATGCTTTTTCTTTTAAAATATCTTCTGATTTTCAAATATTGTTGTATTGAACATTTTTAAACCATTTAATTAGCAGAATTTCAACATCCGTAAAATTTAATGTGCACATCCTTTTTTGCATATAGCTAATTTGATAACTGTTGAAAATTGCTACCTTTGCTTACAGAATCATGCTTAATGTTGTTCTGGGGGTAGAGTACATTTTAGAAAATGCAGATTTAGTCATTCCTGACTTTTCAAAATCATTATTAACTTCACTTTTTCTGTTAATGTTCATGATTTTTTAAGTAGCTATTTTACCTTCTGAATTTATATGTTCTCAATACTAAAATGAACATAGAAATAACAAACAAACTCTTTAGTACATATACAAAACAAAATATATTTGCACACACAAATTGAAAAGTCAACATCAGAATCTTAAACACCAACAAACTAAGATCTAGTGTTCAGAAGCTTACAAAAGCCAACTCATTTAACAGTCCATGGATAAGCAAAGAATCACTTTTCATGCATGTGAATGTCACTCTTATCTGTGTTGAACAATACCCTAACTCCATACCTCATTTATCAAAAATTCAGTTTTTGTGTTCAAAGAATAGTCTGGAAGAAATTTGGAAAATTTGTTCATTTGTTGATATGGCAGGCAATCTTTGAAAAGTAAAATACTGACAGTTACTGTTTAACAAAAACTAAGTGTTTTTAACAATGAATTGTGACCAAGTGTGCATATTATTGCATTTTTAAAAGTGACATTTTAAGTGAAGTGGTTGACAAAATACAGCAGAGTGCAAAATATGAAAAGGGTCTAAGGAAGGTCATGACTTTTGAAAGATGATGTAATATACAAGGTAGCTAATAAATACTGTAACACTCCAAAAATTCGGATTTCATTTTAATCATTTGTTGAAACAATTTATCCTATTTTTTCTGCAATCAGTAACCTTCTTTTAGCGTAGGCGATTTTTGTTAAAGGAAAAAGTTTATGGAATGTTTTAAAGATGGAAGCTAAAAGGATAATGGTTAAAGAGCTCTTTGATCGTGGATCTTCTGCAGGTGAAATCTGTAAGCAATTAAAATGTCTTGGATTTAATAGGGTATTTATATATAGGACAATAAATCGATTATTGGAGACTAATAGCTGTAAAGATAGACTTCAGCCTGGTTGTCCACGATTAGCTCACGCAAAAGAGCGCATGAAAAGAATTCGTGAAAAGATACGATGAAATTCTCAAATTTCTGCATTAAAATGGCTGCAGAAAAGAATGTGAGTCATAGAACTATGCAAGTTATCCAAAATGAAGTCCTGGGATTTTGACCTTATCACAAAAGAAAAGTTCAAGGTTTGACTAAATCACAAAGAATAAAAAAGTTATAAA
Organism: Salticus scenicus; assembly: GCA_963930645.1. Classification (NCBI taxonomy): domain Eukaryota; kingdom Metazoa; phylum Arthropoda; class Arachnida; order Araneae; family Salticidae; genus Salticus; species Salticus scenicus. Next base: position 82,320,163 of record OZ005659.1, on the reverse strand, counting down.
GATGTAAGAAACTGCTTTGATGGCATGGTAAAAAAAAGCATTGACATAATAATATTTTCTGATGAGAAACTATTTTTCACTGAAGAATGTTATAATGCCAAAAATGGTGTCGTATATTCAACAACTTTCGAGGATGTACCTGAAAACCTTCGAACAGTCAAACGCTTTCAAAACAAGAATTCTTGTTATGATTTGGGGAGCAGTCACAAACAATGGAAAATTGCCTCTGAAATTCATTGATAAAGGGGTTAAAATAAATGCTGAGTTTTACAAACAGGACATATTGGCAACACATTTATTGCCATATTCTGACAGATTATATCCTAAAAACAAAACTGGATATTTCAACAAGACTCTGTACCTCCACACAGAGCAAAATCAATACAGGATTAGCTTCAGGTTAACTGTCCCAAATGTATTAAGTATTAAGATTGGCCACCTTCATCACCTGATCTTAATCGAATCCATTAAATTATTGCATTTGGGGTATTTTATAGGCCAAAGTGAATGCTAAACAACATAGAAGTTTGGACTCACCCATATTGCGAGAATGGGACAAATTACCTCTAAAAGTGCTGCAACCGGACAGTGGCGCAACAGATTATCTTTAGTAATTGATAAAGATGGTGGTCGATTTGAATAAAATCATTTCTAGGTAAACTGTCCTTCATGTTTTTTATCATACAAGTGTAATTTTCATTTTCTGTTTTAAATCTGTAAAATAAAATGTCTCAATATTTGTAACAGTATTTAGTAGCCACCTGTACAAAGTGATATCTTATCCAGGTGACTTACTAATGAGGTTTGAATTATCATGTTAAAAACTGTTGAACTGAATAAAAAAAAATAGGTTAATTTCATCGAACTGGTACGAATATAACTTGCATAACCTGGTGATTGCTATTCATACTTCAAACTTAAAAACCTTTAAATATATATATTATGAAAGTAATATAAAGTTATAAAAGGGCATAATTATCTCAACATATTTTTTTACTAGTTATATAATTTAATAAATGTACAAATATTTATCTGATTTTTAGCTTGATGAAAATTATTTTAATGGAAAAAGATTACCAGCAGGTTCTTGTTTACAAGGTAAGTAAACGTTTAATTTTTTTTTTATGTATATCATTATATGTATTTTTATTCATCATGACTTACCTATTCAATGAAATATGACTGATATAAACAAGAAATTTCTTTTAAAAAATAAAATAAATAATAAATCCTGCCAGCTCAGTCAGAAGAGTGGGTTGATTTCTTTTTTCTTATCAATTACCTGCCATTTTGAAACAAGGTGGCAAATAAAGTTTGTTAATAAACATAGTAGAGCCAGTGATATGGGCTGTGTATGTATGATATTTACAAGTGAGCGACAAGATGATGTATCAAGGTGGTCAACAAGCTTATCAAATATATTTCTAAGATAAATCTGCTGTCCAAATTGCATTTGAATTAATTCAGCCTTTCAAAAGTTACCATAATGATAAATTTTCAAGTTGCCACTTTCTTTCAAGTGACCGCTATTTTTAAACAAGATTACAGTTCAAGGATGAGATTCTGATATGGGCTATGCAATGCATACATTGAAATTTAAATAAATACAATTTTTACAATGTAAGTTTGAAATATTTAAGTGGTCGCCACTTGAATACAAAATGGGGGTGAGGGGGGTTCAAGTTTTTCAGTGAACTTATCCAAGATTTTTTTTTTTAAATAAGTCTGCTGTCTAACTTTGGCTTATATTAATTCTGTATCTCAAAAGTTATTGTGATGAAAATTTTCAAGTGGTCACCACTTGGAAACAAAATGGTAGAGCAAATTGCCCAGCAAACTCATCCAAGATATTTCTAAGATTAGTCCACTGTTCAACTTTAGTTTAAATTAATTTAATATTTCAAAAATTATCAAAACTAAAGTATTTCAAAAATCATCAACTATAAAAATTCAGTATTTCAAAAATCATCAATTTTAGTTTAAGTTAATTTCATATTTCAAAAATCATCAAAAGTTATGATGATGACAAACTTTCAAGTGACCCCATTTGAAACAAATTGGTAGAGCAGATTGCCCAGTGAACTCTTCTAAGAAATTTGTAAGATAAGTCTGCTGTCCAATTTTAGTTCAAATTCAATATTTCAAAAGTTGTCATGGTGACAATTATTCAAATGGCTGCTACTTGAAAACAAAATGGTGGAGCAAGTTGCCTAGTCAACTTATCTAAAATATTTGTTACTAAGTTCGCTGTACAGTTTTGGTTTGAATTAATTTAATATTTCAAAAGTTATCATGTTGACAAATTTGTAAAACCTCAATTTAAGATATCTGTCATTTTAATACAAAGCGTATGGATCAAGTTTATGAGTAAACTTGGTGGAGGAGATCCTTATATGGAATATGTATACATAAAAATTTAAGCAGATCCGTTCTTAAATATGGCTTTTATAATGTAAATTGAAATTTTCAAAAGGCTACCATTTGGAAACAAAATGACGTGATACAACTTGTTTAATGAACTCATCTAAGATATTTGTAAGATAAGTCCACTGTTCAACTTTGATTTGAATTGCATTCATTATTTTGAAGTTATGACAATGACAAATATTTTATTATATATATATATTATATAGATAAACTAAGTGATTGCAATAGATCGATTTTTAAAAAATCAACCCAACTTTTGTCATGCATAAGAATTTTTATAATTTTCAGGAATTTTATCTTCTAAAAATAAAAAATGTGTGTTATATATACATCTCTTCTCATATTTATAAGGACACTTAATATTTTTGGAATAACTGAGATACAAATAATAATGGTGAATGAAATTATGCTGGACACAATGCATTGATTCTAAAAACTTTAATTGTTACCTTTTTTAAAAAATGTATATATATATGTATAAACAAAATTAGTAAAAAAAGAGATGCAAAATAATTTTTTCCCACATTTTTAGATTTTCAAAATTTTGCTGTATAAATTACAGATTGATATGCAGATTTGTTAATTACTACTTTTGTTCACATGTAAACTTTAAAATTGTTTTGTTCAATTTTAATTTAATGTGTTTAGGAAAGGAACTTACATACATTGAACTATGAAAATTATGATTTTTTAAGTTGAAAGAGAATGTCAAATCACTGTATACTACTCCGATTCAAAAAATTAGAATAATGTAAAAAAGAATGAGTTTGATGTTGCTAACGCGTCAATTTGCATACTGCATCCAGGAAAAAATATATTAAAAGTATCTAATTATCTTCAGAGCATTTATAAATATAACATAAATATTTATTTTTATCTGATATATTAATAATTAACTATTTAAAAAATATTAGAATAATTCAAAGAAATAGAATACCTCGATAGCATGGTTCAAAAAATTAGAATATTCAAATTTTTCTTATAAGTTGAGAGAACGGCTGCGGGATTAACATCTGTAGGACTATAAAATGTGCTCCGTTGAAAATGAAAAGTCGTTTGGCATTTGATTGTAGCGTAGTATTTGCTTAATATGGGACGAAAGAGCGATTTATCTGAGGCTGTGAAATATCATATTGTGTACTTGCACAAAATAGGAAAAACACAACTTTTTATAGCAAAAGAAGTGAAATGCTCTCAAGCAAGTGTGAGTAGAGTTTTGAGAGAATATTCTAATAATAAGTGTTTTCAAAATAAACACTTTAAAAGTGGTCGAAAGCCAGTAACTTCAAGAAGAGATGAAAGGCAATTGAAAAAGATTGTGAAGAAACATCGTTTTCGGAGTGTGAGATATGTGCATAGAAAATGGAAAGAAATGGGTATAAATGTCTCCAAATCTACAACACTACGACGACTTCGCAAATTAGGTTTTAGATCACGTGTGCCTAAGATAAAGCCATTCTTATCATCTAAGCAAAGGGCTGCTAGAGTTAAATGGTGTAAACAAAGGCTATTTTGGGATCACGGCGATTGGAAAAAGATACTTTTCAGCGATGAAAGTGTGTTTTGTGTGTCTCACGGAAATCAAGGTATACGTGTCTGGAGACTCAAACATGAAGCTTATAAGAAAGAATGTTTAAAACGTTCGTTTAAATTTGCGACCTCTGTTATGGTATGGGGCTGCATGACTGCTGAAGGCCCAGGCAGGTTGTGTATTGTTTCCACAACAGTCAATTCAGAAGTCTATCAAGAAATTCTTGAACATTTCATGATTCCTTCAGCTGAGGATTTATGTGATGACGATTTCTTGTTTCAGCAAGATTCAGCTTCTCCCCACACTTCCAAATAAACAACTAAATGGCTCAAAGAGAAGGACATACCTGTACTCCCTTGGCCTGCAAACTCACCCGATCTAAATCCTATCGAGAATTTGTGGGGAATTATGAAGAAACGACTTCAAGAAGTTGCGCCTAGAGACAAAAAAGAACTTATTTCTAGTATAAAGAGCATATGGGCGAATTTGGATAAAAAAGATTGTGAACCTTTAGTTAAAAACATGCCAAAACGTTTAAGAGCTGTCATTAAAGCTAAGGGTGATGCAACAAAGTACTGATTAGCAAGTAAAAATACTTAGAGTTTAAATTATGTTCAATATATTTTCATTATTCTAATTTTTTGAACCATGTTAGAAAGTATTCTAATATTTTGAATTTTTTGTTGTTAGCTGATTTAAATATATTTTCTATTTCATTGTAATGTGTTTACATTTTTATAATCTGCAAAATATGCAGATTCATATTATAGTACTTTATATTTGATATTGTTGATTATTTATTTGATAAATTCGATTTTCATTTCCCTTGACCATATTTCTTTTCATTATTCTAATTTTTTGAATCGGAGTAGTAACTAATGAATTTTGTATATCTAAAACTGGTAAAGAAAAATCAAAGTGATTACTAGTAAGTGTATTCTCTACAATGAAGCAATGGGTAGCGTAGTACTTCATGGTTATGTCATAGTTACGTCACTGATCAATGACAAAGCCGTCTGCTGCTGGCGAAACCTGAACTACTGTGGCTGAAATTGTGCATGCTCAAATAGAATTTGTTTACTTGCATGATGCTCCATATTTAAAATTAAAATAGAATTGTGTTTGAACGAATTCACATCGGAATGGAAAAATTCATGTATTTTTTAAATATTCATATTTTAAGATAAGTAATATATTTTACAATTAATTTTTAAAAAGTACTTCTTGAACACTTTTTAAAATTTACATAATTATTAAATTTTTAATTTCTTCGATTTTTCATTCATTACGGATCAAGAGAAAATACACGGAATTTTCAACTTGGTTGCCTTGATTTGTTATAAGGTTAGAAGAAGTTAGTGTATATTATATTCGTTCATTCCTAAATGTTTTTTTTTTATTATTCCCATATTTGCCAAGTCTCCCTTACCTTCCTTATTTTAGGACTGTTTTCCATCCTCCATTATTCTCATACATTTCTAGCTTATTTTGAACATTTAAAAGTTATATCTACGGGGTTGCCACACTACCTGGAAAACCTGGAGAACCTGGAATAGTCAGGGAATTCAAAAATTGACTATAAAAGTCAGGGAATTTGAATAATTTAGCCAGAATCTGGAAAAATCTGAGAATTTCATACAAAGATTGCCCAAAAAATAAAATAATAATAATAATAATATATATATATATATATATTTAAGCACCCCCACCCTTCTTTTCCACTCATGAAAGAAATTTCTTATCTCACTTATAAGTGACAGATGCTATCACTATATGTAACTTTTGTGGTTTCAAGTAGTACCATAATTATTTAGCCCTGAACACAGCCAATGCTCAATATATGGTTAGACTGGAATTTTCTTAGAATAGTCCTGGAAAACCTGGAAGGGTCAAGGAATTTCATTCTCCTGTTTGAGTGGCAACCCTGTATCTATAATTTATTCAAAATTTCAACAAATCTTTAATTTTTTTAGCAAGGTATTTGCTTTTGCTGAAAAAAATTCTTGTGCTACTTAAAAGACAGCACTATTTTTAACAAAAAATTACTGGATTTTTACTTAATAATTAAATTTAACTTATACATGTAGGTTTTTGTCAATTTAAGCTGTAGATTAAACTATTAAATACTGTCATATGTCGAAAACCCATCAGTGTTGTCTAGACCTGAAAATGCCACTTTTAAAATCTCTGTTATTTTGAACCTTCAATGTTGGTGGGTATGCTATTCCTAAATGCTATTTTAGTTATAGATTTGGTTTTAAAGCAATTACAAACATATTTTGTTTAGATGATAAAATTGTTGCAGATTATTTTGTCTGCATCTGATTGATTTTATGAAAAATGACATAATGCTTTTTTTAATATAAGAAATAATGATAAAGTCATCTTTTAAAATGATTCTTTTCCCAAAATTTTGATTTCAAAAATTGTGTACATTAGCATTTTCTTCTTGAATTACATGAATTTTTTCATATTTACAAAACAATTTACAATATTAGAAGATCAATTTAAAAAATTATATTTTACACTAATTAATTCTGCTCTAAGTGAATACTGTAGATGTGATTATTTATTTGAAACATTTAACAACATTATTAGCAAACATTTAACATATTTTGTATTTAAAGTCAAATGTACGCTTATAATTTCAAGTAAATAATAACATCTATAATGCTTATTTAGGGCCGGAATTAATTCTAGTTTTCTTTAAAAACATAAGAGAATATTTTAAAAAAGCACAATAGGGACGGCTTTTTCAGCTTTTATTTGGGTATAGCAGCTACTGCACAATGGGAAGTGCTGATGTTGACTTTACTTTGTGACATTTTTTAACATTGTGTGAACAAGCTTACTCTGAAAAGCTTTGAAGAAAATGTAAAGCTTTTTTTCCCCCAAAAAAAGAGATATGGTGCTAAATCAGACTTGCCTGTCTTTCAAAGATTGTATGACACATAATTCATCTTTACTGCTCTATTATTTTATGCCTGTTGCTGAAATCCCCCATAATTTTACTGTATAATTTCAGGGCTGGCTGCAAAGTATTTCATTTGTCAAAATTTGAGAAAGATGTTATAAATGCATTGAAATGCTTTAAATGTTCATCCTAGATTTGAACTTAAATTTCTCTAATGTCACAACTAAATAATATCAACAGAGTTACTGATAGTGACCCAACTATCATATAAATGTCTGCCAGAATCTGGTGTCATTGGACTAATTTTCTCGGATCCCACAGCAAAGATATAACAAGAAGAGAGAACGGATTGTTTAAAGTTTTAAAGATTTCTAATTTTGTTAAAAAATCATTTCACAAAAGAGTCATTGACATTGCTTTTTCATCGTTATTATACCCAAAATATTTTCCTTTTTCAAATTCAATATGCTTTTTATCACAAATTGTTTATTGATTTTTACCCATCATAGTTGCCTTAAACTTAAAAAAAAAATATTTTCTTCCACTGAAGTCTTAACATGAATCCAGTAGCATATTTGTAAAATAAAACTAATGATAATTAATTAGTGAAAGGTTTCAAAATTTTAGTTTTACTTTTTTTCCCCTTTAATTTAGCCTCATTAAGAAATGAAAAATATTAGGCATTTCGAGCAATATATTTATTTTACTTTTGCATGGCAATGTATTTTGCATTGCTGTAAATCAAATACTTTTTATAAAATATACCTGGCGAAAAGTTCAAGGAATTTCATTTTCCTGTTTAAGTTACAATCCTGTAAATAGAGCTTGTAATGATTTTATATCTGTAAAAATTTTGTTTTCAAGTGGTACTATTATTTTATCCATAGCATGTTACATCATTGATTGAAATTTTCTTGAAATATAGCTTGTAAACCTAGAAAAAGTCTAGGAAATTCATTCTTCTAGTTGAGTGGCAATCCTGTTAAAAGCTTTAATTAAAGTTAAATGTAATGGAAAGCTAAAACTTTTGAAAATATGAATTAATCTTTGAAATCATTAAAAATAATAATAATAATAATAATTAAGTAAATTAAATGTTTAAATGTGTGTTGTAAATTAAAAATAAAATTAAAGCATAATTTAATTGCATCTACATGAATATTATTATTGAACACTTTTTTTAGAACATACTAGCAGATTTGCATTATCTATGCTATCTATTGATGATCTTCATGCACTGAAGGCGATACATTAAATGCTACTGAATCAGCTGACTGATATTAATTTTTCCTCTTTGGCATTCAAGATGTTAAAGATCTTTTCCTAGGTTTAGTTATCTAACACAAAATCTCTTTTTTGTTCTTTTCCCCCCATTTTTTAATACTATAGAAATTGCAATTGTTATTTTTTAAATCTGAAATATACTAATGCATAATGATATGTTTCATATGTAGTTTGCTATTTGGATCAGCCTGTAAAAGTTTTTTATATATTTAGGTTGCCCTATGAGCAGAGGCACTGTTGTAGGAAATGCTGTTGTAATTAAAAATTTTTGTGAAGTTACCGATGTTGAGGTAATTCTAATTTATACATTTATAGATTAATCTAAGTTTCTTTAATGAAATAATTTGTTGTTGATAAAGTCTGGTTTATTTATGTTGCTTGCTAGTAAACAGCAAAAAGTAAACTAGTTTGTGTAATGATGTAAAAGTAATATTTGCAAAATATAGGAAATAATCTTACACTTACATTTTATTTTTTTAATTTTGATAATTCCTTTGTTATATAATGTGAATATTTTTTATCTTTTTCTTTTCTTTCTTTCTTCCTTTTTTTAATTAAATTAAATTAATTAATTATTATTATTATTATTTTAAATATATTTTTAGTGTTATGTTGTTTCATATCAATATATAAGTACATTTTTAATTTAAATTCTAAATTTTATTAATTTACATGTATTTAAGTACATAAAGGACTTTAAAAAAAAAACTTTCAGCTATAAATTTATTTATATAACAAACATTCTTTTAAAGTAATTATTTGCTCTTGATAAAGGATGATATAAATGCCTGATTGAGTTTTTGGTGATTAAAAAAGTGCATTTAAGTATGCATTATTTGACTTTATTTTGTAAATGAATAACTTTCAATTTATGTATTAAGTAGATATTATTTATACAGTAATTTTAGAGCTAATCTCGGCACTGATAAAATATTTTAATATTTTAGTTAATATTATTAAATGTTTCTTTCTTTTCCTTTTAGAAAGGATCTATTTTAATTACTCGTTCTCCTAGCATTGTCTGGAGTTTGTATTTTCCAGTATTAGGTGGCTTTGCTGCAGATATGGGCGGCGTATTATCTGATGGTAAATATATTGTATTTAAAAAAAAAAAAAAAAAAAGCTGTCAAAGGGATTACTCCTACTTGATCACTGAATAAATGTGTTTGTTTAGACTTTTAATATTTGTCATGTTATTATATTTTGTTATTATTTTCGTTAAGCTTAACATGGTGCTTTGCAAAACTGATTCTTTGGTAAAAAACTAAAAATATAATGTAACTTTTAATTAAATTTACTACTTTTTTTTTTTTTTAAATAAAAAAAAAAAAAAAAAAAAAAAAACAGAATTTATTGGTTGGTTGGGAGTTAAGGTTGATTGTCTGACTTTGTGACCTAGGCTGGAAGGAAATACTTCATTAGAGGCTTTTCTAATTTATTTTAACCCTGTATTCAGGATTTTTTTTTTTTTTTATTATTAGAGAAAGCCATAGAAAACTCTGAACAGTCATGTCAATGAGTACAGTCTGGATTCAAACCACCTCCTATCTACTGGCATAGAGACCAGAATCTCTTGGCCACTGGCGGCCCAAAAAAGTTTATTAGGGCAAATTATTATTAATTTCAATATAGTTTCTCACTTGTACATGGTTCCTTTTTAAAAATTGGCAATATTTGCATGCTTATATTTAAAAGAACAAATAAAATATGTATTAGTAAACAAAAATTTTAGCAAACATGGGGAAAGGGGGCCATCAGATTAATTTAATTGGAAATACTTATTGATGTGTTTTCCAAATATTGCCAACATGCCTAAATTCCATATTATATCTGTAGTCGTAGTCATAAACTTCCATTGAAATGCATTTTTTTTTTTTTTTTTGGCAAAAAGTAGGAAATGTTAAATGTGTGTGGAAACAGACAATTTAAAAAATCAAAATCATGACAAAACACAGTTTTTTAACCCCTTAAAACATGCTTTTTTTTTTTTTGACAAAGAATTCCTAACAGTCTTTAGCTAATCATCAAAATGCACGCACCACATGGTATATACAAGAAAATTGTTGCATAGTGGTGCCATTTATGGTAAATAAGTTTAATTATAATCTAGCCTATCTATTTTTACTAGAGCAGATCTCAGACAGGCATTAGAAATAAAATAATGCAAGATACAAGATCGCCCATGTCAGACACAGGCAAATGCGTTAAGAGGTTAAAAGAATATTTTGCAAAATACACATAAGTAAAAAAAAAAAAAAAAACTACTGTAAACAGCAATTTTAGTGTGTATGAATACATCAAGAAATACGGTACTTAACATAAAACTGCTTATGAAATTCTCTAAAACAATAACACCAATTTTAAAATTCTCAACAATACTTTTCATGAATTGCTTAAAAATATTAATTATGAATTTAAAAAAAAAACAATAAATATATGCAGAGAGAATCCAGGAACATCAAGCAATGATGAAAACAGGAAAGAAGTCTCTCCACGTTCTAGAATTATGTGATAGGTTGGTGGGAAAAATAATTTATCTATTAAAAAAATTTTCCAGACAATACTTTTGAACAAGATTGATATCAAAAGGGGATCGGTTATCCAGGAAAATAATAATAATAATAATTTTGTCTTTTTTTTTTTAAGGTAGGTGTCATGTCAAATCAATACATTTTGTAATTTTAAGACAGACCCTCTCAGATTCTGATGAAACTTTGTAATTCATAAGTCTTATCTTAGTTATGAACAAAAATGTTAAAAAAATTTCATTAAAAAGTTATTAATTATTTAAATTTTTGTTTAAAAATACTTAACTTTTCTCTAAAACTGGTAAAGATGCAAGCGTGAACAATATCTTGTTTTAAAAGCTCATTTCATGAGCTTTAAATAGTTATATACAGTATGAAGCTGAAAATCTGGACTCGAAAAATCCGGAATTGCCAAAAATCCAGACAATTTCGGCTGCGTTAATCATCATCATTAACAGTTTTTTTTTTTTCCCCCAAGTATAAATATATCTAAAAAAAAGAGCTAAAAAAGTACTTATTTCTTATTAATCTTCAAAACTGGCATTTGCAAAGTCTGAAAGAGGAGGGGGAGGAATATTATAATAATAATAACAATTCTTAAACATTTATCTATTTGAGAGCTAAATTTTATGTTCTATTTCAATTATGCCCAAACTTTTAACTGAAAACCTAAAGTACTAAAACCAAAAAAAAAAAATCCGGAAATGTTTTAAAAATGGTATGTTTTTCTTATTTAATTTTCTTTTATTGTAACTTGTACTAATTTTTGTATGCAAATATTTCAATAAATCTGTTTTGTTTTTCTAGTTTAATTTAATTTATTTTAATTTATTTATTGTTAAAGTTGATAAAAAGAACATTACAAAATATGTTTAAAAATCGTAATATATTATTTTTTACTTGAATTTTCATATTATCCAAGTACTTAAACCAAAACATTATATTTTTAAAGCATGACCAAAAATCCATAACCGCCGCGGTCCCAACAATTCCGGATTTTCGCTTTTGTACTGTAATATGAATAAGTTTTTAAAAATTTGAATTATAAAATTAAATTTTAAAATTTATATATTTCAAAAAAGGAAAATTTAAAAATTTTGAAAAAATCCCAAATATATTATGCCCTGTCAAATCTCTAAGTTTAATTTTGTGATCATAATGGGATTTAATGATATATGGAGGTTAAGTTTTGCATGCATATGAAAATTGCTGCAGGTTGCACTTTACTTTTAATAGAATTTAATATTTGATTAAGTGAACATGTACCATCGTATAGTAGTACCTAAAAACTGAAAAATAATTTATTTCAAATATTATATAAAACACTAAAAAAATATATATTGAGTCAATTTAAAGAACAAAACATAAATAATCAAATTTTTTTTATCGAAAGTTAAGCAGTGTATGGATAAATATAACTGGAAAGTATTTTATAATTATGTAATTTGCATGATTTTTCTTGTTTAAATTTTAGGAGCTGTTGCAGCCAGAGATTGGGGTCTTCCATGTGTTATCAACCTTGTGAGAGCTTCTCAAGTTTTAAGAACAGGTATGTTCATGTTCTTATATAATATATATTTTATTTAGCCTTAACTTAAGCTTTGAATGTTACTCTGTCATTTATTTATTTGTTTATTTTTAAGTATTAAATTTTTCTATTATTTCTTATAAAATACGAGGTCTAGATTTCATTAAAATGCAATTTTATATATTTATTTATCTACTAGCAGCCTTTGCCTGCTTCGTTGGTCCCTAAACAGAATCACACATTTTTAATCTTTTTTACTTAAAAGATTTACTCTTTTTTTTTATATTGCTTTATAAATAAAAGGAAAAAAAGAAAATCAATTGAAATTTCTGAAAAGCCTGTTGCAAGTTGTCACTTCCTATGGCAGCGTCTTTCTCGGGCTGAGATATCGGGTACGTAACCCTATTGTTTGTGGCAAAAGTAGAGACATCTGATGAGCATTTGGGTGCTTATTGGATGACAGTTTTGAAATGTATAGCATCTAAAAAGTTGAAATAGTGCTTTTATATTTGAATCCCAGTTACATATGAACAACACTATGCGTACTATACGTAATGTTTACTTTCCTGTTATTTCGTATATTTGATTTGATTTATCCACTCAACCATAAAATTACAACATTTTCATGCCAAATATAATATTACAATATGTTATAAGCTCTACTTCTAATAAGACAACTAACTTTTTTTTGTTACATATATTTTCCATTTTAAATTCTTTAATGGTTAGATAATAGCGGTTGGTTTATAGAAATAATAACAATAATAAATCTGTAAACGTCATCATAGTACCTTTGTTATAGCTCCCCTTGGCGATTTTTTCATTTTTAATAAAATAAAAGTGATCTCACCAACACGACGGTAAAAATTTAAAAGTCACCATTGGGGTCCTTTATTAAAGCTGTCTTGCCAAGGAAAATATGAAAACTAAGTCGTCAAATATGAATTTTATTTTGGATATTTTCTTTAAATGATAAAGTTTAAGTATAATTAGCATGTCATTCCAAGTGTCAAACTAATAATAATTTGGTTCTGGTGAATTAAAATTTTAGTTGTATGGTGATATTGGTATAAGACTTATAAGTTTCAAATTTTAAAAGTAAATAAAAAAAGAAAGAAAGAAACTGCAAAAATTTTGCATGGGTTTGCTAGTCTAAAACTATATTATTATTATTTTAAATTTAAAGTCATAATAACATATTTTTTTCATGTGCATAAGCAAATCTAATTTTTGATATTTTTTTAAAAATCACATGAAAATAATGTTGAAAAAAAAAATAAATAAACCGGGAAAACTTTTTTGGCAACAATTACCGTAATTTCGTGTGCATAGTCCGCAGGTGAAGTTTTATGTAAAAATTATTCTAAAAAACATCAGATTGTCCGCACTACCGTATAGTCCACAGGAGAAAAATATAACCCCAAGAAAACAGCAAATAAAATACTATTATGTAGTTTTATATAAAAATATTAAAGCATTCCCGCTATTAAAATAGTAAAAAGAAAAGAAGTACTTGTTTATTAACCATATTTTAAAAATTATACATTAAAAGAAACCTTTAAAGTTGTTGTTTACATTTCTATCGGGAATTCCCGGTTGAATGGTTGAGTCATTGAGTGAGTTTTACTTTCCTACTAGAAATGCACTATGGCTGATTGATTCAGCACTAGGAGATATATTTTTTAGAAGATTATCTCAAAGTTTGTCATTGGTATTGCTCAGCCGTAAAACTTCGACGATATTTTGCAAACATAATTCAAAAATTAACAGTACAGGAATATTCAGCAATGTGCTATCCTAATAGTGATCTTTTGCTTTATGCTCCATGGTTCGCTACTGATACGATATACGATACGATGTTTTCTTTGTGCCTTATTCTTTTGTTTATGTTTGATCGGTAATTTGTATTCGTTTGTTTAATAGTGATTTTGAGGATTTGAACTGTGAATAACTAGCAGATAATCTGCACCATTATATAGTCCGCATGTGAAAAAAATTTACTTTTTGACACACATAGTCCACGGACTATACGCACGAAATTACGGTATAAATTTAAAACAAATATTTAAATGGCTATTATTTAATTGATATAGGTTGACATTTTAATTAATATCTCTGCAACTAATTAAAATTTTGAAATTTTGTTTTCAGGATCCCCTCGGGAAGGCTCTTGAGCATCTGCATATAAATTTTTGTACTTTTGCGTTCAATATGGGCTGAACATATAGAAGAACAGACAGACATACATACAGACAAACCTTTCCTTTTATTATTATAAATTTATTTTTTTAAGGCATAACTTTTTCTTTTTGTAACAAGTTAAAAAAAGAAAGAAAGAAAAATCTGATAGAAATTTAAGGAAAATTTGTAATTTGTCATTTCTATGAAGAAATTTTCATTAGTTATGTTTATTTATTTAAAATCTGAAAATATTATTATATAAAAACTTTATACTGAAAATGCTTAAAAAGAGAAATTAAAAATTTTAAAAATTGTGAAATTATTTTTAATTTATTAATTGTTTTGGTTTTGATAATATAATTTTAAGAAATTATTACAGGAAAATATAGGAGCTATTAGGTAATATTAAGTATAATATTAACTAATGTATAATATATACAATTTTTTTTTATATAAACAGAAATAAAAGAAGTATTATTTATTCCTAGTAGAATTAATATTTAATTGGCAAAAACCCTATTTTAAAAATACAGATTGAAAATAGTTTGTAATGTGTTCTTGTAATCTAACTTTCAAAACATAGCATTTCATAATGCAAGATTTGATAAAAAGAGAAATTCTAAGATAATTATAGCTGAATAGGCACAATATTTTCTTTGTAGTAATAGTTGGTAATGCAGGTACACTTTTCTTCAGGAATCGTAGGGTTGCCACGCTACCTGGAGAACCTGGAAAACCTATAATAGTCAGGGAATTCAAAAATTGACCATAAAAGTATTTGAATATTTTAGCCAGAATCTGGAAAAGTCAGGGAATTTCATATGATGGTTGCTAAAGAAAAAACAATTTTTCTGCCAATGTAGGGTCATTTTTTTTTTTTTTTTTCCTTAGCTTCCATGATTTTTTTAAACATCGCCATCCTTCCTTTCTGCTTGTGAAAGAAATTTCTTATTCTGCTTATAAACGACAGATGCTATCACTGTATGTAACTTTTGTCATATGTATTTTTTGTGTTTTCAAGTAGTACCGTAATTATTTTGCCCTCAACACAACCAGTGCTCAATATATGGTTAGATTGAAATTTTCTTAGAACACACCTGGCTCAATCAGGTAGCTGATTAATGAAAGGAAGTAAGAAAACCCCCCAAAACAGCTAAGTATATTTTGTACAGAAAAGAAAGAATTATTGAACAAAAAACCCTGCAAGTGATGATGGAGAGTTTTTCTTATGACATTCGACCAGCCAACTAAATCTGCAGTTAGTCCTGTTCGTGAAAATTGATACCATTTCAGTCATTGACAGGAAAACATTCTCTATTTCTGAACCTCCCTATGTTCTTTCAAATCACTTGGCTAAACAGAAAATTAGCACCTTTTACACGTATCATGCCCTTAAAATTTGTTCTGATGCTTCTCCTCTTAATGAAGAACTTAATTACTTAAAATATGTTGCTGTCAAATGAAGTTTTGTAGACTTACTTATACTGCTGCTGTTTCTAGTTATTGCTAAACTTAAAAACCCGATAAAACAGCCCAACCTTGCTGTTTTAATCCTGCTGCCTTCTTAATTCACCCTTTTATTTTAAAATAGTCAAAGTTTTAGAACAATTTAATTTTCATACTTTTTTTTTTGTTAATAAATTTCAATTCTATTCAACCAAACCCCTTTTTCTGAGCTTCATAAGTGTGGTATTTCCAATGTCCCTTGTAGTAACTGCCATTGGTCTTATATAGATCAAACTAAAAGAAATCTTGAATGCAATTTATGTGAGCTTTCTCAATATGTCACTAAGCAAGAACTTTCTAGATCTTCTATTGAAAAGCACAGTTGGGAATATGACCACAGTTTTAATTTTCATCAAGCCAAAGTTATTTTTAATGTCAAACACATTTCCAAGCTATTTCCTTGGAAATTTAGCTATTATCTTATTGTGATAAAATTGCTAAATTTTTTTCAAGCTGTAGACTGCAAAATGAAAGCAGATTTTTCATCTGCTGTCCACAGCTTGAAAAAAATTATTTAATTCCATTAAATAATTTTCTTTCTTTCTTTAAAAAATTAATGAAATAAAATAAATAAATAAAATTATATTAAAATAATAATAATAATAATAATTTCCTTCTTCATCTCTCTCTCTCTCCCCTCTCCCTTTCTGTTTGGTTGTTGCATGCTGCTGTTCTATTGACTAGTTGTGTTGCTTCTCCCTCTTGAGTTTTTCCTTGTTTTCAGTCTTGCTTTTTCCTCCAATGTGCCTCCAAACACATGTTTTTTTGCACAGAGAAAGCCCACGTCCTTTCAAAACCGGTAGTGCTTTTGTTGATTTTATGGTCTGCGAAGAAGTTTTAAAGTTTAAGTTGTAACCTTTTACATCTCTCTCTCTCTTTTTTTCCCTGCATGTATTGATTGGTTAGTCCAGAAAAGTTGATAGATGCCCTATATAAACAGGCTAACTTTAGGTCTCACATTCTTTAAAAAATGGCTCTATGGATTTTCTTCAAAATCACCGTATTAATTCTTGTATTCTTTCCTATGTGATTGTTAGTTTCCAGTGAGAAAATGATTTTGGTGAAAATCAACAGTGGGACTGAAAGTAGGTATCTCAAAAACAGCTCTAACAATTTTCTTCAAATTTGTTATTTTTAGATGTCCTTTAGCATGTATTTTGAGGTTACTACGTGAAAATTTACAGGATTTCTGATTATATTTCAATTATAGATCTTGGAAATGGGTGTTTCAAAAAATGGCTTTAACAGATTTTTTTATTTATTTATTTATTTATCATGTAAATTCTCTTTTATATGTCTTCACATTGTGTGTATTAGTTTTCTGTTTCAGGAAAATTGTTTGGTATCTAATTTCTTAAATCAGTTTTATCTCCTCTGACCATGCTATTTCTAAAATGAATATATGTGTAATAGTGGGTAATGGAAGTCATATGGTTGTTACACACCAGATTTTTTATATTATTATTATTGTATTTGTTTTAAACTTGTATTCTTAAATTATGTTTTTCATATTACAGGAGATCGTATATTTCTTGACAGCAACTCTGGTATATTACGAAGAATGAAGAATCTTGATAGCTAATAAATTAAACATTGGACCTTAACAAAACATTCAGTATTGTATGTATGTTAATGACTGACTTTATTATGCAAAAAATTATTGGATAAATGAAAAATATTGTATTTTGTTGCAATAAATAAAGCTAAATTAATAATATTCAATTAAAAATTTTTGTGTTTTCTTAATATTTCCACTATTGGTTCTATTTGGTTAAATTTATTTTTAATGAACTCTATAAATCTGAAGTTCCTGTTTAATTTTGTATTAGGTATGTCCACTTTAAATACATTGGAAAGTGATAAGTATTAAACTATGAATAAACACCATAAAATGGAAGAACTTGCAGAAATTGTTTTGGGTCGGAAGAAGACACGACCCAGGGGTGGAAAATCTGTGCAAATTGCACCAAACTGCTACAATTTCAAAGACTTGCTACAATCTGCTACAAAAGCATCAAAATGTAACAGTTTTGCACCGATCTGCGCCAAAAATGAAATGCATGAATTTTATAAATACACCAAGCAGGGCAAATTTCTTTGGCTAACAACGAATGAAATCAAAAATTTATGCTAGCTGCTCATTGGTTACAGAAATTTCTTAAGGTGTTATAGTATGGGGCAATCCTTTTTTATTTTTATTTATTTATTGCACATCTATTTTTGTTTTGATGTGTGGAGATGATTAACATATCTGAGTGATTTTCTGGTAAAGAAAAATTTTAATTAAAAAAAGAAAACTATGATTTTCAAGCTTATTAAAAGGTATGTATATTTATTTATTTATTTAAAAAAAAAAAGAGTATATAGTATAAAACCAAAAAATCCCAAATCATCACGTGAAATTTAATTTAAAAAAAAAGAATCGTATTTTTTATTGTTGAATTAAATTTAGTTCTCTTCGCCGCGAATTCGTGAAATATGGGATTATCTCACAATTTTTTGCGAAAATATGAGATCATTTCGCAGTTGTTTCAAATGAAAAAGGGAAGAAATGTATTAATTTCTGAATAAGTGTTTTTTTTTTTCTCCCGTCAATCTCAAAATATTATTTTTTCAAATACTCATAAAATTTGCGCTTTTTTCAAAGCTGATTAACGAAATGCCTGGTTATTATTTATTTTTCTGTAAATCAAAATTTCTGAATTGTTTTCATATTTAGTTTCCATAACACGTACTATTATCACGAAAAAAGTCAATTTAGAGCTAATTGCTAAAATTAGTCCTATGTTTTACCACCGATTTCAGAAATACCTGAATATTTCAGCACTAATTATAAAACTTTAACATTTTTATAGGATTATTTCCACGCTATGTGACTAATTCGCCAAAAAACAATAAAAATCTCTGCTCTTTTCTTATACCATTGTCAAATTACTCAATATTTGTTGAAATGGATGTTTTTTTATCACCAACAATTCCCGAAAAATATGATTTAACTAGTATGTTGTGGCTATTATGTAACTATTATGTAACATAGCCACCACAAGACTTTCTTCTATATTTTCCTATACAAATTCACTCAGTAATAACAATATTTAAAAAAAAAAAATTAGTGCTGTACCGAGTAGCACTTTGGCCGAGTACCGAGTACTCGGCCTTTTACTACTCGGCTGAGTACCGAGTAGCCGAGTACCGAGTAGTTGTAAGAAAGAATAATTGAAATTGACGTATATATGAAGAATTTTGCACATCTTGAAATATAGAAAAGGCTTTTTGAACACAAAATTAAGTTAAATGGCAAACAGCATGTTTACATGAAATGTTTCAGAACTTTTGTAGTGTATATACACAATTAGGTTCATTGTTATATTTGATACTTCCAGCTTAGTGGATTATTAAAACCATAATAACTGATAACTTCCTTCTTTATTATATAGTCTTTCTCAGATGCGAATCATTCTCAGATAATTCTTAGAGAATATAAAAGTTCTTTATAGACTTAATTTAAGATGCATGAAATTTACATATGAAATGAGAACATTAAAATAACTATTTTATCATTATTTCAAACATGATAGACTTCATTAATCTTCAAATTCTAGAAGAGTAAAAAGGCAGGTGGTTTCGGGCCATAATTTGCAGAACAACAAATTTGATAATATAGGAACATTTTAGTGTATTTACCTTTTTCATAATTATTATTTTTTAAATAAAAAATCAATTTTTTTTTTTTACAGTTTTAAAAGTGTCTTACTTTTATTTGCACAAATACGTAACTAAAGTTTTATCTACTATAGTAGTATTATATAAGGGGTTCCTTTTTCTAAAATATTTTATTTTTGTCTGTTTTATAGATACAATTTTATGTACAATGTTTTTGTAAAAAAAAAAAAAAAAAATTGCATATTACACACATACAAGATGGTTATACTTAAATTCTTGTAACTAAAATGGATAAGCTCAAATCATGAATCGTCTCTATATCGAGTTTAGTGGCAATTTATTTGCCCGTTTTAACTGCAGAAAGCTGTTTGCAGCAAAAGCTTAATGACTATGTTTATATTTTCATATTTTTTTAGTTTAGTTATTAAAAAACAACTCTTATGAATACATTTCTTTCAATAATACATAAAAATAATGAAATTCTTACAACTACTCGGTATTGGCCGAATACTTAGTCCATATTTGGCCGAGTACCGAGTATATAACGAGTACTCGGTACAGCTCTAAAAAAAATTACGGTTTTTATTTATTTATTTTATTTTTGTTAAAAGTAAAAAAAAAAAATCGATAACTTTGTTTATCACATATTTATAGTTCAACCATTCGTTTTAAAGGTATTGACGAGACCTTTCAAAAGATACCCATCTTGAAAATTTACCCCCCCCCCAGGGGGGAACCGATGCCCCCACATGCACAAATTTGTTTCCCTAGTTAACTACTACTATTATCAATAATTCATATTAATTTTACAATCACAAGTTAAGAATAACTCTCATTATGTACATTTATATGAAATTTTGTCCTATACTGCCATGTTAAAAATTTAGAAAAAATACGATCACAGCGCCACCTGTTGAGCGATTGATTCCCAAATCTAATCAGCACCAGTTTATGTCAGGGACCAACTAAATACCAAGTTTGGTTAAATTTCATTCATTGGTTCGTGATATACAGTGGACACAAAATTTGTGATACACATGCACAGACAGACAGACATTTTCTAAAAACTATCAATTCGTGTTCAGGATATCCCAAAACGTGTAAATCCATCAAAAAACGGAGGTTTAAAATTTTCACGAATTCAATACTTTTTCCTATATTACATATAGAAGAAAGCAGAAAACATATTTTGCCATTAATCTGCAAAATTCACAGAATTTTCAAAGCAGATACCTGAAATACACGTTCATTAACAAATTTTTTTTTCCTTATGTATTGCGAAATATGCAATATTTATTGAAATAGAGAATTTTATCACTGACGATTTTCCAAAAAGCACAATTATTTTGCCAATTCGCAGCAAAATAAGCTCTATTTTTAAACCTAATTCTCAAAATACCCAATTATTTTGAATTAAATCGGCAAATTTCCTGCTTTTTAATACCTAATTTACAAAATAATATGCAATATTTTCATGACTGATGATTACCAAAGTACGGGATCATTTCACTGCTGTTAAGGGGGAAATTACCTTTATTTGCAACTAATTGCTAAAGTGAAAGATATTTTTCAAATAAATTAACATTTTGTGCTAACCCACAAACCTGGGCACTTTTATCAAATAAAATTTTCACTCCGAGATATGTGCTTATTTTACCAAAAATCCACAAAATTGATGAATTTTTCTTATATGTGATTGATGAACATATATGAAATCTACAATATTTACTGAAATAAATTATTTTTATCGCCAATGAATAGCAAAAAAAAATTAAAAAAAAAATGATTATTTTACTACTAATCAATAAAATTCATCCTGTTTGTAAAGGTGATTCCTCATTTCTTGTACAGACAGAGTAAAAGATCCTTCAGCTTTTTGGTGTATTTCAAAGTTTTTCTTTTTTAATTTTCTAAGAGAGGAATTTTTTTTTTTTTTTTTTTTACTTCCCTGCACTCTTTTCTGCATCTAATGATTGGTGGTCAAACCTCACACCAAAGTCTTGTAGTCTCAAATCCTTCTCCATCCACAACATATAAATGTCAATATTCTTGTTAAATTTGTTTTATTAGATTCTAGAACTTATAAAGAGACAGGAAAGTTCAATATTTTTCACATATCAAAAATATATATGTACAGTCGAACCTCGTTAATGTGAATCTCAAGGGGGATACAAAATTTGTTCTTGTTATCAGTAATTCATGCTATAAGTAACTAATCTTCATTTCAACGGGGAATGTGGAAGCAGTTCATGCTAAAAGTAATTCACATTGACAGTGTTCATGTTAACGAGGTTCGACTCTCTACATATATTTTAATTATTATTAAAAATATTTGGATTTTCAGAACAACCTTAAATATTAGAAAGAATTCAGTAGTATAAGAATAATTAAGATTGTTACAATATTTTATTTTAATTTCATGTTCATTACATATGAAATGTAACATATGTATGTGCCAAGTAACATATATGGATTGGATACCCCTTATGATATGGAAATTTAGAATCTTAAGTGGCCTCGCCACTTATCATCCCCAGAAGCCAGAGCCAATGTTATTCTATGGAAAATTTTGCCCCATTTTAACTTATTAACATTTTTAAATTCTGTTTTCACATTCAGAAACTTCACAACTATTAAACAATTTATCGCTTTCTGAAAATTATTTTTGAAAATTTTTAATATTTTATTTTGAGGTTGTAAAATGCGAATTTTCACAATGTGAAATTTTTCATTTTTGAGCTTAAAAATGAAATCATAAAAATAAAAAAAATCAATTTTTAGCAAGCGATAAATTGTTTAATAGTTGCGAATTTTCGGAAAGTAAAAACGGAATTTAAAAATATGCATTAGTTAATGAATTATAATGAGGCAAAATTTCCCATTGGATAACATTGGCTTCGGCTTTCGGAGACGATAGGTAGAGAGTCCCCTTAAATTAAGATTATTGCTAAAATTTGTTTTTGAGTTATGCTGGTAACAACAAGACACACAGATTGATTTCTAAATTAAAAGAATATTTTTTTTTATTTTTGTTAATTCAGAGAACCTCAAAACATTTCTTTGTAGCAAAAACACAGTTTCGAAAATTTAATGCCAAAATAATACTTTTCTGTTATATATGGGTAAGTTAAAATAAAAGGCATGTTTATTTCAGTGTAAAGCTGCTATAATACTATTAATACTGCTCCAAAACTGTAATTGATCTGCTTAAAACTACAATTTTACCTGCTCCAAAACTGGTACAAAAAATGAATTCTTGATTTTCCACCCCTGCACGACCCTTCGTCAGGCAAACAAAGTGAACATAAGTGCTACAAAGCGGTAGCACATCTTGACTTACCAGCCAGTAAAAGTCCCATCATATGTCAGTCAGTGAAATGCTGCACATTAGCTAATGTGTACTTCTTATATTATTATGTTGATTAATATTTATCAGAGGATTTATTTTTGTAATGAACGATTCTTCTTTGCATTAATTTTCACAATTACCATAAAGGTAATTAAAACTGAAAATCGATTGAGGTTCTCATCAACTATAAGAATATTTTTTGAGCAACTTTTACCCATTATAGAATATTCCATACTGGTTGGAAAAACATTGATATAGATTATATTTGCATAATTGATCAGCTAGACTGGACAACAATCATATTTAACTACAGGATACTATTACTTTAATACAGTGATGGAATATCCAGGGTTGGATTTATGCTTATTTCTTTGAGAATCATGCAGACAGAGGTTCAATTTTTAAACTCGTTAAAATTTGAAAATATTTCATTTTAAACACAAATTGAAATATAAAGCGAAAATGGAATTCAAAACCCGAAACAGTTGGCTAAAGGTATTAAAAAAATGTATTTTCACCGTGTTCTGAACTATCCTGAAAGTTTCAAATGTCTAGCTAGTCGGGAAGTTAGTGAAAAATCGATTGCTAGCTTTGTACTGATAACGCTGCCGAAGGCAGCAGGAACCCGAAACAGTTGGCTAAAGGTATTAAAAAAATGTATTTTCACTGTGTTCTGAACTATCTTGAAAGTTTCAAATGTCTAGCTAGTCGGGAAGTTAGTGAAAAATCGATTGCAAGCTTTGTACTGGTAACGCTGTCGAAGGCAGCAGGAACCCGAAGCAGTTGGTTAAAAATATTTAAAAATTGCATTTTCGCCGTGTTCTGAACTATTCTGAAAGTTTCAAATGTCTAGCTAGTCGGGAAGTTAGTTAAATAAATGTCCTGTTGAATTATATAAGCGCTGCCGCAGGCAGCGGGACATGAAATAGTTGACTAAAATTAGTAGGAAAATGTATTGTCACCGTGTTGTGAGCTGTCCTGAAAGTTTCAAATGTCTAGCTAGTCGGAAAGTTAGTGAAAAATCGATTGCAAGCTTTGTACTGATAACGCTGCCGAAGGCAGCAGGAATCCGAAACAGTTGGCTAAAGGTATTAAGAAAATGCATTTTCACCGTGTTCTGAACTACTCTGAAAGTTTCAAATGTCTAGCTAGTCGGGAAGTTAGTTAAATAAATTTTCGAATCATATAAGCGCTGCCGAAGGCAGCGGGACTTGAAATAGTTGACTAAAATTATTAGAAAAATGTATTGTCACCGTGTTGTGAGCTGTCCTGAAAATTTCAAATATCTAGCTAGTCGGGAAGTTAGTTAAAAATCGATTGCAAGATTTGTCCCTGACAAACACACAAACAAGAATTGAAGTTAATAAAAACATGGTAAAAAGTAGTTTTGGAATATCTTAAATCTTAGAAGGATTTCAAGAAAAATCACTAATCGCCCTTGATAGATTAGCCATTTTGAGACTAAAATATATTAAAGATATTTATTAATATTATGCATAATACATCATTTGAAAGATATTTTGAAGTATTTTTATTGTGTTTTATTAAAGTGGCATAAGTCATTCAAATTCTGTATGAAACTTTTGGAGAAAACTACAGAAAACCCAGAACATTTTTATTCTTTTATATTTTACAGAGTTTCGAATTTTGATTTCCGCTCACATTTCATACTAAGGATTTTTAACGGCATGTAGCCTGGAACTATGTAAGTTTTGGAAAAAAACACGGATAAAACACACACAATTTTTTTATAAAAATGTTTATGTTACCTTTCAAGGGACTATTCCTAAAAAATGTATAACTGAAAAAAAGGTACAACTGAAAATTTGTTTTAACATCAATACACAGTAAAGTGGCACATTAATAATAAAAATTGAATAAATTTTCATGATTTCCTTTACATCTATTTGACTAAAATATATTTTTAATTAAATTTAAAATAATTTTAAAAGGTAGGATAAAAATTAAATAATAATTAAAAATATAGAAATTCAGAAAAATTCCTCAAGATTTCGATTTTAACCTTTAAAGATAAAACCTTTTTTCGTTTCTGAATGAAGATGACATTTTTGCAAACAATTAAAAGGGAAGAAAAAAAAAATTGTCTCTCCAATCGTAATGTCAAATAAACAGGATAAGAAAATCTTCCAGTATCCTATTCAAGTCGCCCAGTGGAAGTGAGTAATAAATCTTCAAATTTACAAAATGCCTATAAAGTAGTGGGTATTTTTTTTTCCTTTCACACTCCATTCCTGGAACCAAAGGAGAGAGTGGGAGGTCTACATGCGGTCACTACTTGTAAACCTACCAATCCACCCAGTCCTCAACTGCTTGTTTTTAAAAATTTCTCTAACCCCCCTCCCCCCTTTTACACAGGCTATAGAGGCAGATTGCACTTTGTATGTACTATAGTTCTAAGAAAAAATAATCGAAAAGGATAAGAATAAAACATAGAGAGCATATATCTTTTTTTTTTTTTTTATCCTGGAATGAAACTCAAACTTGGGATTCTAGAAGGGGAAAAAACATATAAGTGAAATTAAGAATTTACTTGTGTTGTATAAACGAAATATTTCAACATTAGAATTCAATGGAATGATTTGGGACCGAAGTTCAGAAACGAATAAAAGGTGCTCCATCGTATATCATTCGAAATATATTTTAGAGTAATTTTATTGTGAACTTTTAAACTGATATAAGCCATTAAATTTAGTATGGGGGTTTCAGAGAAAACACTGAACACCTTTCTTTCTTTTTTTTTTTTTTAATTTTGCAACTTTCGAATTCCGATACTCCGCTCATATTTCTTAAGGATTTTTAACATTATTTAGCCCTCAATTACACAAGTTTCGGAGAAAACCATGGAAAAGTCATATCTTTTTATAACAATGTTTATATTACTTTTGTATATCAGCTACTAATTAACATAGTTTCATAAGTAATATATCATTTTAAAAGTTATTTGAATTGGAATTGAAGAGTACATGTTGCAAATCTCTGTCGCCAGATGGCACTTTGATATTTTAATAATTCAATATCTCCAATTATGATTAAATTATTTGGGAGTAGTTTAGGAGACCGTAGGCCCCACTGGGTTGGGGATTAGCCAGGCTATTTCAAATCATGAAACGTAAAGAGGCACCATATTCGTCACACAGTGGAAATTTGCTGCAATTAAAATTTTCAAAGCTATTAGCATTATGCGCGAGCAAGCTGTTGTAAGTTCTAAAACAGGGATGAGGCGCCACCAAGCAGGACTTTGCTAGGGTGAGAATTTTCAAAGATCATAATATGGTGAGCGAACAGGCTGTTTCAGATATTTAAACGGGAAGAGCAAGCTGCAGGCACTACCGAGTGGGAATTTACTACAATTAAAATTTTCAATACAGCTATTTGCACTATATGTCAATAAACTGTTGTAGGTCCTGAAACAAGAAAAAGGTACCTTAGGAGTTTCCATACGGTCAGATTTTTCAAAGATCGTGAACCAGCTGGTCGCTGAAGACGACTAGTATTTAATATAGAAGAAAGTAATAATTCAAAACAAATATATATATATATATATTTCTTTGTTTACTGTTTACTTATTTTATATTTCTGTATTCTGTATAGATAATAAAGAAAATTTTATTTATTAAAATTCTTTAATTAAAAGTATTAAGTTTTTCTAACGTACAAAACCAAAAACTTTAAATAATTGAAAACAAACTTTATTTTTTTCTTTAACAACCTGAAAGTACTCCAGACTTTCTAAAAATTTAAATATGTGCTTTTATTTTAGGTAATTTTAATTTTTGGGAATAATATCTATGCAAGGCAACAAAGAGTTCTAAATTCAGGTCCTTTAACAAGATATTCCTTTAAAAGTGCAAATTTATATAAATTAAAGTTTTTTTTTAAATTCTAACCAAAATTAAATAGGTAGATGTCACAGGATCTGCTATTATAAATATATGGTCCCAAACACACCAATTTTCTTGTGTATTGAATATTATAAATATATGGTCCCAAACACACCAATTTTCTTGTGTATTGAAAAGTGGATTATAAATGAACAGGCAGGTTCCAGTCAATAAATGTACACTATTTGACTCAATCTCAAAGCAATCTAATAAATATTTTACTCATTAAACAAAAGTCATGAAAACAGAATTATATGCACCACAGAGCATGAATATCATTTGTTGAGGAACAACAATCAATGGCTCTTTTTATAGTCATGGGATTTTTATAGTCATGTAATAGTTCCCACTCAATATCAAATATAAAATTCTCTGACTTTTCCAGGTCAACTTTTATGAAATTCCAGTCACAAAATTTGGTTCACGACATAAAATATAGCTTATGGAATCCAACATAACATAGCTCACGACATAAAAGATAATGTAGTAATGTGATTTACGACATAAATTGTTTTCTCAAGAAGAATTTTCCAGGTTTATATCATCATTTTCCAGGTTTTTTTTTTTTTTTTTTTTTTTGAGGCAGTATTTGCAGTTTTCCCTGACTTTTTTCACTAATTTCAAATTCCCTGACTTTTGTAGGTTCTCCCTGACCCGTGGGAAGATTAGGGGGGAATGTTAAGAGATTATTCTGGAAAAATCCTAGCTAACTCCTCACAAATTTGAGATACGGTTTCCATATTCCTTAGAGCTGAAGCTATTACTTTTGGCAAAATTTGTTTGCTTAAGTGGCCAAGTTGAGCTTTTGTAGAGGCCAACTTATTATTTTTATTTTTACTAGCTGCAACAGATTTTTTTTTTTTTTTTTTAAATAAAATATCTAATTTCATTTGAGGGGAGTTTAAGCTTGGATTTTCCCCCTATTGGATATGTGGCCTAAAATTACCAGATATCCATATCCAAAGTGCTGATATCCGGTATCCTGTTAGATATTTTAAATTCAACCAGATAGTTACTGGATATCCACTTCATCCGTATTAGAAAACATAGGAAATTTAGAGAGAAAAATCCGAAAATATAGGAAAAATTAGAGGTTATATATATATAATAGGAAACTGCTAGGTCTGCATTTAGGAAACCTTTAGTAACTGTAGAGTAATACTGTTTGTTGGTTAAAAGATTTGATTGAACAAATGAAAACCCCAGTATAATAGTTATTGTTTTACAATCAATGGATAATTTTCTTTAATAATTTTTAAAGCTTAAATAATAAGGAAAGACTACAGAGAGAGAGAGAGAGGAGAAAAAAAATAAATAAGAAAGATTTAGGCCTTTGACGGTTGATTTTCAACCTGACACCTGGAGTCTCATTCATAGCTTCATTGTGTAGGGGTTTAGTTGTTTTCCAGGTGCCGGCCCCTTCCCTACACTAGGCTATGAATTCTTCGACCGTAACAAAATGCATAGATGTTACAACTCCTTCAGATTACACTTTCGAACAACTAATGAAGTACCATTCCATTGTAAATTAATGTTGCCAGAATCTAAGGTACAGTAACTATGATCATTTTGGTTTTCTGAGCTATAATTGCCTAAAAGTTTTCTATATCAAGTTTTTCTTCGACAATTGGTTTTGAATATTTCACAGATTTTTTTTTTTTGCTGTTTTTTAGCAGAAAAAAATTATGTTGATTTTCAACTCATTTATTATTAGCAATAACTGGATGGCTGATTCCTTCCTGCTCAACATGTTTAAATTTAGTCGAATGCAAATCTAAAATATTAATTGCATTGTTTATGTGATTTCTTGCTGCTAATAATAATTTTCTATCATCACAGTTTTCAATTTTTTCTAGCAATAATTGATGTTTAATTTTTAATTTTTTTTTAATAGATTCTATGTCGCGAAAACACTTATGTGGCATTCCTTGTAATAATTGATTTGCTATTATCGCCTCATCACTTTTAGGCAATGGCAAATCTTTATCATGCCCATAATGAGTTAAGCAAACAGTGGCAGAAACTATCACAGTTTTCTATTGTTACTTTCATAAACGCAGGACAGTTAAATCCTATTTTTATGGATCCTTGAGTCTTCTGTGCTCGTTTTCTATCGGAAACAGGGTCATAGCATCCAGATCTGTTGCAGTAATAATATTGGATCTTTCCATTAAGGTTTTGCCGTGAACAGTGTAAAATAAAAGAAGATCTTGTGTCTGTCTCTATTTTTTCTTTCCACACTTTAAAATCTGGAAAAAGAAAGACCAAAATTAATAAAATAAAGCATAGGTTATAACAGATTTCTTATTTGAAACTTCTTAAAAGTATTAGGGGAATATTTTGAAACTTCTTAAAAGCATTAGGGGAATATTTTGCCTAATGTGGACAGCAGACTAACCCTGTGTTATTCTATGGGACAATTTGTTTTCAAAATTACCCAACAACTTAAATATATTTTTTTAACTTTCAATTTCACATTTAGAAAATTCATAAACATTACATTCATTCCATTTTTTTAAAATTAATTTTTAAATTTTTTAATATTTCATTTTAAAGCTCTAAAGTGCAAAAAATTAAGAGTACCAAGTACCATTTGAACTTTTAAAGTTTCAAAATAAAATATTAAAAAATCTGGTGTGAAACAACCACACTTTTTCCATTACCCACTATTACTCGCATTATATACACTTTTTGGAGGTCATTTGATCAGAATACATAAAACTGATCTAACAAACTAGCTATCTAAACATTTTCTGGTTAGAGAAAACTGATATTCGTGTAAAGACATGTAAAACAAATCTACATAGCAAGTTAAAGAGTAATAAAATAAATAAATAAGTAAAGCTATTTTTTGAAACACCAATTTTCAAGATCTAAAATTGACATACCTAATCAGGATGACTGTTAAATTACTGGCAATAACCATGTAGAACACGAGAAAAAAAAAATCTAAAATGGATTTATGTAACAATTTTCACAAAAATCGTTAGAGCCGTTTTTGAGATATTGACTTTAACCAAAACTTGGCATACTCAATTGTTAACCGGAAAACAACAATTACATATAAAATGAATCTAAAAGGCGGTTAATATACCAAATTAAAAAAAATATGTACAGACGTTTTTAAAGGAATGCACACTCAAGACCTGAAATTGAGCTATCAATACAGGGTTCCTGTCAACTTTCCTGAACTAACCAACTAATTCACATGAAAGGACATCTAATAGAGTGTTTATATAGCAAATTTGAAGAAAATCATTAGAGCTGTTTTTGAGATACAGACTTCCGGTTCTCGATGTCCCACTTCCGCTTTTCCAATTTTTACCAAAATTTGGAAAAACATCTGTACACCAGATCTGTCAATTCTGAAGTTTCATAGTTCTATATTTATTAGTTTAGGAGATATGATACTCAGAAGATTCCTCACACACCTATACTGACCAATTGTCAAGAACTACTTTTTTGGACCCAGGAATGAAAACTCAATATCAAATTTTTAGATTGAAAGCAATATTTACTTTATATCTTTCTTTTCAAATGAAATTTTTTTACTTAAATGGTTGATAAAAAAATTGTGTTACAAAATAGTTGCAAGAAATGTAAAGGGAAAAAAAAAAGACATATATATATTTTATTAAATAAGTTAAGTTTAAAAATCATTTTAAAATATATCATTATTAAACTCTATAGTAAACTTTTGTAAAACCTCTGTGTAATAAATAATCTTTATAGAATAAAATATTCTTTATGTTGCATAATTTTTTTAATTTTTCTGTGTGTGTTGTCTATCAAGTTATTTTCAGTTCTAAATAAAACTAAATTCAAATGTTTTTAAGCTATAAAATAACTAATATATTTGATAATTTCCTTGCTGATATTGTAACAAAACAAAAAGAAGGGGAATATTCCAAATCTTTATAGATATCTTACTAAAATTTTTCAGTGCAATCAACCTATGAGGACATTTTCTTGCAATTCCTAAAAATATTAGTAGATAACCTCAGATACACAAAGATTTCAGGCCATGAATAAGAAAACTATTAGTTTGTAGTAAGCAACTTTATTTAAGCATAACATCTTAGTATGGGAATGAAATATTTCATAGAATCTTAAAAAGCAATATAACACAGCCTTAAAGACATTTAGAGAGTTAGGGCTTTTGAAATATGTGCTATTTGACCAGTGATTAGGAGTGAAGTGTGAGTGTTCTTAATCTCGCAATCACAATCCAACTGCCGAATAACTGTTGTAAATTTTGCTCCTTCATGTTGATTTTCAAGTTAAACTATCGTTAATTAAGTCCAGAGATATTCTATAGTGTTTAGTGTTGTAGATAATGTTTAAATGAATTTGAATAACTTATAGGTTTAACTGGTTATGAAGTTGCATATAAATAGCTATATTTTTATATTAAAATTTATTAACTATATATATTATTCAGTTCAAATTAACTTACCTTTAAATATAACTTGAATATATTTTCCTCTTAAGTATTTTTTAAATTAACAACGTTAAAAGAAACTCCTTTTATTTTTGTAAATTAATGTTTACTTTTAAATTTACATGTCAACAAATGATAATTTTTTTTAATGAGTTGTCAACTTGGCCCATAGATGGTGTTGAGCTCATGGCATAGTTTTATTGCCATGGTAATCGTGACGTGTTTCTGGCAGATCTGGAAGAATGGTCTGCCACCTAGCAGACAGCGTAGGTAGCTGCTTCTTCAATCCGTTCGTCAGTGTAAAAGGAGCAATGAACATTGCATCATCCTCTTATTTTTTCCTCTTACAGTTTACTCTTACGTTATGTTTTTATGAGTTCATTATGTTTTGTTACATAAAGTTAAAGAACTTTTAAGCCCAGATATTTTAGATTAATTATGGTTATTTAAATAGTTATTTAAAGTTTAAATCATGTTTGAAGTTCCTGAATGTTTGTTGATGTTTGCCGGCAACGTTAAATTTTATGCCTGGCCCCTGTGGCAGAAATTTCTTATGCTTTCTGCGACAAGCTTCATCAACACCAAAATCTTTCTGCAGGAATAGTTTATGAAGTATAGTAAATAATATTTAGTATAACCAATGTATTTATATTGTAACTAGGTACAAATGCATATATCTGCACTATTGCAAGAAAATACTCTTTTTATTTTTTTTTAAAGAAAGGTGAAAATAAATCTATTGATCTTAATTGCTTCAGACGTCTTTTCCACATTAATATACAATATTGTTTATAAAATATTCAATCAATTCAAACCATAGAATGCAGTAACACATAAAAAATAATCTACAAAAATTTTTTAAGGCATTTAAATCATGAAATGTCTAAATTAAACAAATGTTACAAATACTTTTAAAATTACATTACTTTTTTTAATATTAAATATATATATTTAAATACACAAATGCACGTATTTCATAAGGTGCAAACCAAACAACATAAAATCTAATACAGAACTCAAAATTAAAAGTAAAAATTAACATAGAATACTGAATATGATAATGAAATATAAATAATTTACAACATTTATAGTTTTTGAGATTATTAGAAAGATGCAACGTAACATTCTAATACACAAGATTCATTTTTTATATTATCTATACAAAAAGCATAAAGATGTGTATTTGAAATCTAAAAAATATGATTTGACGTTAAAGAATTCAGAATGTATCATTATACCATAATTTAAATACATAAAGTAAAACAGAGTACAAGATCTAAGTAACACAATTATAGACAAAGCATAGTCAAAATATTTTCATAAAGATTGAGGCAAGTGAAATATTTAATTTTTAAGGAAATGTTGAAATGGGAAATGTAACAAATTTCATGGATAAAATCTATAATAGAAAATAATGATTACAGATGAATGAAATAAATAGAAATCAATTAAAAATAATATTTGATATTGATATCTATACGAATAAGTAAATAAAAATTAATAAATAAAAGCATTTGCTGTTTAATTAGTATTTACTCAAAACAACTACTATTAGATAAAATTCCTTTTGGTTACAAAAAAAAAAAAAAAAAAAAAAAGATATTCAACAAAACCTTTGGTTTGATTTTTATTCAAAATAACTATTTAATGTGTAATATTTCAATTAAAAAAATAAACATTTTTTAAAAATTCAAATGTTTAAAAAATGAAATGAACAAGCTGTAGGAACTAATGATAAGAGTATTTTTTTTAAATAAATTAATAATTTTTTTAACGACTTCATATGCTTAAAAAACAAAATTTAAAGCTAAGAATTTTAATCACAATTAAAATAATTAATGATTAGTAAAGAAAAAAAAAAATTAGAAAAGTTACCACTTTTATACCTTAAGATACCCATTAATATTTATTGCTAAGATCTTTTACTACATATAAAATGCTAAAAATCAAAGTATTTTTAAGATTAATTTCTTAATTTTCTATTTTTTGAAGCAAGGTAAGCATTCAGCTTCATTTTTTATTTTGCGTATAACTACAGACGTTACAAATTTCCCCATAGTCTTATTTCTGTATATATTTGTGAAATGTATTGCATAGTTTGAACCAAACATTAAAATTAATGCAGCTTTTAAAAATTTACGTGTATTTACTACTGCGCACGTCACGCACTTAGTTAAAAAAAAAAAAAAAAAAAAGAATCACTGGATTTTGTTATATTTTGTTATGCATGAATCTGAAAATGCATGAAATATGAAATTCGGAAAATGGTCGCAAGGCCATGTTCTTTCGAAAAAACATCTTTTTGCAATACAATAAATTAAAGGTCTGCACGGGGCGAGCTCGGGCCGAAATTTTCAATTTGCTCTCGGGCCGGGCCGGGTCGGGCTCGGGCTCAATAATTTTTGTGTGTACTCGGGCCGGGCTGGGCCTGGAGGAAATTTTAAGCCCGAGCCCGGCCCGGCCCGAATCTTTTTCTAGAGTCCTCGTTAATCAACGAAAAAGGAAAATTATAAAATACTTTTTAAGTCATTTATTTTAAATAAATTTTACAGTCTGGTATGTCACGTATAATTTTATTTTGTTAAAAGATGTCTGTAACTTCAATTTAATTGTCTATCAGCTTGTCTGTTCGCAATCTGATTTTCCGCAAATATTTTAAACATGTCTCGAAATTAATATATTTTATTTAAAGTAATGTTAGATGGTTTCCATTTTAAAATAATATGCATATTACTACCTGTTTGCGTACATGTAACAAACAAAAGAAATTAGATACGTTACTGTATGTAAGGCTTTGTTTTCTATGGTCTGTAGTGTTTAGGCGGTATGAAGGCTGTAAAAAATCCTTTCGCTGTAACTTTTTCTCTAAGGCTTTTTTTTCTTTTCTCCAGGGCTTTGGATGAAAGTAGCATCATTTATAGCATGTGCAAAAGCATCTTTTCTATTGAATATGGTTGGATTAGCATTAAAGTTTTTTTTTACCGGATCACATGAAAGATTTGGATACATTACGGCATATAACAGGAAGTGGTTGAAAGTGTATTTTTAGTACTATTAACCATTTTAAATATTTTCCTATATTGTTTGAGAATGCTTATATTTTCGATTTGACTTTCTGTCAGTCTTTGTGCCTTCTGTACGTCCGTAATAAGAAAATACTGTTTATATATAAATATCTTGTAAACATTCAGCAGTTTTGTTAAAGAACATTCTATTGCTTAGCAAAATAAAACCTCTGCAAAACACATACTAAAAATCTTTTTCGTAGAAAGGCATTTTTTCTTTTTCTTTTTTTTGTAATTCTACATATTTTTGAATCAGGCCGGGTCGGGCCGTACATTAGTAAAAAAGAAACATTTTTCGATTTCATACCGGGCCGGGACGGGCCTGAAAATTTCGGCCCGTGCAGACCTCTACAATAAATACGCACGACACGAGCGGCAGGCGCGGTGTGAAAACAAAGTTTCGAGACACGAAAATGAAGTTCCGATGTGAAGAGGTTACCAGTGAAAAGTGTCGATACACCGAATTATATCACCGCATCACGAGTCGCTAATGCATGCCGTATCAAAGCTAGCTCAAGTGAGTTACATTCGCTTTATCTCCTCTCCTTATTCAGGACTGAGGCGATCGTATCTGCAGAAACGAAAATTTGTTCTGCGAACAGTTTATAAACCATTCTTTGAGTTTCTTTCTTTCTTTCTCTCTCTCTCTTTAAAAAAAAAAAAACACACTGTCAAAATTTATTTGACTTAAGTAAAATCTTTCTGCAAGAGAATTTTTGTTTCTGCGACATTGTCGCCGTGTTTCTGCCACGAGGTGCCTGGCTATTAATGGTTTATCAACGTTATTATTCAAGCTTCATAATATTTATTGCAACAGTTTAAGTAACTCTGGCAGTTAATATGAATTGAGATAGTTTTTTTTCAACGTCAAATACTGGCAATCCCAAATCGTTTATTTTCGTTGTTAATTAATTTTGTTAAATTTTACACAGCTTGTTAAGTTTGAATATCTGTTAAGTTTCAAATGTGACTCTGTTGTTTTTAAGTGCTACCATAATTTACAATTTTAGAGCTAAAGCAATTAGTTTCCACTGCATTTTAAAATACTCACATATTAATCTTGACAATGTAAATTTGTCAATAAGAATAATGCCAAGTTTTCCGAAAATAGCGCCAAACGGATTCCACTGTCTCTCAAATAAATTAATATAAATATTTTAAATTTAGACAGTTCATTATAAAATTTTATGCCAAACCTCATGCCATAAAAATCATCTGTTTCCAAGTAGACAGTCTACATCCTGTCATTAAAATTTAGCTATAATAAATAAGCTTGCGCAATTTAAAAGAAGGAAATGTAATCTATGGATAAGCAATGGTTAATAGATGGAAATAATACTTTTATTTTATTTTATAAAACGATTAGAATTCTGAAAAAGCGTTATTTAACAAAAAAAAAAAAAAAAAAAAAAAAAAAAGATTAGTAAGAATAAATTATTAATTTTAATTTACACAAATCTTGTTGCTACACAAATCTGGAAAAAAAATTCCCTGTCCTTTTTAGAAGTAAAATAGATCACGCAATCATGCAGCATTAGAATCCAACATGTTTACAAGTCAATTGAACATATTTAAGGTATATTAATTTAATTTTATTAACTTACTATAGTTGGGGAAACAAACATAACTGGTTCATTATAAAGCACTAAAAATTTTTAAAATATTTGATAATGAAAAATTTTTCCAATGTTTTACTAAAAAATTTCAAAATTCCCCCTGTTTTTGCAATGAATTTTGAAAATTCCCTGAGTTTTCCAGGTGCCGTAGCAATCCTGATAAATAAAAGTATTTTCAGATAGGGGAGAAGGGGGTACATTGGGACAAAGGCTTTTATCCCTTTATAATTGCAAAATAAAATTCATAAAAAATCACACTAGATGGCACTTAGTAGTACATCTTCATATTTGTGATTTCAACTCAATCATTCAAGTCTACTGCCTGTGAACAAGGTTAGTTTATTTTATCATATGAAAAGTAATTTTTTTCAAGTAAATTAATATTGATTTTTTAGGTAATAGGAAATAAATATTTTAATTTTTAAAAGTACTATGTGCTTTTATAAACATTAAGCTTTCATTTCCACTATAGATCATTAGCCCATGTGCTCTAGAAAATTAGGCCTAAACATTTGTTTTGAAAATGACCTGATGGGGTACATTGGGACTGCTCCAATGGCCCATTCATTTCTAACACCAATATACATTTTTATTTATTTACTTATTTTTTTGCACATATAAGCTAATTGTATTCATTTTTTTTTCTGGGTATTCTTCAAATAAATAGAAAATGATTAGAAATTATAAGCCAAAAACTGAAAGAACTAAAATTTCAGAAGAAAATATACAAAAGGCAATAAATGAAAAATATTCAAAGATAAACTTTCTGTGAGGGAAGTTGAAATTAAATATTATATACCAAAATGTACAATATTTAATAGATTGAAAAAAATGAGAGAAAATAAGATTGGAGTGTGTACTAGTACTACAAATATAAATTATAAGTTTCAATCCAAATATACATCTCAACAAATATTCACAGCTGAACAAGAACTCTTGTTGAAAGATTATTTAATATCATGTTCTCAACTTAACTATGCCATCAACACGATCCTACATAACATTAAAGTTTTTTGTAGATTTGCAGGGTTTTGATGTGCGTTAAGATATGAATATGCAGTAATACTTCATAACAATTTCATTTTTTTTATAATTATACCTACTTTATTATTATTTGTTACTGTATCAAATTCATTGTTTTGAAAGCCTTTCATTTACTTTAGCAAAATATTTTGCAATATTGTAATTAGATAAATAAAATGATGGTTGTCCGAAAGTGCCCCATCATTAAATCAGTGTTGTCCCAAGCTGCCCCTGCATGGGGAACATTGGGACACTTTTGCATAACAAGTTATGTTTTAATTATTTCTGTTTGCAAAACACATTAAACAATGCTCATTACACATTTAAAAGGTGACCAATAACACAAGTATTTAAATAAAAATGCACAAAAGCATTAAAACTTTTATAAATTGGAAAATAATATGCTTTTATAAAAAGTGTCCCTCTTCCCCTACTATTATGCAGGGGTGCAGAAAATGTTCAGACCTCTGAAATTTCCCCAAAAATAACGCATCAACCTATTATCTGAAAGTTTTTTTTTTTTTTTTTTTTGGGGGGGGGGGGGGGTAACGGGTATTTAAAGGGAATACACTTGTAAAAGAAGAATACAGCTGTTAATTTGTAGTTTAATATTCGAAAATTTGTTTTTTCAGTAATTTTTTCTTACTTCCGTTTTCATTTTTATTTTATTCTAAGATAATAATTAGTGCTGGACGATATCAGAAATTAAATATCGCGATATATCACCAAGTTAATATCGATATTATGTGATATATTGCGATATTTCTTTCAAGATAGGAAAAAATAGATATTTGTTATTTTTTAAAGACATATGCACACGAATTTTAAAGTATACAAGTATAAAGTGTTTTCCATGTATTTTCTGGTATATTACTACCATAACTTTATCATAAAAAAAAAAAAAAAATGCATAAAAAGTGAATCAATATTTTGTGTTTCTTATAACTTATACTGTTGCTTTTTAGTATACCTCTGTATAGTTTGTCCTCTATTCTTCCCATTTTAAGCTTTAATTATTTTAAAATCATATTTTAACACAGCTAATATGCGATCTGTGTTTTATTTGTACCAAGCATATCAAAATTCATAATTCTACTAAAAATAAAGCTTAATAAAAATTGTCTTAAGATGTAGGTATTAAATAAAAAGGAAAATCATTCTAAATAGTTAAGAATTGCCATTGGATACACCTTTTTTGGTCGTAGAGAGTAATATTTTTTACTTAAAACTCTTATATGCATCCTAAATGTCAGTTACTTGTCATTTTTATTTTTGTATCTGCTTACCAAATCATTACAATATTTTTTAAATGTATATGTGTTCAATTCACATTCGTAATAGTTTCATTATATATATATATATATATATATATATATATATATATATATATACATTGTCAGTATAAAAATTATATTATTTAAAGAAAATTATGTTAAAGTTTCATTTTGTTACTTAAAGTAACTCATTTTGCAATTACGTGTACGGCTTAAAAAAAAAAAAAAGAAAGAAAGAAAGAAAGAAAGAAAGAAAAGGAAAGAGAAAAAATAAATGCTACATAAAAAAAGTAATAAACTATCCAATATTATATAATTTAATAAAGAAACTGTCACTGTAAAATTACTGAAGATAAAACTTTATTTTACATCAGTCAGATAGCACCCTTTGTCCCTTCCCATGTTTTCCAATGGGATTTTTGTCGCGTCGTTTTATAAAAATATTTTATTAAAAAATGAACTTTTTCGAATTCTGTTTTTTTTTAATATTACTCTTTGAACAGGTCGTCTTTTAGCTTAAATTCTGTTTTTTAAATATTACTCTTTGAACAGGTCGTCTTTTAGCTTAGTGAACAATTTTTCGAAAAAATAAATTTAAATATTTTACTTAGAGATCCACACTTAGAGTCTTAATTAAGAGACTTAATTTACTTATTGAAATAAAATATTTAAATTTTTTTTTTTCGAAAAATTGTTCACCAAGCTAAAAGGCGACCCGTTCAAAGAGTAATATTCAAAAAACAGAATTCGAAAAACTTCATTTTTGAATGAGATATTTTTATAAAACGAAGCAACGAAAATCCCATTCGATAACATGGGAAAGGAGAAAGGGACTGATGTACAACCCAAACAGTGATGCCAGATGGTCGAAAATTATTTCCCCAAACAGGTCTTCAAATTTCCCCAATTCAGGAGGTTCTTTTCGAAAAAATCCCCAATTTGATTTCTACTAAAAAAGGGGAAATAAAAATTTTTTCAAAAAAAATATCAAGCAGATTTTTGTGTGATAAAAATTCAGATTTTTCCCCAAAAGAAGGCAATTAAAAAAAAAAAAAATCCCCAAATACCAATAAAGATATTGAAAGTCTCCAGTCGTAGGGATAAATCGTTACGTTATCAACATTGACAGAGTTGAAGAACTCCCCAGATTTGTCCCCAAAAATTTTAGAATTCCCCAAAAAAGTCCCCACAAACATTTGGTCCAAAAGCCTCAAAAATCCCCAAAATGGGGACAAAATCCCCAATCTGGCATCACTGAGCCCAAAGCGAGTCAAACACATGTCGCATCTTATTGGCCAGAAGATATGGATACTTTGAAATAAACCAATATCAATGAACCAATAGCAGGAAATGAGCTAAAAGAAAAGATATCGTTTTCATTCGTCATACTCATAATAAGCGTTTGTTTTTATATCGCCTGTCTGCGGTATTACACCTACGATCCACGAGCGATGATGTGCAATATTATCAAAGAACTTATACTAACGGTAGTATAAATTCTTTCATATTATCGTTTAGAGCCAGGGAAATGCATGAATGTAGAATGAGAAGTCAATATACTCTAAGAAGTCGATATACTATGGGAAGTCGATATACTGTGATAGTTTAATTTTCCTGATGAATATCATTGACTTTTTGTTTTTGGACAGTGATATTTTCAAGAAAGTAGATACATTGCGGTATGGAAAGAGAGGATTGGAGAGGAAGGATTGTTTGGGGTTGGGAGTTTTAGTCAGTGAGTAATAGCAGGGGAAAAAGGGGGTTGCATTAGTATAAGCTATTCAGGTCTCTTTTTTTTTCGGGCTTTGCTTGGCGCGCGGTGATGCAGGTTTGTGGCGCGCACAAGAGGTTGCGTCACTTCCGCTAGCCAAACGGTTTGTTTGTTTTTTTAGAAAACACTGTGAATAAGCTATTCGGCGTTCTCTTTATTCCGAGCGTGGTGACTGGTGATAGGTGCTAGTGAGGAACATTATTTATCGGCGCTTCGAGCGATCGCTGAGTTTGCGCTAAAGAAATATCGTTAGAGGGATATATCAGCAGAGCTAGATCTTTAATATCGTTATTGCGATATTTAAAAAATATTGATACTTGGGGATATATTGATAAATACTCCAGCCCTAATAATAATTATTCAAAATTTCCCCAGACAGCCAGAATTTCCCCCGAACATCGTTCGCACGTTCGGACATATTCTGCACCCCTGCTATTATGTTATTTTCATTTCATAAGGGACTCTTTTTGACAACAGGCTTATGTTTGCAAAGTTTGTGTTGATAGATTTAAAAATAAATAAATAAAATTATGTGATGTTTACAAAATTTTAACACAGTTTTATATTTATACTTCATTCTTAATTCATTAATATCACAATAGCATGAAAACCGATACTTACTTTCAAAACATCTTTTCTTCATATAGTACAACTTGATAACAAAATCCTTTGCTATGTCTCCACAATAGAAGTGGAGACAGGTGCAAATTGTTGACCTCAACTGTCACTGGCAATCAATACTATTTATCTCCCACAGTGTAATAAGCACAGAGTGAAAGAGATTAACCCTTTCATCATTAAACCTTTTCATGTTAATATATATATATATATTGAATTTGAAAAGATTTTGGGAACTGACTCTTTTTCGAAGAAAGTAAGCTTTGAGGGGAAAAAAAAGGTCCATCTTAACGAATGAACTGTACGTATAAAGCGATGTTTATTACATGCAATTCCTATAGGCCTTAGCCGGGGATTGTTTTTGTACGTAAATCCATCTTAAATGGGGCCGTCTTAATGAGAGTTCACTGTATAAAGTTCAGACAATTTTTCGTGTTTTATTATTATACATATTTTTTAATTATATAATATCTATAATTATTTTACATATTCTATTTTTTTTTATTTCTTTTTGTGTTTAATGTGCATGTTGAAATGTTAATTAATGCATATGTGTACCTACATCATTCAATTTCATAAATATTCCTTTTGTGCATTGATAGTACACAATAGTAGGGCTTTAAAATGTTAAATTTTTTGATTTTTCAAACAAAATGCTTAATAAAATTGA
This sequence comes from Salticus scenicus, assembly GCA_963930645.1. Classification (NCBI taxonomy): domain Eukaryota; kingdom Metazoa; phylum Arthropoda; class Arachnida; order Araneae; family Salticidae; genus Salticus; species Salticus scenicus. The sequence goes on along the minus strand of OZ005659.1, from coordinate 82,278,872 downwards.
TTATTGATTACAGATTGAATGTCTTGTACAAATATATTATATATATATATATATTTTATCGCAAAATAATTTTATTACTTTATCTATTGTTGTCATTAATTGAATTTAATTACGTTTACCAGCTTAGGATTTAAATTTAAAATACATTCCTCATTTTGGCATTTTCCAAGCTGGTTCAAAATTAACATACATTATTTTAATGTTCCTTTGTCAGAAATGTGTCTGAAGTCTTTGCTTTGATATTTGTTGATATCTTGACACCCATGTCTCCTTTTTCACACACACATATATATATATATATATTTTTTTTTTTCAAGATTATAAATAATAATTTATAAATTAACTTTAAATTGGATTCCTACATTTACAATTATATTATTCAAAATATAATATGTGAAAAATATATTAGCTAAATTAAATTCATGTACCATGTGTTAAATATACATACATAATAAATGAAAAGATAATGAAAGATAAGTAGACCTGACTCACCTGAAATGTATATACAGGGGTCAAAGCAATCAAATAAGAAAATATAGGAATTTTTTTTCACACAAATATAGGAACATAATTTCAAGAGAAGATTGAGAGATTCAGTAAAAACAAACTTTCTCTAACATTATTTTGTAATATCGGAATGATTAAATGACTTTGCAAACAAAACACCTTATTTAATCTCATCTAATTTAACAGATAAAATAAATGAACAGATCTATTTAAACTTATTGTTTCACATGAAGACACAACAGAAACCACCACAAGTGCAGAACTTCTGACACCACAAGTGCCGGTGAGAAAGCTGGGGTGCCCCAGTGAAAACGCATTACTGCCTACAGTACATGAAGTATGTAAAGGTTTTTTATAATTAGAATTAGATCTATTACTGTTTACTTGCCACATTATTTAGAAATGAACATATTTCCAGATTTATCATATCTTGCTTGTCTAGCTTTCATACCAGTTTATACTATTTAACATGAGTCCACATAATAATTTTTAAATAATTACACCTCTTTTACATCATAATGCTTAAAAAGTCAAAAAGAAAGAAATCATAACCCTTCAATTTAACTACATGTAGTTGGTTGAATACGTTTTGAGGCTGCTGTCAGTGCCTATTTAATGGGCTATGCTCCCCCCCCCACCCCAATCAAAAAAAAAAAAAAAGGTAAAAGAATAAGTGAAAATATTAAAATGGTAATGGAATTATGAATTCTTTTAATGAATGTATGAAAAAAATTCTTATTTCAAATGATATTTGTTAAGCGTTAAGTAACAATGTGTTTACATTAGGATATATTAATTTAAATTATCTTTTTTATTTTAACACTAGAATTACGGCGATCTTCGTATACCTAGAAATACGTCAGGGGTCATTTTGACCCCTGGAAAAAAAATCTGCATATTTTCCTATATAATATTATATATTTTGAAAATCTAATAAAAAAAACTAAATTACAATGATTAAAGTATATTTTAAAGGGTATGGACAAATAGCTGGCTGAATAACGTTGAATTTCTTATTATTCCCTTTTGAGCATATAGTACTAGTTCCTGCTTTGGCATTCTTAGTTATGTCAGAATTTGAACTATTGGGAGCTAATTCATTTTCACTTTCATATGAGCTAGAAGATGATATCACATGATCTCTCGTTATAACAAAGTCTGAATCACTAGAGGTTTCTTTTTCATCTCTATTTTAAGAATTGTTATCCATTTCAAAACCAGAAACGCAATCAGGTTGTTCTTGCATCAGTGTAACTATTTCTTCTTGTGTTAGTCCTCTTCTATGAGCCATTAGTACATAAAAAAACACCCATAAATATAACAAAAAAAATTATCAAAAATTGTTATTATATGTAACAAACAAAATGCCTAGCAAAATCTACAATCGTTTTTTCGAACATAAGCTCTTTTATATGTTCTCATCTCACAAGTAAATGCATTCTGAAAATTCAAATCACTTGACTGACAGATGAGACATTATACAAACACATCATTTCCTTTCCATTTATTTGTTTTTTGTTTAGCAGGTGAAAACAAAAATAGTTTACCGCAGAAAATATATGCAGATATCTTTCTTTCTCACAGGGGTCAAAATGACACCTGCCCGTATTTCTAATTTCTAGCCTTTGTTAAGACTAAAAATTAAATAGGGTTTTCTTGGAAATTTTATTTTTTTTGAAAAGCACAATGATTTAGGAAAAATCTAGAAAGGATTAAGATATTTGTGAAAAAATAGAAGAAACATTAAAGAAAAAAGTTTGCTTGTATCGTGACAATCAAATCCTTAAAACGAATCAAGCAGTGATCTTAATGTTAGCAGGATGACAGGATAAGAATCAAGACAAGAGCAAAATCGTAAACACAAAGATTACCCCGCCCCACAAAATGCACATTGGCAAAGCTTCCTATCCTATTCCTCCATCTACGATCTGCCTTACCTGCAAATTAAATAGAATGGTCCACTTCGTAGGGATCGAGTTTAGGATTAAAGCACTAGTATACAAAGAGGCAGTAAGGGTGAAATATTTTAGATTAGGAAGTAAGAAGGTAAATAGTAGAATAAATAAAATTAAATATATCTCAGGTTTATTGCTCAAATAAAAAAAAATCTATAAATAAAATTTTTAGAAATGTGTCCAAAAAATTTTACACATTTTTAAAAATACGATAGAATGGGTGAACAGACCAGGAAAATCTTAAAATTACTTGTCCTGTGGATCAGGACTCAATTTTCTTAATTTCTACTCCTGTATCCTAACTGATACAACCAAGAAAGGTAGAATTGCTATTTTTTCAAAGGGCAGGCAGGAGGGAACAATGATCTTTTGAACCTGTTTTGGGGAAATTCTATCTCAGGGCTTGAAATAAACAATACTTAGTCTGGAACTACAAAAATATTCAATGGACTAGCAAAATATAAAATCTAATAATCTACTGAATAAGTTTTCAATTTTTTTTTTAAACTAAAAATACTCAAATATTTATCTCGGAATAACATACAATAGTCTAAGTGTACTTCTTTATAATTGTCAATAGGGATGCACCGAATATTCGGTATCTATTCAGTATTCAGCCATACTATCGAATATTCGGTTTGGCCGAATCTAAAACTATTTGGCTAGTTGGAATATACAAAAACTCATTTTTTTTTTTTAATAATTTGAAAAAATTCTGCTATTTTTAATTATCATTAAGATTTTTCAGAGTAATTAAGAAATAGATTATATTTAAATAAAAACAACTGTTTTATCCAGTTTCAGTTTCAAGTAACATCAAGTACATTAATTATAAAAATTAATAATATCTAATAAAAGTTGATTTTATCAATAACAGTACATGTTTCGAAAGTTGTGTTAAGAAAGAGCGTACATAATTCACATGATGTTGCCATCTAGGAAACTTCAGGAGATCAAACAAAGATTACATCAAAATCTGGCATGAAAAATGACACAAGTCATAAAATAGCAGTTTGAGCCTGTAAATTGAAAAATGTATATGAAGTGCCCCAACATGCACAAAAAACATCACATCTCACAGTTTATCCACATGAGAGTGAGAGGTATTTGCATCAGTTTTAATATACATTAGCCAATACGTTGTAATTTTTAAATTGGTTTTTCCCAATAGCTGCATTTCTAGGTTTTTTTTTTTTTTTTTTTTTTATGAGTGGGCACGGCAAGATATTGTTATTTAAGAAATTTTATGTGCTTATTAAAAAGCCTAACAGTTAATAATTTTCTTTCACTGTGAATTCAGTATTACACCACCACTTATGTATAGTAATATTTCCTAATATTTTTCTACATTTATATAAACCACTGTTTCTGAATAGTAGTATTTTATAATATTTTTTTCATAATTAAAAAAATAAAATATTACTAAATAACTAAATAAATGTAAATGGTATTACTGAAAAAGCTTGTAAAAAATTAGGTGATTGACACATGAATATAAGAGTAAATCAGCCAACTGTATAGTTACTATTTGGTTTAAAGGATATTTGGTATTCGGCCGAATAGTTAGTATTCAGATGGCCGAATATTCGGCATTCGGCCAAAACTGCTATTTGATACATCCCTAATTGTCAATATCAAATATTCTCAGTAACTTTTCATTTAATTTCACTTTAATAAACTTTATTTAACTATTATTTCTTAGCATTAAATATGTGATATTTAGCTCGTTTATTAAAGAATAAATTTATGATTTGCATAAGACTGACCTCAAATAAATTTTTTAAATAAGTAACAAAAAATTATTTATCATAATTGTCCTGTAAATTTATAAACAAAGTTTAAAAATGTTTTACACCTTTTTAAAAATGATAGAATGGGTGAACAGACCAATAAAATCTTAAAATTACTCGTCCTGTGGATCAGGACTTAAGACCCCCCCCCCCCCCCAAAAAAAAAAAAAAAAAAAAAAAAAAAAAAAATTCTAGCATTTTTGTTGTGAAAAATTAATAATTTTTGAACAAATAAATAAAAAATATTTACATGTGCCCTCTTCTTCCCTATCACATTCAATATTTTGTTAACTTTGAAATATTAATGGTCAGGTTAACATTTTTGTAGACCTGCTCTATTATGACTAAACAGCTACATAGTAAAATGAAATTTATAAAAATTCATACACACATTATACAAAAAAGGAAATACAAAGTAAAATATATGCTTTCTATTACCTAAATATCCTTATTAACAATGAATAATTTTCTATAATTTCAATTAGTAAAACATTTTGAAAGCAAGTTAGCAGATGCAGTATAATTTTGTTATTAATAACTATAACAATACAATGCAAAAAATTATATTATCTCATACCTGAGTATGTCTGAAAATTTTCAGAATCAATACGAAATTCCATATGATGATCATTTTGTAAATGATTTATTAAATCATTTGATGATTTCGATGTAAAATTACAATTTTCTTCTCTGCACATATACCTTTCTACAATCTTTGGCTTTTCGCCTTTACATTTTTTTACGTGTTTGTAGTAAGTCGAGCGAACATTAAATTCTGTGCTACACTTACTACAAATTTTGATTTTTTTGCGATCTGTAGAAGAACTCATTGATTTAAATGAAAGAAATAAAATACAAAATCAATTTTGCAAATAGCGTTAATAGCATTCAATAAACAAACTGAATGAATGAATCCAAAATCGAATTAGAATTCGAAATTCGAACTTGACGCTTTTGACAGAAATTTCGGGAAATCGCCAAGACTAAAAGGCTCCTATAATTGGAGGAACTCTAGCCAAGACCGGTGACGTATTCAGACACTGAGCTTCGATTGGTTGGAAAAAGTGTCTACCGTTGAAAAATTAACAGCCCATTCTCAAAAATACACTGAGCTGAAGAACAACTGGAGCAAATGCTTCCAATACTTTTACACAGTGTTCGTGCGTGCCAGTTTTTCTGCAATCTTTCGCCGACCTTGTATGGCAAGCAACATTTGTCGGGTCATCTATTACTATTAAAATCTTTAAAGAATTAAAATTTTAAATTGTAATGTCATGTTTAGCATATGGTTGTTCGAACTGACAACCTTTACACAATTTTACTTTGAAATATAAATATATCAAATGCTTTTTGCCATACAACGCTCGAAAGACAAACCTTCAAAAAACGACACGCGAAAACCGGTCTAGCATTTCCTCCAGTTGTTCTTCAGCTCAGTGCAAAAATATTACATTTTTTTGTTTGATCAACGACATGAAGCTATCCGCGATTGTAATGAAATGCTCGCCCACTGGTGGGCTAAGGGGAAATTACAATAAACATGCTTTAATTCGAATTCCATCAAGCCGCCATTGCTAGCCGATGTTTAGTTTCACATATATTTATTGAATAAAAATGAATAAATCTGGTAAAAAAGATAACACATACTGTTGTGTGCTCCAGTGTAACTTCAAAGGACCAAGAAATCCAGAATTAAGCTTCCATTTATTTCCAAATGACAAATTTAAAATTTCAGTTGCTTCGGCTAATGGAAATAAAGAATTAATCAGATGATTTTGAAACTAATATTTGTTCAGCTTCAGTTAAATATCTACTTTCGATTGAACTTTGAATAAACTGAAATATTTTTTCCCAAAAGCAATCAATTTTCCATGATGTAATGGCGGAGAAATTATAGTACGAATATTAAGTAGAATAACAAAAAGAACAAAAATAGATACACGAGGCTGTAATTTTTACTAACAACAAGAGCTGAAAAAGCACCATCTATCGATCATTACAAACGCGGACAGGAAGGTGGAACTTCCTTTACGGGATTCCTCTTTCAAAAGTGGACCTCACGCTGAACTCGCCGCAGAGTGGCGCTGACTGTAGTTGATGTACCACGTTAACACTGAGTACAGTGAGCGCGCATCATTATTTTTCTAATTATTGTTTTATTTTATGATGAATATGTCTAAATCTCGATGCTGTTTTGTATTTGGATGTGACTCGGGTTATGCAATAGCTAATAAACAAAATAAAGACCTGTTTTCAAGAATTCCGGCATTGTTTTCTGCTGTCAAGGTGCATATGCTTCATGATCATGATATGTTGTTCATTTAACATTTAAGTTATTTATATTTAAAATTAAATTTTTCTTAATAATTATGAAGGACAAAACTTCAACAACGGCTTTTTTTTTTATATATATAAACGTTTTATTATATACTAGTATCGCCCAGTGGTCGAAACTCGACCATTTTTTTTTTTTTTTTTTTTTTTTGCAAAGCGAGGCAAAGCAAAGTTATTGCCTTGTCGTAAACGGAAGAGAAAATCGCAACGTGAAAACGCCCCTTGTTGTGTGATACAGCCCAGAAGCTAATAGGTACCATGTCAAACCAAGGCCCAACCAAGTATCAAATTCTGTTAAATTAATTCGATTGTTTCATAAAGTACAGTGTTTGAACACACACGCACACACACACACAAAAAAAAAGATATTTTTCAAAAATGGTCGAATTGAGTTCGGGAAATTTCAAAACGTGTAACTTTATCGAAAACCGAAAATCTAAAACTTTTCTGAATCTTATATTTTCTACTTATATATGCAGAGGAAAGAATGATAAATCCACTTTTTAAAAAATAAAAATAAGTAGTCAATTTCACTTAATTAAAATGCAAGGAAATTTCAAAACGTGTAAATTCATCGAAAACCAGAAATCAAAAGTTTTTATGTATCTTCTACTTGCTTCTTCTACCCACAAAAGCTAGCAATAAAGACACTTTTTAAAAAAATAAATAGCCAATTTCAGTTAATTGAAACGTAAAGAAAGCTCAAAACATGTTAATTCAGCAAAAAACGGAAATCGGAATTTTTTCCGATTATACATGCAGCAGTTAGTAACAAATCCATTTTCCTTTTATTTAGTATATTAGTTGAATATTTATTGTTTAAATATCATCCTTTGAAATGAAATGTTTATGTTTACATTAGAAACTGGAAGTTTGCCATTTCTTTTTTCCTGGAGTTTTGTGATTTTAAATTAATATTTTATCAATTTTACAGAAAAAATAACTCAATCAAACACATGTAGACAGTAACTTATATATAACTATACCCAAATATCGGAATTAAAATCGGCAGATAATATCCGTTATTTTTTAACAATTTTTTACAAAAAATCCAATGGACGATTAACATTGAAAATCTTTTTCATGGCTCCATGGACAGACAGTGACGTCATCACTTCGCTTGCGTATAGTGATGCTACATTATACAAATTACTGTGTCTATGGTTTTATTTGAGCTTTATGAAATTGCCAGATTTAATAACTTTCTACTTTTAGGTGTTTTTTAATGTAATGGAATACGTGTATAAAAGGGAAAAATGGGGGAAAATTCATAAAAAATAAATGTATTTTTAAATACCTTCTTGACATCGTAAGAAAATAATATTTGTATTCGCACCTTCCGGCTAACCATACCTTTCGAATGATACCATTTTCAACCCTCTACTCCCATAATTAATATGTTAAAAAGGGACAACAAATTTTATGCTTGCCTATTAATATATAGATTATTAAGTTGAGTTTGTCAGAATAACAAGGTTTCACTATTTCATTTGTAATATATATATATATATATATATATATATATATATATACAAAATTTATATCTTATATATATATATATCTGTATATTGTATATAAATTACGTGTCACGATGTTTGTCCGGGGTAAACTCCTAAACTAAGGAACCGATTTTAATGAAATTTTGCACACTGTGTGCAGTTTGGTCCAACTTGAGAGATAGGATAGTTTTTATCTCAATTTATTGTCACAATATTGTTTTATTGCAATTATTTGCTAATTATAGACCTTTATTTAAGTTGCCCCAAAATATCTGTGAGTTCCATTAATTTAATTGTTGCCAAAAAAAAAAAAAAAAAAAAAAACGAGTTCATTTTCTTTCGACATAAAAATAAATACATTTAATCAAACGTGAACGTTAAAAAATTATAAAAAGTTAAATTATGCATCTCACGAAAATTGACGTCATAATCAATTTAAAGATTTTATACACATTGATAAAGTGCTAATGTAGTTCTATCATAGATTAAGTAATATATATAGATCTCTCATCCCCATGTTATCGTACAAAGATTTTTGATGCCGAAAAAAAAAAAAATAAATAAAAGCTTTGGAAACAGCCATTAAGTGGTATTGAAAAAAAAAAAAAAAAAAGAAAAGAAAAGAAAGAAAGAAATATGAATTTGCAACTGTATCTGGAGTCTTCCATTCCCCTTTAGCAAATAAATTATTCATAAATTTTATTTGCTAAAATATTAGTATGTATTCCCGTGTGTATTCATTCGGGGAAAGACGGCCATATTTTGGTAAAAACGTTGTCTTTTCCCAAATGAAAAAGAATAACTTTTTTCTCCCCAATGATCACTCTATTCTATATATGCTATACTATATCTATGAGTTCTATACGCAAGCGAAGTGTGACTCACTGACCGTCTGTGCAGCCAAGAAAAAGATTTCCTATGTTAATTGCCCACTGGATTTTTTGTAAGAAATTATTAAAAATCGAGGAAATTTATTTCCCGATTTTAATCCTTATATTTGGGTATAGATATGTATTAGTTATCGCGGGTGTTAGATTGAATTATTTTGCTGTCAAATTGACAAAATTTTAATTTTAAATTTCAAAACTCTGTCGCCCTTGGCTTTTTTTATTATAATTATTATTATTTGGCGATCAAAAGCGTAACACGAAAATATACATGCCAGATGTATGCATTGTACGAAATGTAATATGTATTATTCATTGTACGTATGTATGACATGTAATATGTATTGTACGAAATATTGTTTCATATTATTCATTACTCTTTTAATATAAGTTGTTAAAATAACCATGATTTTTGAAAGGAATTAAATATTTTCGCCAGATAATTTGGCGATATTCTTTTTTTTTTTTCGCCAAGGATGACAGAAATGAAATCTATTCCGCTGCAAAATATTAGTATCTTACATCAGATATTTTATTTAGACATTTGAAAACAAATTTGACTTCAAACTATGATAGAATATTTATCATTTTCCTTTTAATTAGTATATTATTAGTATATTAAAATTTAAAAGCATGGTATATAAAAAGTTTTTTTTTTTTTTTTATCTTATAATTATTCTTATCTTAATCCTCAATGTTTCCCATCTTTATTAACTTGAATTTACTATTAAAATTTTAACATACTCAAAAACTTCTCATCACTTCGTTAAAATACACTAAACTTTTCCAAAATCTTTTTCTATTTAAAATGATACATGTATATTTACTTTATATGTCCAATATTTCATAAGATTTCCAATTTTAAAGTTTTAAAATATTTATCAAATTTACTTATTTTTCTGGTTTAGCCTTATTGTTTTCCTTTTTATAACTACAGCTGTTGCCCTCTTTAAAATATTTAAAATGATGAGGTCATTTTATAGTAAAATTATCCATTATAGCATATATTATATTTCACTCCTCCATAAAAATTGATTTTAAAATCGTCTGTTTCTTTTATACTTTTATTTTAATAGAATTTAATTTATATATTAGTCATTTTAGCAATTTTATCCAAAGTAGCATTAGAAATAATATATATCACTTCTCCATTAAAATTTATAGGACCCTACAATAAAATTAATTTGTGCTTAATATCAACACTACGAAAATTTTTATCAATCGCTTCCAAATTTTGACCTAAGTTTCAAATCTCAACCCTGTGGGTTTTTATATCGGCTACAACGTTTTCGTTTTTGTTCGTAAATAATAATTTGACTGTACTAAATAGTTTACAGCCGTATAATTCAACGTATAACTTAGTCACAGCAACGCGTGGCCGGGTCTGCTAGTATATATATATAATATGCATGATAAATTAAAACTTTACACTTAGCAAATCTTAAGACGTACATTTAAGAAAGCGCTGCATTTTAAGTCAGGGATAAGCAACATCATTGAAATGTTATTAACAAGTGTAAATCTAGCTTTATAAAATCTTTGACTTGAAAATTAATTAAATATTATTACTTTCTTCTATCTTCAATAGAAGAAAGTATTGGATTCGTAAAAATTTTCGATTTCGGGTTTTTGATGGATTTACACGTTTTGAGAGCTGTAGAACATGATTTTACCATTTTTAGAAAATGTCTGTCTGTCTGTCTGTCTGTCTGTGTGTGACAAAATTTTGTGGCAACTGTATCTCTGGAACTACTGCACAAAATTTCATACAAATTGGTATGTAGTTGCACCTTGACATAAATTAGTGCCTATCAACTTTTGGTAAAAATCGTCTTACAGGTTGCGTTGCCATCCCGCTTTTTCTAAATTTTTAACAGGGTGATATAGGGCAAAAATTTTCAAGATGGGTATTTTTCGAAAGGTCTCGTCAGTACCTTTAAAACGAACGGTTGAACTATAAATCTGTGATAATTTAAAACAAAGTTATCGATTTTTTTTACTTTTTACGAAAAAAAACTTAGAAAAAAATCTTTTTTTTTTTTTTTTCCTCTCCCCTTAATTTTATCAAACTCCCACGGTTTCCGTGTTCTGACAAACTTAAACTAATTTTTGCTTTTTTCCCCTAATTTTGTCAAAGTCCTACGGTTTCCGTGTCTTGACAAACTTAGAATAATTTTCACATTTTACCCAAAATTTTGTCAAAGTCCCCCTTTTTTTTTAATTATTGTTACCGAGTGAATTTGTATAGGAAAATATAGAAGAAAGTCTCGTGGTGGCCACAACATACTAGTTTTTCTATAAGTTTTGTAATTTTCAGTCAGAGAAATGTTAGCTCAAAAACTATAAAATTTCATCGGATAATTTAATTTAATTAAACATTATTTTCTTTAAAATTTCTAAATTTTCACCCGAATTTAACCTACAAGAAGCCGAGAGGTTCTGCTGTAGAAACTAGAAGATAAGAGTACAATATACTTGAAGTAATATTCATATTAATACTGAGAAATTACTCTCATTAAGGTAAGATGAAATATTTATTGCAAAGACTTCAATGCCGGTCGCATACTTACTGCAAGCGTGCAAGCAAGCTCACATGTAAACATACTTACGACTCACGGTTACATACAGTGTGTTCAGTATGAAAAGTTGAGTTATTTTCATATACTGCAGTTAACTAATAACAAAATTATTAAACTAAATTATTAAATATATTACGATACCCCTTTTGAAAAAAAAAAAAAGTCATTAATTAAAAGTTTTTAAAGATCAAGTCTTTCTGGTTTTTTCCTAATTCGTGATGGATAGTGTCTGTTTGTGACAGTTGTAACAGGGGTTTCTTCAGTATTTTCCGATCCTTCAGTAGGAAGAACTGCCGACTGTTGGGTTTCAGGAGTGGAGGACAGTTCATCATGTTGGGGTTCTGTATTTGACATAGTGATGGAAGTTGGTTGGTTGGAAGCTTGAGATGAAATAGGAAAATCCACAGGAATAGAAACATCTCTTTGTTCCGAGATTGACGGGCTAGCAGGGCGAATCTGATCAATGTGTGCTAAATATTTCTTATTGTTTATTTCAATCAGCCAAGTCTTGGAACCTTTTGGTTTAATTAGTCTGCCATAAATCCATTTGTTTGAAGGATTCCTGTGGGATTTTACCCAAACATCCTGACCACAGGATAAATCCTTGTTACTGGTATGAGATCTGTCAAAGTATTGTTTTTGACATCTTTGTTTTTTTTCCACATGCCTAGCTGTACATGGATGTAGCAACTCCAAGACAGTTCTAATAGGACGACCAAGGTACAGCTCTGCTGGGGACAAACCAGTTGTAGAATGAGGTGCGGATCTATATTTGTGCAAGAATCTATTCACCTTGGCGGTCACTGTACTACCATCATTAGAGTCTAACTGCATCTTTCTAAGTGATTGTTTAAAAGTCTGTATTGTGCATTCAGCCTGACCATTTGATTGGGGGTGGGGGTGGTATGCTGGAATGAGTGTCTGTAAAACACCACAGGATTTTAGAAAAGCTGCAAATTCATCAGAAACAAACTGGGGTCCATTGTCTGAAACAACTTTTAGAGGTAGTCCATATCTAGCAAACAGTTGTTGCAATACAGCTATGGTGCTTTCTGCTGTTGTAGAGGACATTTTTGCTACCTCCAACCACTTTGAATAGCTGTCTACTACTATAAAGTAATTATTTTGGTCTTTCTGGGCAAAATCTAAGTGAATTCGGTCCCATGGTGCCTTAGGCCAGACCTATGATTGTAGTGGTGTGACAGGAGGAGACTTGGCTGTAACTTGGCAAGCTTCACAATTCGCAGACATGTCTTCTATGTCATGGTCTAAATTGGGCCACCAGAAATGACTTCTAGCAACTGCCTTCATTTTCACAATTCCAGGGTGAGTATCATGAAGCAGTTCAAGCAAGTGCTTTCTATAAACATTAGGGATTATTACCCTCATGCCCCATAATAGACAATTATTATCAACTGATAATTCATCCTTTCTGCTGAAATAAGGCTTAAGATCAGGATTCTCATTTTTAGATGAAAAACCATTTTGAACAAATTTAATTATTACTCCCAAAATTTTATCAACTCTTGATGCACTGGAAATGTCAACAGAAGTTACTGGCAATTCTGACAGATGGGAAATTTTATAAATATCTAATGGGTACAAGTCTTTATTTTGATCTTCACTAGGTAACCTCGACAGGGAATCAGCATTCTGATGTGCACTACCTTTTTTAGATTTAATTGTATAGTTGTATGAGGATAATAGCAATGCCCATCTCTGTAAGCGAGCAGCAGCCATGGTTGGTACTGCCTTAGTGGGAGAAAAGATGGTAACTAAAGGTTGATGATCCGTGTATAACATAAAGTTCCTTCCGAATATATATTGGTGAAACTTTTTACAAGCAAAAATTATTGCCAAGGCTTCCTTTTCAGTTTGTGAATAGTTCATTTCAGCCTTAGACAATGTTCTAGAGGCATATGCTACATATTTTTCTTCACCATCTACAATGTGTGATAAAACTACACCTAAGCCAACAGGCGAAGCATCACAAGATACTTGTAAAGGAAGATTTTCATCATAATGGGCCAATACAGCATCAGATGTTAGAAGATGTTTACATTGCTCAAAGACATCATTACATTCCTCAGACCATGTCCATGAGACATTTTTGTTCAACAGATTATACAGAGGTGATAATAAAGTTGATGAGTTCTTAATTTTGAATAGTAGTTTAGTAATCCTAAACAGGATTTAAGTTGAGAGACATTTTCAGGGTTTTTTTATCTTACTAATAGCCTCTAGCTTCTCTTGGGTTGGGTGAATACCATCTTTGTCAATAATATGACCTAAGAATTCAACATTATTCTTAAAGAATTTACATTTGTCAGCATTTAATTTTGCATTGTATTTTTGCAATCTTGCCATCACAGTCTCTAAAGTAGAAAAATGCTCATCTTCAGTAGCTGATGAGATTAGGATATCATCCTGGAAGCATATCACACTTGGAATGCCTTGTAAAATTTGTTCCATTATCGACTGAAAGATTGCAGCAGCTGCTGATATACCATACATCAATCTGCTTGGCCGAACCAAACCCATGAATGTATTTAAAGTTAATAACTCTTGTGAATCAGCATCCAATTCGATTTGTTGGTATGCTTGTGAGAGGTCTAGTTTACTAAAATATTTTCCTCCTCTCAAGGTGGCAAAGAGATCTTGCTGTGTGGGCAAAGGATATTGATTCGGATCAAGGGACTTGTTTACAGTTATTTTGAAATCTCCACATAATCTGACAGAATTGTTCTTTTTCGGAACAACAACAACAGGTGTTACCCATTTAGAATGCTCAACTAATTGCCATATGTTATTATTTACTAATCTTTTAATTTCATCAGAAACAGATTTTTTTAAAGCATATGGTACAGGCCTAGCTTTACAGAAAACAGGTTGACAATTTTCTTTCATTTTAAGGACAGCTTTAAAATGTTTAATTGGCTGATCACTTACCTTGAAAACATCACAATACTTTTTCTTGAGTGCTTCAACACTGTCGACCAGAGCCCGACTATGCTTTTGAAGACCCGGGGCACTAATGCTATTTGGAGGCCCCCTCACCCTGCTCTAAAGAGCTCACCAAAAGGATCCATTCTCAAAAACAAAAATAAATAAAAATGCTGCATTTTAAAAAAATTTCTTTCAAATATACCTTCTATTTCCTCATTTGTTTTAGCAACCTATAACAAAATCATTAGTTTTATGTTTTTATGTTCAATACAAATAAAAAACTGAAGCGCATTGATCAGTCAATGTTTAGGAAATTAGTCACAAAATTTAATAATTGTTTAAGCTCTCTAATAAAATATAGAAAGAAAAATTTAATCAATTTTTGTTTTTAATAGACAGATAATGAAAAAAAAATTGTACTGTTACTTCTCAACTTTTGGAAATGAGGCCCCCTAAATTTGGAGGCCCTGGGGCAGAGCCCCATGTGCCCGTGCCATAATCTGGCCCTGCTGTCGACACAATTTGAGGACACTGAAAATATATCGTTCCAATTTAGCTTGAACACACATAACCAACTTTTTCCAAAAAGGGCTGGTCGATCACCTTTACCAATAATTAATGGTAAGTTATGACACTGGTTGTTACACTGTACTCCATCAAGGAATTCACCTACTACTGGGATTTCTTTTTCATTGTAATCTTTCAATTTGGTAGCTGAAGACAATATTTCAATTTTATGTAAATTATTCTTAACCCATACTTCTGATGCAATGGAGACATCAGCCGCAGTATCAAGTTCCATGTCCAATGGTTTAGCATTTGCAATCACAGAAATAACATACTTTTTCTTGCTCGAGACTTGGTTTATGGATTTTACAGCAAAGAGAGAAGCATCAGAGTCATACTCAACCATTTCCACCTTTTTCGCTGACGAGGCTTTGTTTTTGCTCATGCACACTGGCAATGAGGCCTTGTTTTTGCTCATGCACACTGGTGATATATGCCCACCTTTTCCACAACTATGGCATTTTGCATTTTAGGTTGATTTCTTTAGAAATCGATCTATTGCAATCACTTCGTTTATCTATCTATCTATCTATCTAATGAAAATTTTGTCATCACGATAACTCCCGAAATAATGCTCGAAATGGAACCAAATTTGGTCAGTGAACTGATCTTATAAATATCTTCGATGAGTTCGTTAACCAAGTTGCTCCGACTTTTTGTTTTCAAGTTGCAGCCACTTGAAAATTTCAAACCGACATTGTAAAAAGCATATTTAAAGCAAGATTTGCTTGAATTTTGATGTAAATACAGGCCACATAAGGGTCTCAATGAAGTTTATTAATGAAGTTTATCCGCCATTTTTAATAAAGTGGCAGATATTTTAAGTTAAGCGGGACCACTTGAAATCAGGCTACCACTTGAAAATTTAAAATCACTATAACTTTCGAAATAATACTCCAAATCGAACCAAATTTAGACAGTATCTTATGATATATCTTATAAATATCTTAGATGAGTTTATTAACCAGGTTGCTCCGCCATTTTGTTTTCAAGTGGAGACCACTTGAAAACTTCAAATTCAAATTGTAAAAAGCGTATTCCAAATTTGTTTGAAATTTGATGTAAATATAGACCACATAAGAGTCTCACAGAAGTTTATAAAGGAAATTTATCCGTCATTTTTAATAAAGTTGTAGATATCTTAAGTTAAGCGGGGCCACTTGAAATCACGCTACCACTTGAAAATTTAAAATCACAATAACTTCTGAAATAATACTCCAAATCGAACCAAATTTGGACAGTGTGTTAACTTATTTTATAAATAACTTAGATGAATTTGTTACCCAAGTTGCTCCGCCATTTTGTTTTCAAGTGGAGACCACTTGAAAATTTCAAATTCAAATTGTAAAAAGCGTATTCCGAATTTTTTTTAATTTTGATGCATACATAGATAATACAAGTGTCTCAAATAACTTTATTAATGAACTTTATCCGCCATTTTTAATAAAGTGGCGGATATCTTAAGTAAAGCGGGACCACTTGAAATCAGGCTACCACTTGAAAATTTAAAGCCATGATAACTTCCGAAATAATACTCCAAATGGAACCAAATTTGAACAGTGTCTTACCTTATTTTATAAATATCTTAGATGAGTTTGTTAATCAAGTTGCTCCGCCATTTTGTTTTCAAGTGGAGACCACATGAAAATTTCAAATTTAAATTGTAAAAAGCGTATTCCGAAATTGTTGGAATTTTGATGTAAATACAGACCACATAAGGATCTCAATGAAGTTTATTAGTAAACTATATCCGCCATTTTTAATAAAGTGGCAGGTATCTTAAGTTAAGTGGGACCACTTGAAATCAGGCTCCCACTTGAAAATTTAAAATCACGATAACTTCTGAAATAATACTCCAAATCGAACCAAATTTGAACAGTGATATTATCATATAATTATCTTGAATGTTTTCACTGGGCAACTTGTCCCGATATCTTGTTTCTAAGTTCCAGCCACTTGAAAATAAGCCATCACGATAACTTTTAAAATACTAAACTGATTTAAATAAAAATTGGATAGTGAATTTATGGTTCAAATATCTAGGATAAGTTCACTTGGTTACTTGATCCGCAATTTTATTTCTAAGTGGCGGCCACTTGAAAATTTGACATTATGGTAACTCTAGTAATACAGAATCAATTCGCATCAAATTTGGGTAGTGGATTTATTCTTCAAATATCTCAGATAAGTTCGCTGGACATCTCACTCCGCTTTTTTTTTCCAAGTGGTGCCACCTGAAAATTTCTTATGATGATAATTTTTGAAAAACTGATTTAATTTGAACTAGAACTGGGCAAGGAACTTATCATACAAGTATACTGGATGATTTCGCTGAGCAAGTTGTTTTGCCATTTTGTTTCCAAGTTGCAAACACTTAGAGTGCCACTTGAAAATTTGCCATAAAATTAACTTTTGAAACACGGCACTGATTTAAACCACAGTTGGACAGTGAACCTGTGCTTCAAATATCTTGGATATGTTTGCTGGCCAACTTGTTCCACTGTATTGTTTCCAACTGGCGGCTACTTGAACATCTGTTATCACGGTAACTTTAGAAATACTTAATCAATTCAAATCAAAGTTGAAAAATGGATTTATCATTCAAACAACAAAAATCTAGAAATTTCACGTAACTCGTGAATCAAACACGTTTTTGCGTCCATCTTTGGTATATCGATAATAAGTATTTTCTCGCCAAAATTCGCCAAAAAATTCGCCATAGGAGAAAAGTCGCCAAATTTGGTGCCAAATCCATTACCTGCGTTACTGGATCTTTCTAATGCATTTTTAAGGAAAAATTAGGCTATTTTAATGCTAAAACAAACTAGAAATGCAGAAAACTAACATTTTATCAACTTACTAAGCCTCTTTGAAAGAATTTCTACAAAAAAAAATTATTTTGAAATTTGCAACGATATCTTAGATGAGCTAACTTTCCCTGCCATTTTGATCGAAGTGCCAGCCACTTAATTTTTCAACACGATGACTTTTGAGATTTTGAATTAATTCGAACTGTATGTGTATAGTAGACTTATCTCACAAATTCATTTCATATATTTGTCAACTTAATTCACCATTTTGTTTCCAAGCGCCGGCCACTTGAAAATTTTAAATTCACATAAAAATGTATTTATAAACCGATTTGCTGAAAACTCGATATGTGCATAGCCTACATCAATATTTCTACCAAGTCCATTAATAGTTTGTAGCCGCCATTTTGAAACAAATTGACGGCTACTTGATAAGGAAAAAGAAATCAACCTACTCCTTCCGAATAAGCCGGAAGGACTTGTTTATACTTGCATTTAGCAAGATCATGAGCAGCTCCACATCGGAAACATTTCGAAATTTTCATAGGTTGATAGTTTTTCTTTGCAGCAGTTCAGGAGCTCTGTCGAATTTTGTTGACAACAGGAGTAAGTGTCTTCATATTAGCTGCATCATTTTCAGCGATTTCGATAGCCATCGCTGTTTCCACCGCATCCGATAGCTTAAGATCTTTCTTTGCCAGAAGTCTTTTCTGAATATTTTCATTATTTAATCCACAAACAAAACGATCTCTTAATGCTTCATCAAGGAATGCACCAAAATCACACGTAGAAGCCAGCCGTCTCAATTCCACTAAATACTTGGAAACAGACTCTCCAGCTGTTTGATTTCGTCGATGAAAGCGAAAACGTTCAGCAATGATGATTGGTGCAGGTTTAAAATGTTGCTTAAGTGTGTTTTTTAACTCGTCATATGAACACTCGCTCGGTACTTTTGGAAGTAGTAAATTTCGAAGATGTTTATAAGCATTTGAACCAACTGCTGAGATGAACACCGATACTTTCTTCGTGTCTTCCACATCGTTAGCAAGAAAAAAAATGTTCAAGTTGTTCAATATATAAATTGAAATCATCTTGTTCTACATCAAATGAATGCAATGTGCCAATTAGGCCTAGCTTACTCATTATAATAGGTAACGTCGTAACACGTCAATTATATGCAAATGAAAGTTCAAATCAAGTGAGTTCAGATTACTCGTCGCCAATATAATATACTTGAAGTAATATACATATTAATACTGAGAAATTACTCTCATTAAGGTAAGATGAAATATTTATTGCAAAGACAATATTTATTCAATGCCGGAAATATTTATTCAATGCCGGTCGCATACTTACTGCAAGCGTGCAAGCAAGCTCACATGTAAACATACTTACGACTCACGGTTACAGTGTGTTCAGTATGACAAGTTGAGTTATTTTCATATACTGCAGTTAACTAATAACAACATTATTAAACTAAATTATTAAATATATTACAAAGAGATGCTGTGTTCATTCCCAGGTCATGCTCGACGTCTTAGACGTTCTGAGTTTTCCGTGGTTTTCCCCGAAACATAAGTAAATACGAACTAGTTTTCTTCAGAAAATCCCCCCCCCCACACACACAGAGGGCATTCACTGAAGAACTAGGATCCTGACGTGATCAAACGACAGTAATCCCCTCAAACCAATCCATCAATCTAATTTAGCAGTTTTTAGACTGAACACATAATCTCTACTTTTAACCAAATTAAATTTTTTGTCAAAATTCTTTACGAATTCGCGATTAC
This sequence comes from Salticus scenicus, assembly GCA_963930645.1. Taxonomy (NCBI): domain Eukaryota; kingdom Metazoa; phylum Arthropoda; class Arachnida; order Araneae; family Salticidae; genus Salticus; species Salticus scenicus. Next base: position 82,259,208 of record OZ005659.1, on the reverse strand, counting down.
AATGTATCCCAATTTTGTTTATTTTATTATTATTATTATTATTTTCTAGTGCAATTTGATTTCCACAATTAGTTATCTTAGCCGGTCTGAGTTTTCTGAGATTTTCTTTGAAACTCGCGTGTATACATGCTTCGATAACCTTAGAAAAACATCCATGAAAAGCATTTAAATCTGGCCGAGAATCTTAACTATATCAAACGACCGTAACCCCCCCCCCAAAAAAAAAAAAAAAAAAACTATGTAATTTAGCTATTTTAGACTGAATTCACAATTTCTATTATTATTATCATTATTTGTCAAAATTGACCATAAATTCGCAGTTTACAATATCTCAAAATTTAGTATTATATACATTTTTATTGTTTGCAACCAAATGTTACAACTCATCATCTTAGCCGTTCTGAGTTTTCGGTAGTTTTCTCCGAAACTCGCATAAATACGAACTAGATTGTTTAGGAAATCCACCCTCGGGGGCATTCGATCCAGGCCTATGACCTTTATGTAGTTTATCGACCGCAACCCCCACAAATCATTAACCTAATTTAGCGATTTTTAGAGTCAACTCACAATCTCTATTTTTAACAAAATTTTAATTTTTACCAAAATTCGTTATAAATTCGTGATTTACAATATGTTACAACTTATTGATACATTTATATATATTTTTTTCTGTATCACAATACTCCAGTGTCACAGCTCGTGGTCTTAGGCGTTTTGAGTTTTCCTTGGTTTTCTCCAAAATTACGTGAATACATGCTGGGATCTCCTTAAAAAAAAAAAACGCCCATGAAAAGCATTATGACCATGCCTAGGATCCTAGCGCAGTCAATGGACCTTAAACAATTAAAACATCAACTTAATAGCGATTTTTTGACTGAACTCATAATAGCTAAAAATTTGATTTTTGTCAAAATTGGTTATAAATTTCGCGATTTATAATACACTACATATATATATATATATATACTAGCTGACCCGACAAACGTTGTTTTGTCATATAAATTATTTCTAGAGAATATTTTGCTAGAAAAAAATAACTAACTTATTGTGTGTAAGGATGTGGTATATAAGTGAAACAGGTATGGAGCGCTGTGAACGGTGACTGTGAATTCCGATTATAACGTAAAAGACATAATTACCGAAATTTTCGCTACTTGCTTCTTGCTACTTGGTACTTTCTACTTTCTACTTGTTATTTAAAACCTCCGCTGAATGTCGAACAGCACAAAATTTTATTTCATACGGCAAATATTTCAATTTATGAGAGAATCTCTGATAGCAACGAATTTCACATGAAAATTCCGTCTTTTTTGAATAAGCTGTAACAATCTGGACCGATTTGATGAAATTTTTTATCAAAAAATTATTACAATATCTAACATCATTACATGTACATTTATCACAATTTAATCAATCGATGCATGTGAGTATGTGGATAGTATGAGCGAAGTGAAATGTAGAGTTCGTATTAAATAAAAACTTAAACTCGTTTTAATTAAAGTTGAAAAAGTTGAAACTCAATTTATTTTATAACAGGTATATTTTTTTTAATCTACAAAAACTTAATTTATCGTAATGCCATTGGATGTACAATATTTTTGGTTAATCCTTGAGGAGTATACACAAACAAATTCGAAGGTTTTCCTGGAACACGCAACATATAATTGGCCGTGAGAAAAGCACGCATTTTCTAAATCTAAGCCACAAATTGGGACTCCTTTGGTGACTTTAAATATTTTAAGCCATTTTTGCGATGAATTGAAATGGCTATCTCAATTGTGGAACTAAAGATCTTGGCGAGAAGCGTCCGAGCTACTTCGGTGCCAAATTTCAAATTTTGCCAAAGGGATCCGATACTAAAGGTGTTCCATACAAAAAATAAATAAATAAAATATCAGTGACATACACACGCACAAAAGTATGGGACACCATTGGTGACTTTAAATATTTTAAGCCATTTTTGCGATGAATTGAAATGACTATCTTAATTGTGGAATTAATGATCTTGGCGAGAAGCGTCCAAGCTACCTCGGTGCCAAATTTTCCATACAAAAAATAAATAAATAAAATATCAGTGACATACACACGCACAAAAGTATGGGACCCCTTTGGTGACTTTAAATATTTTAAGCCATTTTTGCGATGAATTGAAATGGCTATCTCAATTGTGGAACTAAAGATCTTGGCGAGAAGCATGCGAGCTTCTTCGGTGTCAAATTTCAAATTTTGCCAAAGGGATCCGATACTAAAGGTGTTCCATTAATAAATAAATAAATAAATAAATAAATAAAAAATAATAAATTAGCTACACAAATAAGATTGTAGGTTAGGGTGGTTGTTAATTAACGCGCATGTAAATTTGATAGAAAATTATATAAAATACTCACTCCAATTCCTTACTAAATTTGCAAAATGTATAGTTTTTTATGCACACTTCAAAACTCTTCAAACTCTAATTACATATTGATGTAATATTTCAATTAGGACATAATTTTTTGTATAATAATAATAACACAAAGTTACAAAATATTTTCTTGAATTTGATCGCAGCACCAACTGTCGGGACAAACTGGAATATTAATAGAATATAGGCAAGCGACGTGTGACGTCACTGACCGTCAGTGGATGCAAGAAAAAGATTTCCTATGTTAATTTCCCAGTTATTTTGCTCTCAAACTGACAAAATTTTAATTTTAAATTTCAAAACTCTGTCTTCCTTGGCGTTTTTTGTATTTCGCGATCAAAAACGTAATACGAAAATATACATGCCAGATGTATATTTTCGTAATATGTATTGTACGAAATTGTTTCATATTATTCATTACTCTCTTAATATAAGCTGTTGAAATAACCATTATTTTTGAAAGAAATTAAATATGTTCGCTAGATGATATGGCGATATTTTTTTTTCCGCCAAGGATGACAGAGTTTTGAGACTAAAAATTCAAATTTTATCAATTTTACAGCAAACACAACTCAATCTAACGCATGCACATGATAACTAATACATATCTATACCCAAATATGGGGATTAAAATCGGGAAATAATTTTCCTCGATTTTTAGTAATTTTTTACAAAAAATCCAATGGGCGATTAACATAGGAAATATTTTTCTTGCATCCACGGACGGCCAGTGACGTCATCACTTCGCTTGCGTATTATTGAATATTCGATACTACGATCGTAGCGCAGTCTGCCGGATCCAATGTGAAACATTCCAAAATCAACAACAATTTATAAGTGATAAATTAATTAAATAAACAATTTAAATTGGACTGAATTGTAAATCTAAACCATTCTCGAATCCACCTGAAGACACACAAAAAATTTCATTAAACTCGGTCCAGCAGTTTAGGAGGAGTTCAGTGACATACACACGCGCAAAAGAAATATATATATAAAGATAAATACAAAGGCACAGCTTTAGTATAGACCTCGCCCCCCCCCCCTTGTCGACTTTAAATATTTTTGGCCATTTTTGCGATGAATTAACATGGCTGTCTCAATTGCGTAACTGACTATCTTAGTGAGAAACGTCCGTACTACATCGGTGCCAAATTTCAAATTTTTCCAAACTAAAGCTGTTCCATACAAAAAAAAAAAAAAAAAAAAAAAAAAGAAAAACTGTTTTATGATATATACAAAATAAAAATTAAAAATTCTAATAAATTCGAAATTATTACTATTTACAATTAAGGTGAAAACATAAAATAACCTTTATAAGTTACATATAAAGTATCAATTAAAACGAAAAATTTTGTTTTACTGTAGAAAAGAAAAGTACTACTAAATTAAATAAAAATTTTAAGCTAATAGCAAGTATCTCTATGAAAATATTTATTTACACGCGAATATTTTCATAGTAAATTAATTTTTTTTTTCGAATTTTTATTGTTTATCACGCGAAATTAAAAATATTTTATTTCCGGAAAAAAATAAATAAACGTGAATTTTGTTTATTTTGGCATCAAATATATTTTTCTTTTAATCATTTTAAAGTTAAAATGGAGTTTTTATTTAATATCTTTTGATCCAATTATCCGATTGAACTGAATTGTTAATCTAAACCATTCTCGAATCCACCTGAAGACACACAAAAAATTTCATTAAACTCGGTCCAGCCGTTTAGGAGGAGTTCAGTGACATACACACGCACAAAAGAAATATATATATAAAGATATATATATATATCCATTTATTTTCCTAATGCGATCTAATGTCACAATTCATCGTCATAGCCTTTATCAGTTTTCCGGAGTTTTCTCCGAAATTCGAGTGAATGCATATTTAGATATCCTTAGAAAAACACCGATGTAAGGGTGTTTTTCTAAAGATTGGGATAATAACAAATTAATCGGCCGTAATTCTTAAAAGCATCAGTCTAATTTAGCGATTTTTAGACTAAACCTATAATCGTTGTTTTTAATAAAATTTTAACTTTTCTCAGAATTGGTTATAACTTCGCGAATTATAGTGTGTTACAATTTATTATTTTTATTTTCTTAATTTCTAGTGCGATCCAATATCACAGTTTGTCGTCTTAGCTGTTCTGAATTTTCTGTGGTTTTCTTCGAAACTCGCATGAATACATGCTTCGATCACCTTAGAAAAACATCCCGAGAATCTTAAGTATATCCCCCCCCCCCAAAAAAAAAAAAAAAAAAAAAAAAAAAAAACTATCGACTTAATTTAGACTCTAAATTCATAATTTATATTCTTTTTTTTTTTCTCCGCAAAATTGGCTTTTAATTCGCAGTTTAGGATATCTCAAAATTTATCATTATGCACATTTTTTTTTTCGACTCAATGTCACAACTCTTCATCTTAGCCGATCTGAGTCTTCCGTAGTTTTCTCCGAAACCCGCGTAAATACGAACTAGATTTCTTTAGAAAATTCACCCACAGAGGGCATTTCACCCTGCCCTAGGATCTTTATGTAGTTTATCGACCACAAACCCCACAAATCATTAACCTAATTTAGCTATTTTTAGACTCAATTCAAAATCACTATTTGCAACAAAATTTTAATTTTTACCAAAATTCGTTGTAAATTCGCGATTTACAATATGTAACAACTTATTTATATGTATATATATTTTCTATAACACAATACTCCAATGTCATAGCTATTCGTCTTAGCCGTTGTGAGTTTTCCATGGTTTTCTGCGAAACTGGCTTAAATTCGAATAAGATTTCATTAGAAAATCCACCTACAGGAGGCATTCCACCAGGCCTAGGATCCTAACGCAGTAAATCAACCTAATATAATGATTTTTAGACTCAATTAAATCTCTATCTTTAAATAAATTATATTTTTTATAATAAATCTTAAATTCCCGATTTACAATATATCACAATTTATTTATATTTTTATTAATGCGATTCAATGTCGCAATCCGTCATTTTAGTCATTTTGAGTTTTCCGTGGTTTCCTCCGAAACTCGCATGAATAGATGCTCTGATATATTTACATAAACACAAATAAAAGGGCGATAGCATTCTAGCGCAGTCAATCGATTTTAAACCCTTAAAATATCAACTTAATAGCAATTTTCTGAGTGAACTCATAATCGCTATTTAAAAAAAAAAAAAAAAAAAAAACATTAATTATTGTCAAAATTGGTTATAAATTTCGCGATTTACAATACATCATAATTTATGTATATATATATATATATGTAACGTATTGTTCTTTAGTTGATGAATGACAGTCACTCAAATAAATATTCCACAATAAGTTGATGCAGTCGTTTTATTGAAGACACTTAATCATTTTACACTTTATTAACAGTCAATCAATCTGAGCACGCTGACATACAGATCCGTAGACGAGTCGGGCCGAAATTGTCCCGTTATCGGCGAAACCACAACCCAATCCGTCTCCTGGGACCGTTAAATTAAACTTTTTATTGACGCGAACTAATTAAGCAAACGCTTCCATGAAAAAGACCTCGATTTTCGGGTGCTCCCGCTTAAATATGGATATTTGGGGGCGAGGTCAAACTCCTAATATGAATTCTTATTGGATAATTAAGTAAGCTAAAATCCAGCCCACATTCTCTCATTGGTTGACCCGGTACACTTAATCATCATATCACACACCAAAATTCGAAATTCTAAAATAATTTAAGGCGAATTCAAGCAGGAAAACGTGATTTTACATGTGTTTATTGCCCCCGACCCCAAGGGAGTTTAGGGGGGCATTTCGTAAAATCCCGTTACAATAAGTGTTGGATACATATAAACAATTTACGCCCCAAATTTCGTGACCGCAGATCCCATAGATTTCCCAAGACAAATTTGGCGTTAAAAGGGGGATCTCGAATTTACAACTTACTAACCCCCCCCCCCAAGAAAAAAAAAAGTGTTTTGGGAAATATCCTAAAGAAGTCACATAGCTGTTTTCAATGTCTTTGTAACATTTTTAGCAGAGTTGTAATCAAAAATCCGGAATTTCTAAGATTTTCCCCCGAAAAACGATTTTTTTACCCTCTCTCGTTTAACAATTAAGAATTCCAAAAGCGTACATAACGTTTTATTCATACTCAAGTCTCGTCTCTTCTTGTACAATTTCTTCACCGTGAAGTAATTTGGGGCCGAGTTATGCTTACAATGCCTCCTGCCCCCCCCCCCCCCCCCAAGGGGAATTCGATAAATCCCGTTACTTTAGGTTTTGGATACATATAAACAATTCAAGCCCCAGCCTTCATGACCGCAGCTTTCATAAATTCCCCAGGAAAAATTTAGTGCTTAAAAGTAGCAAGTTCGAGATCCCCTTTTAGCACTAAATCTGTCTTGGGCAATCTGTCTCGAATTTGCCCTTCGTAACACATACGCGTCACTCTCCCACGTCAAAAAAAAAAAAAAAAAAAAAAGGGCAGATCACACACACACACACACAAAAGGTATCAAAAACGTGTTTTGGAAATATCCCAAGGAAGACGCATGGTTGTTTTCAACACCTTTGTTCAATTTTTGGTAGAGTTCTACTCAAAAACCCAGAATTTGCAAAATGTCTCGTCAAAAAGGGATTTCCCCTTTCCTTTCCTTAAAAGTCAAAATTCTCTAAATCGCAGATAATGTTTTATTTATACTCATGTGTAATTTCTTCCCCATGTGCAATTTCTTCACTGTGAAGTAATTTGGAGCCGAGTTATGCTTACAAAGATGTTTTTGCCTTCTGTCCCCACAAGGGGGGGGGACGGGGGTAATTTTGATAAATCCCGTAACTTTAGGTGTTGGATACATATAAACTATCCAAGCACCAAAATTCCTGAACGCAGCTCCCATAGATTTACCAGGACAAATTAAGCGCTAAGGCTGGGATTGCGGCGCCTCGCTCAACACTATCTTACGCACAAACTCTGTCTTAAGATGTAAACAAAACGCAAGTCGTATTGCAGTGTCTCACTATCTTACGACAACCTCAGAGCTATCTTAAGTCGAATCGTAACTGGATGCGCGCGCAATCACAACATAGCTCGCTCTGCGTCTCCCATTGGCTGGCTGGCTTTCTCTTACGAGTACGCGCGGAGGACTTACGCTTGAGGCACTGCAATACCAAGTTAAGATCGTTCTTAACCACGCCCATCTAAGAAAGTTCGTAACATTTAAGATAAGACTTAAGAACGAGGCACCGCAATCCCAGCCTAAAAGGTGTGTTTCGATGAATGTGGGAAAAAATGGCACCGGTAATAATGGCACCTGCGATTTGCGTAACATATGCTACAATGAAAATGATTGCATTATTGAGAAAAATTAGGAATTATATTTAGCTTTGTTTGGTCGGCATGATATATGTGGCCTTCAGAAGCATTTATTTAGATAATGAAAGGCTAAATTAGCAAAATATTCGAGCTAACTATCAGCTAAAAAAATTCTTAGGAAAAGAAAAATTAATTTATAAAGTAAGAATTTTTTTTTTTTTTAAGTGCAGTACGGAAAAAATCAATTTTAATATATTGAATTATTTTTTCCAAATTTTATACAAAAAATAAATAATTACAATTATAATACTGTACAACCAAAAAAAGAAAGGCATTGCACAATGAATAATAGTGTTGGGTAAGAGAAAGAAAATTTTTGTTATGACATTGATGTACAGTAAACTCCCGATTATCCGCGGTGAACGGGGAATAGACAACCGCGGATAATCGAATCAGCTGATAATCCGCAAAATGGTGAAAACGGGATATAAATCAACACATAAATCCTTTTGATCAATACTATTTATTTAACAGTTAAGCATGGCCAACATATACAATTTAACATACTAATAAAAATTTCTACTTACATTTTGCTCTATTTTTTAACAAATAAATCGGTCAAGTGTTTTTTTTTTTTTTGTTTTTTGTACTAAAACACTTTTTCTTAATTTGCAATTGCAGTTTCTTTATCAGCATTTTGTCACAAAGTGATACATCGTTCTGTTCCTCGAGATATTTTATAAGTCCATCTGCATAAGCTAGGGCTTTGTCGTGGCTCATCCTCTGCTGAGTTTTATCATCTCCTTCTTCTCTATCTTCTAAAACTGGGTCTAATGCTTGGCCCACAATTTGTTTATCTGTAAGGTGTTCAATACCTGGATCATTGGCGTTACAATTAATCTACTCTTCAATGTTTCCTTTATTGACTTTTTCTCCTCCAGTAACAGATCTAGCTAAATTTGCCAAATCATGAGCAGAAATTTCTTCCTCCACTATAAACTCTACCAAAGTATTTTCTACATTTGGTAAAATTTTTCTCCAAGATCTTACCAATGTAGACTGCTTAACTGCCTCCCAAGCAGTATGTATGTCATAAATGCTGTCAAGAATCATGTAATATCTCCAAAAGCCTTGAAGGTCATTACTCTCTTCGACCTTTTTTGTAATAAGTTTGTTCTGTATTTTTAAATTCCGTTTTAAATTCAGGCCCTTGAGGACCGCGGATAATCCGCAAAGCGGATAGTCCGACCTCCGATAATCGGGAGTCTACTGTAGTATTTTCAGTTGGGTCATTGTCATGCTTTAAATAAAGTGAATAGGGTTTTAAATGGATTAACTACAAAAGTGTGAAGAGGCAGGCATATATTAAATGAAGTATCGTCATGTATTGTATTATAATTTTTCATGTCCCAATTGAACTGAAGGAGTTGTCTGGAGAAAAAGAGTTGGGGTAAAGACAACCATGATGTTGTTAGAAAGAAGGTTACTGTTATTAGTAAAAAGAAGAAAGAAAAATATGCTCTCTATTTTCCATTCTTACTTTTTGGATTACTTTTTCTTAGAATTGAGTACAACTAGAACAAGGTGCTATCGCTCAAAGTGCAATCTCCATTGATAGCCTGCGGAGGGGGTGGGGAGGGGGTTAGAGAAATATTCAGAAACAAGCGATTCAGAACTGTGAAAGAAATAAAATCTCACAACTTGATAGGAATTTTCTAAACTTGAAGATTTATTACTCACTTCCTTTGGGTAGATTTGAATAGGATACCAGAAGATTTGCTTATTTCTTATCATGTTTATTCTTATTTGGCATCTTACTGTTGGAGAGACAAAGAATTCCCCCCCCCCCAACCCATTTGTAAAAATGTTACCTTTATTTAGGAAACGAAAGACTTTAAAATATATTAGTCGATCTAGTCGAACAAATGTAAAGGAAATCATGGAAATTAATTTGATTTTTATTATTAATATAACCCTTTATTATGTATTAAGGTGTTAAAACAAATTTTCAGTTGTACAATTTTTTCATTTTTTCGTTTTTTAGGAACGGTCAATTAAAAAACGTATAAACGGTGTCACCAGAAAAAAAAAAAAAAAAATCTGGAGTGACTCCACTCGACTTTCCGAACATTGAGTAATTAATAGTTTTGTAGATAAAGTAAAGAAAGAGGAGTTGTTAAACAAACAAAAGAGAGAAAACATTATAGAGTGTTTGAGTATTTTTCTCCATATATTACACGATGTTTTATTTAACGATACTGAACTTTGAGCCCATAGATCATAATGATAAAGAATTTTTCGTTGTGTCCCTGTAAAAACCTATATATGCTAGATTCACCAAAATGCTTATAGTTAGTGCAACAGTGATTTATAATAGTCATATAAATTTTCAGCTCAATGGAATAAGGCGCTTAGATGCTATCGCACTTTTAAAAATTAGGTCCCGTAGGCCATAATGATAAAAAAAAAATTGTGTGTCCCTGTAAAAAAAAAAAACTATGAGTGCTAGATTCACCAAAATCTATACAGTTGGTGCAACTGTGACCTATAACATGTGTCAAATTTTTTTTGCTCAGATTAATAAGGAGTTTAGACGCTATCACACTTTTAAAAATTTAACCCCATAGGCATAATAATAAAGATTTTTTCTTTGTGTCCCTGTAAAAAAACTATAAGTGCTAGATTCTCCAAAATCTACTGTGTATAAATTGTGTATAAATGAATATATATATTGTGTATAAATGAATAATGAATTGTGTATAATATGTGTATAAATTTTTTGCTCAATTAAATAAGGCGTTTAGATGCTATCGCACCCTTAAGATTTTGGTCCCATGGGCCATAATCATAAAGAATTTTTCTTTGTGACCCTGTAAAAAAAATGTAAGTGCTAGATTCACCATAATCAAGAGGGTTCGTACTATGGTGACTTGCAATATACGTTCCAACTTTCAGCTTATTCGAACAAAGCGTTTAGACGCTAGCGTGTTCACTCACAGACATACACACATTGACACATACATACACACAGACATACACACATACATACATACATCATCGCAAAACTAGTGAAAACGGACTCAGGGCACCTCGAAACGTATAGAAACATCAAAATCTCAAATTCGGATTTTTGACATGATTACAATACTTTCCTCACTGTCACTATAGTGTTCGTAAAGTAAAAATCGCAGAAATAATGTCACCGGAAAAAATGTCATCCGGGGAAAAGTCATTGGAAAAAAGTCACCAGAAAAAAATGTATTGGAAGAAAATAAATAAATAAAAATGCGTTTGAAAAGTTTGTAAGAATATTTTGGAGTGAGTATGTACACTGTAAAAAATTTTGGTTCAACGTTGAACCAAAATATGGTTCAATGCTGGGTGCATCCATATGATGGTAAAACCTGTCTCCATAACATGGTACTTGCTTTGAGCCATACTTTGGAACTACGTTGAACCATGTTTTGGGAAAAGGTTGAACCATATTTTCAGAAAAGCAAGAACCATGTTTTGAGAAAATGTTGAACCACATTTTCAGAAAAGGAAGAACCATGTTATGGAGACAGGTTTTACCATCATATGGATGCACCCAGCATTGAACCATATTTAGAACCATATAGAATAGTTTTTTTCCTGCTGTAAAGTCTTTTCCTGTAAGTCTTAAAGCATAAACAGTAATAATATTGATATTATTAGACTTGTTAGTTTTTTTTTTTGAAGATGAAAATCCTTTTGAAAAACTACAGTTGTTGCATTTTATTACGAAATTAGAGCACATACCAAATATTGAATCTTCAATCAATGTTAGTTCATTTTTCAAACAACCTGGGCAACACAATATTCCAAATACAGATATTAAAATCTCTATATCCATCACTCGATTTCCACAAAGGTCAATAAAATTTGAGTTTTTAGCCAAAACAAGATCTTTTGTCTTCAAGTTTCGAGGAACTTGCAGTTTTAACATTACTGAAATCATCAGAAGCGATATTCGCAATATTATGCTGATTTCCGGCAAATTTTCGCTTTTTTGAGCGATATGTTTTGCATTTACCCATTCTTTAAGGGCTTTTTCAAACAATGTTAAGTGATTTTTAATCAAAAAAAAAAAAAAACTTTTTTCTATAAGAAATATCTAAAAGAAAACTGAACAAAATAGCGGCAACGCGATGTAAACAAATAAACTCAAGATCAAGACTCAAAAGTTGAATTGTTGCTATTTTTAAGACGATAAATTAATAATAAGGAGCCAAGGAGTTTTGAAAAATAGTGTAAAAATATCATTTAAACTTCTAATAAAAAATTAATAAACTTTAAAGTCGAAAATAAGCGGAAAAAGTTCCTTTTTAGGACAACTTCCGGTTTAAAAGTCTAGCTTTCGGTTTCATTTTTGGCAGACGCGATGTTTTAAATTGGCTATAAATTGTTTTCTAATTGACGTAGAGACAAAAGTAAAACTGTTTTAGAAAGACAAAAGTCCAAATTTTATAAAACACACACACACACAAAAAAAAAAATCCCCACTTTGACGAAAATTGATGTTTTTAACATAGTCGGTCACATTAACATTTTTAAAGTTTGGCTCGTCACTTTCCTCTAAAGATGCTTAAGAGAATATAATAATTTGTTGATGTACTTTAATCTCAGACATGTTATGGACTAACACCAAAAAAAGCTGAACTTTTTATGTCCTTCTTACAACATGCAACTAATGGTAATATTAGATAGTTGATTATTACTTTTATTGCATCCATACACTAGACATCCAAATTATAAGGTAACTAAAATTCAGAAAGTTGTTTTAGAAGTATTTATTAGGACTACCAACATATTCATTGAAAGGCAAAAATTCTGAAAAGTAGCACGTCTGTTTAATTTAAAATTAAACATTTTATAGTACTAATTTTAAAAGCATTTTTATTGAGATAAATAATTAACCTTATTTCCCAATAATGGAAACAGTAATATTAAAACATAAGTATTTGCTAATGAATTATTATATTAGGGATGCAAAATAAATAATTAAAATAATAACATTGAAAAAGCAATATCTGAAGCCGAACTTAGATTTAAAAGGCTAAGTAAAGCTTATTGCTAAGGTTAGTTATATAATTAGATAAATTATATATTTAATCTTACTTCTAAATAATGGAAACAGTAATATTAGAACATAATAAGTATTTGCAAAATTAGAACATAAGTATTTATTATTAGGGATGCAAAATAAATAAATAAAATCAAAATAATAACTTTGAAAAGGCATTATTTGAAGGTTTACTTAGTTTTTACTGGTCTTTAAGGCTTTTATTGATAAGTAATAGTTACTTTTCTCAAATACTGAATACACTTCTGATTAAAACGAATAATATTCTGTAAAAGCAATTATTTATGAAAACGTTTGGTCTCGCTCTCGTGAACATAAATTCGAGAGACAATAAAACAGAAAAATGTATAAACAGACGTTCTAAAATTTAAGAACAGAAACTGATCCTTATATCATATATCTAATAAGACTACACAAGTGTGTACGTTAAAATTTGAGTTAAATATTTGATACGCACAACTTATATAGTGAGAATATATGAAAAAAGATAGTAACTGCTGTTATCGCGCCCAGTACAGAACAGTACATTTTTGTTGAGTGGAAAGTGGGATGAATTTAAAAAAAAAAAAAAAAAAAAAAAAAAACGAGATAATTATATTTTTTTTTCAGATGAACATTATAAATTCGTGTAAGAAAAGTAATATTAACAGAAATATAATAAAAAATATACTACATACCTGAAATATCTTTCTGAAACTACCTGAAACTTTCACAAAAGCTGACCGTGAGCAACAACAAGAACAAGTCGTCTCGTGATAAGTCACGTGAGCAGCGGAGCAGGCTTTTGAGCGAGCATGCGCAAAGCGGTGTTCTGGACTAAAGGTATTCCCATGGGTTGGTTAAACTTTGAACCATGTTGAAAGTTGAACCATGATCACATTTTTCGAGAAAGCAAGTGTTCCATTGTTTGGAATTTTCTCTTAGCTAGACCCATTCGCTGGTTCAACGTTGAACGGAAATTTTTAAGAGTGTAGTGAGTACATATGTTTAGCATAAAAACTGTAAACTATGTGAAATAAAGGCAGTGTTCAAACAAATGAAACTCAAACAAAACTATGAAGGAGCAGAGGCCACCACGGTTTAAGACGGGTGGAGCGTGATAAACAAGTTTTATCAGTGCTTAACTATCCCTAAACCTCTGCAGACCATATTATAAATAAGAAAAAATTCAGATGAAATTATTTTTATCATTAGGTTAAATAAATAAATATATATATATATATATATATAATTACTGATATTTATAAACCAAATTTATATGAACTAAATCAGTCAAATATTTTATGATTTAAAGAGTTAAAATAATTATGTATGATAATATATGTGTGTGTATGCATGTGTTAATAAATGCTTTGAAATATACAAATATATATTCAAATATAAAAATTCATTTTTTATTTAATTATTTAAAATTAAAATTTATTTTTTTAAATAATTATAAAAATTTATTAGTTTTTAATTTCTTAATGCATAAGAAGTTTTTAGTTTAGAAAAAAATTCTTATTGTTCTTGCGTTGTCGTGTACGCATACTAATTAATTAAGACACAAACGAATAAACCATATCTGTTTTATGATTTTTAGATTTCTCACACCTCAAAACGTGTAGAAATGGAAATAAACGAGGATGAAAAATTTTTGATTGCCTAAAATCCCCATACCTATAGTATGATGGGTAATGAAAAATACGCACAAGCTGATCAATATTATATATATATATATATATATTTCTTATTTAATTTTTTTCCCCCTTTTTTAATGGAGATTGCTTTACAAATGTCATACGATAAAAGTTTTAAGATGTAATTGATTTATTTAAACAGTAAAATAATTTATTATTATAATAAAAGCGTTTTCTCGATATTACGTAATAATAATTTAAAAGTAATAAATCATATGTTTTCGGTAATTTTAATTTATTATTATTATTATTATTTTACACTTATTTAGTTGCTATTATACAAAACAAAATATGTTAATTGTTTGAAAAAAAATACTTTAAGGATAATGCTTTTTATTATAATTAACTTTTCTAGCTATTACTTATTAAAAATCTTACAGTAATAAAATATTTTTTTGTTTAAAATTAATAAAATAATAAAAATAAAAATCTTTTCATTCAAAGTTCAAAGTAACAAAATAAGCTCAAATTATTATTATTATTAATAGTAATAGTAGTAGTTATATGCTTTTTCAAATGTGATCAATGTTTCGAAAGAAGTCATATTAACATTTTCAATATATTTTGCTTTTTGTAAGACTTCAATTCCATATGTAATTCTTTTGATTAATTCAAGTCTTCCATCCTGGTGTTTCATTATTGCAATGAAGAATTGTACGTGTATGTTTTGTCTAGATATTTAAACAGAAACCATTCATCATTGATTTTCAGATTTATCCAAAGTAGATGTATTGGGGCTGTACTTCAAAATTGTTGGAAGTGTATTTCTTTAGAGTTAGGTGTCTTTCAAAGAAAATTAAATTTAAATACGCAATGCAAAATGCATATAGTTTTAATAATACAGAGGGCTACCAAAATTTAGCTAAACGTTCTTTTCTAATAAATGTAAATGATGGAAGTGTTTTGGTACATTGTACTATGTCAACGACACTACTATAGGAAAATAATAATAATTTTTTTTTTTTTTTTTTTTTTTTTTTTTTACACCCATACAGTAAACAAAGTACTTTTTGAAATTCTAATTTAAATTCTTTTTTTTTTTTTTTTAAATAATATTACGTTTAGATGTAATTTGACTACTAAAGTCCGAATTTTTAGTGATTGATCTGTATGTATATCTCTTATTCGCATAATTCAAAGATAAATATCTGTAAGAAATTCCAATTTAGTATTTTAAAGTTCGTAAAAGTCTTCCATGTCAAAAATTTGGTTTTCAAAAAATTGGCAAGTTTGAAAGCAAATTTATAACAACCTTGATTTTTATTTATTTATTTATTTTTTTTTTTTTTCAGTTTAATTATGGCCATCTTGTATATTCAAATGTATCTTGAAGTAAATTAGTGCTTATCAACTTTTGGTACAAATCGTTCAACAGGTGGCGCTGTTTGTTGTACTGCAATTTTCCTTTGATAAAGAAGGCTATATCTCAGCTTCTATTAAGCATAACTGAATAAAATATGATTTGTGAAACCGGCATTATGTATACATATATTATTGCAATTTGGGTATATACCAGCTGACAGCTGGCGGTACTATTATTCAAATCCATGTACGGCAAAGTTATATATCGATTTCTAGAGCTTGTATAAAAACAAAAAAAAAACTTTATATGTGATGACTTTCCAAATATTTATATAGGAACTTCACTTTTATTAATCGCATTGACATTTATAAGGATGTTGAATAATGCATTCTTTTGTTTTAGAGTATTTTCATGCTAACTGACAATTTAACTAACACAATTATGAACAAATTGAAAAATGCAGCTAAATACAATTTTTACTTATTATTATTATTATAATAATTATTATTACTCTTATCAAAATACCGACAAGTTGATATAACTTTTAAACATGAATAAAATAAATTAACCCTTTGTACTCGAGAGGTAACTCTCGATTACCACTAGATTCGATGTGGTAGTGTTTAATATGTTTAACAAACACCCTTCTTTGAAGCATAAAGTTACATAAAATGGTTATACAAAAAGTTTTAAGAATTTTATTGTGTGTGAAATCATTTATGTTAATGATAAGTCATTCAGTATATAAGAGAAAAAGTGCCTCGTGTTGATAGTTCGCCGGAGCGAAAAAGGTCTCGAGTGCAAAGGGTTAATAATATTTAAAAAAAAATTATATGTCCCTTACTTTTTAAAAAGATAAATGAATTTATAATAAATTAATAAAATATAAATTAAAAGAAATTTTTAAAAAATTATTTTGGTTCACATGGGGAAGTTTAATATTCACAAACATTTTCCATAAGGTTTATTTTTAGATATTAATTTATTTTATTTAGAAAAGATATGTCTTTAAAATTTGTCATGTTGTTCTATTTCGGTGAATAGATAAACCTAAGAAAAGTAGATGCGTGTTATAAATATTACACATAAATTATGCTCTAAATTATTCTGTGTAAAAGTCATTTAGAAATATTGTACATATAAATACGTTTCTTTTCCTTTCTTTCTCTTTTTTTTTCCCTTTTAAAAATAGAACAGTAATATTTTCTTTATCCTACAAAGAAATGAATTTACCATTGATAAGTCAGTTAAATCTCACTGAAAGGTTTTTCAACTGTTATTGGGATAAGATATCCTCATTGTATTGCTACATTCCTCTTTCAACAAAGAATCAAGCCAGTTTCCCAACAGCTGTGGGAGCGAGAGGGGGGGGGGGGGGTTACTGATTCTGATTTTTAACTGCAAAGTTTAATTTTAAAGACTGTTTTTTTTTATTGTGTAGGAAATGGAAAACATTGGTCCCCTCAACTTATATATAACAATCAATGGGACGTATATATAATATATCATAGGAATATTATATATTATATATCAAATATTCCTATTATATATATATATATATATATAATAGGAATATTTGAAAAGGTTTTTAATATGCATATCTATAAATCCCGGAAAAAATCGCACCGGAAAACATCGCACGGAAAAAATCGCACCGGAAGAAATCGCACTGGAAAAAATCGCATCCGGAAAAAATCGCACCGGAAAAAATCGCACTGGAAAAAATCGCACAGAAAAACATTCATGTTTGCGTACACACATGCCTCTCTCTCCCCAGAAAGCAAAACTCATCTTAAGATTCATATGGGCCTTAGGCAATAAATTTTAAATTCTATTTAATCTTATAAACGAGGTTACAGAAAAGAAAAGGGCGGTGGTATTATTAAATTGCATTCTCTGCCCCTCTAGATCCGGAAGAGTGGATATATATGATAATTTAACAACTTTCTAGAAATAAAATTTAAGAAAATAGTAAATGTTTGAATACCAATCAGAGATATGGGGATTACGAAAAAAAAGGACACCGGAAGAAGGGCATTCTTCCAATTCGCGAATCGCAAAATAAAAAATATCAAATAAGGAATTTAAAGAATAACTTTCAATTGATTTGGTGCAACATTCATTGGAAAAGGGGGGGGGGGGGGACTAAGTGCAGGTTGAAAAAAACAATTGTTTTTTATATCATCTTCTTACCAATTTTAATGAAACATTTTATAATCACATACAATTTGTGAAATAATTACAGTAAGTGTCAGACATACTTGGGGGTGGGGGATTAAAGAGAGGGGAGCAGAGGAAAATAAGATGATGTTTTATATCACTATTTTACCGAATTTAATGATATATTCTATAACAATCACTTACTTTTTATGAAGATCACAATGAGTGTACTATACACCTGGGGGGGCAAGGGGGGGAATAGATGGAAATAAAATATACTCTTCTTTAAACTACCCCATTATCGATTTAAGAAAAAAAAAAAAACTTTGTATAATCATGTACAATTTGTAAGAAAAAAAATATATATATATGTAAAAGACATATATATATATATATATTATTTTTTGAAGTGAAAACTTCTTTAGGCGCGTTGAGCACTTTTGGGTGAACAAAAATCATGAAACTCGCGTTATCGTTAGCGAAAGTTTTCCATTTGAAGTGAAAACTTCTTTAGGCGCGTTGAGCACTTTTGGGTGAACAAAAATCATGAAACTCGCGTCATCGTCAGCGAAGGCTTTCCATGAGAATCGAAAGTGGAATTCGAGATTTCAGCTGATTTACACGTATTGATGTGTCCTGAATGGGTTTTCTTTTGTATCTCAGCTACTAATTAAAATCATTTCATAAGTAATACATCATTTGAAAGCTTTGTTGAGTTGGAATCGAACACTAACTTACAGAAATTTCTACCGCCAGATGGCGCTGTAATATTTTAAAATTTCAATATTTCAATTTTTAATTATGATTAAATTATTTTTAATGCATCATTCGAAAGATATTTTAAAGTTCTTTTATATTATCGAAAGTGGAATTCGAAATTTTACCTGATTTACACGTTTTGGGGTGTCCTGAATCGGTTCTCTTTTGTATCTTAGCTACTAACTAAAATAATTTCATAAGTAATCAATATTTTTACCTAATATAAGGCTTAGTTCATTTAATTTGGGAGGCTACAAATATTGTGCCGAATCATATAATACAGATCATAAACACTTTTTTACAAACCAAAAATAATTCGAAAATAATAATCTAATAGCTCGACGATACAATTCACAAGTTACTTAGTTTTCACTTCTATCGTCAGTCCCCAAACACCGCTTTTATTTATTTTTATTTATTTATTTATTTTTTTTTTGGGGGGGGGGGGTGTAAAGAAAGGGGGGCACAGAAAAATAAAATGATTTTTCATATCACCATTTTACCGATTTTAATGATATATTCTATAACTATCACTTGCGTTTTATGAAGATCACAAATGAGTGTATTACATACCAGGGGGATCAAGGGGGCGTAGATGTAAGTAAAAAATATTATTCTTTAAACTACCCTATTATCAATTTAAAAAATACTTAGTGTGTATACATCTTACTGTTTAAGAAAAATTACAGTGAGTGTTACACATATCTGGGGAGCAGAGTGAAGAAAATGGTTGTTTTTATATATAAGTAATATATAAGTATATAATGTTTTTATATGTAAGTAAATATATTATTCTTTAAACTACCCTATTATCAATTTAAAAAAAACTTAGTGTGTATAAATCTTACTGTTTAAGAAAAATTACAGCGAGTGTTACACATCTCTCTCTCTCTTTATATGTGTATATATATGTTACATAGCTGTTTAGAAATACGTTCTGTGATATAGTTTTATTCTCTGTGCGATTTTTTCCAGTGCGATTTTTTCCGGTGCGATTTTTTCCCAGTGCGATTTTTTCCTGTGCGATTTTTTCCGGTGCGATTTTTTCCAAGTGCGATTTTTTCCGGTGCGATATTTTCCGCGCGATTTTTTCCGCCTCCCCATATCTATATATTAATCTTTAGATTATAGCTGTAAGCTCTGATACATACATACATATATATATATATGCCTCTGCCCTCCCCCGTACATGGGATACTGTAATTATTTCATAAATGTTAAGTGATTGTTATACAAAGTTCTATTAAAATCAGTAATATGGTTATATAAAAACAATTCTTTTCTTTCAGTCATCCCTTAGCACCCCCCCCCTTTCTACCTTTCAACTAAGTGAATGTTGTACGAATTTAAATGAAATTTCTAATTTCTAATTTTTCTTCTAAAATTTGACTTAAAATCAATATTTTCTATAAAATATATCAGTAATTTTAGGTAGATTCCTTATAGGAGATCTACCTATTGCAATGGTTCCCATGACACGACTTTTAGAAAATTTCTTCATATCTTCACCGATCATGACCCCTAGAACCCAAAACCACCCTCCGTTCAAAAGTTTATAGATATATATATATATATATATATATATATATATATATATATATATATATATGTATAACGCTTTTTCCCATGTTAAGTTGTGAACACGATAACTGGAGTAATTTTTATTTAAATTTAACCAGCTCAGGATATGTTGTCAGGACAGTAAAAATCTCGGTCGAGTTCGTAGATATCCAGCTCAAAGGGGGTGGAAATGGTGGGGGTGGAAATTTTCATTTGCCCATAATTTCTTTAATATTGAAAATAGGAAAATTTTTCAAATCAGACGAATTACCGCCTTACCCTAAAGAACAATTTTTGTATTTAAAGTTTTTCGATAGCTTCAATTGCTTAGAAGTTATAAGCTAAAAAGTGAGTTTTCGTCAATTGTTCTATATAGCCGACATTTGCTATATAGCTTTCATGGCAAAAATTTATAATCTGATGCGCATGACACGTGCAAACGATAATAAAAAAGATCACTGAAAATATAATAAAATTTTAATCATGTTTTTGAACAATATAGTAATCTGATTAAAAAAAAAATTAAAAAAAAAATGTTAAATTTAACAGAAAATATGACGTCATAATTACAACAATGTACTGAGAAAAATGAAATAAAATTTTATCCGTGATTGTAAACAAATAAAATAAAAGTTAATAAATAAATATGTAAATAAAATCAACATATCTTAGGGCTAAGCAGATTTAGACTTAGCTTTATGACATAGATGCTATAATGTAAAAGATAAATGTCATCGTTAAAAAAAAAAAAAAAAAAAAAAATCGGGTAAATCGATGCTAAACGAATTAAACTGGCATGATAGAAAAAGTAATAAATTTGGGACATTTAGGTATTATCCCTTTGACAAATAAACTACGGACGATTGTAATGAATTTTCCATTGAAGTTTACTTTCATAAAAACTTAAATTTAAATTAAAGTATTTCATTACTCGAATTCCCTTATTTTGATAAATTGCATCCGAATCCTGTGTCACATACGATAGTTTTTTATAAGTATAGATTTTTTGTTTGCCCCTAGAATCTGCCCCTGATGAGAAAAGTGCCTGGAAGCACTTGTATCTAGTACTGTCTTTTACGTTATTCCTTTTTTAATAAAGAATATCTATTATGCTATCAGCATATCAAAGGACTGTAAATGCAAACTCAGGAAAAAAGGTTTATTCAAAAGGGAAAAACATCACAGAATTCAAACTTTTTGCATCGGACCATTTTTTACATTCGAACACAAAACCTAAAAACAAAAAACTTCTGTTGCCACTCAAAAGTAAACAAATGAATTATAAAAAGCACCATGGCCTTGACATCCTCCCACCTTAAGTTGGCGGAAGGCAACTTAACTAACCAAAACAAATAATAAAATGAAAATTTCAAAATACAATAAAACAACACATTTCTACTTGATATTTCAAGGACTTTCACAACAATTTTAAAGTTCAGAAGATAAATAAAGTTTTATAAGTCCAATTTTAGAGGAGGTTTAACCACTCTCCCACTTCTAGTTTTTAAAGAATTCAGTTTTTTTCTATTGACGTCAGAAGCAAAATATTCGCCTTGTATCATCTTGATTATCTTTAGTTCTGCACATTTTATTTCTCTATATGATAACTCACCAATGATTCGTGAAGTTGAATTTCTACAGTTGAAAACGAATCTTTGCATCCAGGCAACCATTCTTAGCATTTTATCATAACTCGAAAAATAAAAATAGTACCAACCTGAACTATTTCTATTCAAATGCTCTTCTTCTTCAGGTTTTTTATTGCTGCATTTATTATTTTCAGTTTGATTCAAAAAACAAATGATAGGAAAGCTATTGGATGTTGGGCTCGTTTTTCTTCTTTCTTTTAGAATAGCTTGTTCATCGAAAATGGGTTTGGTGACACTGACAGGCCATTTATCTTTAGTTTCTCGAAGCCAAGTAGGTCCCTCCCACCATTTACTGTCTGAGAGTTGTTGGGCAGAGCACCCCCTTGAAGGCAAGTCGGCTGGATTTTGAGCTCCAGGAAGATGTTTCCAAAGGGTAGAATCAGTTAATTTTCTGATCTCTCGTATTCTATTATTGACAAAAACAGCCCAATTTTCTTCACGCTGAATCCAGCTGAATACAGTAGTTGAATCTGTCCAGAAATGTTGTTCAATACCTTCCCACTGGAGTGCACTGAGTACGGATTTACATAATCGAGCTCCCACCGTTGCAGCTAGTAATTCGAGACGAGGAATAGTGATGGGTTTAACTGGGGCAACCCTTGATTTCGCTGCCAAAAGAGTTACATAGACATCAGCATATTCGATGCGAATGGAAACAGCTGCTGCGTAAGCAAATTGACTAGCATCGCAAAATGTATGAATGCTAATGCTATATTGACTTGTTACATCAGGAAAAAAACAACGAACAATAGTCAAATTCTTCAAGATATTCAAACCTTCAAACCATCTTACAAATTCTCGTCTCATACTATCTTCAACTTCCTTATCCCACGGGATATTGTCTTTCCACATTTTTTGTAATATTAGCTTGGGAACTAAGAGGACAGGGCATAAAAACCCAATTGGGTCAAAAACTCTTTGCGTAACAGAAAGAATTACTCTCTTCGATACAGTTTCAAGTCTGTATGTATTCAACCAATCCAAATTGATCTTCAGTTCGTCTTTTCTGCGATTCCAACGCAATCCTAAAACAGAAGTAACCTGTTCTGAATCTTCATCTCCTGTATACTTCCATCCTCTTAAATTGAATTTTCCTTCAGTCAAAATATGACGAGACTGTTCAACAAATGGTAATATTTCTGATTTGCTATTTAAACTTGTAACTAGATCATCTACATAAAAACTTCGAAGAATAATCTCAACATATTTTTGATTATATTTTGAATTATTCAGATATTTTTTCAAATGATGCTCTAACACAGCTCCTAAAAGAAAAGGGCTACTTTTCACACCAAACACCACACGAGAATGCCGCATTATCTTAGGATCGTTATTTTCTTTTTCATTCCACCAAAAAAACTTAAGGTAATTTCTATCTTCTGGTCGTACACTTATCTGTAGAAATGCTTTTTCGATGTCAGCAACGATTCCATATTTATGTTCTCTAAATCTAAGAAGGAGATCAGGGATTAATTCTAATAAGTTAGGTCCAGATTCTAAACATTGATTCAATGACGGTGATTCGACTTGTCTTGCAGATGCATCAAAAACTGGACGCACTTTCGTAGTTCCATGTTGTTTCACAACAGGTCTATGAGGTAAGTAATGTTCAAAAGGGTGAGATGAGGATTGGATTGGGTCATCTTCAATTATACCTAATGAAGCCCATTCCTTAAACACATTATCATAAGCTATGTACAAATTTTCTTGATGTAATTTTCTAGTTGATGTTATTAATCTTTTCATGGCTAGTTCTTTATTGGTGGGTAGGGGAAGATGATCCTCTTTCCATGGAAGAGCAATTTCATATCTTCCATCTTCATTAATTCTTAATGTTTCTTAAAAATATAGCTTGGTCAAATGCTCGTTTTCTTTTTTGCTCTTCATTTCGACAGGATCCCTGATTCCTAAAACTTCCAAACTAAAAAGATCGGAAATAGTTGCTTCTCTAACAAACAAGGAAATTACCATCATGGTAGTATCTTCTTTTACAGAAGGTGAATTGGTTTTCCCCATAAGTGTCCATCCTAGATAGGATTCCACAGCTACTAGCCCACTAGATAGAACTTTTCTCTTTCCAGTAAAAAGTCTACCAGCAACATCTGCTCCAATGAGAACATCAATTGGACCCGAATTATCTTCTGTATCAAAAATGTGTATATTCATAGATCTTAATTCATCAATCCATGGGCCACACGAAACAGATGGAACATCATTGCAAATAGTTTCTTGATCAACTACATCAAAATTGCAGTAAAAATTTCCATTTAAGCTTCCAAGTTCAATTTTATATACATTATGAAGTTCGTTGTTGCTCTTTTCACCTCCAAAAAGTGAATGAGACAAACGTTGCTGACGCAGAGGTTTCAAATTTAATTTAGATGCTATTTCTCTTCTAACGTACGATTTTTGAGATCCGGAATCATACAGTGCTCTCACGACTAAAGTACTGTTCTTATATTTTAAATTAACTTTCAAAGTTTGCAGCAAAACTTGGGGAGATTTGGATATGGTTGCCAAATTCACAGATTTATTCTGCTCTTTAATTTCCTTTTCCGGATTATTTGATGTAGACTTATTTACACTTTTGTTTGATTCTGTACACATAATAGCAAAATGTGTTCGGTTACAAAGAGTACATTTCACAAAACATCGGCATTTTTCTGCCTTATGGCCAACTTTTAAACATCTAAAACAATAACCTTTATCCTTTAAAATTTTTATTTTTTCCTTATATGACATTTTTCGTGCTTTAAAGCAATTCGTCGATTCATGTTTTCCGTTGCAGAAAGTGCACAACTTCTCTGCACGTGCATTAGTAGTTAACAAACTAGCAGCAGTACAAATTTTCCCTCTGATCTCTTTATTCCCTTTACAAGAAGAATCATTCAAATCAAAACCAGCCATAGCTAAGTTAATTCTTTCCTCAGATTCTACTTCCGTTTTTAAAAAGGCTAACAAACTGTCAAGCCTTTTTTTTGGATCATTACCATGATCAAAATGTGAGCTTCTCTGCCAAGCTCTAAGGAAATCTTCAGGCATACATGATTCAACCAACGGATAAAGTAATGCTGCACATTTATCAGTTGTAACACCAAGTGTTTCCAGTGCACGAATTTGCTGTTCGAGATTATCATACAGTACACATAAATTGTTTGAACAAAATTTTGAATTGGCATTCTTCAAAACTAATTTTAACAATTCTCTAATATAAATTTCAATTTGTAATTCATCACGACCGAAACGGGTTTTCAAACAATCAATTGCTTTTATATAATTATCGCCAGTTGGCGGAAAACTTTCAATAACCTCTCTAGCTCGTGATCCTTCAACAGTAGCTTGTAATAGATCCTACTGAAATTTATCAGAATTAACTATAGTAGAATCGTTATGAATTTTTTCAAATTGGCTCCAAAAATAAAGCCATTCTTTAACATTACCATCAAACCGTCGTAATTCTATTCTAGGTAATTTAAACCTTCTTTTCTCATTAATATTTTCTACAGAATTAACAATAACAGATTCACTCTGAATTGGACTAAAAGCAGTACTTACAGTTTGATGAGTATCAATTATTCTTCTTACTTTTGTTTCAATTCTCGATAATCCTCAATTATTTCAAATTCTGTGTCAAATTCTTTTTCAGAGAGAACTTCAAGAATACTTGCATGCGTTACTTCCAGGCGATCAACTTTCGATTTAAAAACACTTAATTCGGATTCCAGTTCCGCAAGGTCAACATCTTGTGAGGCTATCAATTCTTCAACTTTATTATATGCTTTCGAGAAAGCGGCTCTTTCAGCCTTTTTAGCCTTTTTTAAATTTTCTAAATTAGCCATATTCACAATTAACTGTGCATTTACAGTCCCGCCGAGGGTACCAAAAATTTTACGTTATTCCTTTTTTAATAAAGAATATCTATTATGCTATCAGCATATCAAAGGACTGTAAATGCAAACTCAGGAAAAAAGGTTTATTCAAAAGGGAAAAACATCACAGAATTCAAACTTTTTGCATCGGACCATTTTTTACATTCGAACACAAAACCTAAAAACAAAAAACTTCTGTTGCCACTCAAAAGTAAACAAATGAATTATAAAAAGCACCATGGCCTTGACACTGTCATTGATTATGAAGTCGTGGGCAAAACTTCAGGTTCTTCGGACGACAAGAAGTTACCGAAAATTGAATTGCAAAACTCCGTTACATACATTAATAGTTGCCTCATATCAAGTTAATAAAAGTGTGTTAATTAAAAACCATGTCAAACGCTTTAATTAATCATTTAAAAATATAAAATAAAAATAATACGTCAATCCTAATTCAAATATCGTTTGTGGTGAATAGTTTAGAATGTTGGTTTAGGCAAGAATTTAAAACTTACGATTGAGAGTAATACGTTACAGCTAGCTTCCTTTGACTTTTTATCTTGTCGAAACAAGATATTGGTCTGTGAAGAGATATGAGGTTTTCGCGTGGAAATAAAATATAATGACGCCAAAGCTGCCTTTCTCCATCGCCAAGCTCGCCAAATTTTGTCGCCAGGTCAAAAATTTCGTCGTCAACTATCAAATTTTGCCGCCAAATCACAAATTTCATTGCTAAGTCGCAAGTTTTGTTACCAAAATCTCGCCAAATCATACAATTTACTAAATTCATAACAATTAACATTGAAATTCAGCGGTGCCAAATGATCCAATGTTAACGAATGTTAATGTTCCAGCATATGTGAACCAAAACAGTTTCACTTTACAATTTTTACTCATTTGACAATAAGAATCACAAAAACACAATACAAAACTTTCAATAATTCAATAAAAATTACAATGAAATAACTATCTAAAAACCGCTACCACTTAACTGTATTTGACTTGACCATAGTAACGCCAGCCTTACCAGTGCTTGACCATAGTAAGGTCACAAGTGGATTTTCACGTTTCTATTATTTTTTTCTTTAAAAGAAAGATATTCAACTTCAGTTATGTGGAATTTAAATAAAAATTATAATTTTGATTAAGCTTGGGTGGGGAGCGGGTTGTAACCCAATAGCACCCTCCGGGATTCACCATTGCTGGGATTGTATATCTTTAAGACTTCTATTTGTTGAATGATTATGACCTTGATTTAAAAAAAAAAAAAAAAAATTGAAGGATTTACTGACTAATAAATCTAGCCTAAAATTTTAAGTAGATTGAATAAAATCCTTTTTTAGCTGAAAATAAAATTTCTTGAAAACAGAATAGCGACGTAAAAAATTTAATGTGTGAGAACAAAGCCATTGGCTAAGTATTAATGCATATGCAAAATTTCTTTACATTTGTAACATTAACGTAAAGGAATCTACCTTTGCCTTTAAGCTTGCCGAAAAGGGATTTTTTCTATAAAAAGTTAATAATTCAATAATTTTTATTCATAGTATAGATAACTGTATATGATGCCCAAATATATCACAGCGGTCAAACAAAGCTCAAAATACTTCCTAATTTTTATCAATAATGCGATTATTTTTCATTTTAGTATATGTTTCGTAAATCGCAGGTGCCATTTT
Organism: Salticus scenicus; assembly: GCA_963930645.1. NCBI lineage: Eukaryota > Metazoa > Arthropoda > Arachnida > Araneae > Salticidae > Salticus > Salticus scenicus. Next base: position 82,231,739 of record OZ005659.1, on the reverse strand, counting down.
TACCGCCTTCCGTTTCTATTTTGCCCCCTCCTAACTCCCCAAGAAAATTGCAAATCACAAAAAACCAAAAATGTGTTTTTGGAAATATCCTAAGGAAGTCGCGCAGCGTTTTGACAAATTTACAGACAAAAGTCTGATTTTATTAATATAGATAATATTAAATTGAAACCCTATTTACAATTACCTTATGTATCGTAATTATTTTTACTTTCTCTTACCCATAAGGTAGAGAAAGTATTGTTTTTGGGTCAAATTTTTGAACGCGAGTTTTTGTTATATTTACATGTTCTGAGGTCCCCTGAATACGAAAACCATGTTTTTAACAAATGGTCTGTGTGTGTGTCTGTCTGTTATCAGCATATCTCAAAAACAAATTATGGCAGAAAGTTCAAACTTGGTATTCTAAATGTGTATCATATAAGGATGCTGCACTAAACTTTTCGTTAAGATCAAGCAAATGTCTTCGTGTACAGGGACACTCAAAAGTATTCAAATACATTACGTCTATGGGGGAAATTGCAGGTAAGTAGTGGTTAACATCTATAGACTGCACTAAACCAAATGAAACGAATATATGTTTTTTGTAATAGAGATAGTCAACAGGGAAAAAAAATTGTGTATGGAGGAGCCTCGCCTTCCCCTTGGGGGGAAGTCCCCCCTCGAGGGGAGTAAATTTTCATGATGGGTATCTTTCAAAAGAGCTAGCCAATACCTTTAAAACGAATGGCTGAACCATCGATTTGCGATAATTTAAATTAAAGTTATCGATATTTTTTACTTTTAACGAAAAAAAAAAACTGTTTTTTTTCTTTTTATTTTATTTTATTGAGAATAAAATGGACTTGGATATTTAGTGTTATACTACTTCTCTAATATGGAAATCGTCTGCATTATCATAAAAGATAATTTTTTTAAATAATAATTTTAATAAATTATTTTTTAAAAACAGAATTATTTTTTAATAGCCGAATTAAATTCTGTATAAATGTAGATGAATTAATGTAACGGGGGGGGGGGTTGAGGGGGGCGGTAGCTCCCCCTCACACAGAACTAATTATCATATAAAACTCTCCCAAAGCCTAATTTGAATTGTTTAACACAGGTTTACATAACATTACTCGTTATCTAACCAATTAATCTGCAACCTGTATTTATAGTATTAAATTTTAGGGTAAGAGAAAGTCGTGTGAGTGACACACTAGATTATTTAAATTTATAATTTGTTATAAACAACTTGTTTATGAGTTGTCCGAGAGAAGAAAATATCAAATGGCTTAATCCTCACATAGACAATCTTTTCGTAACGCCGTGTGTATTCATCGCCAAATACGTCAAATAGGGTGGCAGCGTTGCTTAATTTACATTTTAATTTTTTAAAGTCTATTATTTTTCCTTTTGTTTTTTTCTTCAGAACAGCTGTAGTATCAGATCCCCAAGCAAAATTTGAAATTTAGCATCGAAGTACCTAGGACATTTCTCGCCAACTTCTTTATATCCGACTCTGCTATAGCCCTTATTATTCATTGCCAAAATGTCAAAAATAAAATAAAATAAAATAAAATAAAAAAGTTTTCAAGAGGGTCTTATACTAAAACTGTATCTTTTCTTCAATATTCGACTGCATCGACAATCTGTTAGTTTTCTGCATTTAAATTTTGTCAAATGATAAATATATGGTGATATTTGAATTCGGTATCGATATCAGGTGGTGTATATATATATAAAGAGAGACCTGTTGTCTAAAACGTAAAGATAACCTTTTTTTTTTTTTTTTTTCCCAATCAAAGCGTTTTACTGACAAAATTTTTATGGCGCATGCGCAGGCGTTTTTTACACACACTTCAAAAAATAATCAAAATTTTGAAAATTTCTATAGATATAATTTTAAGTTGGGTGAAGACCTAAATTCCTGCCGAGTGCCGTGGAATTCCGTCCAGCTGTTCTCGAGTGATATCCGGAAAAAATAGCGACATACAGACACAATGACACACACACACACAGGCAAAAAATTCTGAAATCATTTTCGGCTTTCATTTTGTGCGAAACGTGAAGATATCGCAAAATTTTTTTGATTCTGACCAATTTACAGACAAAAGTCTGATTTTATTAATATAGATTTTCGTTTGTCTTATCTTTTTTTCACTAGATAAATTATTCTAATTTTTATTTATTTAGTTTTTAAAGAAACTTGTCATATTTTTTTTTTCTCTCTACTCAATACACTAATTCTATTGGGTATTAATTCAACGTTATGTAATTTTGAAGCTTTCAGATGTCATCTACGTGTATCAGTATGTGACATCCCAAGAATGAACAATGGAATGGGAATCAGGAAAGGATTAACAGCTCCAGATGATTTGGAAACAGGTGACAGCCTGAATGAAAGGGGATTAAGTTTTTGAGTAGAATATTAAAAAAACATAGCACTTTCCTATAGCTAGGTTTACAAATACTTGGAATTTAGAATGTACAAGGGAAAGAGATTTAAAACGGTTACACTGTGAATAAAGCATAGCTAGGTTTGCAAATACTTCGAATCTTAGAATTTACAAAGGGGGGGGGGGGAAATAATTTAAAAGCGATTAATTACACCATGAATGAAACGTGCTAAACAAAAAACAGATTAAAGAAAGAATGATAGGATAAGCCAAAATTTATATCTTCTCTTTTTAAAGCAATTTCTATGGTCATAGTCCGTCAGCAAGATTATTCAAAACAGGGTTGTCCATTGTCAATCAGTTTTAAAGATCAATGAAAGAAAGTTAATATTTAAATGATGCATGTAATGATTTAAATTGAATAAATCTATTTCTTTACAAATTTGCAAATTTCGAAAATGATAAGGGGCACATCAAGTATCAGGCGAATGGTAGAATGCTTTAATTTAATAAAAAGTTTGTTATGCGATTTCAATTGATAAATTACTATTCTGTGTTAAAAGTTTACTTCTTGTGATACGGAATTCAGTATTCTTTAATCTCATTTGTTATAACTATGGAAACCTCTGCTAGAGGTCTGCACGGGCCGGAATTTCGAGGCCCGGGCCCGGGCCGGCCCGTACGAAAGCTTTGCTTACCCGGCCAGGCCCGTTATGATGTCGAAAAATTGAATTGTAATATTGTCGAAAAATGAATTTTAACGGTGTATGGCCCGGCCCGGCCCGATTAAAAAATATGCAAAATAACAACAACAACAAAAAAAATGAATGCCTTTCTATGAAAAATATTTTTAGTATGTGTTTTGCAGAGGTTTCAATAACCAAACAATAGTACATTCTTTAACAAAACTGCCGACCTTTTACAAGATTATTATATATAAACAGAAATTCATTATTATAGACAAAGCACAAAGACAGACAGAAAGTCAAATCGAAAATATTAGCATTCATCAAACAATATAGGAAGGTATTTAAAATGGTTAATACTACTAAAAATACTACTTTCAACCATTTCCTCTTATATACCGTAATGTAACTGAATCTTTCATGTGCTCCGGTAAACAAAACTTTAATGTTAATCCAACCACAATTAAATTGAAGTTACAGACACTTTTTAACAAAATAGAACTTTATGGGACATAAAAGCCAGTAAAATTATGTAAAATAAATGACTGAAGAAATATTTTATAATTTTCCTTTTTCGTTGATTAAGGAGGAAACCAGAAAAAGATTCGGCCCAACACGGCCCGGAGAAAATTTCATTCAGGCCCGACCCGAATATACACAAAAATACTGTGCATGAGCCCGGCCCGAGCCTGAAAAATTTTTTTAAGCCCGAGCCCGGCCCGGCCCGAGAGCAAATTCAACAATGCGGCCCGAGGGCCGGACCGGGCTCGGGCCGTAAGCCCAGCCCGTGCAGACCTCTAACCTCTGCGCAAGTGAAACTCAACGAGTCCACTCCACTGTATAAATAGGGGTGATAACTCTTGTCGTTGAGAGAAAATAAACGATAAGGGAATACCGAATGACTGGATGTTTACTAAATCGTAGCCTGTTGATGAACTTGGCATATCTCCAAAACTTTGGACTCGTCTACTTGGTTACACTATATGTGTTGCTTGAAAAACTAATCTAAAATAACTCCTATTAGCGGTGTAAACAGAAACATTGTCATCTGAAATGGGCTAATAAGGAAAATCTCCTAATGCGCATACCCAGAAATTGTTGAAAAAAAAAAAAAAAAAAATACGTGGGACTCTTCTCATAAAGTTATGTATGTTTATTGGGGGGGGGGGGAATTCGGAGAAACCTATATACTACTATATTATCTGTAAAAATTAATGAAAACGTCCGTTTCTTGGCTACTTATCAATTACTGGCCACACAAAAAAACTTGAAAAAATGTTTCTCTCTCTCTCTCTTTTTTTTTATATAATCTTTAACTAAATCCTTTTGTCATATAGGGTAAGTACTCCAGTGATTGGCATGCTCCAGTAATTGACATCTATCCCGAAATAATTAATAAATAAGAAAAATAATAAAATCATATATTTTACGTATAAGAATTTTGTGTCAAACACTGAAAAAATGAAAAATGAAAAAATGAAAAAATTAATTTTCGGCTGAAATGAATTACAGCGACCACAAAAAATTATCAAAACAAAATTAAGCATATTTGGTGATTTCACATTGTTAGGCGATTCATTTTGAGTACTTGGCGGAGAAACAAAACACGGTTCTGTTCGTACACGGCAATCTCGGTACTAGCGAACTGAACGCCTAACAGCGCTAAATCGCCAAATATTCTTAATTTTGATAATATTTTGTGGTCGCTGTAATTCATTTCAGCCGATAGTTTTTTCACTTCCTGGTGTTTTATGAAGAGTAGAATCACACATTTTTTTTTTTTTCAATATTTTTTGAAGACGACACCTTTTGAATGTTTCCTTGTTAGACGAATAACTTCATTTATTTCTTGTCTTTTAATATTGTTGGTGATTTCTGGTGGCTGTTGATTTTAAATGAGGAAAATTTCCTTGCCCCTGAAAGGGTTAAATTTGAATTACACGGGTTAAATAAAATTTTCCAAAAAACGTTTTTCAATTCTACGTGCTAAAATTAGTTTAAATGAATTTTAAGCAAATACATTTGTATGACTATAATTTTGTGAAGTATATGTATATACAGTCGGTAACAAAAGTCTCCGAACAATAGCAAAAATTCCTATATAAAAAATGTACACTTAATACAGTTTTGTTAAATAAATCCTTGTCGAATCCTGTCCTTAGTCAGTCTAAAAACAGGATTCGATAAGGATTTATTTAACAAAACCGTATGAAGTGCACTTTTTTTGCATAGGAATTTTTGCTAGTGTTCGGACACTTTTGTTACCAACTGTACGGAAAATGAATATTAATATCGGTATTTGCACATATTTACATAAGAAGATGTTTAAAATGTCCATCTCGCACCGACCTTAATAGTGAATAGAAGAAATATATATATATATATATATATATATATATATACACACACACACTGGTATTCAAAATTTAAGCAACAACCTTTTTTCCCGTTATTTTATATAATTTTAGCATGAGTAGTAATTTTTAAACTAATAAATATTCATTTTTTTCTCAAGAATAAGCTTTGGAAAAAATGAAAAAAATTAACAATTTTAGAAAAGAAAACTTAATGAAAAATGGTCATAATATTACAGATAGGTGAAGATGCACATGCACCCATATGTATTAGATTAAAACAAGACCTTTTTATCTGTATTCACTTTTCTGTTTCTTCTTTTTTTCGCACGTCAATAACTTTTTAAAAAATGTACATAAAAACATGAAAATTGGATGAGATGGTCATTATAAAACTATTTATCAACATTTTTATTATTCTGATGATGCTTATAGTTTACTTAATTATATATATTTTTTAAAAGTCTATTATAAAAGTAAAAGAAAAGTTAATACAGGAAGAAAAATTGAAATTTCGAGTAACATTTCAAGGCATGTGCGTCTTTATCTATCTGTAATGCATCCTTAACACCACTTTTCATTAAGTTTACTTTTCTGAAATTGTTGAAATTTTTCCTTTTTTCCAAAGCATACTTAAAAAAAAAAAAAAAAAAAAAAAAAAAGAATAATTATTAGTTTAAATTTATTACTCATGCTAAAATTATATAAAATTCGATTAATGGTATGATAACGAACATGCCATCTAAATTTTATGTTCATATGTTTATTTGTTTAAAAAATTATGCGCAAAAAAAGAACACGAGAAAACAGGTTGTTGCTTAAATTTTGAAACAGTGTATATTTATATGTATAGATAGATACAGATATACATGAAAAATAGATTGTATTTAAAACTTTGGAAGAGTGTACTAATAAATCTGTTCTAATTTTCTGTACGATATGGAAAAGTCTTTTATTTATTTAGATCGCTAAGTTTTTTACAATTAAATATGAATACTGTTTAAAAATACTATGATAGAATTCAAAAAATGACGCGTATCAAGTCAAGCTCGACGGACCACACATCGCAAAACGAAAAATACAATTACAAGGGCTAAATTAGTGTCAGAAGCTTGGAATTAGTGCTATACGTTTAAACAAGTTATTAAAAATTCAATGTAGTCCAACTATCTTAATGTCAAACTGGCTGGCCACATATAGAAAAAGTTACTTTCTCCAGAAGCATATACTTAGATAATTAGTGCTAATTAGGCACCAAGTTACAGAATTGGTGTTCATAATTAAAAAAATATATTAAGAATTTAATATGGTCTGACCAGTCTGACGTGTCAAGGTAGCCGGACCACATTATTTTCTTCATAAAACTTTTAATTATTGAGCCTCAATTCTGTAACGTGGCGTCTAACAAAGCACTAATTAGCTCCAGTTGTCTATGCCTAGGTGCCAACTTGTACGGTTTTTTAACAGCAGTATTTCTTTGTAAAAAAAATAATTATTATTAATCGAAGAAAACTGCTAAAAAGATTATTAAAAATTTCGCGTAGGAAAAAAAAAAAAAAAAAAAAAAGTACAAGTTGGCAGCTTTGCCTATGTGTCAAACTTTTGATTTTTTTTTTTTTTTAATATGTGACAGACAAGCTTGACATCACAATAACTGTACCACATTAAATTCTTCATAACTTCAATCATGGAGCAGGAGTTCTAATTCTGTAACTTGATGCCCAATTAACAATAATTACTTATGTAAACGTTTTTTGCTAAAATAATTTTTTCTATGCGTGGCTGAGCAGCTTGGCGTTTAGATAGCCGGGCCTCATTAATTTTTTTTTTTTAATTATTGAGCACTTATTCTGTAACTTGGTGTCATAAGTAGTACTAATTGCCTGTGTATCAAACACTTAGAAAAATATATAAATGTATATTTATATGTGGTCGGCTAGTTTGACGTCATGACAGTCGGACCGCATAAGTTTTTCTTAATAAGTTTTTCCAATTATGGAGCAAATTTTGTAACTTGGTACCTAATTAGCACTAATCGTCTATCTGTGTGTTTTCTGGAAAAAGTTATTATTATTATTTTTTTATATATATATGGTCGGCCAGCTTGACGTCAAAATAGCCGGACCACATTAAATTTTCAATAACTTATTTAAATGTAGCACTAATTCGAAGATTCTGCCACGAATTAAAACTAGTTTTTTGGATTGGCATTTTATGTTTTGCGATATGTGGTCCGGCCGGCTTAACTCATGTTAAAAATTGTAGTGTAATATAAAATTTAATTTAATAAATAATATAGTAAGATTATATATAATTAGAATGTTTTTCTACTTTTTTGTTCTTATTGCTGTCACTTTCCTGAATATATATTACTAGATCAGGCATAGAAAATTAATATATATTACATATATTACTTTTCTATGCCTGAATATTTTCCCTCCGTGGAGATAACAAAAATTGTGATGGCATGTCTCAGGTTGGTTGGTTGGTTAGGTTTTACGTCACACTAGTGCTGTGCAATAGGCAATGTCTGGGATTACACCTTTAGAGGTGTTTCGGAGACATGCAACCACAATTTTGATCCCCCATAGAAGAGATGGCTTTCCCGCTTCGGTAGTCCCGAGAGGTATAATTTTGATGGGAATATGGAGGACATTGCGCCCACGACAGATTTTACCACATTTGTGTACACGGCGGTCTTTAGCCGGCTCGAGTACCGAGCCCGCAATCTTCCAATTACGATCCCGGTGCTCTACCGACAGGGCTACCGCGGCCCGGCATGTCTCCGGACCACCCTTAGGAGTGAGTTCAGCACTATTGCGACTTAAAACCCACTCACTCACCCTATGAAGGATCAAAGAATTTAGTTGACGCCATTTAAATTCATGCGCTATATAGAAAATTATATGTATGTTAACTCGAAATAATAAATAAATAAATAAACTGATCCGAAATGCAGCAAACGATGTTTGATGTACAACAGGCCTGTCCAACACAAAACACTTGTTGGGCCGCATCGGAAATATATTTTATGCATTCGGGCCGCACCGTATGTACAGTCATAAGAAATGCGCCCCCCCCCCCTCCCTCCTTTTCCAACTAATTTCGCCATAAATTAGTGTAGAGACATGCGGCTGGTGCCGATCGATTACTAATAAGGCCTAGTTTAGACGGTTTAGTTAGATTTTGCTTGAGGGGTGTATGTATACATATTAAAACTGGCACCAACTTCATTTTTTTTCAGAGGCAACCCCCAATTTCGACAAGCTTTTTGGATTATTTGGATCAAATCAGCCCAGCAAATGGTATAGTTTATATATTTCTCACAATTTTTTCACAGAGTTATAATTTGTTAAAATATAGGGATGCTAATGTTAAATAAATGTAATAAACATTAATTCATGTCTTCCCCAAAAAAACTAATAGGTATATTAAAATTTCATTTCCTTTTTTTTTTTTTTTTTTTTTTTTTTTTTTTTACGTTAGAATGAAATAACCCAAATATATTCCATTAAGGATTAAAAAACATTTTTTGAATTATGAAAATTATTAGTAAGTTCATATTTCAAAAAATTAAGAATTATGACCTACATTAATTTTTGCACAAATAGAAAGGGCATTATCAAAAATATGGGTTTCTAAATTTACAATTCGTTTCTATCATTATTTTTCAAATTATAGTGATATTTCATTTTTTTTTTTTTTTCTTTTAGGTGGCTGTCACTTGTTATCATTTGTGTTATATATATTACTTTGCATGATTTAAAATAGTTATTCGAGTAATTTTAGACGTACACATCATTTCTTAATTAGCATTACTTTATTTTATATTTAAAACTGTTATACTTCTTGTCCGATTATTATCTGAGTGGATATAATACTTTTCTGTGTGATATCTTAATTAAATTTTTTTTTTATGTATAGAGTTTTATCCCGGACCAATTTTTGCTTGTAACTCTATGAAGACTTGATATAAAGAATACAAACTATACCTTTTACCGAACCGCCTGACCTCAGACATTCGAATATGTAGTCAAAAATAAGTGTTACTATTCCGAAAAGTTTTAATATATAGATGACACCCTAAACAAAATTTAGCAATTGCATTAACCCTCCACGTACGGTGCCCGTGATTTCGACGGACAAAAGAACAATTTACATTAAATTTCATTTACACCACAATTCCTAAAATACTATTTTTAAGAGATAAATTGTTGAAAATTATTATCCCACTAAATAACATTTCCACCACTAATTGTAAAATTCAATGTTTGATATATATATATCCTGAAAACTAATGAAATATGTTTTTATTCAAAAATAGTGGTATTAAATAATAAGATTTTTTGCAATCTGTGTATGTAAACACAGTAAATATAAAATAATCTCCCCGTATGCGTAGGGTTAAAAACTAGATGTTATTACCAATCGTTAGGCACCAGCTGCTAGTTTCTACGATAATTTACGGCGAAATTAGTCGAGGAAGGAAATTTTTATTATTATTTTATGACTGTACATATGCATACGTGCATATATGTTTGTCAGTATATGATTCATGTATGTACAGTCGGTAACAAAAGTATCCGAACACTAGCAAAAATTCATATGTAAAAAAAGTACACTTCATACGGTTTTGTTAAATAAATCCTTATCGAATCATGTTCTTACACTGACTAAGAACAGGATTCGACAGGGATTTATTTAACAAAACCGTATGAAGTGAATTTTTTTTACATAGGAATTTTTGCTAGTGTTCGGACACTTTTGTTACCGACTGTACATACATTTTTCGGGAATGGGCAGGTTGAAAATTTGGAGCAGAATACATTACTTTAAATTATTTTCATTCATAAATTAACAATAGAATCGTGAAAAATTTATGACTATATATATTAAAACTATAATAAAAAGAATGCATACTGGATCTAATAATATTTCATTACAACAGTTCTTTGGCTACCATAATCGTTGGAAGGCATTTTCACTTCGAATAGTCATCAGAACGTATTTATTAATTTTTGATCCGTTAACCAAAGTTGTCAAACTTTAAATAGTTCCTCGCGGGCCGCAAGAAACTACGCGATGGGCCGCGGGTTGGCCACCCCTGATGTAGAACATGGAAGCAATGATAGACTAGAAACACATCTGTCAATAAAATCCGCAGATGCGCAAGCACCGAACGACTAGAATGAGGCGGAGCTTTCAGTGTTTGTGGTGGGGAAATTTTGTACTATGATTGGCTATATTCCAACTGTTTGTGGGTCAAATTAAGATTCTTATTGGTTCTATGAAAGAAAATCGTCATCATGATGTCAGAGAGGCATGTCGTTTCTTTCCTGACTTAATCTCGTGTGTCTTCTTTTTCGATAGAGGGCGTTCCATTTACTGCTGAGGGGTTTGAGGCTAAATCTAGTAGAACTGCTTTGTACTTATTAGTCGGTTGTCAGTGGATAGTTTCATTCCCGTGGTGTTTTGTTGAAGTTACTAAAAACTATGAACACGTGTTCTACGAATCGTTTTTCTGAAGTTATGAAGCTTTCTACGGGAAATCAGAAGGTAAGTGTTTTCTGTTGTAATTATTTTTGTAAATCTTTATCATAAGTATGTATTATTTTATTTAATTTATAGATATTACTTCCAGTTGTATGTATTTTGAAAACTAGTAAAAATATGTATAATATTTTTCAGTTCCTAAATTAAGGCATATTAGGTGTAACTTTTTAATTACTTGTTCTGATATAAAATCTTAAGAAAAAGGTCAGAAAATTTTCAAGCAATTTATTATTGTTAGAGCATCCGTGATTGTTTAATAGTAAACACAAATTTTCAATTCTTGTAAATATTTTTGATTTTCAGCTGTGTCGAAATGTAGATTTCCAAAAGGTTGAAACATCTCTGTGTTCAAAATACGATGTAGAGAACAACGAACCTAGGATGTGTTCGGAACTTAAATCTGTAAAATTAAAAAGTTCGAAGCCTAAACCTAAAAAAACTGCTGAAGCAAGATTTTTGAAAGTCAAGACTGCTGCAAATTTAAATCAATCTGAATCTTCAAGCCCCAAAAAGTTGAAACTTGATTATTCGTTATTTTATGATTCTGGAATTAAAGCACTTGATGATACGAGAAGCAAAGGTAAATATGTTTATTTTTTTTTCCTTACCATAAGAGTATAGTTAATTTAGAGAGGGGAGGGGGGAGGAAACCTTACTTGAAATCTGCTTTAATGTATGTATTAGTGAACAAAGCAGTTGACTCACAATGACTGTGTTGCATGCTAAAACATGAAGTTTATTTTATTAGATTAAAATTTTAGTGATCCAATTAAATTTTGTGGTAATGAATTTTCTTAACTTGTACCCACGTCCTTCCCCCCTATATATATATATATATATATATATATATATATTCCCAGAGAGAAAAAAAAAAGATTATATTCCAAATTTTGTTTAAAAGTAGATTTTTATTATTTTTAATTTAATTTTTTTAAGCTTAAAAATAATTATAAATTTACTATCCTATTTTTGTTAGCAATCGCATTCAAGTAGAAGGGCGATAAGTGTAATTTTCGATTTTAGTGTTAATTAACTATATATTCAATAACATGTACATTGGTAGTTAATAATCAGTTTGATTCTGTTAGTGCAGAAAAGTTTTTTTCATACTGGAAAATACAGAGTATTGTTTGGCTTTCTATAAGACTTTAACGCATGTGTCTTAACTTTGGTTCTTTCTTGCATAGAATCTCATTTTATCCTGTATTTATTCATGGTTATCTGTGTGCAATGTTTATCATATTTGGTCTAAAGATGTTACTCTCCAGTACTAGTAATGAACTCTTTACTGGCTGAGTGTTATGTCAGTTTTAAAGAGTGCCAGTAAAAAGAACATGTTCAAAAACCAATTATTTTGTAAGTATAATTACAAGAACTAAAGATCTGAAATAAATGAAAATGTCTTTCTTTTATTCATTGAAATATAATTGTAAAAAAAATGAAATTTTTTTTATCTTGTAACGTTTCAGAATATAAATTTGCAGTTTTTGACTCAGTCTCTACGCTTTTTAATTTTGTTTCTTGAATTTTTTAATTTTTCTTATTAGTTTTTGCTTAGAGGAGGAAAATTATTTCTTAAAATTACATTTCAAAAATAAGTTACCATATTGAATGTCAGATCTTCGTATGTGTGATGTAGAATACAATACCTAATTTGAACTGCCTTCAAAGAGCAGAACTGAATTCGAATACTGTCGTTATATTTTTAGCCAATAGGAGGATTACTGGCAGAAGCATTTTGGATAACTTTTCACAATTTATTATATTCAGCGGGTGGCTAAACTTGTTTGCTAAAATAAAACTTAAGTCATTTTTCCGTATATTTTAAGCCCCCCCCCCCCCTTATATACATAAAGAAAGCAATTTCATTCTTTTAAACTTTCAGAAAAATTATGAAATTTTAGTTTATTTGAGAATTAAACTGAGAAATACGGATGACGGTAATTCTATTTTTTTTTCTGTTTGCGTAATAGTAATCGGTTAGCTAGTATTTTTTTTTTTTTTAGTGCCATCTGGCTACAGTCATTTTCTACCACATTATTTTCCAACTTTGTGTTTTTTTTTAAATAATATTTAGGAGTAAACTATAAATTAAAAATTTATAGGTAGTTTTATTTATTATATTTAATGTTTTTTGACAGAAGAGAAGAGCATGATAAAATGCTCTTTGTGACTGACTTTTTAAATATTTTGGAGATTGGAATCATTGCATAAAAACATGAAAGGCAGAAAACAAATTCTGCAAACTGGTATCTCTGCTCTTGATAATTTTTCTCGGTGTTAACATTATTTTGATATTAAAATGTGTATGCAATTTAAAATTTGTTTAGAGTATAATGATAGGAAAATTGCACAATTCCTTGTATTTACATGATCAGTGCCGAAGAATTTAAGAGATTTCGAAATTGCTAACTGAAAATATTGTTTTAAATGGGAGTTGGGTATATTGTTGAAAGATTTGATATTTTTTCCCCCTTGAGAGTTAAGCCTTCTAATCTTTATTAACTGAATCTTAAATAATATTTTTCAACTTTCTCAATTAAATGGAATTTAAATACTTCTATTTATAAGAATGTTAAAGCATTCCTCTTCTAAAATTCTTCAAAGAAATCTTAGGCACTACTTTTAAGATTTTAAATATATAGCGTTAATGAAGATTTATATACATAATAAAAATACCTAAATACCTAGGAATACTTTTGATGAGAGTGAAATAATTAAATTCTAACATTTTCGATTTGTCTCAAACTTTTAACATTTATAACTTTTTTTTTTTTTTTTTTTAATTTGTGGACGTTATATTTTCAGATTCCTTTTTCATTTACAGATTTTTTGTATTTGAAAAAAATTGAGAAATTGATCGCTGCTTATACAACCTAATGCGATTCTATTGAGAAATCCTTCTCTCCCTTCCCTTACCTGCACTTAAACTATATATAGTTTAAGTATTGGCAAGTTTTTTTTTTTCCTAAAGAAAGTTCTCTTAATAACTTAAACTAAATTTCTTCATCTTGGTTTCAATCGGATTTTAACTTCTCGTAAGATGCAACTTGGAGAATTTTATTTAGTCTGCTCGTTTAACTTCGGTTTGCAAGAATTATTTAATGTGTGAAAAATACTCGAAGTTTTAATATTGTTACCTTAAACACTCATTTAGATCCTCCTAGTTAGTGATATTGATTTCCAAATCCTATGGTTCAAATAAATAAAGCAGTTGCTTTGATGTATTTTAAAACATTTTAAATCGAATGTGTATTAAAGTAATCTATTTTCTGTATAATTAGTAATTGGTCTGAATACTGCCAGATTTTAAATATAAAATTAAATATTTCAGTTTGCAAGATCCATTTTCAATAAAAAAGCTCGTTAATTTGAATTTTGTAAAGTTTTCATGTATAGTGTAATTTATATATGAACGCTTTTGCGGATACTTCGAAAGAATTCTCAACGTAACCGTACATTAGTATTTTTTGCAACAAAATCTTGAAACCAAACACATGGTGAGAGAATGTTAAGGTGCCTGCCTACCTTTTAAAATGCAATTTTCGGTCAAAACTCCGATTTTCTATTTTTGGGTTAGTATTAAAGCCCGACATTTTAGTTTTCTAAATCAGTTTGAATTTTGTTTCTATCTTGCTTAGAACTCGAGTTGCAGGCATTTTAATATTAGTCACTCGCCAGTATTTGAAACCGGAAATGACCCGTAAATGTTTGTTTACATAAATGTTTTACTCAATATAAGCATCAAAATTTGTTACTGAATATAAAATGAATTTTAAAAAGAAAATGAAAAGCTTTGAAATCAGGAACTTATTAAAATTATTTTTGTTTAATAGGTAAAATCTTGTTTTTAAATTTCTTTTCTGCTTTTCTCAAAATGAGATTATTAGCATTTTGCTTTATCCCAAAACATAATTCCAAAAGTTATAATTGAAACTTTGACAAAATACTCTAGAGGAGTAGTTGTTTTAGGGATTGAACTACGACAATGAATCTAGCTATATAATTTTCTGTTTTTGTCGTTAGAAGTTATGAACTGTCATGCATATTCATGATTTTTTCAGAATGTAAAAATGTTATCTTCTCTAAAATATTAAATAACATGGTTATAGTTTTGAGAGTAGTTCACTCCCTTAAGGACCTTTCATTTCAATAATCTAAATAAAATCTACAGAATAAAAATATCTTTATTTAAATTTGACTTATGATGTGTTGTAATAGTGCTTTTTTTTTTTCGCAAATTTTATGCATATTTTGAGCTTAAATATCAAAATATTTTAAAATACATATTTTTTTTTTCAGGTTATTCACTGTTTTTTACTATATTGTATCATATAATGCACATAAATAGGCAATTTTTCAATTATTAAAGAAAATCGCCTCCGACGGTAGATAGGTACCTTTAAAAAAAAAAAAAAAAAAAAAAAAAAAAAACCTATTAGAAACAAGTTACAAAGTTATTCATACTTATTATTCAAATCATGCAAAATTAAATTTTTACGTTATTTTAAAGTAAATAATTAGGTTTTTAAAAGGAAAGACCATTAAAGTTATAAAAGAAATTATAAATTAGTTTGTGGTTTGGTTTAAATGAAATGCGTTTTAAGATTTAAGGAATTGCTTTTGCTTCTTAGAAGGGGTGTCCCTCATATTTTTTGCAGGGGTCGTAATCTCCGTCTCTTTTTCAGAACACTCTCAAAAGTAAGAAATTTCCACCTTCTTTGCCACCACTAATTTTATTGAGAAATACTTTTGAATATATTTACAGTATTGTGCCATGATTATACAGGGTAGTGATTAGTGCATAAAAATAGTGGTAGCAATAAATTTAAATAATTTTTATTCCTTAGAGTGTCCTGAAAAAAGGGCGGAGAGTTTTTGAGTTTAAGTAGTGATTTGACCACCAAAAATTCAGAAAATGTTGATAGTACAAGTATCATTTTTCCTATCAGACTAACGGCGCTATTACACAACTTTACGCGCAATTTTAGAGTAGTTTAGTTTATGCCAATTTTGTTGACTCAAACTGGCTCCACGGCCAGTGTAATAAGAATTGGGAGTATACGAAAAATGTTTTCTAGCTTGTCACAGGCATAGCCTCCTTAACTGTCGCGTAGCTCAGAAATTAGGCAACAGTTGAAACGGTAGACAGCGCCACCTAGTACAGATTATAGGACTTCTTTATTCAACTGTCACCAATAATTTAAAGAAGTGATACATGATATATATAATCGACGTTTCTTCAATTCTATTTGCCTTTTATGTATATCATATCCCACTTTTAAATTTTTTTTGTGGCTGTTGAATAAAAAATACGCGCAATCTGTACCAGGTGGCGCTATCTACCGCTTGAACTGTTGCCTAGTTTCCGAGCTACGCGACAGGCATCTAGTTAAAGAGGCTATGTCACAGGTGGTTACAAGCTCCCCTTTTTTCTTCGATACTTACATCATTATATTTATATGATAATATTTAGTTAATTAATCGTGAAATTTTACTATTGAAAATTTCGAAAGAAAAATACTAGTGGAAGAATCAAGCGAGGGGGGAATGTAGCCTGTGACCACCCTGAAAAAGTTGTAACTACGAGCAATTATTTCTCCTACGATTAACTAAACAGAAGAAATCTCTTTATATTCACCGAGAAAAGAGCTATAAACAGAAGAGGCGAGACATGCACTAAACACACCGGGGAAAAACAATTTTTCGAGCGATCTTGGATTCAACGCTTGCAACTATCTTTTGGGTTTCAGCTTTCAGAAGTTGCGAGAAACGTTATCGTGTCTAATAGCGCTACATCTCTTGATTTCTGTATCAAAATTAACAATGTAGAATCTCTTTTAGAGAGTGAAATAAGGAGAATTAAATAAAGCTCGTAAGTAAAGTTAAGTAAAAATAATTATAAGATAAAAAACTTTTTATAAACCATGTTTTAAATTTTCTGTTGAATCATAGCTATAGAACTAACTACATTAGTACTTTATCAATGCGTATTGTTACGAAATTGTATTTATTTTTGTATAAATTCTTTCAAAGAGGCTTAGTAAGTTGATAAAATGTCAATTTTCTGCATTTCCAACTCTTTTTCGCGTTAAAATAGCATAATCTTCCCTTTAAAACGCATCAAAAAGCTCCAATAGGCAGGTAATGGATTTGGCGACTTTTTGCCCTTGGCGACTTATGGCGAGATAATCCTTGTTATCGATATTCCAAAGAGGGACGTTCTAATGTGATTGGTTAAAGAGTTACGGGGAATTTGAATAAAAAAAAAAAAAAAAGTTGGTTTCAAAAATAAAATATTAATCCTTTCCGAACAACATATATTTTCATCATGAACTACATTAGCACTTTATCAATGTGTAGAAAATCTTTAAAATGATAATGACGACGAACTTTTTACAATTTTTTAACGCTCACGTTTAATTAAATGTATTTTTATGTCGAAAGAAAATGAACTCGTAATTTTTTTTTTTTTGTCAACAATTAAATTATAGCTAATATTTTAATGACTCTTTTTATTGCTATTAGGAGCTTATCATTTTCATATTTTAATTAATTATAAGAAAACTATTCGAAAATCTGACTTCGAAGTATTGCGTTGTCACCGGGTTCTGAGTTACTGTGAAAGTTTCAAATGTCTAGCTAGTAGGGAAGTTAGTTAAAAATAGATTGCAAGATTTGTACCGGACAAACACACAAACAAGAATAGAAGTTAATAAAAACATGGTAATAAATCGGTTTATTGCTAAGAAATGATATATATTGATTTTTTTTTTTTTTTTAATACCTGCTTTATTCTGAAGAATGTATTTAAATGTAACTAAAATTTGTCAGGGGTCTGTACAGACTTTTCACATAAGGTCCTGTTTTTGTGAAATTGTGAAAATTTCTACCAGTAATTTTGTGAATCTAAATTTAGTGTGAAAATAAAGTTCTTCCGAAATTTTTGGCTAGGGTGACTACTTTTTGTGAAATTGTGAAAAATGTAATTTTGCAAAATAAAACTACAATTAAGATTTCATTTTAGAGAATGACAGTTCAGTTTTATAGAACTAAACTCACATATGCATAGAAGCCCTTTATAAATTTATAAATTGAATATCAGCTTTTTGGGAGAAATACAACAAAACACGTACGATTACTCAGGTGGTCTGTTCGTTCCATAGAAGATTAGTTTTGAAAATGAAAGATATATTAAAGGTCCGTTTTTTAAGGAGAAAAATTTTGTGAAGGGTCCTCTTTTAGGTTAAAAAAATTTTGTGAAGGGTCCGGTTTTAGGATAAATAATTTTGTGAAGGGTAATTTCATGAGAGGAATCTTCTATAATTTTAAATATTTTAGTATGTATGTACTACGCATGGAGACTTTTCTTCTGAAAGAAAATACGATTAGAGTACTAAATTTTCATTAGGATTTTTAAAACCTTTTTTTTCTTTAAAAAATATTTGTAAATTAAAAAAGGTAGAACAATTGGCATTTGACATTATTATATTGTAATAATGATCAATAAAAGTACTTGTAATTTTTAATTTATAAATACCTGCAGTATTGTACAAATTGTAAGGCGTGCCTGCTTGTGCTGTTTGTGTTTTAGATTTAAGTAGTTCTTAAAATCTTCTGGTCTAATTTTTACATCCTTTTAATATCCCCTGTATTTCCTAAAAAATGTATCTATTTAAGGTTGGGGGTGGGGGGGAAGAGACAGGTACCCTAAATATCGCCAAAGTAGATTTTGTTTATTGGCTCCAAACTACTCATACCATTTCTAAATACACTGACAGAAATTTTTAAAACTGTACCTTCATTACTAAAGAATTTTTTAAGTTTAAAGATAGCTTATATGGAATATAGCTAAATTTACTTTATCGTTTATTATAACTTGGTTAGAGAAATAGATTAGAGTAAAACTCTCATAATGGAATAATAATGTGCACTAGTTCAATGGCATATTTTTTTTAATGTTTTAAATTTATGGCCCTATTTCAAAAATAGCTCATTTGCAAGCTGATAAAACATGATAATATTCTTATGTTTATCAATAGATTTAAAGAAACGAGCGGCCAAACGAAAATTTGAAGAGGAAATTTCAGATGTGCAAAAAGTTGTTGACGATATGCCAGAAACTGGAGATGATGTGCCAAGTCTTCTAAAGAAATTTCGAGATCTATCAGATTCAATTCAACAACAACCTGAAGAAAGCATTTTGAGCCGCGGAAGGATCGAAGAATGGATTGGCATGTTTAACGATTATTCACGGTCCTTAAACGATAGAATAAATTTAAAAACTGGCGTAGAATGAATTAAAGGTAAGGAATTTCCTAGACTTATGTCTATAAATTGATATTTAACATATTTAGTGATTGTGCAAATGACAATAGCTAAAATGCTGTTATTTGTTAAATTTAAACACTTAAGCCTAAGCAAAAAAATAAGATATTACAAATGCTGTCAAGGTAAAAATCGTTTATGAAATTTGTTTTAAATACTTTTATTTCCTGAAATCTGCTCAACTTTATCCCCAAATTCTTATGCACTTACTGTCATTCACTACGGTATGTTTGTGAATCTCAACATAATTTAATTGTTGCCAATTTTTTTTTCGACAGAATAATAATAAAAAAAAAAGTACATTTATTTAAAATGAAGGAAAAAAAATTAGAAATATCAGTTGTATCGTTACAAATAAAGTACCAAATGACAGGCAAATTTTGTGAATCCGATGGATCAAACTGCGTATCGATCGGACAATTAGATTTTTTAAAATTAACAAGTATGAATTTTAGGTGGCAACAGCAGAAGATTGTATGGAAAACATTAGGAGAAATAATAATAATAATAATAATAAAAAAATTTGCTTCACATTAAGTCACATGTTTTTGAAGTGGGATTAGAAATTGCAGTTTTCAATTTTTTTTTAATTTTCTCTCTTTCTGCAGAACTCTCATGTTAATAAGTATTATTCGGATAAAGTAAAACTTTGTACTCGGAAATTGCTTTTCACGACTGAAGTGAACACTAAAACATAAATGCAAGTTTCATTCTTTTTATCCCAGTGTCCTATTTTAAAGGACTGATCAGATTTCTTGTAATTTTTTTTCCAAATTTTGTTATATTGTATTTAATTTAAGATTAACCTTGAATTTTTTTTTTTTTTTTTTTTTACAAATTTGAATTAAAAAAAAAAGGAGGGGGGGGGGGAGGGATAAAATGGGTTTAGCCGTGCAGTCTTTTATTGCATAAGTTGACAAGAAACGGCGATATGTTTCTTACACATCGAATAACCCAAGAGTTAAATATGATACTGACGGCCCCAGTTTCTTTCTAGAATTCTTCAGTCACTATTCTCTAAAAACTAATTTCAACTTTAATATATAGGTTAATTTATAACAATTGATATATGAAATTATTGGTAGGTAAATTCAAGGACCGTGAGGTAAAGCAAATTATTTATACATAAATAAAAAGTACTAACTGATGTAGAGAAAAATAAAATAAACACGGTAATTCAACTGATATTCTATTTCAGAAACGTTTGAAAGTTTTTTTTTATTGAATCACATTCCGTGTATAGTCTTGAGGTAAACTTAAAAAATGTAGAATTATCGCAGCATTTTCTATACATTGAATTTATAGCAAAACAAAGGTACAGGGAATTCGCCTTGACAGTATAATACAGAAAACCTTTTTTAATCGAATATGAAAGATTGTTGTATGTTGTAAATACGGCCGTTTTTAAACAGCATTTGAAAATTTCCTCTTAGTTAGATTATTTTATACATTAATGAATTTTTCATTTTGTTTTTCCAAGATTATTAACTTCATTAACTTATGTTTTTAAATTTGTAATTAATCGAACGTTTTACTATTTTGAATCTATCATGACAATAACTGTAAGATTTTTGTTTTCAGAATTGTCTTGCAAGAAATTTAACAAATACTTCAATCGTGTGATGGGAGAGGCTGAAAATGGGGAAAAAGAAAATTTGAAGGTCTTGGTAAAGAAGATGAGAGTTCAAATTGCTGCTAATGAGCCCCGAATTACAATGTTGCATCACTGCGTGAAGATGAAGTTGCTTTCTTAGTATTAGGAATGACGTGACCCTAAATATTTGACAGCTTAATGGGTTGAAGATGAAAAAGATTATTGCAAGAATCTTTCTAGCATGAAAAAAGATGAGAAAAGGTTATTTCAAGATTATTTTTCGTATATGAAGTATCCACGGATCACATTTAAAATCGATAAAAATGTGTGTAAAAGAATAAGATATGGTTTCTGTTCGAAACTTAGTTCAAGTCAAAAATACAACCAGATTCACAGTAAAAAGAAAGTTGGTTGTTTTATGTTTTGTGAGATGTGCGGATTAGTCTTGCTTTATTGCAAAGTAAAAATGGTTTATGTATATAGGATGTTAACTCTAGTAAATTTGCAAATGCAATTCTATTGTAAATTCTTTTATAAAGCAACTGTGATGCATTTGTTAAAAGCTGTTGATATAAGTATTATTGTTGCAATAAATGTGTTAAAGTCAATCATGTTTATTGTTTCTTCATAAATAAAAATGAGTGTTTTCTACTTAAATGTCGGCTTCTATATTATAAGAGTATTAATTGTTAATGTACGGAATTTTGTTTTAGTCACAAACTTATTTTTTGCTTGAAAAGTAAAGGATGCCTTCAAATCTCAAAAGGATATTTTTAAAAAGTTTTTAATAATTACCGTTATAATAGTGGTGTGGTATATATGTATATTATACCAATCATGCTACTAATGCATATAAAGATTCAAATGAACATACATATTTTTTATCGATTGATCATTTTTTGTCTAATTTTGTATATTTAATTTAAACTAGAATTCACTTGAAAATTCTTAGAATCAGGTTTTAGGTTTTCCTAAACACAAGGGTACTTAGCAAATGAAGCAAATCCACATTATTCGACGTTGCTTATGTTCAGTACGGCGCTTTCCTCAGCGCCTCATCGAGGCGCTAAGCTATAGATTGTTGTAGCTGATGCTTTGAACTTTGTGTGCATATATCTTTTTCTTTGGCAAAAAATGAGGGGTGAGGGGGCGGAATTTTGTAAAACCCCATTTTAGTGGGTGTCGAAGCTTTAGAACCAACCTTCACAGAAAAAGTCGTGACCCAACCCTACAGAGAATCGACACGGCAGTGTTGAGTCATTTGTTGGATATACTCTTTTATATGTGTAGAGGACAGGTTTTATAAAATCACGTTTTCTCCCCGTTTCAACCTTTGTTAAATTCAGCTCAAAGTGGAAAACCAAAATGGAAAAGGACGAACTGCAATTTGTGTATTAGGTTTTTTTTTTTTTTTTTTTTTTTTTTTCTGACTAGTCGGAAAAATGTTAGAGATTTTGGTGGTGCCTTTTTCTTGTTATCTGGTCTGATATGTCAATAATACGACACTGCGTGCAAATCATCTGCCCAGATAAGCGTGAAAGCCATTTTATCTGTAGAGGATTAAAACTGTGTTAGAATTTCTTCACATTACTCTTAGCAGAGTCTGCCAGATAGTCACCAATAGCCTATTGCCTATAACCATCCCCAATTACTTGCATTATTGCGACGTATAATCCACTCAACATCGACCTCAGAATATGAAGCTTATTTTCTTTCTTTCTTTCTTTTTTTTTTTTTTTAAGTAAGAATTACACTTGGCAGCAAAAGTATCCGAGAACTAGCCAATAATTCCGATATAAAAAAAAGCACTGAAAACTGTTTTGTTAAATAAATCTTTGTCGAATCATGTTCTTAGACTGAATAAGAACATGACTCAACAAGGTTTTATTTAACAAAGCAGCATTAAGTGTACTTCTTTTTAGACAGGGATTATAGAGTAGGCGCACGTAACGTCACTGTGACAGATGATTCCGCACGTACTTTAGTATGTAGGCAAAAGGTGGGATAAAGCACCAATGGAAAGGCAGATATTTTGCTGCCAACTGTACATTTGCTTTTCTGAAAAATGTAAGATTCATAAAACGAAAATAATGTAAGCGAAAAATCGGAAATGGCTCAGGCAATGAAAAAAAAGGACGATGTTAAAAATAAAGTAAATGCTTTATTATCATTTTAACGTGTCCTATCGAAAATAATACCTCTGAGAGTCACCGAAGCAGGGAGAGAGCCCTCTCCTCCGTAGTGGATCAGAATTGGGATGCCATGTCTCTGGGCCACCCTTAGGGGTGATCCCAGACCATTGCTGTGGTGTAAATACTTCATTTACCTTTTATGTTTCCATATTTTAATTTATTTTATTAATATTTTTAATTTTAATTATCAAAGAATTTCGTTATTGAGAAATCAAAAACCTCATGGCGTACATTGCATTTTGACCGCTAACCCTTTTGTTCTTTGGGTCAGAATGTCAAATATTTTTATTTACTTAAGAGAAAAGAGGAATAAATTTACTTATTGACTAGAATGCTGTAAAAAGAAAAATGCATACAAAAATAATGTTTGTAATAAAACTAAACTGCTGCATCAAAATTATTTTTTTTTTATTTTCAAAACCACACTAGTAATTCCAAATTAAGTAGGATATAAAAATTAATGGTTTTTAAAATTTGAATATGTATTCATATAAACTAATATATATACATTTATTATTAATAAGTAGGCACATTTATTATTAATAAGTAGGTTTTTCATTTCGACAGTAAGCATAGCCTCCTAAACTAAATGCCTGTCGCGTGGCTCGGAAACTTAGCAACAGTTGAAGAGGTAGATAGCGCTACCTGGTACAGATTGCACGACTTTTTTATTCAACTGTCACCAATAATTTTAAGAAGTGATATATGATATATATAATCAACGTTTCTTCGATTATATTCACCTTTTATGTATATCAAATCCCACTTTTAAAAACTTTTGGTGGCTATTGAATAAAAAAGTCGCGCAATCAGGTGGCGCTGTCTACCGCTTGAACCGTTGCCAAGTTTCCGAGCCACGCGGAAGGCATCTAGTTGAGGAGGCTATGGTTCAACATTGTTGAAAAGTGTTAAATATTTCCTATAACTATTCTTAAAGATTGGAAGATAAATTTTGTTAATTGCGAATGATTAGTTTTTAATTCTCAAAAGCTTTAAAAAACTGAAAAACAAAAACAAAGTAACAATTACTTGCGCTCTCATTATATTAATTTTCGGACGTCTGTACAACGAAAACATAAAAAACCAACAATTAGTATGTTTTGTTCATCCCAATAATACTTCCTGCCATATTTTTCAATACAATTTAGTACAAATAAAAAAAAATATTATTCATTTAAATAATTATTTTAAAAATATTGAATTAATTTACTAAAACTATTTTACATGATCAATGCAGTCGACTTTTATTTCAGAAAAAAATAACATTAAATATCGAAAGAAAGCCAATTTTGTGTCCTATAGAGCACATCTAAGAAAATGTTTTTTTTTTTTTTTTTTTTCTTTTTTAAATGAAAGAAATTCATAATTTTGCTTTTAAATTATCACAGGTCTATGGTACAACCATTTGTTTTAAAGGTATTCATGGTCGTATGTATTAAACAAAGATTTTGAAACGACGGTGAGGCGGTCACCTCGCTAGCTTGAATAATGGTACTCGTGCGGCGATGTCGCGATTACCAATCGAGATCAGCATAATCACGGAGGCGAGACCAGTTAGATAAAGGTACACCCGTACACCCTTTCTTCTCTTCTTTTCTGCTAAGTAAAGAAAAATGTGAAAGAGAAATGATTATTTTGTTTGTTGAAAACATAAAGATAAAATGAAAAGACTTAAATGTATTCATCTCAGAAATTTTTTAATAATTTGAAAACCAATAAAATTATTTAATTACATGAAAAACAATAAAATTATTTAACAGTATAAAAAAATTAAATTATTTAATAACATTAAATTTTTTTTTAATAATAAGAAGACAGTAAAAATTATTTAAGATCACGAAAAAAAGAAAAAAAAATTACTAAAAGCGTACTAAAGGCCATATTGACGGATCACTTTTTTGGGTAAATTAACCAGTTAATTAAATATAAACGGCAGATTGAAATTAGCTTGTAATAGACTACTAAAATGCTGTTTTTACAGGGTCTTTTCCCCATCCTTGTTGTTTCCTTCGTTGCTTTTCTTTTTCAAACATTATCAACATCATCTAATTTTATTTTCTTTTTCTTTTTTTTCATTTATTTTATGGGCTTCCCCACAAAGTACCTGTTATAATATTTGTTATATTATGACAAATATATACCCATGTTTCTTACTTTACTTTTTTCTTTCTTTTTTTTCATTTTTTTTTTTTTTTTTAAGGTATTTGAAAAAAAAAAAAAATTCTGCGATTTGCTGATCTTTTTACTTTCTTGCATTATTTTATAATTTTAAAATTTTGAAATAATCAAAATTTTGAAATAATAATCTTTACAGATTTCATAACGTCCATAGGCAAAACTTGTAAATTTATCATCTAACAACATATCTTAACATCAAACGGACTGAAACATTTTTTGTTTTGTTTTATTGAAAGTAACAGATCGTCAATCTGGTCGATTTTCTTTGTTCTAAACGTGTATAGTTTGTTGCTACAAATAGTTTAAATAATCTTCATAAATTTCTGTGCTTTTCATGGCCTAGTTGGATATTCCCTTAGACTTATTTATTTTGTTTTATTTATTTATTTATTGACATCAGATGGTATTTTTATGGTACGCATTTCTGATTTTAATCCTACGAACTAGCGAGCTTCGCCCGCTAGCGGGTCAGTATTTTCAAATGAATCACTAAAATTAATGAATCACTAACAGTAACTTTTATTGTTAAGAAAAGAAGAAAAAAAAAAAAAAAAAAACATTTCTGATTGGGTAAAAAGTCGTCCCGGCTCCCCACTGTCTTCGGCAGCGCTACCCCGTGCGCATTCCTTCCCTGACCCTTCGTGCCCCCACCCTCAAAAAAAAAATTCTGATCGGGTAAAAACTCACACCGGGTGCCCACTGCCTTCGGCAGCGCAGACCCATGCGCACTGCGCGCGCACGTGTGAGGGTATACGTGCGCTGCGCGCACATATTCCTTCTCAAATCAAATTTTTATTCTTAAGAAAAGAAAATTAAAAAAATCATTTCTCATCGGGTACAAAGTCGGACCGGGTCCTCACTGTCTACGGCAGCGCAGTCCCGTGCGCGCTGCGCGCGCTCAAGTTAAGGAATACACGCGCTGCGCGCGCGTATTATTTCCATGACCCTTCGTGCCCCCTAAAAAAAATCATTTCTGATCGGGTAAAAACTCACCGTGTCCCCACTGCCTTCGGTAGCGCAGACCCATGCGCGCGCGCGTGTGAATGTATACGCGCGCTACGCGCACATATTCCTTCTCAAATCAAATTTTTATTCTTAAGAAAAGAAAATGAAAAAAAAAAAAAAAAATTCTCATCGGTTAAAAAGTCGGACGGAGTCCCCACTGCCTTCGGCAGCGCTGTCCCGTGCGCGTGGTGCACACCTATATGTTCCCCACCCTTTCAGCCATTCCTAATTTACCTACATATACCAATTTTGAGCGGTCTAACTGAATTAGCTGAGATGCAGAAGAAAACCTAATCAGGACACCTCAAAACGTGCAAATCTGGTTAAAACTTTCGATAATATAAAAGAACTGTAAAATATCTTTCGAATGACGTATTAAAAATAATTTAATCATAATTAGAAATTGAAATATTGAAATTTAAAAGTATTACAGCGCCATCTGGCAGTAGAAATTTCTGTAATCTACTGTTCGATTCCAAATCAACAAAGCTATCTAATGATGTATTACTTATGAAATTATTTTAATTAGTAGCTGAGATACAAAAGAAAACCGATTCAGAAACCTCAAAACGTGTAAATGAAGCGAAATCTTGAATCCCACTTTCGATAATATAAAAGTACAGTAAGACCCCGCTTAACGCGGGGGATACGTTCCATCAAAGTAGAGCGTAATGCGAAACAGCGCGCACACAATTTCAGGGAATCAACGTACTGCTGCGAGGAATTTCGGGGAATCCATAGGGGAAATAAAAGAGCGCTAAACCGAAACAGCGTTAAGCGGGGTCTTACTGTACTTTAAAATATCTTTCGAATGATGTATTAAAAATAATTTAATAATAGTTAGAATTTGAAATACGCGTATTAAAATAAAATTTAATTTGCAATTAAATTGTATATTTTTTTTATTTATTCTCGAAACCCGATGATATTTGATCAGCAACTTCGTCTTGTGATGTTCAAAGTGTGTAGCAAGTTTGAAATAATTTTGAAGAAAATTGAAGCATTTTGAAAATTGCAATTTTTACTTCCAGTACAAAATCAGTAAAGCAGGAAGTAAAATATATTTATTCTTTCGCCCGGCGCCATGGTAACCGTCTAGAAGCTCGCTAGTCTTGCGAAATTAATAAAACTCTTGTGATTTGTTGCCACCTTTTTTTCATACTTTAGTTAATTTTAAAAAATCTAATTGTCCTATCGATAAGCTATTTAAACCGTCGGATTCAGAAAAATCGGACCTTTCATTTGATACCTTATTTGTAACGATACGACTGATATTTCTAATTTATTTTCCACTTTTTCCGTAATAATGTCGCTTTTTAAGCATTTAATCATGAATTCTGGGTCATTTTTTGGTAGACATGGGTGGACGTTTTAATTAAAATCTCCGCTAATTAGGGTCGCATCGCTTAGCGAATTATCGCGATGTCGAGATGAAGGAACTCTGCGTCTGTCGACACCGGTTTCGAGGCGATGCGACCATTAGCGCCGGAGCTTTAGCGATGACAAGGCGTTTCTCACAGACAGACAGACAGAAGGACAGAATGACAGACAGATGCGCACAGATTTTAATAATATAAGGAGACTAGCGAGCTTCGCCCGCTAGCGGGTCAGTATTTTCAAATGAATCACTATAATTAATGAATCACTAACAGTAACTTTTAGTCCTAAGAAGAGAAATTAAAAAAAAAATCATTTCTGATCGGGTAAAATGTCTTCTTGGGTCCCCACTGCCTTCGTCAGCGCAGTCCCGTGCGCGCTGCGCGTGCACAAGTTAAGGGGTACACGCGCTGCGCGCGCGTATTCCTTGCCTAACCCTTCCTGCCCCCCCCCAAAAAAAATCATTTCTGATCGGGTAAAAACTCACACCGGGTCCCCACTGCCTTCGGCAGCGCAGACCCATGCGCGCTGCGCGTGCACGTGTGAAGGTATACGTGCGCTGCGCGCAAATATTCCTTCTCAAATCAAATTTTTATTCTTAAGAAAAGAAAAGAAAAAAAAAAT
Source organism: Salticus scenicus (assembly GCA_963930645.1). NCBI lineage: Eukaryota > Metazoa > Arthropoda > Arachnida > Araneae > Salticidae > Salticus > Salticus scenicus. Next base: position 82,203,470 of record OZ005659.1, on the reverse strand, counting down.
CATTTCTCATGGGGTACAAAGTCGGCCCGGGTCTCCACTGCCTTCGGCAGCGCAGTCCCGTGCGGGCTGCGCGCGAACAAGTTTAAGAATACACGCGCTGCACGCCCGCATTCCTTCCCTGACACTTCGTGCCCCCTAAAAAAAATCATTTCTGATGAGGTAAAAAATCACACCGGGTCCCCACTGCCTTCGGCAGCGCAGACCCATGCGCGCTGCGCGCGCACGTGTGAAGGTATATGCACGCTGCGCGTACGTATTCCTTCTCAAATCAAATTTTTATTCTTAAGAAAAGAAAATTAAAAAATTATTTCTCATCGGTTAAAAACTCGGACCGGGTCCCCACTGCCTTCGGCAGCGCAGTCCCGTGGGCGCTGCGCGCGTGCAAGTTAGGGAATACACGCGCGGTGCACGCCTATTTCTTCCCCACCCTTTCAGCCCCTTCTAATTAACCTACGTATACCAATTTTGAACGGTCTTACACAATTAGCTGTGATGCAAAAGAACACCTAATCAGGAAGCCTCAAAACGTGTAAATCTGCTGAAAACTTTCGATAATATAAAAGAACTTTAAAATATCTTTCGAATGATGTATTAAAAATAATTTAATTATGATTAGAAATTGAAATATTGAAATTTGAAAATATTACAGCGCCATCTGGCGGTAGAAATTTCTGTATTCCACTGTTCGATCCCAAATTAACAAAGCTTTCTAATTATATATTAGTTATGAAATTATTTTAATTAGTAGTTGAGATACAAAAGAAAACTGATTCAGGAGACCTCAAAACGTGTAAATCTGGTGAAATCTTGAATTCCATTTTCAATAATGTAAAAGTACTTTAAAATGTGTATCGAATGACGCATTAAAAAAAAATTAATCATGATTAGAAATAGAAATATTGTAATTTAAATATATGACAGCGCCATCTGGCGGTAGAAAATTCTGTAATCTACTGTTCGATTCCAACTCAACAAAGATTTCAAATGATGTATTATTTATGAAATTTTTTTAATTAGTAACTGAGACAAAAGAGAAACCCATTCAGGACACCTGTAAACGTTTAAATCAGGAGAAATGTCGAAATATCGAATTTCTGTAATTTACTATTCAATTCCAAATTAACAAAGCTTTCAAATGATGTATTACTTATGAAATTATTTTAATTAGCAGTTGAGATACAAAAGAAAACCTAATCAGGAGACCTCAAAACGTGTAAATCGGGTGAAATCTCGAATTCCCCTTTCGATAATGTAACCGTACTTTAAAAGGTGTATCGAATGACATATTAAAAAAAAAAAAAAAGTTAAACATAATTAGAATTTTAAATATTGAAATTTTAAATTATTACAGCGCCATGACACCTCAAAACCTGTAAGTCAGGTGAAATTTCGAATTCCATTATCTACGGTAGTCGGTTAATGGAAGTAAATAGAAAAAGAAATATTTTTACCCTAAGTGTATATGTGTCGTTTTGAAATTGGTATCCTCTTTCGACAGATAAAATGTCAGGCGTGTAAAGATAAAATTTAATTTGTAATTAAAATGTAAATCTTTTGTTTATTGACCAAAATCGAGGAAATTTGAAGTGCAAGTTTGTTTTGTGGTGTTAAGATTGTATACTAATTGAAATGTGCGAATTTTGAAAAATTGAAGAAAATAGAAAATTGCAATTTTTAATCACAGTACACAAGCACATGACCTCATTAAACACCAGATGTTTTTTCTTTCCGTTCAAGATCGTCCGCCAAGTTAAAATGCTTGTGATTTGTTCCCACCATTTTTTTTTAGTTTAGTTAATTAAAAAAAATCTAATTGTCCGATCGATAAGCCGTTTACACCATCGGACTGAGAAAAAAAAAGCCCTTTCCAATGGTATCTTGTTTGTAACAATACGACTGATATTTCTAATTAATTTTCTACTTTTTCCGTAAAAATGTCGCTTCATGAATTCTGGGTCATTTTTCGGTAGACATGGGTGGACATTTTAATTAATATCTCTGCTAATTAGGGTCGCATCGCTTAGCGAATTATCGCGATGTCGAGATGAAGAAATTCTGCGTCTGTCGACACCGGTTTCGAGGCGATGCGACCATTAGCGCCGGAGCTTTAGCGATGACAAGGCATTTCTCACAGACAGACAGACAGACAGATGCGCACAGATTTTAATAATATAAGGAGACTAGCGAGCTTCGCCCGCTAGCGGGTCAGTATTTTCAAATGAATCACTATAATTAATGAATCACTAACAGTAACTTTTAGTCTTAAGAAAAGAAATTAAAAAAAAAATCATTTCTGATCGGGTAAAATGTCGTCCCGGGTCCTCACTGCCTTCGGCAGCGCAGACCCATGCGCGCTGCGCGCGCACGTGTGAAGGTATATGTGCGCTGCACGCAAATATTTCTTCTCAAATCAAATTTTTATTCTTAAGAAAAGAAAAGAAAAAAAAAATCATTTCTCATGGGGTACAAAGTCGGCCCGGGTCCCCACTGCCTGCGGCAGCGCAGTCCCGTGCGCGCTGCGCGCGCACAAGTTAAAGAATGTACGCGCTGCACGCCCGCATTCCTTCCCTGACACTTCGTGTCCCCTAAAAAAAATCATTTCTGATCGGGTAAAAAATCACACCGGGTCCCCACTGCCTTCGGCAGCGCAGACCCATGCGCGCTGCGCGCGCACGTGTGAGGGTATACGCACGCTGCGCGCATGTATTGCTTCTCGAATCAAATTTTTATTCTTAAGAAAAGAAAATTAAAAAAATTATTTCTCATCGGTTAAAAAGTCGGAATGGGTCAGCGCAGTCCCGTGCGCGCTGCGCACGCACAAGTTAGGGGATACGCGAGCGGTGCACGCCTATTTCATCCCCACCCTTTCAGCCCCTTCTAATAAACCTACGTATACCAGTTTTGAACGGTCTTACTCAATTAGCTGAGATGCAAAAGAACACCTAATCAGGACGCCTCAAAGCGTGTAAATCTGCTGAAAACTTTCGATAATATAAAAGAACTTTAAAATATCTTTCGAATGATGTATTAAAAATAATTTAATCATGATTAGAAATTGAAATATTGAAATTTGAAAATATTACAGCGCCATCTGGCGGTAGAAATTTCTGTATTCCACTGTTCGATCCCAAATCAACAAAGCTTTCTAATGATGTATTACTTATGAAATTATTTTAATTAGTAGTTGAGATACAAATGAAAACTGATTCAGGAGACCTCAAAACGTGTAAATCTGGTGAAATCTTGAATTTATTTTCGATAATGTAAAAGTACTTTAAAATGTGTATCGAATGACGCATTAAAAAAAAAATAATCATGATTAGAAATAGAAATATTGTAATTTAAAAATATTACAGCGCCATCTGGCGGTAGAAATATCTGTAATCTACTGTTCGATTCCAACTCAACAAAGCTTTCAAATGATGCATTACTTATGGAATTTTTTTAATTAGTAACTGAGTCAAAAGAGAAACCAATTCAGGACACCTCAAAACGTTTAAATCAGGAGAAATGTCGAAATATCGAATTTCTGTAATCTACTATTCAATTCCAAATTAACAAAGCTTTCAAATGATCTATTACTTATGAAATTATTTTAATTAGTAGCTGAGATACAAAAGAAAACCCATTCAGGAGACCTCAAAACTTGTAAATAAGCTGAAATCTCGAATTCCACTATTTCGATGCAAAAGAAAACCTAATCAGGAGACTTCAAAACGTGTAAATCGGGTGAAATCTCGAATTCCCCTTTCGATAATGTAACCGTACTTTAAAAGGTGTATCGAATGACATATTAAAAAAAAAAAAAAAAAAAGTTAAACATAATTAGAATTTTAAATATTGAAATTTTAAATTATTACAGCGCCATGATACCTCAAAACGTGTAAGTCAGGTGAAATTTCGAATTCCATTATCTACGGTTGTCGGTTAATGGAAGTAAATAGAAAAAGAAATATTTTTACCTTAAGTGTATATGTGTCGTTTTGAAACTCGCATCCCCTTTCGACAGATAAAATGTGATTCGTTTAAAGATAAAATATAATTTGCAATTAAAATGTAAATCTTTTGTTTATTGACGAAAATCGATGAAATTTGAACAGGAAGTTTGTTTTGTGGTGTTAAGATTGTATACTAATTGAAATGTGCGAATTTTGAAAAATTGAAGAAAATAGAAAATTGCAATTTTTAATCCCAGTACAAAAACACGTGACCTCATTAAACAACAGATGTTTTTTCTTTCCGTTCAAGATCGTCTGCCAAGTTAAAATGCTTGTGATTTGTTGCCACCATTTTTTTTAGTTTAGTTAATTTAAAAAAATCTAATTGTCCGATCGATAAGCCGTTTACACCATCGGATTGAGAAAAAAAAAGCCCTTTCCAATGGTATCTTGTTTGTAACAATACGACTGATATTTCTAATTTATTTTCCACCTTTTCCGTAAAAATGTCGCTTTTTAAGCATTTAATCATAAATTCTGGGTCATTTTTCGGTAGACATGGGTCGACATTTTAATTAATATCTCCGCTAATTAGGGTCGCATCGCTTAGCAAATTATTGCGATGTCGAGATGAAGAAATTCTGCGTCTGTCGACACCGGTTTCGAGTCGATGCGACCATTAGCGCCGGAGCCTTCTCAAATCAAATTTTTATTCTTAAGAAAAGAAAATTAAAAAATTATTTCTCATCGGTTAAAAACTCGGACCGGGTCCCCACTGCCTTCGGCAGCGCAGTCCCGTGGGCGCTGCGCGCGTGCAAGTTAGGGAATACACGCGCGGTGCACGCCTATTTCTTCCCCACCCTTTCAGCCCCTTCTAATTAACCTACGTATACCAATTTTGAACGGTCTTACACAATTAGCTGTGATGCAAAAGAACACCTAATCAGGATGCCTCAAAACGTGTAAATCTGCTGAAAACTTTCGATAATATAAAAGAACTTTAAAATATCTTTCGAATGATGTATTAAAAATAATTTAATTATGATTAGAAATTGAAATATTGAAATTTGAAAATATTACAGCGCCATCTGGCGGTAGAAATTTCTGTATTCCACTGTTCGATCCCAAATTAACAAAGCTTTCTAATGATATATTACTTATGAAATTATTTTAATTAGTAGTTGAGATACAAAAGAAAACTGATTCAGGAGACCTCAAAACGTGTAAATCTGGTGAAATCTTGAATTCCATTTTCAATAATGTAAAAGTACTTTAAAATGTGTATCGAATGACGCATTAAAAAAAAATTAATCATGATTAGAAATAGAAATATTGTAATTTAAATATATGACAGCGCCATCTGGCGGTAGAAAATTCTGTAATCTACTGTTCGATTCCAACTCAACAAAGATTTCAAATGATGTATTATTTATGAAATTTTTTTAATTAGTAACTGAGACAAAAGAGAAACCCATTCAGGACACCTGTAAACGTTTAAATCAGGAGAAATGTCGAAATATCGAATTTCTGTAATTTACTATTCAATTCCAAATTAACAAAGCTTTCAAATGATGTATTACTTATGAAATTATTTTAATTAGCAGTTGAGATACAAAAGAAAACCTAATCAGGAGACCTCAAAACGTGTAAATCGGGTGAAATCTCGAATTCCCCTTTCGATAATGTAACCGTACTTTAAAAGGTGTATCGAATGACATATTAAAAAAAAAAAAAAAGTTAAACATAATTAGAATTTTAAATATTGAAATTTTAAATTATTACAGCGCCATGACACCTCAAAACCTGTAAGTCAGGTGAAATTTCGAATTCCATTATCTACGGTAGTCGGTTAATGGAAGTAAATAGAAAAAGAAATATTTTTACCCTAAGTGTATATGTGTCGTTTTGAAATTGGTATCCTCTTTCGACAGATAAAATGTCAGGCGTGTAAAGATAAAATTTAATTTGTAATTAAAATGTAAATCTTTTGTTTATTGACCAAAATCGATGAAATTTGAAGTGCAAGTTTGTTTTGTGGTGTTAAGATTGTATACTAATTGAAATGTGCGAATTTTGAAAAATTGAAGAAAATAGAAAATTGCAATTTTTAATCACAGTACACAAGCACATGACCTCATTAAACACCAGATGTTTTTTCTTTCCGTTCAAGATCGTCCGCCAAGTTAAAATGCTTGTGATTTGTTCCCACCATTTTTTTTTAGTTTAGTTAATTAAAAAAAATCTAATTGTCCGATCGATAAGCCGTTTACACCATCGGACTGAGAAAAAAAAAAGCCCTTTCCAATGGTATCTTGTTTGTAACAATACGACTGATATTTCTAATTAATTTTCTACTTTTTCCGTAAAAATGTCGCTTCATGAATTCTGGGTCATTTTTCGGTAGACATGGGTGGATATTTTAATTAATATCTCCGCTAATTAGGGTCGCATCGCTTAGCGAATTATCGCGATGTCGAGATGAAGAAATTCTGCGTCTGTCGACACCGGTTTCGAGGCGATGCGACCATTAGCGCCGGAGCTTTAGCGATGACAAGGCATTTCTCACAGACAGACAGACAGACAGATGCGCACAGATTTTAATAATATAAGGAGACTAGCGAGCTTCGCCCGCTAGCGGGTCAGTATTTTCAAATGAATCACTATAATTAATGAATCACTAACAGTAACTTTTAGTCTTAAGAAAAGAAATTAAAAAAAAAATCATTTCTGATTGGGTAAAATGTCGTCCCGGGTCCTCACTGCCTTCGGCAGCGCAGACCCATGCACGCTGCGCGCGCACGTGTGAAGGTATATGTGCGCTGCGCGCAAATATTTCTTCTCAAATCAAATTTTTATTCTTAAGAAAAGAAAAGAAAAAAAAAAATCATTTCTCATGGGGTACAAAGTCGGCCCGTGTCCCCACTGCCTTCGGCAGCGCAGTCCCGTGCGCGCTGCGCGCGCACAAGTTAAAGAGTGTACGCGCTGCACGCCCGCATTCCTTCCCTGACACTTCGTGTCCCCTAAAAAAAATCATTTCTGATCGGGTAAAAAATCACACCGGGTCCCCACTGCCTTCGGCAGCGCAGACCCATGCGCGCGCACGTGTGAGGGTATACTCTTGTGAAAAAAAACAATTTCCACATATATCAAGTTAGCAGAGTTAGCAGTGCAGTGAAATGATAGTTGCTCAGCTCTAAAAAGCTATAAAGAAGATAAATATATGTGGCATTCATTGAAGACAAAAGTTCAATTAAAACAGTTTATTAAAGTTGAAACTAAATGATGAATAACATTAAATCAGCTGAAACAATTTTAGAAAGTTTGCTGACGAAAGGTTAAATACCCTTAAAAATACTGCCATACTGAGTTCAAATAGAAAGCTACTTTTCATTGTGAAATAACTAGATACACTAAACGAACAAGTCACAAAAACGTAATTTACAATCATAATAAAACTAAACAGTTTATAATTCTATCGAAATACCAGCTCATGACTTTGAGCTAAACTGAAAAAAACATAAAAGCTTAAAAGATTAAGGGCTTCAGAGCTTAAGAGACTGATTACATATTTCCTACCTCCTTTTATAGTCTCGAAACGGATTCAAAGTAACAGCGACTAGATGCTGTAAAATAGGAACGCCTCCCATAACTATAGCAACACGACGCTGCGAGTCAGCCGCCATCTATGGGCTTAGCAAAGAGACTCTGCAGTTGAAAAAATATTACATCTCCTCGCTAAGTAGCGAAATGAACAATCCGTAAAAGGATTTAAACATATTTTTCTTCAAGTTAATTTTAATAAAATATGCTTTTAAATATGAAGTAAGTAATTAAAGTTATTTCAAAAGACTTAAACATAAATATATTAATAAGGAATATAATTTTTAACTAAAAGTAATTATCATTAAGTTTTTTTTTTTAATATATCTTTAACTCAAATGGCAGCATCAAAAGAGAAAATAGCACTAAACGCTATAATTCATTTAATTAATAACTTAAACTTTAAAGGTTATAAAGTGAATTTAAATTATATTTAAGTAGTGAATGAATTTAAATTTAAATTTGAGAATCAACACGGAAAGGGTATAAATTTTACAACAAGGCCCCCCACCGTGTTGATTCGACAAACTTACAATATAAACTTTATTAGAAAAGAAATAAAAAAAAAAATCCTTGAATATTTAGTGACTTGAGAGATTCACATATGTCTTCTACAGAATATACTTCACACAAAGCTAGAAGGCTTGTCAGTTATAAGATCAAGAGTCCACAAGTCCAACTCACAATCAAAAAAAAAGTAGCACTATCAATATTCTATACATATCTACTAAAAGAAAGAACAAGATATTAATACAGAGCAAATATGCACAGCATTTCAAGGAAACCTTTTTTTTCCCCCATTCCCCATTGTCAAAATAAGAAAACGATGATATTCACAAATATATGAAACATTTATATAACATACACATAACCAATTACACGTAGCGCTACGAATTTCTCTCATACAAAAGTTAAACTAAACTATACATCACTACACAATGGAAAACGTAGGAAAAATCCACCAAGAAAATGCATACATATCCCTCTAAAAACATTTTCCAATTTCAAAAAATTCAAATATATATTATACGTTCAAAAAAAATTTTTAAAGTTACTTTATATACATTTACTTAATAAATACTTTATTTACAAATTTAGACATATCACCTTTAGTAAGGGGCTTTGTGAAGGGATCGGCAAAGTTATCTTTAGTATTTACATATTTTAAATCAAACCGTTCCTCAAATAGCCATTCACGGATGAAAAATAATTTTACATTAATATGTTTGGATTTGTTATTCTCTATAGGAGACCTCGTAAAATTAATTGCTGCTTGGTTATCAGCAAAAAGTATTGGTGGTTCATATAAAATAGAAATTAATTTAAAATCAATACAATCTCGTAATATATTATCAAACCACATTAATTCTTTAACCCCGTCACACATGGATACAAATTCACTTTCCATGGTTGAAAGGCAAACACTTTTTTGCTTGAAGGTTTTCCAAGAAATAGGGCTATTATCCAAAAATAAAATTTGTCCCCCCATTGATACAAAGTCATCTCTATTCATCGCGAAATCAGCGTCAGAGAAAGCAGTTAAACATGGATTAAAACAATTCAAATTTAATTTCAAATCTCGAGTACACGAAACATACCCAAGTAATTTAATTAACCTATTCCAATGATTAAACCCCGGTGAATTTTGAAATTGACTGAATATATTAACTGCGTAGGCAATATCAGGTCGTGTCCTGTTTGCAATGAAAGATAAACATCCTAAGATATTCCGATATGGAAATTTAGACATTTCATCAATTTCATTTTGATTAGTAGGACAATCTTTTTTCGAATACTTAATGCCTTTTACAATAGGTAATGAGCAGAAAGGGATGTTAAACGACTTAAACCTGTCATACACTTCATTAATATATAATTCCTGAAAAATTTGTACTGAATCATTTTCATAATTAAATTCTACACCAAGTAATTTCTTGGTTTTACCTAAAATTTTTATATCAAATTTACATTTTAATAAATTAAGAATTTTATCTATTTGAAATTGATTTTTACCAAACAAAACTAAATCATCTACATAAACTAATAAAACAATATAATTTTCAAAATAATATGAACAATTACACCAGTTAAATTTATTAAACCCTAAATCTAATAGTACTTTATTTAACTCATAATACCAGAGCCGGCCACTTTGATGAAGGCCATATAACGCTTTGTCCAGTTTACAAACAAGATTTCCCCCCCCCTTTACAACATATCCTTTTGGCTGAGACATATAAATTTCTTCCTTTAAAGGTGCATAAAGATAAGCACATTTTATATCGCATTGAACATTATGCCATTTATAACATGAGACCAATAATGAAAAAAAGAAACGTATTACTGAGAAATTAACGACGGGTGAAAACGTCTCGTCATAAGTGTCCCCCTTTATCTGATGAAAGCCCTGGGCCACGAGCCTCGCTTTAAAGCGGGCAACGTTTCCTAGCTCATCTCTTTTAACGGCGTATACCCATCTATTTCCCAAAACTTTTTTCCCCTCCGGTAAATTAACCAGATGCCAAACTTTACGAGTTTTCATATTATTTATCTCATCATCCATGGCATTTTTCCATTCAACACATTCTGAAGATTTAACGGCCTGATTATATGTTTTAGGTATAGGGATAACTAGTCATGATTTTTTATGAGTTAAACTTGAAGTTGGGTTATTCGAGTTTTGCTGATCAACTACCCCCTCGAACTTATTACTACTAGAGAAATCAAAAAAATTAGAGTCAAAAATTAAATTATTTTTATCACAATATTGCTTGACATCGTTCATTGATCTCAATCTAGTTTTAGTGTTGTCCGGGTAATAGAAGATGTCAACTCTGTCACTCATTTTTCTGGGTACGGGTTTTCTATTCCAAGTAATTGAAGAAAGAGGTTTAAGAGAAGATTTATCTACAGGAGTTTCATCGACGGGCTCGTCACTAGAATCATCGGGCTCACCTCCGAAAACAATGTCAACAGGATCGGAAACTTGACAATCAACTGGACTTTCCGGAAGTAAGTCCAATTCCTCCAGTGAGGTGCCCATCACCGCTCCACTGCATTTACTAAATAGCTGATCAGAGAACGTTACGTTTATAGTTTCAACTATTTTATCCTCATCCTCCAACCAAATTTTATACCCCTTAGTCTTTAATGAATAACCTATTAGTACTCCCTTTTTAGCCTTAGGTTCAAGCTTATGGTCTCTATGCTGTTTTGGGATCCCAACATACGAAATTAATCCAAACGGCTTCAGGTGTCTTACGGATGGTTTAAACCCAGTATATAACTCAAAAGGAGTCTTAGTTTGTCCCCCATGGATTAAACGGTTCCAAGTGTACGCGAAATACAACATTGCATCGGGCCAGAAAGAAAAAGGCAAACCACTATCCGTGATAATAGCTCTAACACAATTTAAAGAAGTTTGATTAAACCGCTCACTTAACCCATTTTGCTCAGGTGTGAACGTGTTAGTTAACTCATGAACAACTCCATTTTTACTACAAAATGATTTGAAGTTGTCATTTACAAATTCGGAACCATTGTCCGTACGAATAGCTTTCAATTTTTTATTCAAACTACGTTCTGCCCGTGCAATGTGTCTCTCGAATACACCAAAAACCTGAGACTTATCCCTTAAAGGATAAACAGCAACCCTTTTAGAAAATCCATCAATAATGGACAAAAATAACCTTTCCCCATTTTTACCAGTTACCTTAATTGGGCCCCAGACGTCCATAAATACTTTCTCTAACGGTGACCTAACGCCATGAACATCGGATGACTTAAAAGACACACGGTTTTGTTTACTAATCCTACAAGGTTCACAAAAAAATTTCTTAAACTTAAGTTTAGGAAGGCCCCTCACCCCGTTCTTCTTGCTAGTATTTACTATAGTATCAGGACTTACATGCCCAAAACGAGCATGCCAATACCCAATTTCATTAACTTTTGCAAGAGAAGCTGAAGGATTTTCTGGGTGCCCCCCATTCACTTTACTCCCCTTTTTAACTTTAGAAACATTAGGATATAAATAGTAAACACCGTCTTTAATTTTAGCAGTAAAAATATGTCTTTTATCTTTACCGAACACCGACACTCGACCCTTACCGCCAGTGTATGTGGCACCGTTCACATCTAATTTAGGACCTGATATTAAATTTTTCCGTAACTTTGGGGAATATAACACATCTTTTAAATACAATACATTTTTACCAAAATCCAACTTAACAGTTCCTTTAGCAGTAATAGGAAAACTAATACCATCGATCGCGACAAAAAGCTCCTCTCCCTCCACAGGAGTATAATGCTCAAAAAGATCTAAATTTCTTAGAAAATGATTTGAAGCAGCAGTATCAAAAATAAAGCTGTCATCATCATTTAAATTACTAAAGTTAGTTTGAGCTATGTAGTAGGAGGGGGGAGATTTGCATTTGTCACGACCGTTGGAGTTATACTTTAAATTTCTAGGTTTAAATTTAACATTACTATTCAAAAAACAGTTTTTCTTAAAGTGGCCAATACGGCCACACTTAAAACAAGTTAAAGGCTTTTTACCTTTTTGCTGGATGTTCTGTATCTGAACACTGTTATTGGCATCTTTCTTAATATCACCCTCACGAAGCTGTAGACGCGATTCCTCCGCTGTTAACTCGGACACAATATTCTGGAACTTGAACTGGTCGTTCTTCCAACGCAACAAATATTGCACTGCAGATTCAAACTTGGATGGTAGGTGTTGCAAGAGCTGAAAACAGCAGTACACATCCTCCATAGCATGACCAATTTCACGCAGCTGGTCCAGTATTCTTGATAACCGGGTTACAAAAGAATTCACCGTTTCATTCTCAGACATTCTACAATTAATGAACTCTGTAAACAGTCCCATATGATGAGCTCTTGAGTCTGATATAAAGGTCTTCTTCAAAGTCTCCCAGGCATCAATAGCACAATCACAATTTTCAATAATGCTTCTGACTTCAGGCGATGTATTCAGATAAATTGTTGATAATGCAACTCGACTACGAGATTTAAAATCCTCCACTTGTTTTGAAGTTATTCCGGCCTCAGCATCTTCAACAGGCAGTTTTTCTTTTTTACATATTATATTCCAGCAGTTTCTTTCAATTAAAATAAATTTAATGTCCTTGACCCACGTAGTATAATTATTCATCCGTAATTTTTCAATCGTGGGGTTTAAACTTACTGCCATTTCAATTTCTTATCTTCAAACACTTAGAATGCCATAAAAACTATTATCAAAATTTTAATGCTATGAGCTGACAACGAGCCAAATTGCCCATAACCGCTTCTTGTGAAAAAAAACAATTTCCACATATATCAAGTTAGCAGAGTTAGCAGTGCAGTGAAATGATAGTTGCTCAGCTCTAAAAAGCTATAAAGAAGATAAATATATGTGGCATTCATTGAAGACAAAAGTTCAATTAAAACAGTTTATTAAAGTTGAAACAAAATGATGAATAACATTAAATCAGCTGAAACAATTTTAGAAAGGTTGCTGACGAAAGGTTAAATACCCTTAAAAATACTGCCATACTGAGTTCAAATAGAAAGCTACTTTTCATTGTGAAATAACTAGATACACTAAACGAACAAGTCACAAAAACGTAATTTACAATCATAATAAAACTAAACAGTTTATAATTCTATCGAAATACCAGCTCATGACTTTGAGCTAAACTGAAAAAAACATAAAAGCTTAAAAGATTAAGGGCTTCAGAGCTTAAGAGACTGATTACATATTTCCTACCTCCTTTTTCGAAACGGATTCAAAGTAACAGCGACTAGATGCTGTAAAATAGGAACGCCTCCCATAACTATAGCAACACGACGCTGCGAGTCAGCCGCCATCTATGGGCTTAGCAAAGAGACTCTGCAGTTGAAAAAATATTACATCTCCTCGCTAAGTAGCGAAATGAACAATCCGTAAAAGGATTTAAACATATTTTTCTTCAAGTTAATTTTAATAAAATATGCTTTTAAATATGAAGTAAGTAATTAAAGTTATTTCAAAAGACTTAAACATAAATATATTAATAAGGAATATAATTTTTAACTAAAAGTAATTATCATTAAGTTTTTTTTTTTAATATATCTTTAACTCAAATGGCAGCATCAAAAGAGAAAATAGCACTAAACGCTATAATTCATTTAATTAATAACTTAAACTTTAAAGGTTATAAAGTGAATTTAAATTATATTTAAGTAGTGAATGAATTTAAATTTAAATTTGAGAATCAACACGGAAAGGGTATAAATTTTACAACATATACGCACGCTGCGCGCACGTATTGCTTCTCGAATCAAATTTTTATTCTTAAGAAAAGAAAATTAAAAAAATTATTTCTCATCGGTTAAAAAGTCGGAATGGGTCAGCGCAGTCCCGTGCGCGCTGCGCACGCACAAGTTAGGGGATACGCGAGCGGTGCACGCCTATTTCATCCCCACCCTTTCATCCCCTTCTAATAAACCTACGTATACCAGTTTTGAACGGTCTTACTCAATTAGCTGAGATGCAAAAGAACACCTAATCAGGACGCCTCAAAGCGTGTAAATCTGCTGAAAACTTTCGATAATATAAAAGAACTTTAAAATATCTTTCGAATGATGTATTAAAAATAATTTAATCATGATTAGAAATTGAAATATTGAAATTTGAAAATATTACAGCGCCATCTGGCGGTAGAAATTTCTGTATTCCACTGTTCGATCCCAAATCAACAAAGCTTTCTAATGATGTATTACTTATGAAATTATTTTAATTAGTAGTTGAGATACAAATGAAAACTGATTCAGGAGACCTCAAAACGTGTAAATCTGGTGAAATCTTGAATTTATTTTCGATAATGTAAAAGTACTTTAAAATGTGTATCGAATGACGCATTAAAAAAAAAAATAATCATGATTAGAAATAGAAATATTGTAATTTAAAAATATTACAGCGCCATCTGGCGGTAGAAATATCTGTAATCTACTGTTCGATTCCAACTCAACAAAGCTTTCAAATGATGCATTACTTATGAAATTTTTTTAATTAGTAACTGAGTCAAAAGAGAAACCAATTCAGGACACCTCAAAACGTTTAAATCAGGAGAAATGTCGAAATATCGAATTTCTGTAATCTACTATTCAATTCCAAATTAACAAAGCTTTCAAATGATCTATTACTTATGAAATTATTTTAATTAGCAGTTGAGATACAAAAGAAAACCCATTCAGGAGACCTCCAAACGTGTAAATCAGGTGAAATCTCTAATTCCACTTTCGACATTTTAATTAGTAGCTGAGATACAAAAGAAAACCCATTCAGGAGACCTCAAAACTTGTAAATAAGCTGAAATCTCGAATTCCACTATTTCGATGCAAAAGAAAACCTAATCAGGAGACTTCAAAACGTGTAAATCGGGTGAAATCTCGAATTCCCCTTTCGATAATGTAACCGTACTTTAAAAGGTGTATCGAATGACATATTAAAAAAAAAAAAAAAAAAAGTTAAACATAATTAGAATTTTAAATATTGAAATTTTAAATTATTACAGCGCCATGACACCTCAAAACGTGTAAGTCAGGTGAAATTTCGAATTCCATTATCTACGGTTGTCGGTTAATGGAAGTAAATAGAAAAAGAAATATTTTTACCTTAAGTGTATATGTGTCGTTTTGAAACTCGCATCCCCTTTCGATAGATAAAATGTGATTCGTTTAAAGATAAAATATAATTTGCAATTAAAATGTAAATCTTTTGTTTATTGACGAAAATCGATGAAATTTGAACAGGAAGTTTGTTTTGTGGTGTTAAGATTGTATACTAATTGAAATGTGCGAATTTTGAAAAATTGAAGAAAATAGAAAATTGCAATTTTTAATCCCAGTACAAAAACACGTGACCTCATTAAACAACAGATGTTTTTTCTTTCCGTTCAAGATCGTCTGCCAAGTTAAAATGCTTGTGATTTGTTGCCACCATTTTTTTTAGTTTAGTTAATTTAAAAAAATCTAATTGTCCGATCGATAAGCCGTTTACACCATCGGATTGAGAAAAAAAAAGCCCTTTCCAATGGTATCTTGTTTGTAACAATACGACTGATATTTCTAATTTATTTTCCACCTTTTCCGTAAAAATGTCGCTTTTTAAGCATTTAATCATAAATTCTGGGTCATTTTTCGGTAGACATGGGTCGACATTTTAATTAATATCTCCGCTAATTAGGGTCGCATCGCTTAGCGAATTATTGCGATGTCGAGATGAAGAAATTCTGCGTCTGTCGACACCGGTTTCGAGTCGATGCGACCATTAGCGCCGGAGCTTTAGTGATGACAAGGCATTTCTCACAGACAGACAGACAGATGCGTACAGATTTTAATAATATAAGGAGACTAGCGAGCTTCGCCCGCTAGCGGGTCAGTATTTTCAAATGAATCACTAAAATTAATGAATAACTAACAGTAACTTTTAGCGTCAAGAAAAAAAAAAAAAAAAAAAAAAAAAATCATTTCTGATTGGGTAAAAAGTCGGCCCGGGTCCCCACTGCCTTCGGCAGCGCTGCGCGCGCGTATTCCTTCCCTGACCCTTCGTGCCCCCCCCCCTCAAAAAAAAATTATGATCGGGTAAAAACTCACACCGGATCCCCACTGCCATCGGCAGCGCAGACCCATGCGCGCTGCGCGCACATATTCCTTCTCAAATCAAATTTTTATTCTTAAGAAAAGAAAATTAAAAAAATCATTTCTCATCGGGTACAAAGTCGGACAGGGTCTCACTGCCTACGGCAGCGCAGTCCCGTACGCTCTACGCGCGCTCAAGTTAAGGAATACACGCGCTGCGCGCGTATTCCTTCCCTGATCCTTCGTGCCTCGTAAAAAAAATCATTTCTGATCGGGTAAAAACTCACACCGTGTCCCCACTGCGTTCGTAATATAAGGAGATTCTAATATAATTTCACTAAAACTAATTAAATACACTACAGTAAGATTTTCGAGACGCATCCGTCTCATCATCAGCTATATTGTCTGGATTGCCTTTCTGGTATGTTTTTGTTTAATTCTGGAGTATATAACGTCACCTGATAGGTATAATTGAGTGTTTCATGATGTTATACGAGGAAGGGGTGGAAAGAATATCTATTGCAGGGATGGAACACGGGCGCAGAATTCATACCAATATCAAAGTAAGAAAATTTTCTACTTCTTAAATCAACCATTTTATCAGGTAGAGAAATTTCTTAAACAGATTCCGGTATGAATTCTGCGCCCGTGTTCCATCCCTGCTATTGCTTCATGCTTCATGGCATAGGAGTAAGACCGGTAATCTGCGAGTTTTTGAATTTTTTTTTAAGCCAATTTCTAGCTGATTTTCACTGTTAAATTTGTCCAGGATTGTTGCATTCCTATTAAATTAAAGGTTGCTGCAATATTCTTTAATCTTGTTTTTAATTTTTTGCTTGGTCATCCCAATATATGAGCCAAATCCTTTATTTTCTACCAAAAATTGATTTTGTTGCCGTCTGTTTATCATATTCATCTGTTCACTGGAAAGCAACAATTAAATACGAAAGAACATCTAAAAGAGAGATAATATGCTGAGTTGTAAAAAATTTGTGAAGTCATTAAAAAAAGAAAAAGAAACACACTTGCGAGACTTAAAACTGATCTAGTTTTACAGAACGCCTATCAATTTTCCTAAAGTAACTAACTAATATATATGAAAGGATATCTAAAAGAAAGTTTATATAGCGACTTTAAAGAAAATCGTTAGAGCCTTTTTTCAGATACAGATTTACTGTCCCATTTCTGGTTTTTGATATACCACTGCCAGTTTTCAAAGTTTCACCAAATCTGGACCAAATCATCGTTACACCGGACCTGTCTTAATTCTGAAGTTTTGTCGTTCTATCTTTGTTTGTTTTGAAGATATGATAGCCAGAAGACCTCCCTCCTCCTCCCCCTCCCCTCACACCCAGATCAATTGCCAAAAAACATTTTTTTTTTTTTTTTTTTTTTTACTTAGGAGATCTTAAAAAAGCAGGTAAATCAGGTGAAATCTCAAAATCGAAATTTTTAACCGAAAAAAAAAATACTTTTATTACGTACGGTCGTCGGGTAATGGAAATAATAGCAATAATAATAATAATTATAAATTTAATGAGAGAGAAAATAATACAATCTTTTAACTTTAAGGTAAGTTTTTCCCCCCAATTTTAATGCAGATTTTCTTTTTCAGAAATAAAATAAATATAAATCTGAAGAAAAGAAAAAGAAAGTACATTTTCTTAGCACAAACTTTATTGTCACACATATCCAAGTTAGAAGGAACACGTGAACTTTATATAGAAGTGCTATTTGCTGTTGGGATTTCTGGAGACTAAAGTTAAAGTACGAAACAAAACAGAAAGTATTGTTGCAATGATACTTTACTCATTCAAAATGGGCATAGCAAGGAATTCAGTAGAACTTATTAGATAATTTAATATCACGGTGGCTCTTTTAATGTGAATTATAAAGTTAAAAATATCAAGTTGTAATATATTTTAATTTTTACAGAAACTATTTGATTTTTTATGTATTTAGATACAAAATAAAAGAGCATTACCTAGAAATTACATTTTGTACCTGTCCGACAATAATAATTTGAAAGAATTTTTTTTCGTGGTGCATTAGATAATTTTTGTCTTTATAACAATTTTCGTATATTTATTGATATAACATTACTTAAACCTCTCAAATTTTTATTACTTCCATTATCGTAGGTACTGAAAGTATTGTTTCGGGCCAAAAATTTCGAAACCGAATTTTCACCTGATTACATGTTTTTAGGTCTTCTGAGTCTTGAAAAAGTTGTTTTGAGAAAATGTTCAGTGTGTATGGGTATGAGGAATCTTCTGTCATATCTCCAAAGCTAATAAAGATAGATCCACAAACTTCAGAATTAAGATAGGTACAGATGAATTTGCCAATTTTTAATGAAAATTGGAAAACAGGAATTGGGACTGTTACTTTATATCTCAAAAACGGTTCAAACGATTTTATTTAAAGTTGCTATATAAACACACTTTTACACTGGGGAAAAAAAAAAAAAAAAAAAAAAAATCAGCAAATTTACCGATTTTTGCCCATTAGGCAAAAGTTCAAAATCCACCAAATATCAATTAATATTTGCAATTTTGAATACTACATTTATATAAAGAAATTTTTGTATAATTCTTTCGAAGATACATATATATATATACCCGCCAACATCCTAATTAATATTCCCTAGTGTTGTTAGTTCCGCCTTTTTTTTTTTTTCCCCACACTAGTAAATTTGTAGAGTAATATTCTATCATAGCCTCCTAAACTAGATGCCTTCCGCGTGGCTCGGAAACTTGGCAACAGTTCAAGCGGTAGACAGCGCTACCTAGTACAGAGTGCGCGACTTTTTTTATTCGACAGCCACCAAAAAAGTGGGATTTGATATACATAAAAGGCAAATAGAATCGAAGAAACGTCGATTATATATATCATATATCACTTCTTAAAATTATTGGTGAGAGCTGAATAAAAAAGTCGCGCAATCTGTACCAGATGGCTCTGTCTACCGCTTGAACTGTTGCTAAGTTTCCGAGCCACGTGGAAGGCATCTAGTTTAGGAGACTATGATTCTATAAATGCAACTACGATTGAATAAGAAGAAAAATACTCTAAAAAAATACTGGTGTAGAAAAATAGGCGGGGCTAACAGTACTACGGAATATTAATTAGGATGTTAACAGGTGTATATGTACTACAAACGATTAATGAATATTACTAAAGAAAAAAGTGGTATTCAAAACAATGACTGCTTTCAAAATAATGACCTTGTAATTTAGCGAAGAATATAAAGTGGTAAAAGAAAATAGAGGTTTGTATATTTAATTGGTAAAAAACGGTCTTGATAAAAAAAAATTAGATAGGCGAAGGCATAAAAATTTATGTGATGACAATGAGTTATATATGAATTAAATATATAACTGAATATATAAACAAAATGATCAACGTTTCAACTGTGACGGTAGTTAAGAAGCGATTTAGCAAGTCAGCCTTGCATTCCAATGGTTGTCAATAGACAATTCGTTTTTTAATGTGACAATTTTTACGTCCACCTAGTTTTCTATTTCAAACAGTAAGCTCCGCCCATTTAGTTTAATTTTCCGTTCTAGTCCTAGTGTTTGTTTAAAGTATTAAACACTTATCCCCACTACTTGATGTGGTAAATGCCACTTGGTTATATTTTTGGCAACAAGGAGCTTAACACGAATGCTCAAAATCACCTTTTCTTTTCTCTTCCTGTATTGTATTGTTTTATAATAACGCTGAAAGACGGGCCTGTTTTCTTTCGAAAACAAAAACTCTTGTTAGCTATCACTACTCCCTTAAAATCTATCTTTTTTTTTGCGTTTGACGTTGTTTTAGTATATACAATAGTTTGACCCATAATTAAAAGTTAAAAAAAGTATTTTGTTTAATTTTTCTATTAGTTTTTAAGATTTTCTTTATTATCTCATACAAAACTTAAGTAGAGATGCCACCCCCCCCCCAAGCTTTTCATTTATATTTCAAAACTAATAACTGAAATGAGCTGCAAATTTGCACACCATAATTTTTCAGCAAAGGATTCAATATATGTAAAAATTAATATGGTCATAATTCTTTCCAATATGAATTTAACAATATTTTTCATAATTTAAAATGATTATGGGTTATGTTTGAGTTTCTTCACTGTATTCCGTAAAAATAAATAAATAAAATAAAATAAAAATAAAGTTTTTTTTTTTTTTTTTTTCTTTTTGTGAAGATATTAATAAGTTTGCGATATGAATTTAACATTAGCACCTTCAAACTTTAAATGCTTATAACTCTCTCTCTGTCTCTCTCTCTTTTTTTTAAGTAAAATGTACAACCAATAAGTTTTTTCGCATTGCTGCGACCCTAGGAATTCAAATATAAAATAAAAATAGGGCATCACCATTGAACAAAATTGAAATTGTTGTTCATTTTAATATGTAGACGACACCCAATTCAAAATTTCACTTCATTTTCGCAATTCCCTGCCAAATGATATTTATTATTATTTTTTGCATCGATTAGCAACGAAGTTAAGTCGAGTGTTGCTCCCCCCCCCCCCCCTCGATTGTATTTAGCTTACGTGATAATACAACCCACGAGAAAAATGACAAAAAGACAGATAGACCAACTGAATTCATAATAGTTCTTAAACGTGTTAAAAATGCTTAATACGAACGAGAATGCAATTTCAGCAACTTCTAATTCTATCCCTTAATATATCTGAATATTTTTGTGTAGCCCTGTAAATTTTAATGCGAATGATTACTACATACTAAAAATATATTTTTTATTCATATGAAGGATAAATGTCAATTTCACTATGAATTTTCCAATTAAAAAAATTCGTAAGTTATTCGGAATTTACGATTTACTTAACATCGCAGAATAGGGCAAAATTGAGTATAAACGACCATTTTGAGGATCATAAATACATCAGACAACTTCAAAATAACATTATGATACTTGCTTGAACATGATTGACAACAAATATTCTAATAGGAAATTTTCGTAAGTTGTTAGAAATTTAAGATTTTATCAACATAGCAAAATTGAAAATTTTCCACATAAATATGCATTTCGAGTATTGTTGCATTGGAAATAGTAGCATGAAAGCTAAAATGCGAAATTCACCCTAATAAAATAAATTAATGGATTAGAATAAGATAACTATATCGAAATGAACGGTGGATAACCTATTAGGCGGGGATTTTATTCTGTCACTGAGTTGAGCGTTTGGTCAAATTCATTTCTCTTAACATGATTATAGTATGTCTTGAACTAGAAATTTATGAGAACATGCATATGATGTGGAACTGAGCTGAGTCCACCTATG
The DNA here is from genome assembly GCA_963930645.1 of Salticus scenicus. Taxonomy (NCBI): domain Eukaryota; kingdom Metazoa; phylum Arthropoda; class Arachnida; order Araneae; family Salticidae; genus Salticus; species Salticus scenicus. The sequence continues at coordinate 82,182,002 of OZ005659.1, read as the reverse complement.
CCAACTAGTTTATTTGTGAGATTAGATTCCTATAATAATGCATTTCTTGATAAATATTTTCATTCATATATATATAGACGTGTAAGAACTCTAATTCTTAATTTTACTCATTTACTTAATTTTCAGTTTTTCAAATTTAATAATCATTAATTTTTTTTTTTAATCTAGTGTGAAACAACCACACGACTTCCATTATCCACTGTTACATGTATTACATCCATTTTTTGGGGATAATGTGATCAGAAGATATAAAATTGACCTAACAAAGTAGACACCTAATTTTTAGACACAGCAAATTTTTTGTAAGAGAAAGCTGATATATATATGTATATGTATAAAGACATGTAAAACAGAGTTTACACAACAAGGTAAAAACTAAGAAAAAACAAAAAACAAACTTGATAGTTATTTTTTGAAACACCAATTTCCGAGATTTAAAACTGACCTACCTAATCAGGATTGCTGTTAATTTTCCTGTAATAACCTTATAATACATGAGAAAGGATATCTAAAATGGAGTTATCTAACAATTTTCGCGAAAATCGATAGAGACGTTTTTGAGATACCAACTTTTGCCAAAACTTGGCATACTCAATTATTGATCCGAAAACAACAATTACATACAAAAGGATATTTGAAAGGGAATTAATATGGCGAGTTTGAAAAAGGGGGGAAAAAAAATGCACATAGCCGTTTTTAAAGAAACGCATTCGCGAGACCTGAAATTGAGCTATTTATACAGGACGCCTATTAATTTTCCTGAACTAACCAACTATATCATTCGAAAGGACATCTAATAGAGTGTTTATATAGCAACTTTGAAGAAAATCGTTTGAGTAGTTTCCGAGATACGAATTTACCGCCTACTTCCGATTACCGACGTCCGATTTCCGGTTTTCCAATTTTCACCAAAGTTTGAAAACTTCATTTGTACACCAAACCTGTATCAATTCTGAAGTTTCGTAGTTCAATTTTTATTAGTTTCTGTGATATGATAATCAGAAGATTCCCCACATACATACAACACGCACACACACTGACCAATTGCCAAAAACTACTTTTTAGGACTCAGGAAACTTTCAACCATGTAAATCAGGTGAAAACACGATATAGAATTTTTTGACCGAATACAATATTTCCGTTACTTACGGTTGTCGGGTAATGGAAGTAAAAATAAAACATTTTTGAGATTATAAGATATTGTTCTTTTCTTTGCTTAAGTGTTTTTGTTATCGCTCAGAGATGCTTTGCACATGAGCGAATAATTTTACCAGAATTAAATAATACACAAAATAATCTATTTAAAAAAACTTTTAAAACCCAAATTCTTAATGTATCATATCACATAAGAAGTTATGATTTTGCAAATTCTTTTGCATAAAGGTGAAATGATAAATTTCAGCGGAAAAGAATTTGTACTCTTTTATAAACCACGAAATTCTAGGCGGTAAGGCAGTCGAAGATTCGGTACACGCCTGACCGAGTTTCAAAAAAATTTTCTGAGGCATTTGATCCATTGACCAATGCATTGCTATGATTGGTCATTAGTTATTGCTCTGGTTGTGCCATCTATAGGTCATTACAAACGTAAATATGCATAAAAACTTTTTTTTTTTTTTTTTTTTTTTTTTTTTTGTAAATAACTGCATAATTGTTTTAGAATTATAAAAATATGCATACAATGTTGCTCCCTGCAAAAAGTTTTTAATTTTGAGTTTTCAAAAATATTTTAAATATGTTTGTGTACTACTTTGTGAATTTATCGATGAGTTAATTTTTATAAAACACTTTTATGTTTGAATACTAAATTTTTGCCTTAAATTTCAGAATTCAAACATAAAGAAAAAGGGCTTCTTGAAAAAAAAAAAAAAAAAAAAAAAAAACCTTCAAAAATTTTTAAGATATTGTGTAGTCAACGAAAAATTTTATTTTATAAATGCACATATTTTCTACTAATTATCTGCAAAAATTAACACTCCGGGGTATCGAACGCTCGACCACCGCGTTACTAACATGGCGCTCTAACTACCTCAGCCACGGAGAGACAAATGATAAAGCTCATATTTACCTTAAAATGGAGGCGCATTTTTCATTAGCTTGAGATTCACAAACATACCATAGTGAATGACAGTAAGTACATAAGAATTTGGGGAAAAGAGGAAGAAAAATTCGTTCGACAAATTAGCAAATTAAGGATTATAGTGAAAAAATAATTTTACCGTTTAAATATGAAGATTATTAGTCAATATACTTAATGGAATGCAGGCAAAAAAATCTGACGTGAACCATAAAATCTCAACGAGATTTAACAGAATCATTTAATTATTACATATTTTTACGAAAACGTTGGTATTTCTGTACAACGAGATATATATATTAGAGTGCTGATTCAATGGATGAAGGATTAGCTTTCCGTGGCTCAAGATGGATCACGTGACATGCTCCAATAGCTTGCTGTGTTTGGCCCTTTATCGCTATTTTGGCATTTAATATATTAGTTCGACAAATTATTATTATTATTAGGTAACATGACAGTCCTATGACCGAAATAAATTGTTTTTAAAATAATTTTACACATATTTCACATTTTAATAAGTAATAAAGTACCTTTTTTTTCATCGTTTCCCAACAAAGCTTAAAAGTGTTTATAAAAGAAAATTTAAATTTTTAAAGAGCTAAATTTAACAACAAATAATAATTTTTCAACTATTTTTAAGAATTTTGTCGGTTAAAGTTCAACTACACGAAATAAAAAAGAATCAAAATCAAAATGATTTAGAACAAAAGAATATTAAAACTACGTAAGTAAACAAAAACATTGGCGATTATGACTATGCGAAGAACAATCTCCAAACCGTTGCCATAGAAATTTACTGAAAATAAGCTGTTACCAAGGGAACCACCGAATACGCAGGTGCAAGGAGAGACATGACTCATCTTGGACCTTCTCGAGGGTTACCATTTATCACTCTACTTTATATATCTCGTTGTTTCTGTATTTAGTAAGTGGTTCTCGTGAATAAGCAAAAAAATTGTATTCATCGAATGGATTTTTTTTTTTTTTTTTTTTTTTTTTAAACGAATATATCCGAAACAACTCAATAAATCAATTATCTACATCACAAAAGAGTCAAAAATTGAGCTGCATGCACAGCAGAACACTAATATCGTATGATCAGAGGAAAGATAACTAACATATTTTTGTACAACCTTTCATTAATAAATGCACAATTTAGATTTTAAAGGAATTCACTCGAGTATATAGATGGCTTTCTTTTTATACAATTTGGCAAAGATAAGCGGCATGAAATCGATAAATTATATTAAAAGTGCTAGTAAACATTGTTTCATATTAAGAAATAGCTTGGAGATGTTTCAAATTAAAAAATGATTGTCAATTTCTATCAACCTTAAACTACTATTTTTTCTAAATCTCGCCAAGATGCCAAAAACTTTACTAAGTTTATCGACAAGGCCGAAATGGAAGTTATTATTTTTCACATGCCTTTACCTATATTTTCATTCCAATAACAAATTTTATATTAAGTAATGATCTTAATCCTTTATAACAATATTATTACGTGCTCTGGTATTAATTTTCCCATGCAACCTCATTGCAGATTGCGCAGCACTAGTGCGACGTAAAACCCAACCAACCAACCCACCAATGCAGCCACTGATATCCATTAGACATATAATTTTCATCCATAAAAGGTACGAAATATCTAAAGAATGTCCATTAAAAGTCCTGGATATCCTATACTAATTATAGATATCTGTTAGATGTTTAAATGTAGACGAAATTTAGACGTGCCTTTTTTCGACGTCTAATAGATGTAACATGTTAGATCAAAACAAGATTTAGATATTTTTATTATCTATTAGATCTAACAAGTCCAATTATTGGATATTTGGAGATTTGTTGGATATATGTAACAGACATTTAAGGAATGTAAAAAAGAGTGACATTTGTCGTTCTAATATAAATCTGTAGGGTTGGATCGAGTTGGGTTGTGTGAATTAAGGCCGATTGAATGCACTAGGGTCCTAGGCCTAAGGGGGAGTACCTTCCGTGGGGGTCTTTCAAAGTGGTCCTAGCCCGTATAGATATCTGTAGGATATTTATAGAAGTTTAAGGGATCATTTTAAAACTTTAATAAGTGTTTATAGATGTCTTATGGAATGTATAGTGCGACCACGTTTCCTGCGACTGGCAATGAGGCCGAGTCCAAAAGTTTGGAGGGATGCAAAATTGGCTGAGAGATAGTTATTTGGCAAACATCCAGTTATTCGGTGTTCCCTTATCGCTTGTTTTCTCTCAGTCACCCCTATTTTAACACTGGACTCGTTCAATCCGCACTTGCGCAGAGGCTTCCATGGTCGCAAGAAATGTGGTTAAAAAATAAGTGGAGTGGCTGTGTGTATTCTGTTGAAATCTCCAAAACGGAAGGAAATCTATATAATATTTCTCTAACGTGGACCAATTCCGGTTATATTTTGCTAAAACGATACGATAGTGATGTAATTAATAAAATACGCGAGGATAAAAATATTATTAATAAATCTACAATATTGTTACAAAATTATAAATAATTGTGTTTATTTTTGTATAAATTCTTTCAAAGAGGCTTAGTAAGTTGATAAAGTGCTAATTTTGTGCATTTCTAGTCGTTTTAGCGTTGAAATAGCCTTATTTTCCCTTAAAAACGCATTAAAAAGCCCCAACAAGGCAGGTAATGGATTTGGCGCCATATTTGGCAACTTTTTCTCACCTTGGCGATTTTTTTTGGCGACCTTGGCGAGAAAATCCTTATAAGGGATATACCAAATATGGAAGCTCTAATCCCATTGGCTGATGAGATATGGAGATTTCTGGAACGTTCCACACTTTTCTACAGGGGTATATATGCCTGCTTTCTCGCCAAGGCAAGTCAGTTCAATTCAGTTTCCAGCCAGCTTCGCTAGTGCTTGCATCGTTTGAGCCTCTTTGGAAGAGACTTGCTTTAAGTGTTATTGCTATACAGTTTGTACTGTGGATTTGCTATTGACAGCTGTTGTTTAAGCTGTGTTTACTGGATGAATTAAAGCCGATACTTAGTTTATAGACCTGTATTTTTCTGGAACTTTCTGTGAATAAATTACTGAATTTTTGTACGTTTGGCCTTTCATTCTCGGACAACTCACGAACCCCCAAGCACGCAACAATATTTAAGCACGCTGAGTGAATGATCTGATCAGACTGAATGATATAATAAGTAAAAATGACGACATTTGTCTGATGAGATTATTTTATGGAAAAATGTATTTTTAAAAGTTGCATCTTTTCAGAATCTTTGCAAGTACCATTTTGAAAATAACAATACTTTAAAGACAGAATATGAATTATTATCATAAATTGACTAAAAAACACAATCATGAAAAGTGTAATCAAAAGAGGAATTAGTTTTTTTTTCGCCAAAATATAAATAAATAAGTTTATCGCCATCATGGCTAGATAAATTTAAAAGTCGTCATGGGGGTCCTACATTAAAATTGTACTGCTACGGAAGTGTAAAAACTGGGTTGTCAACCATGAATTTTATTTTTAAATCTTTCTTTGAATGATTTTGGTTTCATTGTTGCACAATGCTAATTTAGTTCTAATAATAGATTGGCTACGTGTAAAGTAAAATTTTAATTTGGTGGTGAAATTGGCATAATATTTATGAGCTTCAAATTTTAAAGGTAAATAAGAAAATAAATAAAAGTGCGGAAATTTCGCACGGGTTTGCTAGTATAATAATAATAATAATAATAATAATAATAATAAAGAGTTTTTCTGGATATCTCCAAAATAAAAAGTGTATTGGAATCAAGAGTGAGGTGTACAACTAGATACTGTAACAAACTTTCATACAAATTTGAACTGTTCTACGCCGAGTCGTTTATATTATGGGAAATACATAAATAGATATATTCCAAATTATACATCTGGGGGTCACCGAAGCTGAGGAGCCATCCCCTCTGTGGAGGATCAAAATTATGATTGCATGTCTCAGGACCATTCTTAGGGATGCGTCCCAGATCGTCGCCAATTACTCATAGCTCAGTACATAGTGCAACGTTAAATCCAACCAAACAACTATAAATAGATTTACATACGCACATATAGATGTCACGATAAGACTTATAAAATCACGGATATCTTTAAAGTGGAAGGTTATATTAAGAAGAAAATCTGAGAATGGTAGACATAAATTTTGTTTCCTAAATCGTTTATGTAGTAATACCAATAATACCAGTAATAATAATAATTTACCATTACAACGATTAAACACCAGGAAGGAAGGCCTAAATGAATGAACAAAAAATCACGTATGGAAGTGAAGCCTTATCAGAGTTGCCAACATTTTAATTTATTCCAGAGCATTTTTAGCCCCGCCTTTATTTCATACCACGTTTTTTTAAAGAGTAAATTTTTCTTATTTTATCATACTTATGTATTGTACAAAAATATTCTAAAAATGGTGCGAAATAAAGGCGGGGCTAAAAATGCTCCGGAATAAATTAAAATTGCCAACTTTGTCTTATACGAGACAAAATATAGTAATAATAATAATAATAATAATAATATGAACTGTTTCTGAAACATTGGTGGATGGGATAATATATAGCAAATATGATAAAAGAATAATAGGGGGAAAAAAAGTAGAAGAAGCAGAAACTACCACGGCGTAAGACGTGCAAAGCAGGTTAAACAAGTTTTCCGGGCGCCCAACTTTCTCTAAACCATGTGCAAGACCATATGGTAACAAAGTAAAAAGTTAAAATGAAGATAATAATTACTGCGCAAAGAGACAAAATAAATAAATAAATAAGATTAAGTAAGAAAAAATTAAAACATATGAAAATCATGAAAGCTTTAATTAATTATCGTGTACAGTCGGTAACAAAAGTGTCCGAACATTAGCAAAAATTCCTATGTGAAAAAAGTACACTTCATACAGTTCTGTTAAACAAATCCTTATTGAATCATATTCTTAGACTGACTAAGAAGAGGATTCGACAAGGATTTATTCAACAAAACCGTATTAAGTGTACTTTTCTTACATAGGAATTTTTGCTAATGTTTGGACACTTTTGTTACCGACTGTATATGATTTTGAAAAAATCTTTTCAAACATTTCACATAAAGAAAAAGGAAATCATATGAAGAAATAAAAGATTGAATTGAAAAAAGTTAACAAAATCGAAGAATGAGAGACTACATTAAAGCAACACTTCTTCAGGGACAGTGACTGAATAACGTATGCAAATAATAGGGAAATTTCTGTATATCTGTAAGCATAAAGCCAAAAAAATTGTATAGTATATATATATATTATAATTTAAAATCACCAGAACTTTTAACTCTAACGCAGAATACTTTCTCCTTAGAAAAAGAGATGAAAATTATCCATTTAAAAAGAAAAAGGAAAGTTACTTTTCTCCGCATAAAGTTTATTTTCATACTATATATGCACTAAGAGCTACTTTATGTGCAAGTGCTATTTGCTGTTGGGATTTTCGTACTCTTGGTAAAAGAACTAAATCGAACAAAAAGTATGGCTGCAATAATTTCCTACTCTGGCGACATGCCTACTTCATCCGAAATTCAGAAGAACTTATTGAAGAATTCAGAATCACGATGGTTCTGTTATTTTTAGCTTAATATGGAACTTGAAGATGTCAAGTCAATATAAATTTAAAACTTATATATATGTATATAATTATTTTCTATATCTTTATCTACAAAATAACGGACGTTTTAGAGCTAGAAATTTTATTTAGCAACTTTTTAACCATACTATTAGGAGGGAAAAAAAAAAAAAAAAAAAGCACTTTTACATGATTTATTTTTTTATTCATTATTGATAAAAATTTTAATAACGTATTGCTATGTAAGAACATAATTATAAACAGATTTTAACTTTGATAGTTTATTACTTTCTTCTATATTCAATAGAAGAAAGTATCGGATTCGTAAAAATTTTCGACCGCGGGTTTTTGATGAATTTACACTTTTGAGAGCTGTAGAACACGATTTGACCAATTTTAGAAAATGTCTGTCTGTCTGTCTGTATGTGTGTGACAAAATTTTGTGGCAATTGTATTTCAGGTACTACTGTACAGAATTTCATACAAATTGGTATGTAGTTACACATTGACATAAATTAGTGCCTATCAGCTTTTGGTAAAAATTGTCCAACAGCTTGCGTTGCCATTCAGCTTTTTCTAAATTTTTAACATGGTGGTATAGGACAAAATTTTGTATAAATGTGCATAAAGAGAATTATTTTTTAATAATCATTATGAAATTTAAAAGAATTATTTGTAATGGAGATAGTGAACTGAGGGAAAAAAATTGTGTATGCAGGAGCCTCGCCTCCTCCCCTGGGGAGGAAGTCCCTCCTCGAGGGGAGTAAATTTTCGTGACGGGTATCATTCAAAAGAGCTCGCCAATACCTTTAAAACGAATGGTTGAACCATCGATCTGTGATAATTTAAAATAAAGTTAACGATTTTTTTCATTAAAAAAAAAAAAAAAAAAAAAAAAAAAAAAGTAATATTGAGAATAAAATTCACTTTTTTTTGGATATTTAGTGCTATACTATTTCTCTAATATGGCAGTCGTCTGCATTATCATGGAAGATAATTTTTTTAAACAATAATTTTAATAAATTATTTTTACTGAGTGAATTTATATAGAAAAATATAGAAGAAAGTCATGTGGTGACCACAACATACTAGTTTAATATGTTTTTATTATACGCTGTTTTTTTAATAGCAAAAGAAAATTGTAATTTAAAATATTAAATTATTGATGGTACATACTCAGTCGATTAATAATAATGCATTAAATTTTTATGTAAAAGGTTCCGTTTCCTATATTAATGCATTTTTTGATAAGAATTTTTCGGCATCTTATGATATGCAAGATCACAAGTAACCTACAGTTACTTTCATTTTCTTTTTCAACTATTATAAAACTAATATGTGGCCACCACAAGACTTTCTTCTATGTAATTTTACACAAATTCATGCAGTACAAATTATTTAACTATTAATTATTAAAATTATTTTCCATGATGAATGCAGACGATTTTTATCTTACAGAATTGAAACACTAAATGCCGAAAGAAAGTCAATTTTATGTCAATATCAGAAGAAACGAGATTTTTTTTTTTTTCCATTTTTTTGACCGATAAATTTTTTTATATTTTTATCAATATTTTATATTAATTTTACAATCATGCGTTAAAAAAAGGTTTCATTATGTATACATTTATACGAATTTTTCCCCTAAACTACCATGTAAAAAAAAAAAAAAAAATGATTACAGCGCCACCAGTTGAGCGATTGATCCCTAAATTTAATCAGCATCAGTTTAGATCAGGGTCAAACTGAATACCAAGTTTGGTTAAATTTCGTTCGTTGGTTCGTTAGTTATAGCGTCGAACAAATTTGTGATACACGCACAGATAAACAAACATCTGAGTGTTTTTTTTTTTTTTTTTTTTTTTTTTTTTTTAAGGATAAATAAATTAATGAAATGAAAAAAACATTGTGAGCATTTTATTTTATAGGCACAAGCCTGAAATTATAACTCAAAGATAAATATCAGGGAAAAATGTGACAAATTGCATAAAAAGTAATTTCTTTAACAATAGGAATATCGAAAATCTGAAGGTATGTTACAAGTCTGCACACATTCCTTTATCCGAAATTTTTTTTCAGAATTTTACATGAAATAGAATTTTTTGTATGTCACATACAGACAGGCAAACGGTTTCATTTATTGCTTTCTTCTATATATACAAATCGAAAGTATTAGATTCGTGAACATTTTCGAACGTTAGTTTTCGATCGATTTGCACGTTTTGAAATGACCTGAACACGATTTGACTGTTTTTAGAAAATGTCTGTCCGTGTGTATGTATCGCAAATTTTATGGACGCTGTATCTCACGAATCAAAGAACGAAATTAACCAAACTTAGTATTTAGTTGGACTCTGACCTAAACTGATGCTAGTTACATTTGGGGATCCATCGCTCAACAGGTGGAGTTGTGATCCCATTTTTTATTTATTTATTTATTTTTATTTTTAGCGTGGCAGTATAGGACAAAATTCCATATATATGTACATAATGAGAGTTATTTTTAACGCGTGGTAGTAAAACTAACATGAATTATTGATAATAGTAGTAGTAAATTAGGGAAAAAAACTTGGGCATGTAGAAGCATCATTTGCCAGGGGTTATACATTTTCAATAGAGGTATTTTTCGAAAGAACTCGTTAATACCTTTAAAACGAATTGTTGAACCATAGATCTATGAATATTTAAAACAATGTTATTGATTCCCCCCCCCCCCAATGTTGACACAAAATTGACTTTCTTTCGACATTTAGTGTTACAAATTCTCTGAGATAAAAATCGTCTGCATTCATCATGGAAAATAATTTTAATAAATAATTTTGTACTGCATAAATTTGTGTAAGAGTATATAGAAGGAAGTTTTATGGTGACCACAACATACTAGTTAGTACAGATATTGCGACAATAGGAGAAATTTCAGTTAGAAGCAGTTTATAAGTATTAGATTGCACTAAACAAGATGAAATTGACGTACACATTTTTGAAATTGACATGCATTCACAAAAGCACATTTCACATAGAATAGTGTATGAAAAATATTTATCCTTCGTTTACGCGGCTACACAAAAATTTCTCCATGTTCAATTTTTTTCTTTTGCAATTTTTTTCTTTCTCTTACCCATGTAGACGGTAGAAAAAGTATTGTTTTTGGGTCAAATTTTCGAAATCGAGTTTTTATTATATTTACACGTTTTGAGGTTCTCTGAATCCAAAAAATCATGTTTTTAGCGGTTGGTCTCTCTCTCTCTCTGCGTGTGTGTGTTATCAGCATATCTCAGGAACAAATAATAGCAGAAAGGCCGAACTTAGTATTCTAAATGTATATCATATAGAGATGCTAAACTAAACTTTCCGCTGAGATCAAGCAAATGGTTCGTGTACAGGGACATCCAAGAGAATTTAAATACATAACGTCTATGGGGCAGATTGCAGGTAAGTAGAGTTTAACATCCATAGATTGCACTAAACCAAATGAAACGATTGTATTTTTTTTTCTTTTTATATACATAAAAATCATGTTTCATGTAGAATATAGTATGGAAATCATTCACTGTTCGTTTACAGGGCTACACAAAAGGACTAGATTGTTGTACGATAATACTTGAGAATTGATGGAAGTGTATTTCAGGTTGTGCCGTGTGCTATTAATATAGGATTATATTTATGTACACCATGTAGTGTATACATAACCTTCAGGAGATATACAAGTCTGCCAATATTTAAGCCATAACATTCTATTTTATTGTTAGTCCAAGTGCTTTACTATAATACTTTACCATGTCCAGGAAAGCTGCTCAGGAATTGAAATTAATTCCTCATGGCCATATGTTTGACAATGTATTTTTTAATTAAACATTCATTGCTTGACTTTTTGTATATTTACATGTTTAGAGGCTTCCTGAATACCGAACTCAAGTTTTTAACGCTTGATCTTTTTGTCACTTAGAGTAAATTAAAAACAAATAATTTTAGGGAATCCAAATGTTATATTTTGAAGTTATAATACGTTTGTAACTAAAAATCTTTGAACAATATTGAAAACTTATTAAGTTTATATGAAATATTGCTTTATTCTGCTGCGTTAAGAAAATTTTAAATTTCGAATAATTTGCGAAATTTTCAAATTAAAATATTCCTAGTCATGATTTTCAAGCCAATTTCATAAAAAAAATATTTGAAAAGTGGTCTGAACCCTTCTACGATGAAAGTATTTCTTTAAAATGGACGTTTGTGCTTATTTTCTCAGCAAACACAACAGTGTTATAAACGTGACCGTATGCTGTAGGGTTGCCCGACTTAGCAACTTTTTTATTCAAGCCACAGACAATTTTGAGAAGTGATATTTGATATATAGAGGATTAATCATCTAGTTTATATATCAAATATGGCTTTTCAAAATTATTGGTGACTACTGAATGAAAAAGTCACAAAATCTGTCAACACTGGTATGGTGCCAGATATGTCAGATTTGTCAGATATGTAAATTTTTTTCATGACAAAATAAAATTATAACCTTTACATGATACCTATATTGTATCGAAAGCATGACAACTTCTCACCATGTTATCAAAGTGTAAACATTTCATATCAGACTGTTATCTAAAGCATGACAAATTTACGATATCCAGAGCTGCTAACTAATCCGGTAAATTTATATCACTGTTACCTTACAAGGAAACATTCAAAAGGTGTCGTCTTCAAAAAATATTGAAAAGAAATATATGTGATTCTAATCTTCATAAAACACCAGGAAGTGAAAAAATTATCGGCTGAAATGAATTACAGAGACCACAAAAAATGATCAAAATTAAGCATATTTGGCGATTTAATGCTGTTAGGCGTTCAGTTCGCTAGCACCGAGATTGCCGTGTACGAAGAGAACCGTGTTTTGTTTCTCCGCCATGTACTCAAAATCAATCGCCTAACAATGTGAAATCGCCAAAGGAATTTTCTCCGGCTTATTTAAAAACAGATTTTCGTTAAGATCTAAAGTGATATTTCTATAAAAAAAAAAATTACTGGTATTCAAAAATGGGGCAAATTAGCGAGTCAGGAATATCATTATTCTGTCGACAGTGGGATATTTGTTTGATATCAGAGACATGATAATTTTTTGACGCTACATTCAAAGAATCGAAATGGTATCGATATGGTATCACTCTGCTGATAAGGCACGCTTCATCATTTGTATATTTAATGTGTAACAGAATGAATGTGTATAAAATGTATTTATTTAAATCTGAATTAATTATTTTTCGATAGACTTTGCTTCGACCCAATGCTTTTCTAAGCATTCCATGCACTTGTGAAATGTCTAGAATTTTTTTTTATTCCAGACTTCCGATTTTTCTTAGAGAATATGAGATGCCTATTCGATATATATAAGGGTGTGGATGGGATGTTCTCAACAGTGATGGGGGGTCTTTCTAAAGGTGCTTAACCCGTATTCACACGAATTTCAGAGAAAAACATGGAACATTTCGAACGGGTAGACTGACGAGCGCGACCTGGGCTCGAACTGGCACTTACTGTCTGCCAATGATTGTTGTTGGTTTTATACTTTTATTAATAAAGATTCATATTTTTTATGATCTTGTTATTAAAGATTAATTATTAAAATTAGGAAAGTTTACATTATAGTTGTGTTAAATAATGCTAAAAAATCGTAAGAACTATGTGGAAATTTAATGTTAATTAGTTTCTGTATATTTTAGTTCTAAGGAAAGAAAAAAAAATGGAAAACACTATGAAAATAATAATAATAATAATGATAAATAAATAAATAAATAAAAATAAATTAAAGCCTTTTTAAGTACAAGTTCATTTCAATGTTTTCGTTGATAGATATGATTTTTATTTGAAATTTAAACGTTTAAATAGTTGCCATTTTGAAACATAATATCGTTTAAAAGACTTGATTGAGACTGTGATGTAGGCTATATATACAGAGCTATTATAGGCGACTTTTTTAACATGCTTTTATTAGCTTCACCTATATGTATGTTTGTATGTATGTTTGTAACCGCTCTGGGAGCAAACAAAAAATCTATATTGTAAAAAAAAAAAAAAGACTTTCCCTACGTGAACGCTGTGGCTGTGAGGTAAAGCTTCGGGCTACAAACCTAACGGTCTAACGTTCTAGCCCAGTCAGGAAAGATTTTTTAAAAATGGTTTTTGTTTAGTTCTAAATTATTTTAATTAACGATTTAAATGTATGTAAATATTATGGAGTGTCACTCACACGATTTTCTCTTACCCTGCATTTTAATACTATAAAGATAGATTTTTTGTGCTTTGTAGTTCATATTTCAATAAAAGCGTGTTCTTTAATTTTTTAAAAGTATAATTTTATTTATAATTTTATTCTTTTCATGACCACTATTTCTAAAAATAAAATTTATGACATATTTACGTAAATAAATCTGCAGTTTTCATGCATAAATTTTTTACGAATTTCCTATTATGATTATAGTGATACGAAAATAATAAAAAGAAGTCGTCTGTGGTAGCCCTGGATACGTATCAAGTTTAATTGAAAATAATATATTTTAAACATTTATAGTAATATATTTAACAAACAAAGATCACACGAATAAAAAAGGAAAACTTAAAAAACATTTTCATTATTAATAATAAGTGATATATAGACTCGAAAGGTAGTAGAGTTTTCCTTAATAATATTGTTCTTAAATATTTGAATACCAATCTAGCTTCTTTCCAGAAAAATCCGATTTACTATTATAAATAAAATTTTACAAGTCAATTAATTTCGAAATATGAACACCCGATATTTAAATTTTTAGCCTCCTTATACGTCATGATAAAGGAACGAAAATTAAAATTCTTGAGTCTTTAAGTAAATCTTCAAAAATTTTAACAACCATTCTTCCGAAATAAATACTACGGGATGAGAACAAAAGTTTAAAAGCTTTTACAAACTTTTTATGAGAAATATTTTGTCCTGTTTAATAGATAACGCAAGCTTTTCCCTTACAAATTCCAAAGCTATCTCTCTCACCCAGAACTCCAAGGGTGACATAAATCAGTTACATTGCAGAAAAGCAATCCTGTTATACAAGACATGTTACACACTTTAAAAGCCGGAGAGCATTAAATTAAGGAATTTTGGACATCTAAAGGGAAATAAAATTGCCATTTATTATAGAAACTCTCAAGAAAGTTGTAAAGTTTGCTTTGTATATAGTGACACTACTTTTTTTATTTCCTTGTAAGGTAAATTTATTTACATTTAACTGTCGTCATATTATTAATACAGTAGAACTTGGATAATTCGAAGTTGAAGGGACCAGAGAAAAATTCGAAATATCCAAAAATTCGAATTACATATACTATTTTGTTAAAAAAAAAAAAAAAAAAAAAAAAAAAAATAGATAAATTAAAAAATTAAAACTCTACGATCAAAGATTTAACCCATAAACTTTATATCAAAGCATACTTCTACATCCCCCTCCCATTAAATCAATAGTTTTTACGAGCTTAATTATTCAACACTTTTTTTAAAATTGCCAGATATTTTTTATTTCTTCTTTAAGTACAATTATGTGTAATAGCATGTGACTTGATACAAAAATAGAATCTTCTTCATTAGACATGATATTCAATTAAAAAAACCCTCGAAGTTCATGTATATACACCATATCTTCTGATGCACTAGAGCTAGGGGCTTCTTTTGTATTTCCTTATCCTTCTTTTGAAAGACTGTTAAAATATATTAGTTGAGAAAAATCTCGGGAGCAAATTTTACAGTAATATTTTAAAGGTAATCGTATGAAAAATTCGAATTATCCAAAATAGAATTCGAATTATCCACGATTTTTTAACATTATTATAATACAAAATTCAAGGGACCGAGTAAAAAATTCGAATTATCCAGAATTTCGAATTAAACAAGTTCGAATTATTCAAGTTTCACTGTACCTCTTTAATGTATGTTGTCATTTTAATTAAAAAAAAAAAAAAAAAAAAAAAAAAATGCAACCGAGAAAAATACTTCTTTGCGATAAGTTGCATACGTAGTGATTAACACAACTATAACATTTAAATATAAATTTTAATAAGGTTATTTTAAGGAACCCTAGGTGACAGTTGCATTATTTTATTCTGCAACTATACTTATTGTTATACGTTTTTTTTTGCAAAGATGATATATGAGCAAGATATATTTATTATACATTCACATCATACTACGGATATAGGAATTTTTAGGTATTCGTGAATATTTTCGACCTCGGATTTGACGTTTTGAGGTGGAAGGAATCCGAAAATTACAAAATTGATGGGCGTTCATGTGTTGGTTAGTTAATTTCATATCTAGTTGTTTAATCCGTTAATTAGTTAGTTTATTAACGTCTGCACACAGTTCATTATAAAGAATAATCGTAAAGCGGTCGGACCCGTTTTAAAATATCACTTATGAAACTGGTTGGAACGTTATTTATTTTCAACATTCTAATTAGAAAAGTTCTTAAGTTATTCGGAATATATATAAAAAAAAAAAAAAAAAAAAAAAAAAAAAAAAGAAAGGAAAAAGAAAAAAAAAAGGAAGAATCAAAGTAGGAGAAAAGTTAACCAAAGTGATATTCAACATTTATTATGAGGATTATGTTTATCGTAAAAATATCAGATCAGTTCCTAAATAACATTGATGATATAACATGAGTATCATTGGTTAGGAATACTCTACTTTGAAAATTTCGTTACGTGTGTAAAGAAAGTCAAGTATTCTCGTTTGTTATCACCACTGCTTTAAAATCATCTTTTCTAATTTTTTTTTTTACGATAGACATTGTTATTGTTTTGCCCTTAATTTTATTTAATTTTGTCAATTACGTTTTGAGATTTTCCTTGTTATGTCATGGAAAAGATTATAAGAGTAGCCCCCCCCCCCCCCACACACACCCCAGTCTCTTCTAGAGAAAAATGTATGAATATCTCGAAAATTAGTAATTGGCATGAGCTATAAATTCGCACACCCGTATTTTTAAGCATTGGGATTAATTTTATGCGCAAATTAATATAGGTCATGATATATATATATATATATATATATATATATATATATATTTGAATATAAATTCATTATTTTACATTATTTAAACTATTTTTTCAAATCAAAAAGTGCTTGGGTTTCTACATGTTATTTTGTATATATATATATATATATATATATACCAAGTTATTTTTTTACGAAGATATAAATAAAAGTTTTGCGACAGGATTTTAACATTAGCATCTTGAAACTTTGAATGCTTATAACTGTATAAAAGTAATAAGTAAAATATACAACCAATATACCTTTTCGCATTGCTGCAACCCCAGGAATTCAAATGTAATACCAAAATAGGGCATTACCGTTAAAAGAAAATCAAAGTTGGTGATCATTTTAATATGCAGATGATTCCTATTCAAAATTTCTTTTCATTTTCAAAAAGTACACAATTGCTCATCGGATGATACTTACTCTATTTTTACTTTCTCTTACCCTAAGGTAGAGAAAGTATTGCCTTTGTGTCAAATTTTCGAAACCGAGCTTTTGTTATATTTATGCGTTTTGAGGTCCCCTGAATCATGTTTTTAGCGGTTTGTCTGTGTGCCTGTTATCAGCATATCTCAAAAACAAGTAATAGCAGAAAGTCCAAACTTGGTATTTTAAATGTGTACGATATAGAAATGCTACACTAAACTTTTCGTTGGGATCAACCAAATGGTTCGTGTACAGGGACACCCAAGAGAATTCAAATACATTACGTCTATGGGGGAAATTGCAGATCAGTAGAGTTTAACATCTATAGACTGCACTAAACCAAATGAAACGAATATATATTTTTTATATACATAAAAACATGTTTCTTGTAGAATATGGTACAAAAATTATTCACTGTTCGTTTACAGGGCTAGACAAAAGAACTAGATTATAGTGCGACAATACTTCAAAATTGATGGAAGTGTACTTGAGGCTGTGTCGTGTGTCATTTATAAAGGATTATATTTATGCCCACCATGTGATGTGTAGATAACTTTAAGAATATATACGGAGCTACTAGTATTTAAGCCATAACATTCTTCTTTATTGTTAGTAGAAGCACATTACTGTAATATTTTGCCATGTCTAGGAAAGCTGCTCAGGAATTGAAATTAATTCCTTATAACCATAAGGTAAATAATGTATTTTTTTAAACTAAATATTCATCGCTTGGTTTGTTAAATATTTGCACATTTTGAAGCTTTCCGAGTACCGATGCCAAGTTTTTAGTATTTGATGTTTGTCGGTGTCTGTTAAATTAAAAACAAATAATTTCAGGCGATCCAAATGTTGTATTTTAAATTTAATATTATTTTACTAGAAAAGTTTGGTTAAGATTGATAAGTTTCAAGGAATGTTGTCTGAATAATTTGAAATGAACTTTTGAATTTAATAACAGATTTAAATTCTATATAAATGTAGGTGCAGTAATAAAATGGGGGTTGGGAGGGGAGGGGGCGGTAGCCCCCTCACACAGAACTAATTATCATATATCATTATCTTTTAGAAATCTAATTCAAATTGTTCTAACATAGGTTTACATAACAGTACTCGTTATTTTACCCCTTAATCCCCAACATGTATTTATAGAATTAAACTTAAGGGTAAGAGAAAGTCGTGTGGGTGAGACACCAGATTATTCTATATCAAATAGTAGCGAAATAACGTCGAGTGATACGCTTTTCCCCCCGATTATACATAATCCATATCTAGGTCGCAACCAAGTTCATTAATCAACTCCATCTGAAATCTTATTTTAAATGTCAGCCGCTCAAGAAAAAAAAAAAAAGAAGAAAAAAAAAAAAAAATGTCAACCATGGACTAGATATTAGAGTAGATCCTGGACTAGTAACCATTTTGTTTCCGAACGCTACATCCCCACCATTCCACCAATTCATTCGCCAAACCAACAATCCACTTCAACCAATGCAAGTTTCCTCTGCTTTTGTTATCATCACTGTTTTATACTTCGATTGCGGATAAATTAAACACATACCACAGCTACACTAGCTGAAATGAAAAGCAAGTAATATAATCCTTGCTATTGATAGAAAGCTGTTCTGTTTGACATTTCTTAGGAGTTTTGGTGGTACAGTCAGCAGAAAAATTAGTGAAGCACTAACAGTAATTCCTACTTAGAAGATGGGCACCTAATACAGTTTTGTTAAGTAAATGTTTGTCGAGTCATGATCTTCTAAGTTTACTTTTTTATACTGTTTATAAAAAAGTAAGTTGATGATAAAAATTAACGATCAAAGTACCAAAAAATATATAAAAAGTGTGGATGTGTGCTTCAATAATTTTGCTGCTGACTGTAACTGGAACAAACCATTTAAAACATGCAAAATCCAAAGAACCAATTGCCAAAAAAGCGATTATCGCAAAAAAAAAAAAAAAAAAAAAAACCCGCAAAAATCGCAGTGATGTTCGCGGAATTTTTCTCCATAGCTTGTATAAGGAGTCTGTACTCGTATTCTTCTTCTGTCACTACTCAATGAAATCAACCCACACTTTCAAGCGAGCCGAAAGGACTTATTTTACTTTTCTATAAAGTTTTATTAGTGAAAAACTCATGTAACTCACAATCAAGGAAATTTTCTTAATTTTAATAATCAATCTTATTTAATAATGAGATTCTATATTACACAAGCCTTTAACCCTCCGCGTACGGTGCCCGTGATTTCGACGGGCAAAATAATTTTTACATTAAATTTCATTTGCACCACAATTTCTAAAATACTATTTTTAAGAGATAAATGATTGAAAATTATTATCCCCACTGTTAAAAATTTGCAATTTTTTTGCCAGTAAGTCTCTGTAATTTGAGAAAAAAGTCATAAATTACGGAAAAATTACATTGACAAAACGCTTTCTGCAACTTTCACAGAATTCTGTAATTTTTACAGAGAATTACTGGCAAGAAAATTGCAAATTTTTAACAGTGCACTTAATTACATTTCTACCACTAATTGTAATAATCAATGTCTGATATTTATGAATCCTGAAAACTAATGAAACATGTTTTTAATCAAAAATAGTGGTATTAAAAAATAAGACTATTTGCAACCTGTGTATGTAAACACAGTAAATACAAAATAATCTCCATGTACGCGGAGGGTTAATAATGAAGAGGATAAAAGTGATAATAAAGATTCTATTCCTCTATAATAAATTTCTTATAATTTTATCTGATAAAAAACTAAATTTGAAAAACTGTCTGAACACTTCAGCTTCGTAAAATTCTCAGTATTAAATGGAAACCTTTTTAAAATCGAACTATTTTATAATTTCTTTAATATAGTATCTCCGAGTCTTCACTGCAACTTCAATCCCTGAACGATAACATACTAAAAGAATCTAGTAAGTAATATATTGCAGTCTCTTTCAATTTGACGAAAGAATATTTTTCATTTTAAAACTTTTCACGGGTAGAAAACAAAAATTCAAAGAAGCATCGTAGTTTTAGTACGTGGTATTAAACTTTATGTTTCATTCCCTATTGCTTCTAAAATCTTTATAAATTGAGGGAAGGATATTTTTTTTTTCTAAAAGTTTTTAACTTTCCGTTATAAAAGAGAAAAAAGAAAAAGCAAAGAAACGCATAGAGGAGATCGGTGTCGTTCTTCAGCCAAGTTTTCGACTGAGATTAAAGGAGTATAAATCTTCCCGCGAACTAAAAAAAAGAAGAAATTTTCAATTGAAAATTTCCAAGCTATTTAGATTCTCCTGTGTGATATCTAATACAGCTAAAAATTTTTACTTTAATTAATCTTTTTCTAGCATTAAAATGACATATAGTATGTACTGTAATTTCCTGAGTAAAATTAATTTGATAGACCTGTTCTATGAAATCGCAACTACACGTTCTCTCAAATTATTCAATACATTTTTTTTTTTTTTTTTAACGTAACGATTCATTAATTTTCGTAATGTTTTTGCGATTTTCCGACATAAAACCACCCAGCAATTTTTTTCACAATTTTTTTCCTTATAATAATAAGTTCTTTAATAATTAGAATCTTTGAAGATAAAGATAATAAAAGTGCTAATAAAATTCATTAGCTCTTTAATAAATTTTTCAGAACTAGACCCATTTAAAAACAAAATTAAAAAAAATTCATTTAAGGGTGTTTTATCTTAGTTTCATTCCATTCAGCATAAGGGAATTAGAATGTTTAAAAGCATGTTTAATGTAAAAAAAATGGTAGATACAGAATTAGTAATTAGTTTACAAAGCTATACAAAATAACTGTAATACGTTATGCAATCATTTGTCGTGAAGATTTGGTACAAATATTATGATTTACAAAGAATTATTACAATGTTATGACTCTACAAGAAAATGTTTAGACTGACAGATACAACGGGAATTTAGGTGATGGCAGAACCCCTCAGAAACGTATCTGATTATGCAGAGATAGCGATGTATATATATACAATTCTTTAGAAAAACATGGAATAAATAAACATCATCTACTTTGATCTGATTTCCCTTTTTTAAATTATAATACGTAGGGTATTTAACCCGGTGCAAAACCATTTTTAAGAAACTTGGTATACGACATTAGATACAGCATACTGAAATAAAAATGCAAAAATGTTAAATATTTTACGAAATATGAGTATTTTTACTAAATAATTTTTAACTACGCATGCGCAAGCTTTTAAAAATTTTCATTTGCATAATTTAATATCCAAAAGCATTGAGCTACTTATATGAAAGCCTCAAACAAATATCGTATAAATTCAAACAATTATGAGTTATAGAACGAATGGAATTTCTGTTTCCCTCAAAATAAAAGATAAACTATAAGGGGTTTTACTCACATTATTATTTTTATTTAATCAATGCCCATTGGTAATGCAGTGTCGCTGATTATAAATAAATATGAATAAAACCTCCTATCATTTTACTTTTTTCTTTTCTTTTCTTTTTTTTTTTTTTTTTTAAATGAAGAAGTGAAATTCTATTCATTACATAACTCATAACTTTTTGAATTAACACCCTATTTGCTTGGAGTTTTCATGTAAGTAACTTCTGGTTATTAAATTACGCAAATGAAGTTTTTTAAAACGTTGTGTATGAGTAGTTAAAAATTACACTGCTCAGCATGAAAATTGCCTCTGACACCATTTCAGCATATTCTTGTGTAAAATGACCTCCTGAATCCGAATATGACACTCATTTTGCCCTATCACCCACCGTTTTTTAGGAATGGCCCCCTATTTTTATTATTTTTTGGTGATTTTATGGCTATAAATTTGATTTTTAGGAGGGGGAGGATAATTTTAACCGTTAAATATCTTCTGAGGGGCTACAGATTTGGAAAATTCTAAAACATCGACATTTGCCACAAGGGAATTTTTTTTTCTGGGGGGAGGGGATTTGCCACTGAAATTATGCATTACATATCTTATATTTTTACTTTCTTCTATATGTAATATAGAGAAAGTATTGGATTCGCGAAAATTTTCGACCTCAGTTTTTTGACGGATCTACACGTTTTGGGATGTCCTGAACACGAATTGATAGTTTTTAAAAAATGTCTCTCTGTCTGTCTGTGGTTTCTTGTTTTCATCGTATCTCACGAGCCAATGAATGAAATTTAACCAAACTTGGTATATAGTTGGACCTTGGCGGGGCATTGTGCTGGTTAGATTTGGGGATCAATCGCCCATCAGGTGGCGCTGTTATCGCACTTTATGTAAACTTTTAACATGGCAGTATAGGACGAAATTTCGTATTTTTCACCGTACCTCACAAACCAATGAATGAAATTCAACCAAACTTGGTACATAGTTGGAACCTGACGGGACATGGTGCTGATTAGATTTGGGGATCAATCGCCCAGCAGGTGGCGCTGTGATCGCAAAATTTCGTATTTTTCACCGTATCTCACGAACCAATGAATGAAATTGAACCAAACTTGGTATATAGTTGGACCCTGACATGGAATGGTACAGATTAGATTTTGGGATCAATCGCCCAGCAGATGGCGCTGTGATCGCATTTTATGTAAACTTTTAACATGGCAGTATGGGACAAAATTTCGTATAAATGTGCATAATGAGCGTTATTTTAAACTTGTGATTGTAAAATTAATATGAATTATTGATAATAGTAGTAGTTAACTATGAAAAAGATTTTGTGCATGTGAGGGCACCGGTCCCTCCTCCCGGGGGAAGTAAATTTTCAAGATGGGTATTTTTCGAAAGGTCTCGTAAATACCTTTAAAACGAATGGTTGAACCATAATTCTGTGATAATTTAAAACAAAGTTATCGATTTTTTTTACTTCTAACGAAATAAAACAAAGTTATCGATTTTTTTTACTTTTAACGAAATAAAACAAAGTTATCGATTTTTTTTACTTCTAACGAAAAAAAACTTAGAATTGTATTTATTTTTATTTATTTTTTTTACGAAATTTAACCAAACTTGGTATTTAGTTGATCCCCGACATAAATTGGTGCTGATTACATTTTGGGATCAATAGCTCAACAGGTGGCGCTGTGATCGCAGTTTTTCTAAATTTTTAACATGGCAGTATAGGACAAAATTTCGTATAAATGTGCATAATAAGAGTTATTTTAAACTTGTGATTGTAAAATTAATATAAATTATTGATAATAGTGATAGTTAACTAGGAAAAAAAAATTGTGCATGTGGGGGCATCGCTCCACCTCCTCCGGGGGGGGGGGGGTAAATTTTCAAGATGGGTATCTTTCGAAAGGTCTCGTCAGTACCTTTAAAACGAATGGTTGAACCATAATTCTGTGATAATTTAAAACAAAGTTATCGATTTTTTTTACTTTAACGAAAAAAAAAAAAAAAAACTTGGATTTTTTTTTTTTCTTAAATATTGTTACTGATTGAATATGTATTACTTTTAACAAAAAAAAAAAAAAAAAAAAAAAAAAAAAAAAACCCTCAGAAAAAAAAAAATCGTAATTTTTTTTTTTAATTTGTTACTGATTGAATATGTATATAGGAAAATATAGAAGAAAGTCTTGTGGTGGCCACAACATACTAGTTTTAATCTGTTATTAATGTTATTTTTTAAACTTTATATATTTCTTGTTTTTAGGTGTTAAATTAATTATTTTTCATTCTTCAAATACAATTTATGGTCGTAAAATCATCGAACAGTGAAAGAAATAGAGGGAGGGGTGGTGTATCTATAGAAAACGGTAGGTTACTGGGAAAAATGGGAGTTATTTTCGGATTCAGGAGGTCATTTTACATAAGAATCAGCAAGGATGGTATCAGATCTCGAGTTTTTTTTTTTTTTTTTTTTTTTTTTTTCAGAGCAGTGTTATTTAATAAAAAGGCTCATATTGCCACAAAGTTTTACAGCCACCTTTCTTTACAGCCACCGTGGCGTAGAGGTATATCTTTGGACTGTCACCCAGACGGCCTCGATTCGATTACAGCCGGAGGCAAGTAAATTTAAAGACTCTAAAACATTATTTCTAAATTCTTATAATTATCTTTGCACATTTAATTTCCTATTCTAGCAGTTTCTAGAATATTCTAATTTATTTTAATCTTGTATTCTGGAATTGTCGAATATTGTATTTAAGCGACTTGTTCCTCAGTTTGAGTATGTTCTCAGCCGAGTGTAGCTGTGTTACAAGTTTGTTCTGCTAATAAGCTACGTTTGTTACTTCACTTTGAGTGCTCACTTTGACTCTTCACGACATCTATGTGACAATATTTCGTAAGATATTTAACATCTTTGCATTCTAATTGCAATAGCTATGTCTAATGTAGTCCGCCAAGTTTTCTGAAAATGGCTTTGCACTGGGTCTTATACTCGTACCTTACGAGCTATAATTAAAAAAACTGATTTTTTTTTTTTTTTTTTTTGCAATTAAAACAAAACAAAACAAAAAAAAAATCTGGAGTGACTCCACTCGACTTTCCGAACATTGAGTAATTAACAGTTTTGTAGATAAAGTAAAGAAAGAGGAGTTGTTAAACAAACAAAAGAGAGAAAACCATAATAGAGTGTTTGAGTATTTTTCTCCATATACTACACGTTGTTTTATTTAACGCTACTGAACTTTGAGCCCATAGATCATAATGACAAAGAAATTTTCGTTGTGTCCCTGTAAAAACCTATAAATGTTAGATTCACCAAAATGCTTATAGTTAGTGCAACAGTGATTTATAATACTCATATAAATTTTCAGCTGAATTCAATAAGGCGTTTAGATGCTATCGTACTTTTAAAAATTTAGTCCCATAGGCCATAATGATAAAGAATTTTTCTTTGTGTCCCTGTAAAAAAACTGTAAGTGCTAGATTCACCAAAATCTATACAGTTAGTTCAACTGTGATCTATAACATGTGTACAATTTTTTTGCTCGGATTAATAAGGCGTTTAGACACTATCACATTTTTAAAAATTTGGCCCCATAGGCATAATGATAAAGAATTTTTCTTTGTGTCCCTGTAAAAAAACTATAAGTGCTAGATTCTCCAAAATCTATACAGATTGAGTATTTGTGATCTATAATATGTGTATAAAATTTTTGCTCAATTGAATAAGGCGTTTAGATGCTATCGCACTTTTAAGATTTTGCTCCCATATGCCATAATGATAAAGAATTTTTCTTTGTGTCCCTGTAAAAAAACTATAAGTGCTAGATTCACCAAAATCTATAGGGTTCGTACTATGATGACTTACAATATGCGTACCAACTTTCAGGTTAATCGAACGAAGCGTTTAGACGCTAGCGTGTTCACCCACAGACATACACACATACACACATACACACACACATACATACATCATCGTAAAAATAGTGAAAACGGACTCAGGGGACCTCAAAACGTATAGAAACATCAAAATCTCGAATTCGGATTTTTGACATGATTACAATACTTTCCTCACTATAGTGTTCGGAAAGTAAAAAGTTATATTTTTACGAATACATGTGTTAGCCTCCTACACATTTACACAGATAATTGGAAAATTCCTCACAATCACATGCTACAACCGAAACGCAATTTAAGCATTACTTTTTACAGGGTGATCCAAAATGTTTTGACTTTTGTTTAGTTTTTTACTGGTCCTCTTTTTCTCTTCAAGATAAAACTTTTGCTGATATATATGAAGTATAAGATGTTCTTTACACCCCCAAAGATTCAAGATATTTCCTGCAGAATTTTTCTGGATATTTGACAAAACCTGCAAATTCGAAAGTGTCCAAATACATATTGGTAGATCGTGTAGTAGGTGAATCTAGAAAGTAATATTCCAGACATTTTTGATTCAACGGGAAAAAAAAAAAAATTTCTTTAACAGAAATTTTTCATAAAAAAACTAGTATGTTGTGGCCACCACAAGACTTTCTTCTATATTTTCCTATACATATTCAATCAGTAACAATATTAAAAAAAAAAAGTAAGATTTTTTTTTCTAAGTTTTTTTTTTTTTTTTTTTTTTGTTGTTTGTAAAAAGCAATACATATTCAATCAGTAACAATATTAAAAAAAAAAAATTAAAAATTACGATTTTTTTTTTTTTTTTTGTTAAATTAAAAAAAAATCGATAACTTTGTTTTAAATTATCACCGATTTATAGTTTAACCATTCATTTTAAAGGTATTGACGAGATCTTTCGAGATCCCATCTTCAAAATTTACCCTCCCCGGGGGGTACTTCCCCCCAGGGGGGTAGCGATGACCCCACATGCACAGAAATTTTTTCCTAGTTAACTATTACTATCATCAATAACTCATATTAATTTTACAATCACAAGTTAAAAATAACTCTCATTATGTACATTTATACGAAATTTTGTCCTATACTGCCATGTTAAAAATTTAGAAAACATGAGATCACAGCGCCACCTGTTGAGCAATTGATCCCCAGATGTAATGAGCACTAGTTTATGTCAGGGGCCAACTTTATTACAAGTTTGGTTGAATTTCGTGAAAAAAAAAAATACCATTTTTTTTCTAAGTTTTTTTTCGTTAAAAGTACAAAAAATCGATAACTTTGTTTTAAATTATCACAGAATTATGGTTCAACCATTCGTTTTAAAGGTATTGACGAGACCTTTCGAAAGATACCCATCTTGAAACTTTGCACCCCGGGGGAGGGAACCGATGCCCCCCACATGCACAAAATTTTTTCCCTAGATAACTACTACTATTATCAATGAGATCTTTCGAAAGATACCCATTGTCAAAATTTACTCCCCCCGGGGGGGGGGGGGGGTACTTCCCCCCCAGGGGGGGAAGCGATGCCCCCCCCATGCACAAAATTTTTTTCCTAGTTAAATACTACTATTAACAATAATTCATATTAATTTTACAATCAGAAGTTTAAAATAACTCTTATTATGCACATTTATACGAAATTTTGTCCTATACTGCCATGTTAAAAATTTAGATAAAATGCGATCACAGCGCCACCTGTTGAGCTTTTGATCCCCAAATGTAATCAGCACCAGTTTATGTCGGGTACCAACTAAATACCAAGTTTGGTTAAATTTCGTTAAAAAAAAAAAGAAAAAAAAAGATATTTTTTCTAAGTTTTTTTCGTTAAAAGTAAAAAAAATCGATAACTTTGTTTTAAATTATCACAGATTTATGGTTCAACCATTCGTTTTAAAGGTATTGACGAGACTTTTGGAAAGATACCCATCTTGAAACTTTGCATCCCGGGGGGGGGGAACCGATGCCCCCACATGCACAAAATTTTTTTCCTAGTTACCTACTACTATTATCAATAATTCATATTAATTTTACAATCACAAGTTTAAAATAACTCTCATTATGCCCATTTATACGAAATTTTGTCCTATGCTGCCATGTTAAAAATTTGCATAAAATGCGATCACAGCGCCACCTGTTGAGCTATTGATCCCTAAATCTAATCAGCGCCAGTTAATGTCATGGTGCAACTAAATACCAAGTTTGGTTAAATTTCATTTATTGGGTCGTGAGATACAGCGTCCACAAAAAAATGATACAGGCAGACAGACATTTTCTAAAAGCTATTAATTCGTGTTCTGGGCATCCCAAAACATGTAAAACCATCAAAAGACGGAGGTCGAAAATTTTCGCGAATCCAATACTTTCTCTATATTATATATAGAAGAAAGTAATAAAATAATAATAATATATAATTTCAAATAATATATACATATCAATATTATATACATTAACCCCTTAACGCGCGGTGTCCTCGCTGCGAGGACGCAAAATTTAAGATCCAGTCGCAAAAATTCATCCCGGAAATTTTTTAGCAAAAATTTACGTTTATAACATATCAGAAAAGGCCGGTTTTTTAAACTTTAAACTTTAAAATTTCTTTTAGTTTAATTTAGTTCGTGAATTCCGGTGGCAGTATAATTTAAATGTTTCAAATTGTCTTGCGCCGAAAAGGGTTAAATAATATATACATATCAATATTATATACATTATATACATTATTAATAATATATATATCAATATTATGTACATTAAAAAATATATACATATCAAAGAATCACTATAAGACCACATAGTATTAAATTTTATGTTTTATTCCCTACTGCAGCTAAAATCCCTGAATTGAGGAAAGGGATATTTCTTTCTAAAAGTTTTTAACTTTTCATCATATCAGTGAAAAAAAAAAAAAAAAAAAAAAATCCAAGGAAATGCATTGAGATGAGTTTGAGTTCGTAAATTTTTCCAATTTTAGTTCTTCAGTCAAGTTTTCTATTTAGATTAAAGGAGTATAAATAGAAAAAAAAAATACTTTGCATTGAAAATTTTCAAACTATTTAAATTTTCTCTTGTGACACATAATCCGGTATTAAACAGAAATTTACTCTTATTAATTTAACTTCTGAAATAAAAAGACGAATTTCAGTTATTTTTCCTTAAATAAACTTTTGCCTAAAATATCAATTTCCAAAACTTTTTCTTTTAATAAATTATTTTCTAATATATATATATATATTAGAAAGATTTCATATGACTTTGTTCTATATTAATGGAAGAAAGTATTGGATTTTTAAAAATCTTTGACTTCTTGTTTTTAACGAATTTTACGTTGAGATATTCTTGATTTGACTATTTTCACTAAATGTTTATCGGTCTTTCATCCTGTGTATATGACAAAATTTTTGTGCAGTCCTAACTGAAAAATAGATACACAGAATTTCACAAAAGTTTTTATTTGATTGCATCTTGACATATATTGGTACTGATAAACAATTGGTGTATATTTCGCTATAGGTGGCTCTAATACATTTAGATCTCTTTGATTTACTGAAAGACTAAATCTCAAGTTATATCACTCAATTTCTGAGTGTAAATGCATAAAACACGACATCTGAGGGGCTATTATGGAACCATAGCCTCCTAAACTAGATGCCTATCGTGTGGCTCGGATACTCGACACCAGTGGAAGCGGTAGACAGTGCCACCTGGTTCAGATTGTGCGACATTTTTATTCAACTGTCACCAATAATTTTAAGAAGTGATATATGATATATGTAATCGACGTTTCTTCGATTCTATTCGACTTCTATGTGTATCATATCCCACGTTTAAAAATATTTGGTGGCTGTTGAATAAAAAAGTCGCGCAATCTGTACCAAGTGGCGCTGACTGCCGCTTCAATAGTTGCCAAGTTTCCGAGCCACGCGACAGGCATCTAGTTTAGGAGGCTATGATGGAACACTATGCTTATTCAAATATATACACATCTGTCGACAGGTAGCACAATTTTGCTGCAATTTATTCCATGTACGGGAAGGCTCTATTTAAGATTTTATAGCATAAAAATGCATAAATTTAATATGTTAATTGGCCAATGGGATAAAGAATGCTGTTATAACTTGGGTGTACATCGACCAACAGTTGTCTTTGCTAATAGGCATTTTCTGTGATTTTCCTTATGGTTACATCATCTCAGTGTTTATTGACTAAATACGCATTAAATTGCTTATGTAAAAATTTTATTATGAAAAATTATAATTCAGGTATCATCTAAAAATGTAATTTTCGTTAAAAACAATCGATTTTCCAATTTTGCCGAAATAATATAATCTTTCCTGTTTCTAAAACTGTTTTATTTCTGTCTTGTGTTGAAGCAGAATTATAATTGTTTGAAAATTGGTTATCCCATATTTAAAGAGCCGGGAATCAAAATTGCCACCAGTGTTTTCTCGAATTTCTGTTTCTTAATGGCTGGTTTATCTAAAAACATCATGACACAAACACTTCCGCAGAAAATAACATGAAATTTTGCAGGAATGTTGCATAACTAGTATTAAAAGGAATACACTATATTCATTAATATGAAAAACAAATTTTTATTTTATTGTTGTTTGTACTTAAAGCTGCAGACGATTATCGGAATTTTTTTATACTTAAGGAATTACACAATTTTTTCTTTCATTTTTGAACTATCGTATTTTACGGGAATGTCAATTTGTCGAAATCTTTTGCCATTTTTTTTCAACTTTAATATTTAAAAATTATAGTTTTTTTTTTTTTTTTTTGCCTAAATTTCTTATTTATATCATACTTTCAATCAAAAATAAATAAATAAGAAAAATAATAATAAAGTAAATGGACAAATAGAGTTATGACGGTAAAAATTTGATATAAAAATGTCTCCGAAGGTCTATTGATGTATATATTTATGTTAACCAGTGGGCGATGCTGTAATTTAGAATGACTTGGTTGCCTACCGGAAGCCCGAATCCTAAATTTTCAGCTGCCGTGGACAGGTCTGCAACAATACTGGGATATGATTTTAACCAAACAACTATAATAGTGGATTACAAAATAGCTGTGTAATGAATGCTTCACCAAAAGGTTTTCCAGGTGTTACCGTAAAAGACTGTTTTTTCCATTATAATTGGGATGGAACACGGGCGAAGAATTCATACTACTATCAATGTAAGAAAATTTTCTACTTCTTAAATGAATGATATTATAGGTAGAGAAATTTCTTAAACAGATTCCGGTATGAATTATGCACCAGTGTTCCATCCCTGCATTACAATTAAGCACTACAGCGTAATTTTAGTAGACTAGGATTATCTGTGCTTAAAAATAATTTCTGAAGTAATGAAATGGAATCGATCTTGTGTTCCGCATTGGCTTTAGTTAGAATAGAAGATATTGATGATGCATGGTTAAAAGTTGCTATAGACGCACATTTACCTGAACATCTGGCATATAAAAGATGTCAAGAATTTCTTGATTACTTCGTTAGTATATGGTTGGAAGGTAAATAGTTTCAAACATTTCAAATTAATTTCAATCTAAATATACATAATAATAAGTATAAATTATGGTAATTCTGAATTTGCATAATTTATTTACATACCTACCTACAAAAATGATCACAAATATTTTATTTTTCCGGCTGGGATTACGGTGCCTCGGTCTTATGATCGATCTTAATCTTACGATTCGACGCAAGAATGGACGAGTTTAAGAACGATCTTAACTTGGTATTGCGGTGCCTCAAGTGTAAGTCCTCATTTGTCCTGAACGGGAGAAACGAGCCAGCCAACTAGAGACGCAGAACGACCTATGTTGTGAGTGCGCACGCATCCAGTTACGATTTGACTTAAGATAACTCTGAAGTCGTCATAAGATAGTGAGACACTGCAATACGACTTGCGTTTTGTTTACGTCTTAAGACTGAAATTGCACTTAAGATAGTCTTAAACGAGGCACTGCAATCCCAGCCTTACGCCATAAGTATGTAACCAGCTTGGTAACTTCAGTGGCAGCACTATGAATCGGATCCCGGAAAAAAGGGCAACCGGAAAAAAAGGCACCGTTAAAAAAAGGCACCGGAAAAATGGCAACCGAAAAAAAGGACACTTTTCCGGTTCGCAAATCGCAAAATAGTAAAAGAATGGCTTTCAAATTACATTTTTAGAGATTTCAATTGTTGGTACAACATTTATTTAGTATATACCTGGGGGGAAGGGGTGAGGAGGGGTAGGACTAGATCGAAAAAAAAATTGTTTTTATACAATTCTCTTACCGATTTTTATGAAACTTTGTATAATTGCGTACAGTTTGTGAAAAAATTACCGCAAGTGACAAACGTACTTCGGGGGGGGGGGGGGGTCTAAGGGGGAAGAGGAAAATGAAATTTTTTTTTCTTATATCACCATTTTACCGATATATTCTATAGCTATCATTTACTTTTTAAGAAGATCACAGTGGGTGTATTATATACCTGAAGGGGGAGGGGGCGCAGATGGAAATAAAATGGAACACTATGCTTATTCAAATATATACACATCTGTCGACAGGTAGCACATTTTTTTATACTTAAGGAATTACACAATTTTTTCTTTCATTTTTGAACTATCGTATTTTACGGGAATGTCAATTTGTCGAAATCTTTTGCCATTTTTTTTCAACTTTAATATTTAAAAATTATAGTTTTTTTTTTTTTTTTTGGCCTAAATTTCTTATTTATATCATACTTTCAATCAAAAATAAATAAATAAGAAAAATAATAATAAAGTAAATGGACAAATAGAGTTATGACGGTAAAAATTTGATATAAAAATGTCTCCGAAGGTCTATTGATGTATATATTTATGTTAACCAGTGGGCGATGCTGTAATTTAGAATGACTTGGTTGCCTAGCGGAAGCCCGAATCCTAAATTTTCAGCTGCCGTGGACAGGTCTGCAACAATACTGGGATATGATTTTAACCAAACAACTATAATAGTGGATTACAAAATAGCTGTGTAATGAATGCTTCACCAAAAGGTTTTCCAGGTGTTACCGTAAAAGACTGTTTTTTCCATTATAACAGGGATGGAACACGGGCGAAGAATTCATACTACTATCAATGTAAGAAAATTTTCTACTTCTTAAATGAATGATATTATAGGTAGAGAAATTTATTAAACAGATTCCGGTATGAATTATGCACCCGTGTTCCATCCCTGCATTACAATTAAGCACTACAGCGTAATTTTAGTAGACTAGGATTATCTGTGCTTAAAAATAATTTCTGAAGTAATGAAATGGAATCGATCTTGTGTTCCGCATTGGCTTTAGTTAGAATAGAAGATATTGATGATGCATGGTTAAAAGTTGCTATAGACGCACATTTACCTGAACATCTGGCATATAAAAGATGTCAAGAATTTCTTGATTACTTCGTTAGTATATGGTTGGAAGGTAAATAGTTTCAAACATTTCAAATTAATTTCAATCTAAATATACATAATAATAAGTATAAATTATGGTAATTCTGAATTTGCATAATTTATTTACATACCTACCTACAAAAATGATCACAAATATTTTAATTTTCCGGCTGGGATTACGGTGCCTCGGTCTTATGATCGATCTTAATCTTACGATTCGACGCAAGAATGGACGAGTTTAAGAACGATCTTAACTTGGTATTGCGGTGCCTCAAGTGTAAGTCCTCATTTGTCCTGAACGGGAGAAACGAGCCAGCGAACTGGAGACGCAGAACAACCTATGTTGTGAGTGCGCACGCATCCAGTTACGATTTGACTTGAGATAACTCTGAAGTCGTCATAAGATAGTGAGACACTGCAATACGACTTGCGTTTTGTTTACGTCTTAAGACTGAAATTACACTTAAGATAGTCTTAAACGAGGCACTGCAATCCCAGCCTTACGCCATAAGTATGTAACCAGCTTGGTAACTTCAGTGGCAGCACTATGAATCGGATCCCGGAAAAAAGGGCAACCGGAAAAAAAGGTACCGTTAAAAAAAGGCACCGGAAAAATGGCAACCGAAAAAAAGGACACTTTTCCGGTTCGCAAATCGCAAAATAGTAAAAGAATGGCTTTCAAATTACATTTTTAGAGATTTCAATTGTTGGTACAACATTTATTTAGTATATACCTGGGGGGAAGGGGTGAGGAGGGGTAGGACTAGATCGAAAAAAAAATTGTTTTTATACAATTCTCTTACCGATTTTTATGAAACTTTGTATAATTGCGTACAGTTTGTGAAAAAATTACCGCAAGTGACAAACGACAAACGTACTTCGGGGGGGGGGGGGTCTAAGGGGGAAGAGGAAAATGAAATTTTTTTTTCTTATATCACCATTTTACCGATATATTCTATAGCTATCATTTACTTTTTAAGAAGATCACAGTGGGTGTATTATATACCTGAAGGGGGAGGGGGCGCAGATGGAAATAAAATGGAACACTATGCTTATTCAAATATATGCACATCTGTCGACAGGTAGCACAATTTTTTTATACTTAAGGAATTACACAATTTTTTCTTTCATTTTTGAACTATCGTATTTTACGGGAATGTCAATTTGTCGAAATCTTTTGCCATTTTTTTTCAACTTTAATATTTAAAAATTATAGTTTTTTTTTTTTTTTTTGGCCTAAATTTCTTATTTATATCATACTTTCAATCAAAAATAAATAAATAAGAAAAATAATAATAAAGTAAATGGAAAAATAGAGTTATGACGGTAAAAATTTGATATAAAAATGTCTCCGAAGGTCTATTGATGTATATATTTATGTTAACCAGTGGGCGATGCTGTAATTTAGAATGACTTGGTTGCCTACCGGAAGCCCGAATCCTAAATTTTCAGCTGCCGTGGACAGGTCTGCAACAATACTGGGATATGATTTTAACCAAACAACTATAATAGTGGATTACAAAATAGCTGTGTAATGAATGCTTCACCAAAAGGTTTTCCAGGTGTTACCGTAAAAGACTGTTTTTTCCATTATAACAGGGATGGAACACGGGCGAAGAATTCATACTACTATCAATGTAAGAAAATTTTCTACTTCTTAAATGAATGATATTATAGGTAGAGAAATTTCTTAAACAGATTCCGGTTTGAATTATGCACCCGTGTTCCATCCCTGCATTACAATTAAGCACTACAGCGTAATTTTAGTAGACTAGGATTATCTGTGCTTAAAAATAATTTCTGAAGTAATGAAATGGAATCGATCTTGTGTTCCGCATTGGCTTTAGTTAGAATAGAAGATATTGATGATGCATGGTTAAAAGTTGCTATAGACGCACATTTACCTGAACATCTGGCATATAAAAGATGTCAAGAATTTCTTGATTACTTCGTTAGTATATGGTTGGAAGGTAAATAGTTTCAAACATTTCAAATTAATTTCAATCTAAATATACATAATAATAAGTATAAATTATGGTAATTCTGAATTTGCATAATTTATTTACATACCTACCTACAAAAATGATCACAAATATTTTAATTTTCCGGCTGGGATTACGGTGCCTCGGTCTTATGATCGATCTTAATCTTACGATTCGGCGCAAGAATGGACGAGTTTAAGAACGATCTTAACTTGGTATTGCGGTGCCTCAAGTGTAAGTCCTCATTTGTCCTGAACGGGAGAAACGAGCCAGCCAACTGGAGACGCAGAACGACCTATGTTGTGAGTGCGCACGCATCCAGTTACGATTTGACTTGAGATAACTCTGAAGTCGTCATAAGATAGTGAGACACTGCAATACGACTTGCGTTTTGTTTACGTCTTAAGACTGAAATTACACTTAAGATAGTCTTAAACGAGGCACTGCAATCCCAGCCTTACGCCATAAGTATGTAACCAGCTTGGTAACTTCAGTGGCAGCACTACGAATCGGATCCCGGAAAAAAGGGCAACCGGAAAAAAAGGCACCGGTAAAAAAAGGCACCGGAAAAACGGCAACCGAAAAAAAGGTCACCGAAAAAAAGGACACTTTTCCGGTTCGCAAATCGCAAAATAGTAAAAGAATGGCTTTCAAATTACATTTTTAGAGATTTCAATTGTTGGTACAACATTTATTTAGTATATACCTGGGGGGAAGGGGTGAGGAGGGGTAGGACTAGATCGAAAAAAAAATTGTTTTTATACAATTCTCTTACCGATTTTTATGAAACTTTGTATAATTGCGTACAGTTTGTGAAAAAATTACCGCAAGTGACAAACGACAAACGTACTTCGGGGGGGGGTCTAAGGGGGAAGAGGAAAATGAAATTTTTTTTTCTTATATCACCATTTTACCGATATATTCTATAGCTATCATTTACTTTTTAAGAAGATCACAGTGGGTGTATTATATACCTGAAGGGGGAGGGGGCGCAGATGGAAATAAAATGGAACACTATGCTTATTCAAATATATACACATCTGTCGACAGGTAGCACAATTTTTTTATACTTAAGGAATTACACAATTTTTTCTTTCATTTTTGAACTATCGTATTTTACGGGAATGTCAATTTGTCGAAAACTTTTGCCATTTTTTTTCAACTTTAATATTTAAAAATTATAGTTTTTTTTTTTTTTTTTTTTTGGCCTAAATTTCTTATTTATATCATACTTTCAATCAAAAATAAATAAATAAGAAAAATAATAATAAAGTAAATGGACAAATAGAGTTATGACGGTAAAAATTTGATATAAAAATGTCTCCGAAGGTCTATTGATGTATATATTTATGTTAACCAGTGGGCGATGCTGTAATTTAGAATGACTTGGTTGCCTACCGGAAGCCCGAATCCTAAATTTTCAGCTGCCGTGGACAGGTCTGCAACAATACTGGGATATGATTTTAACCAAACAACTATAATAGTGGATTACAAAATAGCTGTGTAATGAATGCTTCACCAAAAGGTTTTCCAGGTGTTACCGTAAAAGACTGTTTTTTCCATTATAATTGGGATGGAACACGGGCGAAGAATTCATACTACTATCAATGTAAGAAAATTTTCTACTTCTAAAATGAATGATATTATAGGTAGAGAAATTTCTTAAACAGATTCCGGTATGAATTATGTACCAGTGTTCCATCCCTGCATTACAATTAAGCACTACAGCGTAATTTTAGTAGACTAGGATTATCTGTGCTTAAAAATAATTTCTGAAGTAATGAAATGGAATCGATCTTGTGTTCCGCATTGGCTTTAGTTAGAATAGAAGATATTGATGATGCATGGTTAAAAGTTGCTATAGACGCACATTTACCTGAACATCTGGCATATAAAAGATGTCAAGAATTTCTTGATTACTTCGTTAGTATATGGTTGGAAGGTAAATAGTTTCAAACATTTCAAATTAATTTCAATCTAAATATACATAATAATAAGTATAAATTATGGTAATTCTGAATTTGCATAATTTATTTACATACCTACCTACAAAAATGATCACAAATATTTTATTTTTCCGACTGGGATTACGGTGCCTCGGTCTTATGATCGATCTTAATCTTACGATTCGACGCAAGAATGGACGAGTTTAAGAACGATCTTAACTTGGTATTGCGGTGCCTCAAGTGTAAGTCCTCATTTGTCCTGAACGGGAGAAACGAGCCAGCCAACTAGAGACGCAGAACGACCTATGTTGTGAGTGCGCACGCATCCAGTTACGATTTGACTTAAGATAACTCTGAAGTCGTCATAAGATAGTGAGACACTGCAATACGACTTGCGTTTTGTTTACGTCTTAAGACTGAAATTACACTTAAGATAGTCTTAAACGAGGCACTGCAATCCCAGCCTTACGCCATAAGTATGTAACCAGCTTGGTAACTTCAGTGGCAGCACTATGAATCGGATCCCGGAAAAAAGGGCAACCGGAAAAAAAGGCACCGTTAAAAAAAGGCACCGGAAAAATGGCAACCGAAAAAAAGGACACTTTTCCGGTTCGCAAATCGCAAAATAGTAAAAGAATGGCTTTCAAATTACATTTTTAGAGATTTCAATTGTTGGTACAACATTTATTTAGTATATACCTGGGGGGAAGGGGTGAGGAGGGGTAGGACTAGATCGAAAAAAAAATTGTTTTTATACAATTCTCTTACCGATTTTTATGAAACTTTGTATAATTGCGTACAGTTTGTGAAAAAATTACCGCAAGTGACAAACGTACTTCGGGGGGGGGGGGGGTCTAAGGGGGAAGAGGAAAATGAAAATTTTTTTTCTTATATCACCATTTTACCGATATATTCTATAGCTATCATTTACTTTTTAAGAAGATCACAGTGGGTGTATTATATACCTGAAGGGGGAGGGGGCGCAGATGGAAATAAAATGGAACACTATGCTTATTCAAATATATACACATCTGTCGACAGGTAGCACATTTTTTTATACTTAAGGAATTACACAATTTTTTCTTTCATTTTTGAACTATCGTATTTTACGGGAATGTCAATTTGTCGAAATCTTTTGCCATTTTTTTTCAACTTTAATATTTAAAAATTATAGTTTTTTTTTTTTTTTTGGCCTAAATTTCTTATTTATATCATACTTTCAATCAAAAATAAATAAATAAGAAAAATAATAATAAAGTAAATGGACAAATAGAGTTATGACGGTAAAAATTTGATATAAAAATGTCTCCGAAGGTCTATTGATGTATATATTTATGTTAACCAGTGGGCGATGCTGTAATTTAGAATGACTTGGTTGCCTACCGGAAGCCCGAATCCTAAATTTTCAGCTGCCGTGGACAGGTCTGCAACAATACTGGGATATGATTTTAACCAAACAACTATAATAGTGGATTACAAAATAGCTGTGTAATGAATGCTTCACCAAAAGGTTTTCCAGGTGTTACCGTAAAAGACTGTTTTTTCCATTATAACAGGGATGGAACACGGGCGAAGAATTCATACTACTATCAATGTAAGAAAATTTTCTACTTCTTAAATGAATGATATTATAGGTAGAGAAATTTCTTAAACAGATTCCGGTATGAATTATGCACCCGTGTTCCATCCCTGCATTACAATTAAGCACTACAGCGTAATTTTAGTAGACTAGGATTATCTGTGCTTAAAAATAATTTCTGAAGTAATGAAATGGAATCGATCTTGTGTTCCGCATTGGCTTTAGTTAGAATAGAAGATATTGATGATGCATGGTTAAAAGTTGCTATAGACGCACATTTACCTGAACATCTGGCATATAAAAGATGTCAAGAATTTCTTGATTACTTCGTTAGTATATGGTTGGAAGGTAAATAGTTTCAAACATTTCAAATTAATTTCAATCTAAATATACATAATAATAAGTATAAATTATGGTAATTCTGAATTTGCATAATTTATTTACATACCTACCTACAAAAATGATCACAAATATTTTAATTTTCCGGCTGGGATTACGGTGCCTCGGTCTTATGATCGATCTTAATCTTACGATTCGACGCAAGAATGGACGAGTTTAAGAACGATCTTAACTTGGTATTGCGGTGCCTCAAGTGTAAGTCCTCATTTGTCCTGAACGGGAGAAACGAGCCAGCGAACTGGAGACGCAGAACAACCTATGTTGTGAGTGCGCACGCATCCAGTTACGATTTGAGTTGAGATAACTCTGAAGTCGTCATAAGATAGTGAGACACTGCAATACGACTTGCGTTTTGTTTACGTCTTAAGACTGAAATTACACTTAAGATAGTCTTAAACGAGGCACTGCAATCCCAGCCTTACGCCATAAGTATGTAACCAGCTTGGTAACTTCAGTGGCAGCACTATGAATCGGATCCCGGAAAAAAGGGCAACCGGAAAAAAAGGTACCGTTAAAAAAAGGCACCGGAAAAATGGCAACCGAAAAAAAGGACACTTTTCCGGTTCGCAAATCGCAAAATAGTAAAAGAATGGCTTTCAAATTACATTTTTAGAGATTTCAATTGTTGGTACAACATTTATTTAGTATATACCTGGGGGGAAGGGGTGAGGAGGGGTAGGACTAGATCGAAAAAAAAATTGTTTTTATACAATTCTCTTACCGATTTTTATGAAACTTTGTATAATTGCGTACAGTTTGTGAAAAAATTACCGCAAGTGACAAACGTACTTCGGGGGGGGGGGGGGGGTGTCTAAGGGGGAAGAGGAAAATGAAATT
Source organism: Salticus scenicus (assembly GCA_963930645.1). Lineage (NCBI taxonomy): Eukaryota > Metazoa > Arthropoda > Arachnida > Araneae > Salticidae > Salticus > Salticus scenicus. The sequence continues at coordinate 82,142,391 of OZ005659.1, read as the reverse complement.
TTTTTTTCTTATATCACCATTTTACCGATATATTCTATAGCTATCATTTACTTTTTAAGAAGATCACAGTGGGTGTATTATATACCTGAAGGGGGAGGGGGCGCAGATGGAAATGAAATGGAACACTATGCTTATTCAAATATATGCACATCTGTCGACAGGTAGCACAATTTTTTTATACTTAAGGAATTACACAATTTTTTCTTTCATTTTTGAACTATCGTATTTTACGGGAATGTCAATTTGTCGAAATCTTTTGCCATTTTTTTTCAACTTTAATATTTAAAAATTATAGTTTTTTTTTTTTTTTTGGCCTAAATTTCTTATTTATATCATACTTTCAATCAAAAATAAATAAATAAGAAAAATAATAATAAAGTAAATGGAAAAATAGAGTTATGACGGTAAAAATTTGATATAAAAATGTCTCCGAAGGTCTATTGATGTATATATTTATGTTAACCAGTGGGCGATGCTGTAATTTAGAATGACTTGGTTGCCTACCGGAAGCCCGAATCCTAAATTTTCAGCTGCCGTGGACAGGTCTGCAACAATACTGGGATATGATTTTAACCAAACAACTATAATAGTGGATTACAAAATAGCTGTGTAATGAATGCTTCACCAAAAGGTTTTCCAGGTGTTACCGTAAAAGACTGTTTTTTCCATTATAACAGGGATGGAACACGGGCGAAGAATTCATACTACTATCAATGTAAGAAAATTTTCTACTTCTTAAATGAATGATATTATAGGTAGAGAAATTTCTTAAACAGATTCCGGTATGAATTATGCACCCGTGTTCCATCCCTGCATTACAATTAAGCACTACAGCGTAATTTTAGTAGACTAGGATTATCTGTGCTTAAAAATAATTTCTGAAGTAATGAAATGGAATCGATCTTGTGTTCCGCATTGGCTTTAGTTAGAATAGAAGATATTGATGATGCATGGTTAAAAGTTGCTATAGACGCACATTTACCTGAACATCTGGCATATAAAAGATGTCAAGAATTTCTTGATTACTTCGTTAGTATATGGTTGGAAGGTAAATAGTTTCAAACATTTCAAATTAATTTCAATCTAAATATACATAATAATAAGTATAAATTATGGTAATTCTGAATTTGCATAATTTATTTACATACCTACCTACAAAAATGATCACAAATATTTTAATTTTCCGGCTGGGATTACGGTGCCTCGGTCTTATGATCGATCTTAATCTTACGATTCGACGCAAGAATGGACGAGTTTAAGAACGATCTTAACTTGGTATTGCGGTGCCTCAAGTGTAAGTCCTCATTTGTCCTGAACGGGAGAAACGAGCCAGCGAACTGGAGACGCAGAACAACCTATGTTGTGAGATCCAGTTACGATTTGAGTTGAGATAACTCTGAAGTCGTCATAAGATAGTGAGACACTGCAATACGACTTGCGTTTTGTTTACGTCTTAAGACTGAAATTACACTTAAGATAGTCTTAAACGAGGCACTGCAATCCCAGCCTTACGCCATAAGTATGTAACCAGCTTGGTAACTTCAGTGGCAGCACTATGAATCGGATCCCGGAAAAAAGGGCAACCGGAAAAAAAGGTACCGTTAAAAAAAGGCACCGGAAAAATGGCAACCGAAAAAAAGGACACTTTTCCGGTTCGCAAATCGCAAAATAGTAAAAGAATGGCTTTCAAATTACATTTTTAGAGATTTCAATTGTTGGTACAACATTTATTTAGTATATACCTGGGGGGAAGGGGTGAGGAGGGGTAGGACTAGATCGAAAAAAAAATTGTTTTTATACAATTCTCTTACCGATTTTTATGAAACTTTGTATAATTGCGTACAGTTTGTGAAAAAATTACCGCAAGTGACAAACGTACTTCGGGGGGGGGGGGGGTGTCTAAGGGGGAAGAGGAAAATGAAATTTTTTTTTCTTATATCACCATTTTACCGATATATTCTATAGCTATCATTTACTTTTTAAGAAGATCACAGTGGGTGTATTATATACCTGAAGGGGGAGGGGGCGCAGATGGAAATAAAATGGAACACTATGCTTATTCAAATATATGCACATCTGTCGACAGGTAGCACAATTTTTTTATACTTAAGGAATTACACAATTTTTTCTTTCATTTTTGAACTATCGTATTTTACGGGAATGTCAATTTGTCGAAATCTTTTGCCATTTTTTTTCAACTTTAATATTTAAAAATTATAGTTTTTTTTTTTTTTTTGGCCTAAATTTCTTATTTATATCATACTTTCAATCAAAAATAAATAAATAAGAAAAATAATAATAAAGTAAATGGAAAAATAGAGTTATGACGGTAAAAATTTGATATAAAAATGTCTCCGAAGGTCTATTGATGTATATATTTATGTTAACCAGTGGGCGATGCTGTAATTTAGAATGACTTGGTTGCCTACCGGAAGCCCGAATCCTAAATTTTCAGCTGCCGTGGACAGGTCTGCAACAATACTGGGATATGATTTTAACCAAACAACTATAATAGTGGATTACAAAATAGCTGTGTAATGAATGCTTCACCAAAAGGTTTTCCAGGTGTTACCGTAAAAGACTGTTTTTTCCATTATAACAGGGATGGAACACGGGCGAAGAATTCATACTACTATCAATGTAAGAAAATTTTCTACTTCTTAAATGAATGATATTATAGGTAGAGAAATTTCTTAAACAGATTCCGGTATGAATTATGCACCCGTGTTCCATCCCTGCATTACAATTAAGCACTACAGCGTAATTTTAGTAGACTAGGATTATCTGTGCTTAAAAATAATTTCTGAAGTAATGAAATGGAATCGATCTTGTGTTCCGCATTGGCTTTAGTTAGAATAGAAGATATTGATGATGCATGGTTAAAAGTTGCTATAGACGCACATTTACCTGAACATCTGGCATATAAAAGATGTCAAGAATTTCTTGATTACTTCGTTAGTATATGGTTGGAAGGTAAATAGTTTCAAACATTTCAAATTAATTTCAATCTAAATATACATAATAATAAGTATAAATTATGGTAATTCTGAATTTGCATAATTTATTTACATACCTACCTACAAAAATGATCACAAATATTTTAATTTTCCGGCTGGGATTACGGTGCCTCGGTCTTATGATCGATCTTAATCTTACGATTCGGCGCAAGAATGGACGAGTTTAAGAACGATCTTAACTTGGTATTGCGGTGCCTCAAGTGTAAGTCCTCATTTGTCCTGAACGGGAGAAACGAGCCAGCCAACTGGAGACGCAGAACGACCTATGTTGTGAGTGCGCACGCATCCAGTTACGATTTGACTTGAGATAACTCTGAAGTCGTCATAAGATAGTGAGACACTGCAATACGACTTGCGTTTTGTTTACGTCTTAAGACTGAAATTACACTTAAGATAGTCTTAAACGAGGCACTGCAATCCCAGCCTTACGCCATAAGTATGTAACCAGCTTGGTAACTTCAGTGGCAGCACTACGAATCGGATCCCAGAAAAAAGGGCAACCGGAAAAAAAGGCACCGGTAAAAAAAGGCACCGGAAAAACGGCAACCGAAAAAAAGGTCACCGAAAAAAAGGACACTTTTCCGGTTCGCAAATCGCAAAATAGTAAAAGAATGGCTTTCAAATTACATTTTTAGAGATTTCAATTGTTGGTACAACATTTATTTAGTATATACCTGGGGGGAAGGGGTGAGGAGGGGTAGGACTAGATCGAAAAAAAAATTGTTTTTATACAATTCTCTTACCGATTTTTATGAAACTTTGTATAATTGCGTACAGTTTGTGAAAAAATTACCGCAAGTGACAAACGACAAACGTACTTCGGGGGGGGGGGTCTAAGGGGGAAGAGGAAAATGAAAATTTTTTTTCTTATATCACCATTTTACCGATATATTCTATAGCTATCATTTACTTTTTAAGAAGATCACAGTGGGTGTATTATATACCTGAAGGGGGAGGGGGCGCAGATGGAAATAAAATGGAACACTATGCTTATTCAAATATATACACATCTGTCGACAGGTAGCACATTTTTTTATACTTAAGGAATTACACAATTTTTTCTTTCATTTTTGAACTATCGTATTTTACGGGAATGTCAATTTGTCGAAATCTGTTGCCATTTTTTTTCAACTTTAATATTTAAAAATTATAGTTTTTTTTTTTTTTTTTTTTTTTTGGCCTAAATTTCTTATTTATATCATACTTTCAATCAAAAATAAATAAATAAGAAAAATAATAATAAAGTAAATGGACAAATAGAGTTATGACGGTAAAAATTTGATATAAAAATGTCTCCGAAGGTCTATTGATGTATATATTTATGTTAACCAGTGGGCGATGCTGTAATTTAGAATGACTTGGTTGCCTACCGGAAGCCCGAATCCTAAATTTTCAGCTGCCGTGGACAGGTCTGCAACAATACTGGGATATGATTTTAACCAAACAACTATAATAGTGGATTACAAAATAGCTGTGTAATGAATGCTTCACCAAAAGGTTTTCCAGGTGTTACCGTAAAAGACTGTTTTTTCCATTATAACAGGGATGGAACACGGGCGAAGAATTCATACTACTATCAATGTAAGAAAATTTTCTACTTCTTAAATGAATGATATTATAGGTAGAGAAATTTCTTAAACAGATTCCGGTATGAATTATGCACCCGTGTTCCATCCCTGCATTACAATTAAGCACTACAGCGTAATTTTAGTAGACTAGGATTATCTGTGCTTAAAAATAATTTCTGAAGTAATGAAATGGAATCGATCTTGTGTTCCGCATTGGCTTTAGTTAGAATAGAAGATATTGATGATGCATGGTTAAAAGTTGCTATAGACGCACATTTACCTGAACATCTGGCATATAAAAGATGTCAAGAATTTCTTGATTACTTCGTTAGTATATGGTTGGAAGGTAAATAGTTTCAAACATTTCAAATTAATTTCAATCTAAATATACATAATAATAAGTATAAATTATGGTAATTCTGAATTTGCATAATTTATTTACATACCTACCTACAAAAATGATCACAAATATTTTAATTTTCCGGCTGGGATTACGGTGCCTCGGTCTTATGATCGATCTTAATCTTACGATTCGACGCAAGAATGGACGAGTTTAAGAACGATCTTAACTTGGTATTGCGGTGCCTCAAGTGTAAGTCCTCATTTGTCCTGAACGGGAGAAACGAGCCAGCGAACTGGAGACGCAGAACAACCTATGTTGTGAGTGCGCACGCATCCAGTTACGATTTGACTTGAGATAACTCTGAAGTCGTCATAAGATAGTGAGACACTGCAATACGACTTGCGTTTTGTTTACGTCTTAAGACTGAAATTACACTTAAGATAGTCTTAAACGAGGCACTGCAATCCCAGCCTTACGCCATAAGTATGTAACCAGCTTGGTAACTTCAGTGGCAGCACTATGAATCGGATCCCGGAAAAAAGGGCAACCGGAAAAAAAGGTACCGTTAAAAAAAGGCACCGGAAAAATGGCAACCGAAAAAAAGGACACTTTTCCGGTTCGCAAATCGCAAAATAGTAAAAGAATGGCTTTCAAATTACATTTTTAGAGATTTCAATTGTTGGTACAACATTTATTTAGTATATACCTGGGGGGAAGGGGTGAGGAGGGGTAGGACTAGATCGAAAAAAAAATTGTTTTTATACAATTCTCTTACCGATTTTTATGAAACTTTGTATAATTGCGTACAGTTTGTGAAAAAATTACCGCAAGTGACAAACGACAAACGTACTTCGGGGGGGGGGGTCTAAGGGGGAAGAGGAAAATGAAAATTTTTTTTCTTATATCACCATTTTACCGATATATTCTATAGCTATCATTTACTTTTTAAGAAGATCACAGTGGGTGTATTATATACCTGAAGGGGGAGGGGGCGCAGATGGAAATAAAATGGAACACTATGCTTATTCAAATATATACACATCTGTCGACAGGTAGCACAATTTTTTTATACTTAAGGAATTACACAATTTTTTCTTTCATTTTTGAACTATCGTATTTTACGGGAATGTCAATTTGTCGAAAACTTTTGCCATTTTTTTTCAACTTTAATATTTAAAAATTATAGTTTTTTTTTTTTTTTTTTTTTGGCCTAAATTTCTTATTTATGTCATACTTTCAATCAAAAATAAATAAATAAGAAAAATAATAATAAAGTAAATGGACAAATAGAGTTATGACGGTAAAAATTTGATATAAAAATGTCTCCGAAGGTCTATTGATGTATATATTTATGTTAACCAGTGGGCGATGCTGTAATTTAGAATGACTTGGTTGCCTACCGGAAGCCCGAATCCTAAATTTTCAGCTGCCGTGGACAGGTCTGCAACAATACTGGGATATGATTTTAACCAAACAACTATAATAGTGGATTACAAAATAGCTGTGTAATGAATGCTTCACCAAAAGGTTTTCCAGGTGTTACCGTAAAAGACTGTTTTTTCCATTATAATTGGGATGGAACACGGGCGAAGAATTCATACTACTATCAATGTAAGAAAATTTTCTACTTCTTAAATGAATGATATTATAGGTAGAGAAATTTCTTAAACAGATTCCGGTATGAATTATGTACCAGTGTTCCATCCCTGCATTACAATTAAGCACTACAGCGTAATTTTAGTAGACTAGGATTATCTGTGCTTAAAAATAATTTCTGAAGTAATGAAATGGAATCGATCTTGTGTTCCGCATTGGCTTTAGTTAGAATAGAAGATATTGATGATGCATGGTTAAAAGTTGCTATAGACGCACATTTACCTGAACATCTGGCATATAAAAGATGTCAAGAATTTCTTGATTACTTCGTTAGTATATGGTTGGAAGGTAAATAGTTTCAAACATTTCAAATTAATTTCAATCTAAATATACATAATAATAAGTATAAATTATGGTAATTCTGAATTTGCATAATTTATTTACATACCTACCTACAAAAATGATCACAAATATTTTATTTTTCCGGCTGGGATTACGGTGCCTCGGTCTTATGATCGATCTTAATCTTACGATTCGACGCAAGAATGGACGAGTTTAAGAACGATCTTAACTTGGTATTGCGGTGCCTCAAGTGTAAGTCCTCATTTGTCCTGAACGGGAGAAACGAGCCAGCCAACTAGAGACGCAGAACGACCTATGTTGTGAGTGCGCACGCATCCAGTTACGATTTGACTTAAGATAACTCTGAAGTCGTCATAAGATAGTGAGACACTGCAATACGACTTGCGTTTTGTTTACGTCTTAAGACTGAAATTACACTTAAGATAGTCTTAAACGAGGCACTGCAATCCCAGCCTTACGCCATAAGTATGTAACCAGCTTGGTAACTTCAGTGGCAGCACTATGAATCGGATCCCGGAAAAAAGGGCAACCGGAAAAAAAGGCACCGTTAAAAAAAGGCACCGGAAAAATGGCAACCGAAAAAAAGGACACTTTTCCGGTTCGCAAATCGCAAAATAGTAAAAGAATGGCTTTCAAATTACATTTTTAGAGATTTCAATTGTTGGTACAACATTTATTTAGTATATACCTGGGGGGAAGGGGTGAGGAGGGGTAGGACTAGATCGAAAAAAAAATTGTTTTTATACAATTCTCTTACCGATTTTTATGAAACTTTGTATAATTGCGTACAGTTTGTGAAAAAATTACCGCAAGTGACAAACGTACTTCGGGGGGGGGGGGTCTAAGGGGGAAGAGGAAAATGAAAATTTTTTTTCTTATATCACCATTTTACCGATATATTCTATAGCTATCATTTACTTTTTAAGAAGATCACAGTGGGTGTATTATATACCTGAAGGGGGAGGGGGCGCAGATGGAAATAAAATGGAACACTATGCTTATTCAAATATATACACATCTGTCGACAGGTAGCACATTTTTTTATACTTAAGGAATTACACAATTTTTTCTTTCATTTTTGAACTATCGTATTTTACGGGAATGTCAATTTGTCGAAATCTTTTGCCATTTTTTTTCAACTTTAATATTTAAAAATTATAGTTTTTTTTTTTTTTTTGGCCTAAATTTCTTATTTATATCATACTTTCAATCAAAAATAAATAAATAAGAAAAATAATAATAAAGTAAATGGACAAATAGAGTTATGACGGTAAAAATTTGATATAAAAATGTCTCCGAAGGTCTATTGATGTATATATTTATGTTAACCAGTGGGCGATGCTGTAATTTAGAATGACTTGGTTGCCTACCGGAAGCCCGAATCCTAAATTTTCAGCTGCCGTGGACAGGTCTGCAACAATACTGGGATATGATTTTAACCAAACAACTATAATAGTGGATTACAAAATAGCTGTGTAATGAATGCTTCACCAAAAGGTTTTCCAGGTGTTACCGTAAAAGACTGTTTTTTCCATTATAACAGGGATGGAACACGGGCGAAGAATTCATACTACTATCAATGTAAGAAAATTTTCTACTTCTTAAATGAATGATATTATAGGTAGAGAAATTTCTTAAACAGATTCCGGTATGAATTATGCACCCGTGTTCCATCCCTGCATTACAATTAAGCACTACAGCGTAATTTTAGTAGACTAGGATTATCTGTGCTTAAAAATAATTTCTGAAGTAATGAAATGGAATCGATCTTGTGTTCCGCATTGGCTTTAGTTAGAATAGAAGATATTGATGATGCATGGTTAAAAGTTGCTATAGACGCACATTTACCTGAACATCTGGCATATAAAAGATGTCAAGAATTTCTTGATTACTTCGTTAGTATATGGTTGGAAGGTAAATAGTTTCAAACATTTCAAATTAATTTCAATCTAAATATACATAATAATAAGTATAAATTATGGTAATTCTGAATTTGCATAATTTATTTACATACCTACCTACAAAAATGATCACAAATATTTTAATTTTCCGGCTGGGATTACGGTGCCTCGGTCTTATGATCGATCTTAATCTTACGATTCGACGCAAGAATGGACGAGTTTAAGAACGATCTTAACTTGGTATTGCGGTGCCTCAAGTGTAAGTCCTCATTTGTCCTGAACGGGAGAAACGAGCCAGCGAACTGGAGACGCAGAACAACCTATGTTGTGAGTGCGCACGCATCCAGTTACGATTTGACTTGAGATAACTCTGAAGTCGTCATAAGATAGTGAGACACTGCAATACGACTTGCGTTTTGTTTACGTCTTAAGACTGAAATTACACTTAAGATAGTCTTAAACGAGGCACTGCAATCCCAGCCTTACGCCATAAGTATGTAACCAGCTTGGTAACTTCAGTGGCAGCACTATGAATCGGATCCCGGAAAAAAGGGCAACCGGAAAAAAAGGTACCGTTAAAAAAAGGCACCGGAAAAATGGCAACCGAAAAAAAGGACACTTTTCCGGTTCGCAAATCGCAAAATAGTAAAAGAATGGCTTTCAAATTACATTTTTAGAGATTTCAATTGTTGGTACAACATTTATTTAGTATATACCTGGGGGGAAGGGGTGAGGAGGGGTAGGACTAGATCGAAAAAAAAATTGTTTTTATACAATTCTCTTACCGATTTTTATGAAACTTTGTATAATTGCGTACAGTTTCTGAAAAAATTACCGCAAGTGACAAACGACAAACGTACTTCGGGGGGGGGGTCTAAGGGGGAAGAGGAAAATGAAAATTTTTTTTCTTATATCACCATTTTACCGATATATTCTATAGCTATCATTTACTTTTTAAGAAGATCACAGTGGGTGTATTATATACCTGAAGGGGGAGGGGGCGCAGATGGAAATAAAATGGAACACTATGCTTATTCAAATATATACACATCTGTCGACAGGTAGCACAATTTTTTTATACTTAAGGAATTACACAATTTTTTCTTTCATTTTTGAACTATCGTATTTTACGGGAATGTCAATTTGTCGAAAACTTTTGCCATTTTTTTTCAACTTTAATATTTAAAAATTATAGTTTTTTTTGGCCTAAATTTCTTATTTATATCATACTTTCAATCAAAAATAAATAAATAAGAAAAATAATAATAAAGTAAATGGACAAATAGAGTTATGACGGTAAAAATTTGATATAAAAATGTCTCCGAAGGTCTATTGATGTATATATTTATGTTAACCAGTGGGCGATGCTGTAATTTAGAATGACTTGGTTGCCTACCGGAAGCCCGAATCCTAAATTTTCAGCTGCCGTGGACAGGTCTGCAACAATACTGGGATATGATTTTAACCAAACAACTATAATAGTGGATTACAAAATAGCTGTGTAATGAATGCTTCACCAAAAGGTTTTCCAGGTGTTACCGTAAAAGACTGTTTTTTCCATTATAACAGGGATGGAACACGGGCGAAGAATTCATACTACTATCAATGTAAGAAAATTTTCTACTTCTTAAATGAATGATATTATAGGTAGAGAAATTTCTTAAACAGATTCCGGTATGAATTATGCACCCGTGTTCCATCCCTGCATTACAATTAAGCACTACAGCGTAATTTTAGTAGACTAGGATTATCTGTGCTTAAAAATAATTTCTGAAGTAATGAAATGGAATCGATCTTGTGTTCCGCATTGGCTTTAGTTAGAATAGAAGATATTGATGATGCATGGTTAAAAGTTGCTATAGACGCACATTTACCTGAACATCTGGCATATAAAAGATGTCAAGAATTTCTTGATTACTTCGTTAGTATATGGTTGGAAGGTAAATAGTTTCAAACATTTCAAATTAATTTCAATCTAAATATACATAATAATAAATATAAATTATGGTAATTCTGAATTTGCATAATTTATTTACATACCTACCTACAAAAATGATCACAAATATTTTAATTTTCCGGCTGGGATTACGGTGCCTCGGTCTTATGATCGATCTTAATCTTACGATTCGACGCAAGAATGGACGAGTTTAAGAACGATCTTAACTTGGTATTGCGGTGCCTCAAGTGTAAGTCCTCATCTGTCCTGAACGGGAGAAACGAGCCAGCCAACTAGAGACGCAGAACGACCTATGTTGTGAGTGCGCACGCATCCAGTTACGATTTGACTTAAGATAACTCTGAAGTCGTCATAAGATAGTGAGACACTGCAATACGACTTGCGTTTTGTTTACGTCTTAAGACTGAAATTACACTTAAGATAGTCTTAAACGAGGCACTGCAATCCCAGCCTTACGCCATAAGTATGTAACCAGCTTGGTAACTTCAGTGGCAGCACTACGAATCGGATCCCGGAAAAATGGGCAACCGGAAAAAAAGGCACCGGTAAAAAAAGGCACCGGAAAAACGGCAACCGAAAAAAAGGGCACCGAAAAAAAGGACACTTTTCCGGTTCGCAAATCGCAAAATAGTAAAAGAATGGCTTTCAAATTACATTTTTAGAGATTTCAATTGTTGGTACAACATTTATTTAGTATATACCTGGGGGGAAGGGGTGAGGAGGGGTAGGACTAGAACGAAAAAAAAATTGTTTTTATACAATTCTCTTACCGATTTTTATGAAACTTTGTATAATTGCGTACAGTTTGTGAAAAAATTACCGCAAGTGACAAACGTACTTTAGGGGGGGGGGTCTAAGGGGGAATAGGAAAATGAAATTTTTTTTTCTTATATCACCATTTTACCGATATATTCTATAGCTATCATTTACTTTTTAAGAAGATCACAGTGGGTGTATTATATACCTGAAGGGGGAGGGGGCGCAGATGGAAATAAAATATATTATTCTTTAAACTACCCTAATATTGATTTTAAAAAACTTTGCGTATATACCACTTACTGTTTAAAAAATATTACAATGAGTGTTACGCATATATGGGGGAGGGGTAAAAAATAGCTTGTTTTTATATCACCATGCTACATATTTATATTAAATTTTGTATGGCTTATCGCTTACTTTTTGTTAAAATAATAGTAAAAGTTACATATAGTTGAAAAAGGGGGGGGGGGGGAGCAAGTAGAGGGCAGATGAAAAATAAAATAATCTTTTTAAACAACACTTATAATCGATTTTTTCGGGACATTTTGGGTAAATATCACTTACGGTTAATGAAAAATTACACTGTGGTTACATATGCATTGGGTGGGGAGTGGGCAGGAGTACTGAAGAAAAGAAAATGAATATCCCTATATCCCTAAATTTATATCCCTATATTTTGCATTTTAATAAAATTTATTATAAATATCATTGAATGTTCAGGAAAATTTATTCTGATTGTTATTAATATCTTGGGGGGCTGGGGGGGGGGGCAGAAGAAAAAATGATTGCATAACTATCTTAATGTTGCCAATTTTAATTAAAATTTCAACAACTATATCACCTATTTTTAATGAAAAATTTCAAAGAGTGTTACATATACTTAAGAGGGGGGGGGTTGAATGGAAAAAATGATTGTTTTTAAATCACTTTGCTTTACATTTATAGGAAATTTTATATAAATATCTCTTATTTCTTATCAAAAATTGCAGAGAGGGTTACATTATCCGGTGAGAGTTAGGGGACTTATAGAAAGAATGTATTTTTTTTACCACCCTGTTGTCGATCTAATGAAACTTTGTAGAAATATTACTTACGTAATTCTTACTGTAATGTTTTATAAAAGGTATCAGTCTCTTTCTTTTCCTAAGTTTGTACGCAAAAATTCAATGTAAATCTGTAAAAAAGTGATTCAAAAAGGAAGTTTCTTCTTTAATATGTCCCTTTTGTCTCCCCCCCCCCACACACAGAATGTTTACGCTCTTGTTAATGATTAGCATGTGTTTTACAAGTAGAAATTAAGAAAAGTGCCCTTTTTTCCGCGCTGTTTACACTTGCTATTTGCAAAATACACGTGTGCTTGCAAAAATTTTTGAGGTTAAGGTGCAGAGAAAAACAAGATAATGTTTTTCATATCTTAACAACATTTTCTTTTTCTTTCCCCCTTATGACTCCTTAAATAATTTTGAAAACATATCTTTTACAAGCAGCTATTGTGAAAAGTGCCCTTTTTCCCGCGATCCGGATAAAAGGACACTTTTCTTAATTGTTACTTGTAAAATACTTGCTAAACATGAACGATAGCAACATTTTTTTTTGTTTCTACGAAAGGAGGGGGGGGGGATGGAACAGATTAAACAAAAAAATTCTGTTTTAGAATGATCTTTTCACCAATGTTTGATATTAACTAATGTCTGATATTAATAATACATGGAATTTTTGCATACTAACTTAGGAACTGAAAGATACTGCGATACATAGCCTTCTCTATAATTTTTCCTAATTAATAAATGATATTTATACAAAATTTCGCATAAATGTGAACAGTGTGATTAAAAAACAATATCTTTTTTCTCTCTCTGATACCCCCGTAACCCCCTCCCTCCCAAGTATAGGTAACACTCACCATAATTTTTCATTAAAAGTAGGTGATAGTTGTTGAAATTTTAATTAAAATTGGTAACATTGGGATATTTATGCATTCATTTTTCTCTTCTGACCCCCCCAGCCCCCCCCCCAAGACATATATAACAATCAGCGTAAATTTTCCTTAAAGGTAAGTGATGTTTATAATAAATTTTATTAAAATGTAAAATATAGGGATTTAAAAAATTAATTTTCTTTCAATTCAGTACGCTTGCCCCCCCCCTCCCCCCAAGACATATGTAACCTCACTGTAAATTTTCATTAACAGTAAGTGATATTTACACAAAATGTCCTTAAAAATCGATTATAAGTGTTGTTTAAAAAGATTATTTTATTTTTCATCTGCCCCCCACTTGCCCTCCCCCCTTTTCAACTATATATAACTTTCACTCTCATTTTAATAAAAAGTGAGTGATAAGTCATACAAAATTTCATATAAATAGGTTGCATGGTGATGTAACTTTTTTATCCCCTTTCCTTATCAACAATTCCCTTCCCCCTCCCAGATATGTGTAAAACTCACTGTAATTTTTTTAAAAGAGTATGTGGTATATACACAAAGTTTTTTAAAATCGATATTAGGTTAGTTTAAAGAAGAATATAATTTATTTCTATCAGTGCCACCCTTGCCCTCTCCCAGGTATATAATACACTCATTGTGACCTTCATAAAAAGTAAGTGATAGTTGTAGAATATGTCATTAAAATCGGTAAAATAGTGATATAAAAAAAAAAAAAATATTTTATTTTCCTCCCCCCTCCCCTAATTTTGTCTTACACTGTAATTTTTTTCCCAAATTGTACGCGATTATACAAAGTTTTATTAAAATCTGTAAAAAGGTGGCATAAAACACTTATTTTCTTTCGATCCGGTCCTACTCCTCTAATCCCCCCCCTCCTTTCCTCAGGCATATACTAAATGAATGTTGTATCAAATCAATTGAAATTTCTAAAAAATGTAATTTGAAAGTCATTCTTTAAATTCCTCATTTGATATTTACTATTTTGCGATTTGCGAATCGGGAAAGTACCCTTTTTCCCGGGTGTCCTTTTTTCCGGTGCCCTTTTTTCCGGAGCCCTTTTTTCCGGGATCCTTACGAATCATATTGAAGGTTGGTATCATGCTTTAAACAATGCAGTTTTAAAATCGCATGTTAATAATATTTATGAATTTATAAATCAAATAAAAGTCCAACAAGAGAACTTTGAGAATCAAATGGAATTATTGGATATAGACAATAAATCACCTACAGTGAAAAAACTATATTTGAAAAGTAAGGAAAAAATGATGTTATACATGAGTAACAACTATATTAACGAAGAAATAACACTGTAAGCATTTATATCTGCTGTTGGTTATTGTTTTGTATAGTTTTGTATTACTTATTGTATTAATACAACATGCTTTAGTACTAGTGTTAATTGATAAAGGACATTTTTTCAGGATTATTGTTATTATTATTATTATTATTCCAAATTCAGGCTTTCGGCGAGTCACCCAAGATGTTATCATGATGGCCACGATGCACATTTTTTATTTGTATTTATCTTTTTTTTTTTTTTTAATAAAAAAGCATTTTTAGCACACATTTTACGTCACTACTTCGTTTGTTCATTTATTTATTTTTGTAAATTTTATGGCTTAGTCAATTTTCTTTTTTAGCGAAAAAGTAGTTGCGATTTTGCTTTTTGGATAAAAAAGAAAAAAAAAAGCTTTAGCAAAAGAAATTTGTAAATCCACAATTTGTGTACTGTGATTTTTCCCCCCAGTTGTTTACTGTGTCGTTTACAATATGCAAGTAAGCACAGAGTATAGACCATTGAAATCCCACATTACAGCGTATTTGACGCTGCAAGTAAATTACTGAGTCAATTATCTGTATTAGTGCTGGACGATATCAGAAATTAAATATCGCGATATATCACCAAGTTAATATCGATATTAGTGACATATTGCGATATTTCTTTCAAGATAGGAAAAAATAGACATTTGTTATTTTTTAAAGACATATGCACACGAATTTTAAAGTATACAAGTATAGAGTGTTTTTCATGTATTTTCTGGTATATTACTACCATAACTTTATCATTAAAAAAAAAAAAATCATAAAAAGTGAATCAATTTCTTATAACTTATACTATTGCTTTTTAGTATACCTCTGTATCAGGGCTGAAACTGGTTATCGTCATCGACACCACTATTTTTATGTAGAAAAAAGGAATGCATTTTTACTCTACTTCCCTTTGATTAAATAGTATACAGATCATTGTAAAAAATTTCCGGTGGAAGAGTTCCGTCAAAAGACGGAAAACTTTCACCCCTACTCTGTATAGTTTATCCTCTATTCTTCCCATTTTAAGCTTTAATTATTTTAAAATCATATTTTAACACAGCCAATTTGTGATCTGTGTTTTATTTGTACCAAGTATATCAAAATTCATAATACTACTAAAAATAAAGCTTAAGAAAAATTGTCTTAAGATGTAGGTATTAAATAAAAAGGAAAATCATTTTAAATAGTTAAGAAATGCCATTGGATCAGACCCTGATTAACGCCAGGGCATACAGGGCAGTTGCCCTGGGCCCCCCTTCTGGAAGGGGCCCCTCAACAGGCATAAGCAGAAATATTGCAACCTAAAGACCTCTTATGCCACTGCAAGGGGGCCCCCCAGAATAAGCTTGCCCCGGGGCTCCAAGTAATCTAAGTCGGGCCCTGCATTGGATACACCTTTTTTGGTCGTAGAGAGTAATATTTTTTACTTAAAACTCTTATATGCATCCTAAATGTCAGTTACTTGTCATTTTTATTTTTGTTTCTGCTTACCAAATCATTACAATATTTTTTAAATGTATATGTGTTCAATTCACATTCGTAATAGTTTCACAACAATTGAAAATTGAATTATATATATATATATATGTATACATTGTCAGTATAAAAATTATATTATTTAAACAAAATTATGTTAAAGTTTCATTTTGTTACTTAAAGTAACTAATTTTGAATTTAAACCAATTTTATTTAACATGTACGGCTTAAAAAAAAAAAAAAAAGAAAGAAAGAAAGAAGGAAAAGGAAAGAGAAAAAATAAATGCTACATAAAAAAAGTAATAAACTATCCAATATTATATATTTCTATAAAGAAACTATCACTGTAAAATTACTGAAGATGAAACTTTATTTTACATCAGTCAGATAGCACCCTTTCTCCCTTCCCATGTTATCCAATGGGATTTTTGTCGCGTCGTTTTATAAAAATATTTTATTAAAAAATGAACTTGTTCGAACTCTGTTTTTTGAATATTACTCTTTGAACAGGTCGTCTTTTAGCTTAAATTCTGTTTTTTGAATATTACTCTTTGAACAGGTCGTATTTTAGCTTAGTGAGCAATTTTTCGAAAAATAAATTTAAATATTTTACTTAGAGATCCACACTTAGAGTCCATAATTTACTTATTGAAATAAAATATTTAAATTAATTTTTTCGAAAAATTGTTCACCAAGCGAAAAGGCGACCCGTTCAAAGAGTAATATTCAAAAAACAGAATTCGAAAAACTTCATTTTTGAATGAGATATTTTTATAAAACGAAGCAACGAAAATCCCATTGGATAACATGGGAAAGGAGAAAGGGACTGAAGTACAGCCCAAACAGTGATGCCAGATGGTCGAAAATTATTTCCCCACACAGGTCTTAAAATTTCCCCAAATCAAGGGTTTTTTATCGAAAAAATCCCCAACAGGTTTTCCACTAAAAAGGGGAAAAAAAAAACATTTTTTTTCAAAAAAGAATATCAAGCAGATTTTTCTGATTTGAGCTCAGATTTTTCCCCAAATGAACTCAATTTTTGAAAAAAATCCCCAAATAACAGTAAAGCTATTGAAAGTCTTTAGTCGTAGGGATAAATCATTACGTTGCCAACATTGACAGAAAGTTGAAGAACTCCCCAGATTTGTCCCCAAACATTTTAGAATTCCCCAAAAAAGTCCCCACTAACATTTGGTCCCCAAAATTGTCCCCAGAAGCTTCAAAAATCCCCAAAATGGGGGACAAAATCCCCAATCTGGCATCACTGAGCCCAAAGCGAGTTAAACATATGTCCAGAAGTTATCGATACTTTGAAATAAACCAATATCAGGAAATGAGCTAAAACAAAAGATATTGTTTTCATTCGTCATAATAAGCGTTTGTTTTTATATCGCTCTGTCTGTGGTTACTGTGGTATTACCCCTACGATCCACGAGCGGTGATGTGCAATATTATCAAATACTAACGGTAGTATAAATTCTTTCATATTATCGTTTAGGGTCAGCAAATGCATGAATGTATCAATATACTGTGGGAAGTCAATATACTGTGGGAAAAGCAGATGGCTTTCAGTAAATACTGTTTATTTTTTTATTATGCGGTGGACTTATTAAAGCAGTGATATTTTAGATTTGAGGTTTCGCACGCAGGAATAAAGGAAGGGGAAGTATATGCATTGTGGGAGTGCAGTGATCGTTTGGGGTGGGGTTATATTTTTTTATTTTATCAGTGAGGGATGGGAGAAAATAAGAGAATGGGTATTAGTATAAGATATTGTGCGCTCTTTTTGTTCGGGTTTCGTTCGCTGATCGTGGTTCGTTCGCTCGGGTTTCATTCGGGAATTCGGTTTTCATTCGTGATGCGCGCTAGCGCGGAAGCATAATTCTATTAATCCGTGGTTTGCGTTTAACGGTACTTATCGGCATATAAATTGATCGCGCGGTGCGGACTAGGTAATATCGTTAAAGGGATATATTGGCAGAGCAAAATCTTAAATATTGTTATCGGGATATTTAAAAAATATCGATACTTGGGGATATATTGATAAATAATCCAGCCCTAATTTGTATGATATACTCAATCAGTGAGAATAAACATATAATGTTTGTTTCTGCAGTCAATGATATAAAAGCATGTTTCAGTATTTCCTCTGCTGAACCTGCTTATAAAAACATATAATTTCAATGAATGCTCATATATAATTCCAACAAATGATTTTCTATTTTCTATTTTCATTTTATTTATTTATTTATTTATTATTATTATTTTTTAACCCTGGGCAAAACAATACTGCACACTTGGGATTATTCTTTAATTCTTTAAAGAATTTCCTTTAAAATAATTTTTTAATTACAACCAAGGTACTTTGATTTGTGAGAGAAATTCTATATTTCTCTAGGTTTATCCAGACTTGAAGAACTAGTTTTACAGATAGTTAAAATTAAGTTATGGATATTTAATCTTTGATTGTTTTAACTATATTTACTTATTTATAGAAAAAGTACTGCATTCCATGGGCCATATGCCTTTCCTTTGAAAATAATTTTCTTTTTCTTTTCTCTTTTACAATTTTATATATTACAGTCGACTCACGTTACAACGATGCTATCGGGACGACTCAGCTTGGATCGTTATATCAAACGGGTCACTATATCAAATTGATCGAAAATTACCTTTCAAACAGTGCCTTTTCAATAATTTTGATTTGATATGATTGCAAATGACATACTTGTTGATATGAATTACAACGTAAAATGAATTCATAAAATGAATAAATGAATTCCTAAAATTAACTACAACATAAATAAAATAATTTATTTGATTTATAAATAAATAAAAATAAACAAATAAATAAATGAATAAATAAATGAAATATTCAACGAAAAGAAAATAGTTTAGAAAAGGCCAATGACAAAGTCTGGTATTTAAAATGGGAAGATAAATGAACACCCAATAAGATGTGGGTTGGACACCCCTTTCAAAAAAAAAAAAAAAAAAAAATCAACATATTCTAATGAGCAGCGAGGAGTGGACAGTCATCCCTGCATCTCTCTCTCTCTTTTTTTTTTTTTCTTGATCTCCGGAAGCTGACGGAGCAGACCAACGAGATATATAAAGTAGAGTGATAAATGGTAACCCTTGAGAAGGTCCAAGATGAGTCATGTGACATGCTCTCCTTGCACCTGCGTATTCGATGGTTCCCTTGGCAACAGCTTATTTTCAGTAAATTTCTATGGCAACGGTTTGGAGATTGTTCTTATAACCGCCAATGTTTTTGTTTACTTACGTAGTTTAATATTCTTTTGTTCTAAATCATTTTGATTTTGATTTTACTTCTTTTTTATTTCGTGTAGTTGAACTTTAACCGACAAAATGCTTAAAAATAGTTGAAAAATTATTATTTGTTGTTAAATTTAGCACTTTAAAAGTTTAAATTTTCTTTTATAAACACTTTTAAACTTTGTTGGGAAACGATGAAAAAAAAAGGTATTTTATTACTTATTAAAATGTGAAATATGTGTAAAATTATTTTAAAAACAATTTATTTCGGTCATAGGACTGTCATGTTACCTAATAATAATGATAATTTGTCGAACTGATATTTTAAATACCAAAATAGCGATAAAGGGCCAAACACAGCAACCTATTCGAGCATGTCACGTGATTCATCTTGAACCACGGAAAGTTAATCCTTCATCCATTGAATCAGCACTCTAATTTATATATCTCGTTGGAGCAGACATCCTCGAGATCTACGAAAAATGATGGAATATGTATCCGGGAGGATTCTACGAAAAGAGCTGAGGCCTGTCTTACATCTTCGGTAAACAGCACGACTGGAGACCAATCTTTCCTCCCCTCTTTGCAAGTAACAACTATATATTTTTTTAAAGAGCAAAGTTACTAAATTTAAAATGATATAGCAACATTTTCGAGATTAAAAAAAAAAAAAAAAAAAAAAAAAAACTTTGTATAGGGACTTAATTATATGGTATCATATTTTACCTGAACTGTTATAAGCCATTTGAATATTATGATTATGTTGTTTATAAGCAATCCGAATTGAAAAATTTCTACTTAACATTCTATGTGTGACCTCATTCATAGGAAAACAATAAATTTAAACAAATAACATTTATAGTCTTAAAAAAAAAAAAAATGAATAACACTTTTACCTCAAACAAAGCTGTTTTACCTAATGAAAAAAAAATCTTGATTAACAAACAGAACAAAACGTTAAAAGTTCCCTTGAAAACCATAGTATTGAGCATTTTTAACAGCGATAAAATAAACAAACAAATCAATGAGGATTACCTACGAAATTATACTATAAATATCTGGGAAAATTAAAAGTCGTTTATCAAAACATAAAACCAACAAACAAAAAGTCATAAACAGATCATGTAAAGCAGTGAAGTAAAAGACATAAAACTCCCAAAATCTGATTAAAAAACAAACAAACAGATAGATACTTTCTAATACGAATAACTCATAAAAAAAAATATATATCATTTTGATAACATTCAGGTATAAAAATAGATAATAATAATAACGATAGTCACAATAATAAGATAATAAAGAACAAAAAATAAATAGAAATGGAAAAAACTTAAAGGAAAGAAAAAATATTAGCAGGTTAATAATAATAATAATGAAAAAAAAAAAACAAAAAAAAAAAAACCATTTCTTTTGAAAGAAATAACAAAATAAAATAACAGAATTTATCATTCAAAATTTGAAATAAAAGAGAATAACGATATTATTTAAACCATCTCTAACTTGAGTCCAGGGCCTTACTAAACCATAATAAGAAAATCTTACCTGCACGTAAGAAAATCAAATTCTCAGATAGTATCTTCTTCATGATTAAAGAAGAAAATAAATACAGGAAAACTCACCTTACAGATAGTTATACTTTCGGAAAAATCCATTAATACACTATATATATAACACAACAGTAAATGCATTAAAAAAAAAAAAAAAAAAAGTTTAAAATTCAGGAACAAAGTTGGATGCAGTCCTTACAGAACTAAATCCAGGCTAGTACAGGTTAAATACTGCCTTCCTACAAATGTCAGATAGAACATTTCGAATCGAAGGGAAGCACAGTGTGGGAACCAAATCACACTAGGCAAATTACAGAAACACTGTCGTTGTCTGAAAGGTTCTCCAAACAGGAATTTCACAATACTTCCTTACTAGGAGTAGTAGGGAGCAGAGACTGATTAAGGCCTACTGGGTCCCAAGGCCAAGGACGATTTTGCCCCCCCCCCCCCCAAATTAAAGCAATTTTCTCAAAACAAATATCTAATTGGTGCAGAAAGTTTGAATGTTGGAGTCAAGGTCAAAGCATTGTCTTCTAAAAAAAAAAAAAAAACTAGTTTATTTATTTATTTATTTTTACAAAGAAATCTCAAATCATTATGAAGAATTATGAAGAATTTTTTATAGGTTGAATATAAGAGTAAAAAAGAAAAGTATCTTGTACACATATCACATTTGCAAACAAAATTTCCTGCATAACTGTATATCAGTATATTTCCTGAATAAAATATTACAATCGTCATTTATCGCTAGCTATGACCCTTAGAACACCCTTAGAAATTTATTTAAAAAAGTAATCTAAAACTATTTTTCTAGTTTGTAAAATTTCCTTATTAAAGTGACAAAATACAATAATGAGACACTATAATGTGACGATATTTAAATGCAAATAAAATTAACTTACAAGAGAATAAAGAATTAGTGTCACAATATACACTGCAAACTTTACAACTTTCTTGAAAGTTTCTGTGATAAATGATGATTTTATTCCTCTTTAAATGTCCAAAATTCCTTAATTTAATGCTCTCTGGCATTTAAAGTGAGTAATATATCCAGTGTAAAAAGATTATTCCCCTGCAGTATAACAGATTTATGTCATCCTTGGAGCTCTGGGTGAAAGAGATAGTTTAGGAATTTGCTAGAGAACAGTTTTCTACTTAACAGGACAAAATATTTCTCATAACAAGTTTATAAAAGCTTTTAAAGTGTTGTTTTCATTCCGGACATTTATTTTGAAAGAATGGTCGTTAATTTTTCTTGGAGAATTACTTAAAAGGTCAAGAATTTTAATTTTCGTCCCCCCATCGTGATGGGCAAGGAGGCTGAAAATTCAAAATTAATTAACTTGTAAGGCTCTCTATACCAAGGAAGGTAGAATATGCAAAAGGAGGCCCAATAAAATCTAAGGTTTCTAATTTATAGTCGATAGCAAAATTAGTCGAGCGCTAGCACAAATTTCTATATAAAAAAAGGAAACACTTAATACTGTTTTGTTAAATAAATCCTTGTCGAATCATGTTTTTAGTCAGTCTAAGAACATGATTCGGCAAGGATTTACTTAACGAAACGCTATTAAGTGTACTTTTTATATATAGGAATTTTTGCTACCGACTGTTGAGCCAGTATCTGTAGTTGATTTAAAAGTTTATGATTCTGTTTGTAATTTCTTGATTATTTTGGAGTAATATTACGGCATGGATGTTATGAAGTGAACACCATATTATGATACTATGATGTGAAAGATGATGCCATTCGTTTCAAAATTTCATGTAACCCGATGTTAAATATTTTAAACACTCACGTAAGCTAAACAGGCAGAACATTTTTAAATTTACGAAATATATTCCTCTAAAAATATTTCTAGGGTAAGCACAGGTAAACCAGCATAGATATAATTTTCTAAATACATAATAAAATAATCTAGTGTGGCACTCATACGACTTTTTCTTACTCTGAATTTCATGAGACAAATAGATATGTAGACAGATTGCGGATAAAAGTGTAAGCTAAAATGTACTGTATATGAACCTATTTTAAGGTAATCTGGTTTATCACTCACACGACTTTCTCTTACCCTGCATTTCAATACGAGAAAGACCGACTGTGTATTAAGTCTTAAGAACAATAGCATAAGATAATAAAGTTCAAAGAAATTTTAAAATAATTAAATTTAGGAACAATTTTATTTGACTAGGGCGACTGGAAAATAATGTCGTTTTGAATTAAAATACTGACATCGGAAATTTCTCCTGGATAAAATTTAAGATATTCTTAGGTAACTTATAAGATGGTTGAAGGGGCTACCGCCTCTCAATCTCCCATTCAATTATAGTACATACAATTATTGAAATATATATGTATATCAAAGCTCTTATTGCCTTCAAACATAAGTACCAACCTAATACGGACGTCAAAATATCAAATTTAAATTTTCATCAGCGATTTGTTTTTAAGTTATGCTGATAACAGATATGTATGCAGATCGACCGCTAAAAATTGGACTTTCACAATCAGGGCACCTCAAAACGTGATTTTACACACACACACACACACACACACACACACACACAAAAAAAAAAAAAAAAAACAGATTTGAAAATTTAAAAAGTACTTTGTTTACTGTATGCATAAGAAAAATTAATTTTGCTTCCTCAGCAGTGTTCGTCGACATAATAAAATGTAGCAAAGCATTTCCAATAATTACATTGAATAAAAAAAAAAAATGTTTAGCTTAATTTTGAGCAGTTCTGTATATTGTCTATAATCAATATGTACTATAAATAATATTGTGTACTTAAAGTTAGTCTTACTTGAAAAGTATCTAATACAAAAGAAATTACAATTCCAGGAATTTTTAAGTATAGCCGCAATGTATCCAAATACTTTGGGTAACTCTGTAAATGAATGATGAATGATTTCCATACAGTTATCTTTACAAAACATGCTTTTATGCATATTATAATTTTTTTTTAAATTTCCGTTTCGTTTAAGTCAGTGTATAGATGTTACACTGTACTTGCCAGTAATTTCCCCATAAACATTATGTATTTGAATTCTGATGTCCCTGTACACGAACCATTTGCTTGATCTCAACGAAAAGTTTAGTGTAACATCTCTATATGATACACATTTAGACTACCAAGTTTGGACTTTCTGCTATGATCTATTCTTGAGATATGCTGATAACAGACACACAGGCACTCACACTCACACACAGAAACAGACAGAGAGACACACAGAAACACAGACCAACCGCTAAAAACATGATTTTCGGATTCAAGGGACCTCAAAACGTGTAAATATAACAAAAAATCACTTTCGAAAATTTTACCCGAAAACAATACTTTCTCTACCTTATGGGTAAGAGAAAGTAAAAAATGTAAAATAGGTTTAGGGCAGTCTTATTTAATAAGTAATTCTGTGTGAGGAGGATTATCGCCTCCCTGTAGTATTTATATCAATACAAAAAACCCTTAACGGGTTAAAAGTTTGTGACGCAGCACTGCACTTTATGGCTATAAGAATTAGAAATACGGGTCTTAAAAATAATGATATCAAATTTTCAGTGACGCTTTGCTATTAATTAAAAAATACAGATATTTTCTTATTTGAATTTGTTTTTTTCTTCGATTTATTTTTACAGTGTAAACGTTATTTTCAACATAAAATAATATATAACATTTACTTACCGATACCTTTTCATTCACATCTCTTATAATATAAAAATATGTGTTTTAAAAGAAATGATATGAAATTCCAGCAACGCAGTGTTGTTACACTAAATGATTTATTTTTAAATTCCACTGCAATTATTTTGTTTTGCATATTAAAGTATATTTGCACATTGAAATATTGCTTTTAATTTTCAAATACGCAGTCAAATATATCACTTTCATTAAGTTTATAATATGTACTGAAATGTATTTATTTCAATGAATTATTTTATCTTTTGCGTCACGCCATCCAAAACTACAACTAAAAATTTCGCAATTTTTTTTTTTTTTTTTTTTCAGCACACTATCTACTTGCATGCTTTTTCAATTAATTTGGATAAGATGGCACAAAATAAACATTTCCATAAATTTTACTTACAGTTTCGGATAGCGTGACGCAAAAGATAAAATAATTCATTGAAATAAATACATTTCAGTACATAATATAAACTTAATGAAAGTGATATATTTGACTGCGTATTTGAAAATTAAAAGCAATATTTCAATGTGCAAATATACTTTAATATGCAAAACAAAATAATTGCAGTGAAATTTAAAAACAAATCATTTAGTGTAACAACACTGCGTTGCTGGAATTTCATATCATTTCTTTTAAAACACATATTTTGATATTATAAGAGATGTGAATGAAAAGGTATCGGTAAGTAAATGTTATATATTATTTTATGTTGAAAGTAACGTTTACACTGTAAAAATAAATCGAAGAAAAAAACAAATTCAAATAAGAAAATATCTGTATTTTTTAATTAATAGCAAAGCGTCACTGAAAATTTGATATCATTATTTTTAAGACCCGTATTTCTAATTCTTATAGCCATAAAGTGCAGTGCTGGGTCACAAAATTTTAACCCGTTAAGGGTTTTTTGTATTGATATACTTTTTAGGGATTAATGATTAAAATGTAAAATTAAAGGAGCATGGCAATGAGTTTGTAACCCTTAAAAAGTGCAGTTTCATAGTTCATACCACATTAAATTTTACCTCGAACAAAATAACAAACTAAATGAAATTTTAAAAATTTATGAAAAGTGATAAATAATAAACTTTAAGAAAGAATATTTGTTGTGTGATGGAAACACGCAACATTACAAAGGCATAATATAGTATATTTTAAAAATAACAAACAATTTCTACAAAAAAAAAAAAAAGACAGAGAGAGAGAGAGAGGGAGATTTATTTTATTTAATATTTTCTTTGGTTCAACGGTTCATCTGTTTCTTAAATAGTTCAACAGAATATTTAAAATAAATATTCAAAAGATAATTTGTGTACGAAAGTTTTTGTAAAAAAATGTTATGAATAAGTTTTTAAATTCACCGCATAGATTTTGGTTAGATAAAAAAAAATTAAACACAAGTTTTTAAATGGTCCAATTGAATGAACAAAAGATTAATATTTTGTTATATTTTTAATAGGAGATGTTTAAAGTAAAATGTTGTAAGGATTTGACAGTAATTTTCCAAAATACCTAACACCATGGGGGTGAGGATCAGATCCTCCTTTGGAAACTCTGATAATTCTAAAAAAGATGCTTAATCAATCTGAGGGAGATTTTGTTTGGTTTAAAATTAATTCAGATGGGGAAAATAGGAGGGAGGCAATCAGTTAGACCACTTTGAAATTTTAATCGGGAAAACGTTTTTTAGAAAATGTTTTGTTGAATGTAGTTTTATTCCTATCTGGTTAAATATACTGTACATAGTTCCCACATTCTTCCTGGCTAGAATTCCTGAAAATTTTCTAAAACGTGGTGAAGGGATTTTGGACATTGCCTCATTTTCTAAAATTGGGTTATGGGGGCAAAAAGTATACTAAGAGATCTAACATTAAAATTTTAAATGATAAGGATTTTTTAGCACTTCGAGAAATCTTCTAGATGCAATCACTTCAACGATACTTTTTTAAGGTTGGTTGGTAGTAGGTTTTAAGGCCAACTGACTACGCTAGGGTCCTAGGCATATAGGTAGAATGGCCTCCATGAGGTCTTTCTAAGGGATCGAGGCCCGTATTTAAGCGAGTTTCGGATAAATACACGGAAGGAACGGCTAAATCAAAGAGTGCGCAATGGGATCGAATCCGGCACCTCTCATCCACCGCTCGGCCGCTGGTGGAGCATTTTTAAGGAACTTATATTTTTTTTTTCTAAAAGTCCCATCATCCTCCCCAAGTCTATCGGAAACGACTCGAAATTTTTGAAAATTGTAAGAAACGTGCAAATTGAATATGAGTCCGTAAGTAAGAACTTTGAACGAGCTCTTAACCCCCCTAATTCCCCTCCAAATTTCACTGTTTGCTTTCTAAGTTTCCCCCTATCGTAATACAGCTTCAATTTCTTCTTCTTCTTCTTTTTTTTTTTTTTTTTTTTTTTTTTTAAGAAGTTGTTTATGTTTATAGAAGACATTTTCGACAAACTGAAAAAAGCAATGCATTTGTTTAAAATTTCAAAGATGCGCTTTTCGCTGGTCCCTGTTTTCGAAATTTCCAAAATTTTTTCAAAATTTCCAAACAAAACAATGATCCTTCAAACTGATTAAGCCCCCCCCCCCTTTTTTTTTAGGTTTTTAGAATTTCCAAGGTATTTTCGAGACCCAGGGGGAAGACTTTAAACGAAAAATTTTCTTTCATATTTTTCTAACTAATAATTATAGAGAAAAACATTTTTTGTTAAAATGTTGTTTTGAAAAGGTCTTTCCATCAAAGTAACAGATTTCCCCCTTCCCCCAATTTTCACATTTACAAAATTAAAATTTGCCCATGTCTGACACCTTGTGCCACCCCCACCCCCTTCCCCCACCATACATATTTGCTTTTTTCTTAACTAAACAAAATCCCGTAAAATTGTCGAAGACGTGTTTTATAGTTTTTAGAAATTCTGAAAATTACTGGATATAGAAAAACAAATTGAATAATTCGTATTCGACACTGTTTTTCAAGATTTTGTATGAACTTCAGAAACACACTTTTCTAAAATCGATTAACCAGGGAAGTCCTAGCGGTACCGTTTGGTACCAGCAATCACTATTTCAAAAATACCCATTTTGTGGGGGAAAAAACCTGATGTTCTGAAGGCAATAAACATATACTAAGGGAAGGCAATAAACTGCAATATCTGAAAAAAGGCAATAAACAAAATTTGCAAAATAATACAAAATTTGAAATGTATTATTAATTTTTAATTTAAAGGTTGCAGATGCATGGTAATTTCATTTTATATCAATATTATATGTAAGATATAAGTCTGTACAAGTGAAGGAGGATTTTTTTTTCTTTTTTTCTAGAGTAGCTTTTATTGTTATCTTCATGCGTGCTCCCTACTGTTAAATTTAAGAAAGAAATAATAATTATTCTTGAAGTATAGATTTGATTTAAAAGCGAAAAATAAATAAAAATAGAAAAATCTTTAAAATGTGAAACTTTTATACTGGTAAATATTTAAGTAGTATAGTTTTTTACTGGAAATTTAATTAACACAGTAATTTATAAAATAATACACTGTATAATTCTTAATTATTTTACCAGTATGCTTTGCAGAAATGTATTATTTCGTAAAATTAAGTATCACAATGCGAAAAACAAAATTAATTAATTAATATTTTAAAAAATATATTATGGGTTTAAATTAAAGTCAAATAAAGATGTATTTTACTTCATTTTATTTTATTACTTATTTTACTAATTTTAATTCTGCTTTCAGAGTTTTTCCAATGCATTTAAGTGTTTGGTAACCGATTTCTTTCTTTTTTTTTTCTTTTTCTTTTTTCTTTTTTTTTTTTTTTTAATTTCATTACAATATTATTTTATAAAATTAAAAGATAATAATAATAACAGAAAACATGAAATTTTAGAATTGGATTTGATATATTATAATTATTACAATCTTTGTAAAATATTTCATTTACATACTATATTATAGAAATTTAATGAGCAAATTAATCAATTAATTACTACTATTATTATTATTATTATTCAGGATTTTTTCTATCCATAGTTTAAGTGATTTATCACTTAGTTTAAAAAAAAAATTACAAATATTTGCATATGATTATGATATTATCTATCATTTTTTTTTAAAGTAAAGAAAAAGGTTTTTGTTGTTGCAATCACTTTTTAAAATAAAACCAATTTTGAAAGTTAACAACGTATCAACTTGAAAACAATGGAATTGAAAGAGTATTTTTGATTAAAAAAAATATTATATAAAATACAAATCTCTAAATAAATAACTCATTTAATATATATATTAAAGAAAGAAAAATATTATATTTTGTAAGTTTGTTTTTGACACTAATTGCCGATAGATGGAGCCAAATTACCTATCAGAGATTGAATATTTCAAATGGAAACGAAGACTGTATACGTCCGCGAACATTCCAAACCGGATTACATAGAATATATTTAAGTGAAATTTTATTTCGTATATATACAATAAATATTTAAAAGAAACAATAAAGTTTCTTTCTTGCATTAAAAAACAAAATCTAAATTTTTTATTGACTGCACTCAGATTGATCCAACCAACCAACTACAAGACCAAACCGAATTACACCTATTGAGAATTCTGAGAATTAGCAATAGAAATCTTTGCATCGCGGAGTAAAAATAGTTCGATTTTTAAACTGAGTTATAAAAAAAAACAAGAGTTTTCCTAGGGAAAAGGGAGATGTCAGGCACATCAGATAAAAGCGATTAATATCATATACAAATTAAACCACATTCGCTCGAGCCATATTCGAGAAAAATTTGTTCCTGACATATGCCGCCCATTTACAACTTAAATGAGCCAATTCATATCTCGAAATATATTGCACGCAGAAATGTAGCGATTTCAGGGTAGGATCAAACAGAAGGTGAAAGACTATTTTGAAAATATCAGAACATATCCTCCCATATTTCCTGAGATATTAAGTGTCGGCTTTCAGCGGTTTCTTTGATCTAAAAATTACTGTATATATAAAGTGTCGTAGTTTTCGCTCGTTTTTTCCGTTTCCGCTGAGTGTCGTGGCGTTCGTTTGTTTTTGCGCTTGCGTCACTTGAGACTCTGCCGAGTCTCTTGATTTATAAAGAATTCAAAACTATTGATAATTTTAAAAGACAATATTGATAATTTTACAAATTATTGAGACAATTTTCACCCCTACTACTTCATAAAACTTACCAGTATTGATGAAACCTTATAAGCGGAAGCTTGATATGAATTTCAAAACACCAAATTTGAAATTTCTGTAGTTAGATACACACAGAGATTAATTGTTAAAAACTTGTATATACAGGGTGCGGAAAAAAAAACAGACAGACATTTTTTAATATAACTTTATTAAAAATAACAAATTAATAAAATATAACAAATAATAATAAGAGTAGACTTTTACCAATAAATAAATTTAATTGGTTTCAAAGTGGCCGCCTTTAGCAGAGATACAGAGGCACAAACATCTTATTGAAATTTTCAACAATGGGCCGCAAGTTTTTTACATTTAATCTATCCCATTCCTGCCGAAGCAATTGCTTTAGAGAGTCCAAACTTTTGTGTGGTTTTGTGCATAGGCTCTAGACTACAAAATGGTCCATACATAGGCTATACTGACCAAACGTCCCCATTTTCTGGGGACAAATGGGGACGCCCTTTTTTTTGAAGGCATTTTTCTAAATTTTAAAAAATTGTTAAAACTAAAACTATTAATCAGTAACACTTTATTTTTATCCCTTCCGTGGAGGATCAAAATTGTGATGGCATGTCTCCGGACCACCTCTAGGGGTGTGTCCCAGACCGTCGCCAATTGCCCATCTGCGCAGCATTAGTGCGACGTAAAACCCAACCACAACCAACCACAACCACACACTTTATTTTTAGTCCTTATTTATTAGGAATGAAAAAATGCATCCATAATTTGATAATTGTAGCAGTTTTTTATGCTTCTCTATTATAAAGGTACAGATCAAAGTACCTTTATAATAGAGAAGCGTTAAAAATTGCTACAATTATCCAATTATGGATGTACTTTTTCATTCCTGATAAATAAGGAATAAAAATAAAATATTATTGATTAATAATTTACTTTCTACAATTTTTTAAAATTTAGAAAAATGCTTAAAAAAAAAATAAGTCCCCATTTGTCCCCAGAAAATGGGGACGTTTGGTCAGTATATCCATACACTGTAATCCATGGAATTGAGATCTGGCGAGTAGGGTGGCCATTTTTCAGATGGTATCATGTCCGAAAAATGCGTCTTGCAGCACTCTTGTGTCTTTTTGGCCTTGTGAGCCGGTGCAGAGACTTGTTGAAACTTCCAGTTTACATTTTCGAAGTGCTTTTTGGCCCACGGAAGTACAACAGCTTTTAGAACGTCCCGCTGATACACTTTTTTGATGTATTTTAACGACCCCATTCCCCAAAAAAGAGGTTTTTCCTGCTTGCGCAAATTTCGCCCCAGACCATGACGAACTTTGGTTTTTGGCGATATTTTAGAATTGACGAGGAGCTTGGAGCGTCTACATACCAGATTCTATCGTTTTGGGAGTTACGGGCTTGTTGGACGGTAAAGAGCTTCTCATCAGTGAAAAGGAATCTTTATTAGGAGAAACTGTGACTCGAATACTCTGATTACTATATGAAACACAAAACATACTTTTATCCCTAAAGGTGTCTCAAAAGTTTGCGGTATTTTTGGAGCCGCACGAACTTGTTTTCTTCAATGAGAAGCTGCACTTTTTGGAACTTGTAAAGCTTCAGCCCAATCTCTATTTTCGCCATTCGCCACACTGATCGGTCCTTATTAGGGATCTTTCGCATAGAAACCCTCGCACTTCGTTGAACTCGCTTTTTGATGGCCTTACGTTTATTGAAATTGTTTACTGTACGTTTTTGTCCACTTCCTGGATGTCGACCGTCATTGTCAAGCTCTATGAAACGGCAAATTGCACCAGACACTGTTTGCCGAGGCACAAATGAACGCTTTCACACTGCCGTTTTCCTTGCTTAAACAATTCCAAAAGAACAAATCTTTTGCCAGACATTCTAAAAAAAAAAAAAAAAAAAAAAAACTAAACTGAAAGATATCATAAAATATTTTATAATTAATGTGGCAAACAAAAAGAAAGGAACACACAAATTAAAAAGAAATTAGTTAGCTTCTATTCTATGATCGTACAACTCATATTCAAAAATATTAGAATAATTGAGAAAAAATAATAAGAAAGAAATTATTTTCCATTTATTTATTTTTGATACTAAGTAAATGCAATTAAATTTCTCATAAATTAAATCTGGAATGTTTAGATAAGATTTTAACATTTACAAAATATAAAATATAATAAATTAGGTATGCAATAGCTTTCTGAAACACATCAAAATATTCGAATAAAATTTAGATTGGTTCAAACTATTAGAATATTTTATTTCACGCAAAAATATTACCTTATGAATATGAAGTAAATGGTAGTTAATATTTTGTAGCATCCCCTTTAGCTTTAATAACAGCATACAATCGATCTTGCATACTATATATAAGGTGTTTACAAACATTTCTATCAATATTAGCCCAAATAGACTTTATACGTGCCACTATTGAGACTCAGAAACCTTTGGACGTGCCACTAACTCAGTTTTACTTGAAAAAGGATTTTCTTGGAGTTTTTTTTTTTTTTTTTTTTTTTTCATTATGCCCCATAAGTTTTTGATGGGATTAATGTTTGGTGAGTTTGGTGACCAAGGAAGTTCCTTAATGTTGCGTTGACGGAATCAATTCTTAGTTGACACCGAGGCATGCGGTGACGCTAAATCTTGTTGAAAGATGAAATCATCTTCAAATAAATCTTCTGATGATGGAATCATGTAATAATCCATAATTTCTTGATACATCTGAGAATTAACCTTCTCGTAGACGATGCATAACTTTCCAGGTCCTTCTGCGCTCATGGAATCCCAAAACTTGACACTAGCAGCAACTTCATATTAATAAAATCAGATTTTTGTCTGTAAATTTCTTAGAATTAAAAATTTTTACGATATCTCACGTTTCATACATCATAAAGCCAGGAAATATTCTCTCTCTGTGTGTGTGTATGTGTGTCGGTGGGTGGGTCGTTTTGTCTGTATGTATGTAGCGCTATTTTTATTCGAGTATCACGTGAGAACGGCATGACGAAATTCAACGACACTTAGCAAGAATTTAGGTCCCCAGGGGCACATGAGGGAAAAACATGTTTGTAAGCATAACTTGGCACCAAGTTACTTCACGGTAAAGAAATTGCACATGGAGAGACTAGATTTGTGCAAAAAAACCATTTTCAGCGATTTTGAAATTTTCGATTTTTAAGCGGGGAAGGAAAAAAAAATGATTTTAAGGGGGGGGGGATTTTACAAATTCCAGGCTTTTGAGTAGAATTCTACTGAAAAAGGTTCAAAGATGTTAAAAACAGCCATCCGTCTTCGTTAGAATATTTCTAAAAACACAATTTTGTTTTTTTGTGATCTTCGATTTTTGGAAGGGGGGATTCGAGTCACCCTTTTAGAGATGAGGTAATTTGTCCGCTAAGTCTATGGAAGCTGTTGTCACGAATTTTAATGCGTGGATTGTTTTTAGTATCTTTTAACGGGATTTTACGAAATTCCACCCTTGGACATGTTTCATAAACATGTTTCCAAGCATATAACCTTGCTCCAAATTATCTCAATAAGATTAATTCTTATGAGTGGATTGGTTATGCATTACCCAACACGCACTACAAACGGATTTTGTGAAATTTTTCTCCCCCCCCCCCCTTCTTGGGCAATCCGTTTTCAAGAGTAATTCTGCTTCAAATTATCTCAGGAAGGCGAATTTTTGATGTATCGAGTGGTTATGCGCACCCAATACGCACACACTACAAAGGGATTTTGAGAAATGGGTTTGGCGGTGAAATTTTTTTTTTTTTTAATTTAACCCTTTAACGCGTGGTGTCCTCACCGCGTAAATGCAGTTACCAATTCCAAACTATTAAAACTCCTACCTGATTTTTTTTTTGCTAATTTACTTTGATAACTTAGCGGAAATGTCATTTTTTCTTTAAACCTTTCCTGTAAATTCTAGTGGCTATTGATGTTAAATGAACGGGTAATTGCCTTGCCCTTCAAAGGCTTAAATCTGCTTAAAATTATCTTAGAAAGGTGATTTTTGATGGGTATGTTGGTTATACATATCCAACACGCAGTATGAAGATATTTTGCGAAATCCCCACCCTTTCCCACCTTTCAACAGCGGAGGGCAAAAACAAGTTTTCAAAAATAAATCTGCTCCAAATTAGCTCAAGGCGATTTTTTAATGTGTCAGTTGGTTATGTGTATGTAGCACGCACTATAAAGGAATTTTGTGAAGGTACTCTCAAGGGGGAACCCTTGGGGCAAGCGGTCAATATATATATATATATATATATATATATATATATATATATATATATATATAATTTCATTAGACTAATTCAAATATAGACTCTAACTTCACCTGCGAGCTACGTGCAATTCTGGAGGCACTTAATATGTATAAGTCCCTTCCCACTACTAAGCAGGCAGAGGGCCAAGTGGTTTTCTGCGACCCGATTCAAAGGGGCACTCTTCTATCACCCATGAAATCATCTCAGGACTTCAAGATCTTCAAGCTATAAATAAAACCTGTATACTTCAGTGGATACCTGCACACGTCGAAATAGCAGGCAACGAAAATGCTGATAAACTAGCCAAGGAGTCCAGAAATCTCAACAATAACAGCAACAGTGTCTCTCTTCAAGATGCAAATGCAATAACTAAATCTAAACTTAGAGAAAAAGCAACCCAAACGAAACACCAGCTTTGTGAAATAAATGCAGATCGATTAATAACAAAAACCATAATAAGGCTAAGAACCGGTCATCACAGAGGCATGAAAATTACACCTTGCCATATCTTTGAGTGTCCGGCAATAAGTGCGAACTTGAGAGAAATTGGTGTATTTGCCGTCACTGATAGACCTATATGACGACAACATCCAACAAATCGCAGATGCAGTTATAAAGATCCACGGTTTAATCTAATTCGACTACGTCATGGACACGACAAAAAAAAAAAAAAAAAAAAAATAGACTAATGTCGTTATTTCTTCTTATTATATCATTGAACTGGGTCCATACCAGCTTAAAAATTGTCCATTTATAAATCTTATTTTATTTTTTATTTCGTTTTGCACGCGTGCTTTATATTTCCTTATTCAAAATTATATAAAAAAAAAAAAAAAAATAGATACTGTTTGTGTCGAAACTGATTATTATTAATTTTTCTTTTCTTTTCCTTTTCTTAAAAAAAAAAAAAAAAAAAAAAAAAAAAGCTAAAAAGCTGAAATTCTTACAAAAGCAGAATTTAGTTTAGTACAGAGGACTATTAATTTCTTTCTTTTTTTCTTTTTCTTTTTTTTTTTTTTTCAAATTATAACATTGCTTTCAAATTATTTAATTAGATTTTCGATAAATTTTCGATTTCGATAAATGTCCAACTATCATAAAACTGATATCGTAAAAATACGTAGATTGAGACTAATAATTCTCCATCCTAATAATAATAATAATAATAAATCTGCTGTGTGCCACACGAATTCCATTGCCTATTGCATACATTATATGCATTTTTTTTTTTTTTTTTTATATATAATTCATGGTCAAAAAGCGTAAAATTAACCTAACAAATTAGACACCTAACAATTTTAATGTGAAAGAAAACTGATACATGCGTAAAGATATACAAACAGTTTACATACAAAGTAAAAAAAAAAAAAAAAAAAAAAAAAAAAAGGTAAAGCTGTTTTTAAAAATACTGATTTCCGAGGTCTAAAACTGACGTATCTTTTCCTTATGATTGTCAATTTTCCTTTAACAGCCACGTGATAAATGCTAAAGAATACCTAAAATGGGATTTATGTAGCAATTTTCACGAAAATCGTTAGAGCCGTTTTTGAGACATCGACATTCACCAAAGCTTGTCAAACTCAATTATTGACGGAAAAACAACAGTTACATACGAAAGGGTATCTAAAAGAGATTTATTTTGGTGAGTTTGAAAAAATCCGTACAGCCGTTTTTAAAGAAACGCACTTCAAATTAGCTTAGTTATACAAGACGTCTATCCATTTTCATGAACTAACCAACTATTACATTACGAATCAGAAGATTCCCCACATACATACACACACACACTGACCAATTGCCAAAAACTGCTTTTTTGGACTCAGGAGACATTAAAACACGTAAATCAAGTGAAAACTCGACATGAAATTTTTGGACAGAATACAATACTTCCATTACCTACGGTAGTCGGATAATGAAAGTAAAAAGATTATTATTATTATTTTAATTTGGAAAAATGTCCTTCAATTTTACATACCTAAAGCTTCAAGTTTTAATTCTCTCCTACCCACTTCTTAAAATAACAAAGGATAAAATCTACTCGATTTTTTATAAGAGTTTTAGGTGGTGAATTTTTTCTTGCAATAATTAGAAATAAGAAATGTATCATAGAAATGTCTAATTTATGTAATGTTAAAAAACTATCAGTGCTAAGTAAGAAGATGCTGTCATTTATAAATGAGTTTGAATTTGAATTTAAAATACTTTTTTATGCCAAAATATATCTGAAGTCAAGGGTCAAGGCTCTAAGTCAAAGATCTGGGGTTCGACTCCCGGTCCAGGCATTATTTTCACTCAGTCGGAAAAATAAATTTCAATAAATATGATTTTCTTCCCAATCAGTTGATTGTGTGATTTTAATATATTGTATTTCTTTCTCCCATTGTTTAATGGTGTTTTCCTTTACCTGCGGCTTATTTCTGTCGAACTATCTACATGATAGACCAGATGTTTCTGCCTAAAGGTTGTCTGAGTGAATAATGTCCACCGGTTGTCGACCTGGATATCTCAATTGGTAGAGCCTTGACCTTGTAAGTCAAAGATCTGGGGTTCGACTCCCGGTCCAGGCATTATTTTCCCTCAGTCGGAAAAATAAATTTCAGTAAATATTATTTTCTTCCCAATCAGTTGATTGTGTGATTTTAATATATTGTAAATAAATAAAAGATTGCGCCTTCAAATGATTGTATTAAATAAAAAATGAATTGCGTAATAGCCGTTGCTAAGATACAAAGACGATTACAATGGAAGAATAAATACATGGAAAATTAAACATAAAAGCCAATATTTAAAAGTGAAAAAAAAAATAATAATTAAAAAATTTCAAATTCGAAATTTGAAAAAATCTCGATGAGGTGCTGCAGGATCCCAGGTACCCGTCTGCTGAATTTTGTAGCTCTGCAATTAGTAGTGTGAGCACCGGAGCGCAGACACACACACAGAGACACTTCTCTTTATTTATGTAGACTAGCAGGCTACGCCCGCTTCGGTGGTCACTAAATTTAAAGGAATTTTCAAAAAGAATTAAATCGCTGTTTATATTTTATATCACATTATTAAAATATATATACTGAAATGCTGTAATCCATGTTTCGGGTACCCACTTCCGCTTTTCCAAGTTTCACCAAAATTTAGAAGATTTATCTGTATACCAGACTTGTTTCAATTCTGAAGTTTCGTAGCTCTATCTTTATTAGTTTCGGAGATATGATAGTCAGATAATCCCCCCCCCCCCACACACACACATACACATACACTGTCCAGTTGCCAAAAACTACTTTTATGGACTCAAGAGACCTTGAAACACGTAAATCAGGTGAAATCTCGATATCGAATTTTCGTATCGAATACAATACTTCCATTACCTACGGTAGTCGGGTAATGAAAGTAAAAAGAAAGGGGAGGGGGGAAACCATCCATCATTCATAATTTATAAAACATTTTCCCCCATTACAAATGACATTTATATATATTGTAAAAAAAGAGTCAGAGATTGATTTTTATATAAATGAAAGTTAATAAAATAAATTAAAAATGTGCATAGATAGAGAAAGATTTTCCAGCATTTTTGTGTTAAAAGAATTAGCTACCATGGACGAAATTAATAAAATTAATTTTGACTTGATTTGGCAAATTTAATTTTGTTTGTTATATCAGTATCAAGCCCAACAGACAAAACAACCCATCATATAAACGGTAAGAAAGAGTCTGATTTGAAGTTTTTTCTTCAATCTCATAAAGTTTATTATTATTATTATTTAACTAATTTTATGACATTAAAAAATTGTAAATTGTAATGTCTGTACATAACTTTAAAATAATAATAATTTGTTAAAAATAATTAAATAAACGAATGAAAAAAAAAATATATGGGCTAGGAAATATGTAATAGTATCGTTGGAGATAAAATTGTGAAGTTTAGAAGAGCACAATAGAGAATTGTAGAAAACAGGGCAGTTAACAATCACCTAGGAGGGGCCTTTATCCTGCATAGGATCGATTTTACTTAAAGTTGCAAGCAGAAAATTATTGAAATTTTTAATTTTGTTATCCTAAATGTTTTATAATTTATTGCTTTTCCTTTCTGCAGAGATGTAAATTATTTTGGGAAATAATAAGGATGGTAGGGATGAGGTTGTAAACTAAAAGCCTTGTAAATATTCCAACTTCACGGGTGTTATTTATCATAGGTCCACAATTAAAATATCTGGAAATGAGCGTATTATTTTACTTTTTAATTTTTAAAGTTTTCTTAATTAAATGTTTGCAGCTCTGCGTGTGTCGGATTATATTCCATCAAAATTCGAAAATTACATTAAAATTAGACCCAAAAATAAATAAATAAATAAAATTTTTCCTTGAACTGTAATTCTACTTAATTAAATCTTAAAACTGTTTAGACTCGAGACTAAAATTTTAAGTCAGGAAAATATCATATTTTAATAAAATAAGGAAAGAAATATATAGAATATTTACTGAAACTTTTAAAAAGGTTTTCATTATACATACATACATATATATTAGAGGTCTCCACGGGCCGGAATTTTGAGGCCCGGGCCCAGACCGGCTTGTACGAAAGCTTTGCTTACCCGGTCCGGACCGGTATGAAATTGAAAAATTCAGCCCGGGCCCGGCTCGACCCGTTTATATTTTGCCTGTGTACGGCCCGGACAAACTGATAAAATCAGGCCCGACCCGGGCCGGCCCGATTGAAAAATATGAAAAATTAAAAAAATAAATAAAAAAAATAAAAAAAAAATGCATGCCTTCCTACGAAAAAGATTTTTAGTATGTGTTTTGCAGAGGTTTTATACAGCGAAGCAATAGAATCTTCTTTAACAAAACTGCTGAACTTTTACAAGATAATTATATATTAAAAAAAGTTCATTATTACAGACGTACAGAAGGCACAAATAAGACAGACAGAAAGTCAAATCGAAAATATTAGCACTCATCAAACAGTATACAGGACGGTAATTAAAATGATTATTACTACTAAAAATGCACGTTCAACAATTTCCTCTTATGTACCGTAATGTTTATAAATCTTTCATGTGATCCGGTAAACAAAATTTTAATGGTAATCCAACCATATTCTATAGAAAAGAGGCTTTTGCACATGCTAAAAATGAAGCTACTTTCATCCAGTGCGCTTCAGAAAAGAAAAAGGAGTTTAGAGAAAAAGTTACAGCAGCAGGATTTTTATAGCCTTCATACCACCTAAATTCTAGAGACCATAGGGCACAAAGCCTTACACACAAACGTACCTAATTTCATTTGTTTGAACATGTGCGCAAACTAGCAGTGACATGCATACTATTTTGAATAGGAAACCATTTAATATTACTTGAAATAAAATATATTAATTTCGAGACATGCTAAAAATATTTGCGGAAAATCTAATAGCAAACAGATAGACTGATAAGCAATTAAATTGAAGCTACAGACATTTTTTAACAAAATAAAATTTTATGTGATATACCAGCCTGTAAAATTATGTGAAATAAATGACTGAAGAAATATTTTATCATTTTCTTTTTTCGAAAAATAAGAAAAAGATTCGGGCCGACATGACCGGAAAAAATTTCATTCAGGCCCGGCCCGGCCCGAGTATACACAAAAATATTGAGCCCGGCCCGGCCCGAGCTTGCAAAAAAAATTTAGGTCCGGCCCGAGAACAGATTGAAAAATTCGGCCCGAGCCCGGCCCGTGCAGACCTCTAATATATATATATATATATATATATATATATATTGCATATTAAGTTTTAGGATCAATAGTGTAAGATAATAAAATTAATGTACTTTAAAAAAAATCTGAAATTGCGGAACATTTTTAGCACATATGGAACAGTTTTATTTCACATGTATTTCTTTGTAAGACGGATACTCCCCTCCTCCATCAAACCCACTTATAATTAACCCACCAATTATAACATCCTTATAATTGTAATTAATTGTAAAAATAAACAAATGAATAATAATCAAGGCTTATACTAATTTGACTTCAAACTTGACAATCTTGCTCAAATTTTAAGTGGCAACCTAATACGAACTTGAAAATACCACTTTTGAATTTCCTGCAGTTATCTGTTTTTATGTTATTCTGATAACAGATATATATACAGATCAACCGCTAAATAATGGACTTTTATAATCAGGGAACCTCAAAATGTGATATTATGAAAAAAAAAAAAAAAAAAAAAAAAAAAAAAAAATAGAGTTAAGAGTAAAACTACTAAAAGTAATTCGTTTACATCCAGTATGGATATGAAAAATTAATTTTGCTTAATGAGCAGTGTTCGTCGGCATAGTAAAATATAGCAAAGCACTGCCATCAATTACATCCAATACAAAAGAACGTTTAGCTTAATTTTGGGTAGCTCTGTATATTGTCTATAAACAATGTTGTGTATTTAAATTTATTCTTACTTGAAAAACTTCTAACACAAAATTAGTTATAATTCCAGCAATTTCCAAGTAATGAATTTTTTTTAATTCTGTTTTCACAATCAGAAAATTCACAACCATACACTGAAGACCCGTGAAACAAAAACTGTTATATTTAATTTTTAACCCTTTATTTTTAAGCTGTAAAATGCGAAAAATACACTTGTGTTGCTTTACTAGCCTCTAACTTATCAACAAATTGCAATATCTGAAATTTGCATAGCGAGTCTTTTTCTCAAGAAAACCAGCTTTTTATTAATGTTTTTATAAATTGTTTTATTTAAATCTCTATTAATGAGAATATAAGAAACTTTAATTTTTAAATTGAAAAACCTCAATTTCAGCAGATTTCTCCGCCTCCCATCGGAAACGCCCCGCGAAACTTACGGGAAGTCATTAAGATTGATTGATGATATCGTTCATGTCTAAAGGGAAAGGGGGATAATGGTGTCGTTAAAACATACTTTCTGGGTCCACACAGAATTTTTCTTTTTCAGAGTCCAAATGCATTAAAGAAAAAAAAAAAAAAAAAAAAAAAAAGAGAGAGAGAACTCTTTGCTTAAAAATCTAATATTATTTTATATATATTACAAAAAAAAAAAAAAAAAAAAAATGTTTGTGTCTCCGACTACCTCTTTACGAAATCTGAACGCAAAAAGATGCGAAATAACTCAAGGACTCAGAATTGAGCATTTAAATAAAATTATTTCAATTAATTAAAAGACATTAAATAAAATCCCTGTAATAGTTTTAGAATTATTAAATATTTAATTAAAAATATAAAAATAAATAAATAAATAATAATAATAAATAAATAAATGAACTTATGAGTTTATTAATTAATTTATTTTGTCCTTGGCATAAATTCATTTACACGCGAAAAATAAAAATAAAATAATAATAATAGTAATGATAATACATACAAACATATATATATATATATATATATATATATATATATATATATATGTACCGGTACGATTTGATTGTGAAATTTTTCTCAATTTGGTGATAGCTTTTCCTAAGCAGAGCAATCGTTAGATTTTTTTTTTATTTTTTATTACTAGGGTGCTCTGCCCCTTACTCGCTTCACTTATTTACACCTGCGGCACTCTGCACGTCTATTCGCCGCTTTACCTTTCACTGAATAGGGATATTACTAGTGCATAACATAAACCAAAAGTAGAAAAATGAAATTCAAGAAATCTTCATATTTATTGTCTAATTGAAATATATAAGTACTATTTAAAACTTTTTATTACGAAATATTATTCTAAAAATCAGTAAGTATATATTTATATATAGATATATATATTTAGAATAGAAAAAAAAAAAATAATAATCGTAATTTCTAGACCATTTTGCGTTACACCTTTAGTATACGACCCCATTGGCAACTTTTAAATTTTTGTTTCTATTTAGCGATGATTTTTTTCGTGTAATTGTTCTTCTTATCTCTCTCTCTCTCTCTCTCTTTCTCTCTCTCTTATTTAAAAAAAAAAAAAAAAAAAAAAAAAAAAAAATCTAGGATACCTACTTTTTCTAATGCCTATACTTTTTACTAATAATCTTTTAGTTAATTTGGGACGGTATATAATGCTTTCTATATATTTTTAATGTACAGTTAGATAATTTTACCATTTCGAAAACATCAGGTGAAAAAAAAAAGTCCATTACCTACTATTACATTTATTATATGCACTTTTTTGACATAATGTAAGGTCAAAAAACGTAAAATTAGCCTAACAAATTAGACACTTAACAATTTTCCAGCGAAAGAAAACTGATACATGTGTAAAGTTATACAAACAGAGTTTACATACCAAGTTAAAAAAAAAAAAAAAGGTAGAGCCGCTTTTAAAAAATACTGATTTCCGAGATCTAAAACTGACCTACCTAATGAGGATGATTGTCAATTTTCCTGTAATAGCCACGTAATATATGCGAAAAGATATCTAAAATGAGATTTATGTAGCAATTTTCAAGAAAATCGTAAGAACCGTTTTTGAGACATCGACATCCACCAAAGTTTTTCAAACTCAATTATTGACAACAGTTACATACGAAAGGGTATCTAAAAGAGATTTATTATGGCGAGTTTGTACAAAAATTCCTACAGCCGTTTTTAAAGAAATGCACTTGCGAGACCTCAAATTCATTTTCATGAACTAACCAACTATTACATACGAAAGGAAATCTTATATGGTGTTTATATAGCAGCTTTGAAGAAAATCGTTAGAGTCGTTTTTGCGATACGGACTTAGGGTTCTACTTCCGGCTTCATATATCTCCCTTCCGGCTTTCCAAATTTTAACCAAAAGTTGAAATTCATCGGCACATCAGACCTAACTCAATTCTGAAGTTTCATTGTTCTACCTTTATTGGTTTCACAGATATGACAGTCAAAAGATTCACCCCATACATGCACACACACACTGACCAATTGCCAAAAACTGCTTTTT
Source organism: Salticus scenicus (assembly GCA_963930645.1). Taxonomy (NCBI): domain Eukaryota; kingdom Metazoa; phylum Arthropoda; class Arachnida; order Araneae; family Salticidae; genus Salticus; species Salticus scenicus. The sequence goes on along the minus strand of OZ005659.1, from coordinate 82,099,280 downwards.
TGGACTCAGGAGACCTTAAAACACGTAAATCAAGTGAAAACTCATATATCTCCCTTCCGTTACCCGTTCAGGGTAAGAGAAAGTCGTGTGAGTGACACACCATATTATTTTTTTTTTTCTTTTTTTTTTCAACATTCCGTTATTTTTATTTATTTATTTATTTATTATTATTATTATTATTATTATTATTATTATTATTATTTTTTTTTTTTTGTAGAATGCTTTGAAACTGATATATGTTATTCAAGGTAGTTATGGCACGTTTTCTATTAAAAATGATATAAATAACGCAAATCTCCGGCAAAATAATAATAATAACAATACAAAAGCATAAATTTCTAACGGAATAATTATCTTATTTTTCATTTTGTGTCCATTTCAAATTATGGATATTAATTTTTATTAAATTTTTTATTATAGTATAGTGTTGTAATTATGACGTCCCAACCTAAAACAGAGAATCTGAAACCTGTATTGCATTTGCAGTAAAATTAAAGCTATTATAATTAAAGCTATTATAATTCATTATTATTATTATTAATTTAGAAAAAGTCTAGGTGGAATGGATTCTGTGAGAATCTTTTTAAGGGGTCCTAATCCATATTAACGTGTGTTTTGGAGAAAACGATGGAAAACTCCTAGTGCTAGGCTGACGAGTGCTGCTTGAATCGAACCAAACACTTCTCATAGCTTAGAGAGTAAAATCTTATAGTGATAGGGTTGCTATTCAAGAAAATGTGTTAATTAAATTAGTAATTCAATGAAAATTGAATAAGCGAATTTTTTCTTTGTATATTTATACTGTGCTTCGAATGGGATATTCGCAGTAAGCTGTTATGTCGTATGTATAAATCGTTGTCACAAAAGTTGCGCCAAATGAGTGCAAGTTTACGCGGATCCCGGAAAAAGGGGCACCTGGGGAAAAAAAGGGCACTTTTTCGATTTGCAAATTAAGAAAAGCGCCCTTTTTTCCGGATCGCGGAAAAAAAGATACCGGAAGAAAGGGCACTTTTCTTAATTGTTTCTTGTAAAATACTTCTAAATACGAACAATAGCAAAATATTTTTGTTTTTACGAGGGGAGGGGGGGGGGGGAGAGAGAGACAGATTAAACAAAAAAAATTCTGTTTCAGAACCCATGCATCATTCATAATTTATAAAACATTTTCCCCATTACTATTACATTTATATATATTGTAAAAAAAAAAGAGTCAGAGGTTGATTTTTATATAAAAGGAAGTTACTAAAATAAATTAAAAATATGCATAGATAAAGAAAGATTTTCCAGCATTTTTGTGCTAAAAGAATTAGCTATCGTGGGTGAAATTGATAAAATATTTTTGATTTGATTTGACAAATTTGATTTTGTTTGTTATATCAGTGTCAAACAGCAGACAAACCAACAAATCATAGAGACATAGACGGTAGAGTCTGATTTGAAGTTTTTTCTTTAATATCATAAAGATCTTTTTTTTTTTATTTATTTAACTAATTTTATGACTTAAAAAAATTGTAAATTGTAATGTCTGGACATAACTTTAAAATAATAATAATTTATTAAAAATAATTAAATAAAGGAATGAAAAATAAAACTATGGGTTAGGAAATATATAATAGTGCCGTTGGAGCGATGAAATTGTGAAGTTTGGAAGAGCAGAATTTAGAATTGCAGAAAACAGGGCAGTTTAGAATCACCTAGGAGGGACCTTTATCATGCATAGGATTGATTTTACTTAAAGTTGCAAGTAGAAAATTATTGAAAATATTAATTTTGTTATCCTAAATGTTTTATAATTTATTGCTTTTCCTTTCTGCAGAGATGTAAATTATTTTGGGAAATAATAAGGGCGGTGGGGGATGAGGTTCTAAACTAAAAACCTTGTAAATATTCCAACTTCACGGGTGTTATTTATCATAGATCCACAGTTAAAATATCAGGAAATGAACGTATTATTTTAATTTTTAATTTTTAACGTTTTCTTAATTAAAGTATTTGCAGCACTGCGTGTGTCGGATTATATTCCATCAAAATTCGAAAATTACATTAAAATTAGACCCAAAAATAAATAAATAAATAAATAAAATTTTTCCTTGAACTGTAATTCTACTTAATTAAATCTTAAAACTGTTTAGACTCAAGACTAAAATTTTTTGGGAGGAACAGGAAAATGTCATATTGTAATAAAATAATGAAAGAAAATTATATTGAATATTTACTGAAAATTTTAAAAAGGTTTTATATATATATATATATATATATATATATATATATATATATATATATATATATATATATTGCATATTAAGTTTTAAGATCAATAGCATAATATAATAAAAACAATGTACTTAAAAAAAATCTAAAATTGCGGAACATTTTTAGAACATATGGAACAGTTTTATTTCACATGTATTTCTTTGTAGGAGGGATACTCCCCTCCTCCATCAAACATGCATAATTGTAAAAATAAACAAATGAATAATAATCAAGGCTGTTACTAATTTGACTTCAAACTTGACAACCTTGCTCAAAATTTTAAGTGGCAACCTAATACGAACTTTAAAATACCACTTTTGAATTTCCTGCAGTTATCTGTTTTTATGTTATTCTGATAACAGATATATATACAGATCAACCGCTAAATAAGAACTTTTATAATCAGGGAACCTCAAAATGTGATATTATGAAAAAAAAAAAAAAAAAAACCTAGAGTTGAGAATAAAACTACTAAAAGTAATTCGTTTACATACAGTATGGATATGAAAAATTAATTTTGCTTTGTAAGCAAGTGTTCGTCGGCATAATAAAATATAGCAAAGCACTTCCATCAATTACATTCAATACAAAAGAGCGTTTAGCTTAATTTTGGGTAGCTCTGCATATTGTCGATAAACAATGTTGTGTATTTAAATTTATTCTTACTTGAAAAACTTCTAACACAAAATTAGTTATAATTCCAGCAATTTCCAAGTATAGCCTCAATATATCCAAATACTTTGGAGCTCTGTAAACGAATGATGAATGATTTCCATACCACAATCTACACAAAACATGCTTTTATGCATTTAAAAAAAATTGTTACTCACTTTTGTTTAATCAGCCTATTGATGCTAAATTGTACTTATCAGAACATAATTTATTTGAACTTTGTACCCCATAAACATCATGTATTTGAATTCTCTTGGATATTCATGTACGTGAACCATTTGCTTTGTCTCAAGTAGAGCCCCTTAAATAAATAATAGGCCGGCGCATCACCGCCATTTTTTTGCCTCGTAAGAGGACAGCATTTCCGCTTGGCGATTTTATCGCTTCACTGGTGGTTTTAAGAAGTTTTCATCTAAAAATAAAATCGACCAAAAATGATAAGCAACACAAGTAATCTGTTTCTGTTTCTTAAATAATTCATAACATTTGAAAGGGGGAAAAAAAAAAGAGCGTACCAATTAAAATTGGAAAGTTTTTTCAACGACCTAATACTATCAGGACACGGAAACAAAACAACTTTGGCGAACCAAAAAAACGTCGCCAAGACTCTACAAACACACAGTAAAAAAGCGTTTCTTAAAATAATTTATGGTTATTGAAATACATATTTAGATTTAAATAATACTTTTTTTAAAATTTTTTACTTTATAAATGTCAGAAATGCAAAGAAAAGTATAAGTGAATAACAATAAAACTTACTATGCAAAGCTGTGCATTAGGTCCCGGGATCCAAGAATCTGGACGACAATTCGCAGCCCATTTTCTCCTTCTTGCATTATCCGAAGGAAACCTAAACATTTTGTATCCTTTTCTGGAGTGTTTACAGCAGTTTATTGCTGAACAACCTCCCATATTGCAGTTTATTTCACTAAAATTACGAGCAAGACGGTAGAAACAATGGGTGCCGTTTGTTTATCACGCTGGGTACATGCGGCAACCCTAAGGCAAAAAAATGTCGGATGCGCCAGCTCGTATATATAGGAGCCTTAGTCTCAGGGAAAAAATTTAGTGTAGCATATTTATATGAAACCCATTTAAAATACCAAGTTTGGACTTTCTGCTATTATTTGTTCTTGATATATGCTGATAACAGACAGATACACATACAAACCAACCGCTAAAAACATTTTCCAATTCTGAGGATTTCAAAACGTATAATTATATAATAAAGAAAAAAAAACTCAATTTCGAAAATTTGACCCAAAAACAATACTTTCTTTACCCTGTGTATACGTGAAAGAAAGTAAATAGAATTGAAAAAAAACTTTTGAGTAAACATATTTCCTATTAAAACTTAAAAAAAAAAAAAAAAAATCAACCACTATTTTTTAAAACACACTACCGTGGGTTTGAATCTTTCGACAAGAGAGAGAGCTATTTTATGTACTGTTTGAAACTATATATGTAGTATAAATAATTCAATAAACATCTTTTTATAATATTCATATATTTTATGCATGTATTTATAATTAAAAAAAATATTTTCTTCTGTTCCGAAACATTTTGTGTAAAGAATTTTCATTTATTCATTTAATAAGATTAAATTTCTTGACATTAGAATTTAAATCTTAAATCTATTTATTTTAGTGATTTACGTTTCACAAAATATTTCACTGAGCGATGCGATAGTTTGTATATTTTTTTAGCGGCGTTCTTGTAGATAATTGAATACAGGTGGGAAACTGTCTCTTATCACCTCTGTCACCCCACAGCTAGGAGAGGAAGTGTCAAAATAACTTAGGTAGTCAAGAAGATAATTTTTCAACTAATAGGGGAATTCTACTATTCACTGATTGAAGCTGTTGGCTGTTAGTTTTTAAAGTTAGGCCAACCCCAATTTTTTCTTAGAATCTGGGCGGCCATGTTGAATAGGAATCTTCATTTCCGGATGCACGCCCTTAAGGCATTCTTTATCAAATGCTTCTTGCTTCATTCTCCAAACTCGAGTACTGTGATTACTATATGAAACACAAAACATACTTTCATCACCAAATAATGTTTTTTTTTTTCAATCTTTTTCGATCCATAAATGTCTTGATTTACACCAATTCAATCTTACACTCTTTTGTTTTGCAGTCAAGAGAGGTTTTGTTTTCGGTACACGAGATCTTAAATTAATGGAGACGTCCTGTTTTCGATGTAGAAACTTTCTCCTTCTTCTTTCCATTTTTTGTACAAGAATCGCACACTTTTAAAATGATTTTTCTTAACTATGCGCTTCAGTTTCCTGTCATCTCTAGCAGATGTTTTTGGTTTTCGGCCGCCATTTCGGCGATTATTTTGAAATTTTTCATGTTTTTAATATTGTGTTAGTATTTTACTAACACCTGATTGCAAACAATGTAAATAATTCGCTATATAACATTGATTTTTACCGTACCGATACAAATCAACCATACGAAGTTTAACAGATTCAGGAATACCACTCACACGACCCATTTTAAAACGAAAAAGCAAACAAGCTGCAAAAAGAATACTGGTTTTAAGTAAAATCGTCTGAATTTAATCAATGATGCCATCAGTTATGAATTTGTGATAATTAAAAGAGAATTAATATGAAATATTCTAATAATTTGAACCACTTGAATAAATATTCTAAAATTTTGACTTTTCAAAATATATTTTTTTCAATAAATCTTTTCAAAAATGATATTAATTTTAAGATAATAAATAAGTTTAATCAACAATAAGTTCTTAATAAAAATATCGTTTGCATTTTTGCATTAAGAGACATTAAATTACCAAACGATATTTTCAATTTGTAAAAAAAATGTAATTATTCTAATATTTTGAATATGAGCTGTATAACTTTGTCCGAGTTTGTTTGCCATGTATATACATGGATAAGTCATAAATTAACCAAACATATATAATCTTTGAGATTACTCTGCAAAAAATAATTCCTGAAATGAGTTGTAGCTATAGTATATGATTATGAGTCTTTTTTAATTATAGATATAAATTTATTTGATAATTGCACTTATATTAACGAAGATGTAAAGGCTTCTTTAGTAACGTCTGTAATTTTACGTACGTTTTTTGTTTATAACATGCAGATTTTCAAAACCAAAGCAATGTCCCTTTTAGATAACTTGATTAACTGCATTAGATACAACATATTTCAATTAGAATATAAATAATTATAAAGTAAAAAAATCTTTTTATATACCATGTTTTAAATTTTTTGATGAATCACAAAGCTCTTATCAATAAGCACACAATTTTTAAAGTGATAATGACGTCAATTTTTGTGAGATGCATAATTTAACTTTTTATAATTTTTTAATGTTCACCTTTAATTAAATGTATTTATTTTTATGTCGAAAGAAAATGAACTCGTAAATTTTTTTTGGCAACATTTAAATTATAGCTAATATTTTAATGGCTCTTTCAACACTATTAGGATGTTATTATTTTCATATTTTAGTTAATTATGAGAAAACTAATCAAAAATTCGAAAATCGGACTTCGAAGTATTTTGTTGTCATCGGGTGCTGAGCTATTGTAAAAGTTTCAAATGTCTAGCTAGTAGGGAAGTTAGTTAAAATTCGATTGCGAGATTTGTAAGATTGCAAGAAACAAACAAACAAACAAGAATAGAATTTAATAAAAACATGGTAAAATGCCAGATGTCTGATGAAATATGAGAACTTTTACAAAATAATTTTTAACTCCGCATGTGCAACGATAACATAATTTCTTTCCCATAACTTACTAGCCAAATGTATAGACTAACTCTGAAAAATATCTCTAAGAAAATATCCTTAAAACTCAGAAAGAAATCGTCGATAAAAAGTTGAGTTTCAATTACTTAAAAAGGTAGGGTAGGTGCTCCAGTGATTGGCATGCTCCAGTAATTGACATCTATCCTGAAATAATTAATAAATAAGAAAATTAATAAAATAATATATTTTACATATAAGAGTTTTAACATTTTATGTCAAACACTGGAGCATGGGGTGCTAATAACTGGTAAAATGAATAACTAGCAGTGTCAAACACTAGGGTGCCAGTTACTGAAAATTGAAAAACTTTAGTGTCAATTATTGGAACACTGAGTGGTTGTCAAACAAAAATTCATAAAAAAAAAAAATTATAATAATAATAACAATAATAATTGTTATCAAATCATACTTGCCAACCATCTCATTATGAACCGTACAATTCTTAGTCCCCGCCTTTTTTTTCACACCAATAATTTTTTAGAGTGATTTTAGTCTTATTTAATCGTAACAACATTTAGAGAAAATAACTCTAAAAATATAGTGGTGTGAGAAAAGGGGCGTTTTTTCAGGGGGCGTTAACAATTGTACGGTTATTAATGAGATGGTTGGCATGTATGGCAAATGCATATATTTTAACATATATATATGGTTCTGAATGTCTTTTATGCCATATGTATTAACTAAAGATTTCTAAAAATATTTTCTGATGACTAGAACATTAAAAACGTCAGAGATTGCTCTAAAAGTGTCAATCACTGGAGCACTCACCCTACCTGTACAAAAAAGTACAACACGCTAAGGGGTTTACGTATATTTTCAATTTGAATCGACGAACAGTCATGGGTATAAGAGAAGGCGTATATGCATTTTCTCAAGAAATAGAAAATATTTGAAATCCACCACTTTAAAGAAAACATTATTGTTTATATAATGAATCATAGCTGCGAATATTTTAATATTTAGCCCCGCCTTTATTTCGCACCACTATATTTTTAGAATATTTTTCTCCAATACATAAAAATAAGAAAATGATAAAATAAGAAAAAAAAATTACTCTTAAAAAAAAAAAAAAAAAAAAAAAAAAAAAAGGTGCGGAATAAAAGCGGAGCTAAAAGTGCTCCGGAATAAATTAAAATATTGGCAGCAATGTTTAGAATATTAAAATGATAACTACAGACACGATGTTCCAGCGTGTAGTGTATTTCTGTACGGTTGTCTGTTTGGCAAAATTGCGGGACGTTGGTCCCAGAAACTTTGCAGCTATACACCTCAAATGTGTGTGAGAAGTATAAAATAATAACCCTTTGCTGATTATAATTTCACTCTTCTGGTCAGTATTGCCAAATTAAGGGTATTTTTTGTTCAATATTCAACGCTAAATTTTAACTGTACTGGTTGCCTATTCTCCTAATCATTTAGAAAGTTATTTGTCCATTATATATCGGGTGATCCAAAAGCATATTTGCCAACATACTAATTAATATTCCGTAGTATTGTTAGTCCCGCCTTCTTTCTCAGACCAGTATCTTTTTAGAGTATTTTTCTTCTTATTCAATCGGAATTGAATTTGGAGAATATTACTCTAAAAATTTATTGGTGTGAGAAAAAGGGTGGGGTTAACAACACTACGGAATATTAATTAGAATGTTGGCAAGTATGCAAAAGTCACAGAAGAAATAAAAATAAATATATGTTATTCAAAAAGTATTGACTGTATCACTAAGCGCTTTTCTCTGAAATGCACAGAAAAAACGTGGGAATTTTTTAGGTATCAAAAGATTTATTTGCAGATTAGTTTAAATTTTCTTTATCAAGTGGCTCGTTAATTGCAAAATACCTTTTTAACAGTGACGTAAGACATCCAACAACGTAACTAGCACTATAAATGCTCAATTTGACAGTCGTCATTCATTAAAATGATCGACAGACGTTGCGCATTGGAAATTCTCCTAAAAAAAGTTTCTGTATTTGCAATATGGCGTCATTTGATGAAGCAAATTTGATTAAAATGTGAGAGAATACTGCGAATACAGCTCGATATGTAAATGAAAAGTATGTCTAATATTTTTTCGTATACATGCAAACAAAATCTCGTGCTTTTCTGTATATTTCAGTGAAACCAGCATAAAACTGCAACCAGTACTTTTTGAATAATGTACTTTTTGAATAATGTATTTTTTATCTTTTCGATCACCCGTTACATTAACTATCATTCCTCAAAATTTATTGGTGAAAAATGAATGAAAGATTCACTAAAATTTGGCGCATTGTATAGAGCGTTTGAGCCAGCAAAGGGTTAAATTAATATTCAAATTAAAAAACTTACAAAAATGTACAGTAATTGTAATATCCTGGAAAAATGTAAAGTGTACCTTCACTTACGTCCATGACTATACAACAATTCAAAATGAAAATATGGATAAAACCCTTTAGCGTTTTGCATCTTTTTGAAAGTTCTTGAAAATCAACTTTACTATCGAAAATATCTTTCTGAATTTTAACGATATTTCCTTGTGGAATTTTTTTTAGTTAATCTCAAATTTGGCTAATACGTTATGCAAAAAGATTTGCTAGCGCTTGTACATGTGCAGTTAAAAATTATTTAGTAGTAAATGTGTTTGTATTTCCTCGGATATTTTATATTTTTATATTCTGGTTGCAGTACTTAGTGTATAATATAGTATGTCCAGTTTTCTGAAAGTGACATTGCTTTGGTTTTAAAACCCTGATAAGGGAAGTATGAATCTGTAAAATTCCTATTGAACCCAAACCAAGCTTAATTAAAGAGCATGGTCTAAAACATATGGCAGTGTGTAAATTTGCTACAACAACCACCCTTGGAGCGAGAAAATGACCTTAAAAGTTTTAGCTGTTTGCATCAAAACCAAGGAAAGAGAATCTCTTAACAAGGTGGAGTGGCGTACTGGTCAGAGTGCTCAGCTTGAGTGGCGAAGAACCTGAGATTAAATCCAGGTGACTGCTAGCAGTTTTTTTTATTTTTAATTTTTTTTAAATAAATATAACTGAAATACAATATAAAAATACATGAATAATTTCGGGGCGGGGGGGACATGTATTAAATTCAATTAAAAAAAATTATGATAAATTTTAAATTATTAAAATATTTTATTTCAACTAATATATATATATATATATATATATATTAAATTTTCTTTATTATACATTTTTCTTTTTTCTTAAGTTTACTTGAGTTCAAACCCCGACGAAATGCTCATTATTATTATTATTATTATTATATTTAAATATTAATGAAATAAAACAAAACATTAAAATTAATGAATAACTTTTGAGAAAATAATTATTAAACTTATTTAAGAATTAATAAATAAATAAATACTCTCTATGTAAAGATACTATTAAGAAATATATAGGATAAAATGACCTCTTTATGAAGAAAAAAACACATTGAAATTTACGAATTTATTTTCGAGTTAATAATGACTGTGATTAGAAGTAAGAAAATGATCAAATCATAAGCACTTTTCACGATGAGAACAACATATAAAAGAAAATTTATCACGATTAATTTCATTACAATCTTGATCAACATTGAAGAGAACATTTTGGAAATTATTCGGTTTTTCTTCGAGATAACTAGCTTTACAAAATGCATATATAGCTAGATTCTTAAATTTTGGAAATGTATGTAAACTAAGCTGTAAACATATGCAAGGGCCAACAGAATAATAACAATAAGTAAAAGTTTTTTTTTTTATTTTTTTTTTTTACGTATGAATATCGCGCAATTAAAAGCAGATGAAAAAAATGCAATATGAATAACATTTTCCGTTGCACTATTCATTTGAAAAACATCTTTTCACTTGAAATAAAATGTTTTAATAATTTAACAGAATATTTATTTTTATGTATAAAAAATAACAAAATTAAAAGCAGACGATAAGCATTTCCTACTAGCGGCTTTAGTGTGAAATATTATTATTATTAATAATAAAAATAAAAAGGTGTAATGAAGAAAAATATTTTCCTTAAATTATCCATTTATTTAAATAATAATAATAATAATAATAAATTAAAAATGTAGTTGAAATAAAATATTTTAATAATTAAAAATACATCGTATTTTTTAATTGAATTTAATACTTGTTCCCCTCTCTGAAATTATTCATATATTTTTATATTGTATTTAATTTATATTTATTGAAAAAAAAAAAAAAAAAAAATCCGCGAGCAGCCACCGGGATTTGATCTCAGGATCTTCGTCACTCATGCTGAGCGATCTTACCACTCCGCCACTCCGCCTTCTTAATGGTTTTCTTTCGTTGTTTTTGATGGAAACAGCTAAAATTTTTAGGGTTGTTTTCTCGCTCCATGGGAGGCGGGGGGGGGGTGTTGCAGCAAATTTGCACGCTGTCTTATGTTTTAGATCATGCTCCTTAATTTAAGCTTGGTTTAGGTTCAATAGGAATTTTACTGATTCGTGCTTCCCTTGTGATTGTTATAAAAATAAATAAATAAATAAAATAAATAAATAAATAAATAAACGTGCAAAAAAATCTGGACGTTATTAAAAACCCCTTTTATATTTCTGTTAATATAAATGCAGTTTTCATATAAATTTATATCTACGATTAATATACGTATTAAATAAATAAGTAAAAAGTAAAAGCTTATAATCTATATAATATTTCTCTAACGTGGACCAGTTTCAATTATTTTTTGTCGAAACGATACGATACGAGAGGATAAAAAGATAATATTTATACATGGACAATATTTAAGCACGCGGACTTAGCTCAATGGACTAATAATAATAATAATAATAAAAAGACGTCATTTGTCTGATGAGATTATTTTACGAAAAAATGTATTTTTAACAGTCATTTCTTCAGAATCTTTGCAAGCGTCATTTTAAACCTAGCAATATTTTAAAGATATATGCCGAATCAGAGCCTCCTTAAGTAGATGCCTTCCACGCGCGGCGAATCTCAATGTTAAATTAGGCAACATTTAAAAAACAAAACTAACGCTAGGTGACAGCACCTACGCAGAGCAACAATTTTCTGCTGTTTCATAGACAAGTTATATTTTTCATCTAAAAATCTAGCTATTAATTTCAATTTAAAGTCTAAAATTGTATTTTTTTTTTTTCTTTTAATTTGAAAAAATGATGTGAAAGTGCTTTATCGTAAATATTTTCAATAAAATATTCAAATACTTATATTTTAAAAATTATAGGGTTTAAATTTCTTCGAAAGTTGGCAAGACCTATTTTAGCTTTTCAACTAATTGAATTACAACGTATCAAATAAATAACACCTTTTTTTTTTAATATACTATTAATTAAAAAACGAAATTTAAAATTAAATAAGCAAAAACATGGCATATCTATCACGCGATTAAATTATTTTTTATATATTTATTCAATAAAAATTTCAAAATTTTTTTAAATTTAGATATCAGATGAAAGTTTCGTTTATATAAATTAAAATCTCTGAACTTTAAATGAGTTTCAGTTCAGAATGAATAATTTATAATGATAAATTATTAAAATCATGTCTTTTTTTTTTTTTTTTTTTTTTTTTTTTGGTCATGTCCTTTACGTTACATTTTTACCTTATTAGATGTGAATTATTTTTCTTAAATCGAAAATTTTATATTATTTATAAGAAAAATAGACCAGCACGTTAACGAGATAAGTGAACATTCAGCAATAAAAATTGGAGAAGAAAACAATCTGCTGTCTAGTCCGTCACAAAAAATAAATAAATAACCATTAAGATTTAAATTTTTTAAATTAAGGATTTCTTGAGTATAAGTTTTCTCTCGCACCAAGTTTTTGTGTTAGGTGTTTTTTATATAAGACTAAATTTAAATGCACAATCTGATGTGCACATAGTTTATTGAAAACATACAGGGCTATCCAAAATTAAGCTAAACGTTCTTTTCTGTAGAATGTGTGCTTTGCTACACTTTTTTTATGTCGACGAATACTGTTAAAGAACGAAAATTAATTTTTCGAACCTATAATGTAAACAAAGTATTTTTTTTTTTTTTTTTTTTTTTTTTTTGAAGTTCTATTTTCAACTCAGGTTTCTGAAAAAAGTCACGTTTTGAGGTTCCCTGAATACAAAAAACTTTTTTTTTTTTTTTTTTAGTTTTTAGCGATTGATTTATATGCATATTTATTATCAGAATAACTTAAAAACAAACAAATGCAGGAAATTCACAATTGTATTTTAAAACTCATTAGGTTTCAATTTGAAAAATTTGATAAAGATTGGCAAATTTAAGGACAAATTAATAACATCCTTGAAATATTTTTACTTCCATTACCCTACTACCGTAGGTAATGAAAGTATTGAGTTCGGTCCAAAAATTCGATATCGAGTTTTCCCCTGATTTATATTTAGCCAGTATATGTGTGTGTGTGTATACATGTGAGTGTATGGATGTGGGGATATTTTTCATTTTTCTGATAATTTTTCAAATCAGTACTCATGATATTTAATTTTTACATGAATTTTTAATTCCATATTCCATTTCTGTGGTAAAAGGTTAATAAAAGTAATGTTTTGAATCTTAAAACTTAATATTTTTAAAAAGAACAAAAGTAGAAATAAAAATTTTCTATTTTTTCTTTTCAAGATTCCCAACACTTTTGTTTCGATTTAACTGAAATAATCAAATTTTTATACGCATTTACACAAGTCTTTAAAAAACAGTGGTATTAAAAAAATATAAATCAATCTTGTTCCTATATTGGAGTATTTTATAGTTTTATTCATTTTATGAATAAAACTACAAAATACTCCAATATAGAGTGACTTCAAAGTAACTAAGAACAAGTTATTTTTCTGTATTCCTACATCAATAAATAAAAATTTTATTTCATTTTGTAATAAGCATAACTATTTTATTTGTTAAATCTAACTTACTAACAGAGAGGTGTCAACCCTTCGAATTTTTATATCATAATTTCTTTTAAATTTATCTTCGTCTTAATCACACAATTTACGATAATAAAGAAAAATAATGTTTTTTGTGAAAAATATTATTGATATTCAAAAATCCGGAGGGTTGGTAATTTTGCATTAATTATTTATGCAGTTTACATACCTTGTCTGGAAATATTTGGAAGCAATTTTTTACGCTGAATTGCATTGCTTGGTATTTCGTGGAAACATATATTTTCACGGCTACTGTCTGATTTACAAAATGGAACGACGCAATACACCATATTATAAAAAAAAAAAAAAAAAAAAAAACCTCTCACATTTGTTAAATTAATAAAACACAAACCAGAACTCAATTGAAACTCAATTGCATCGCGCTCGCGGGGCGGGAAATAAACATAACTTTACGTACGGTATCAAGCGCCATCTACTGGCTATGTTCTTCTTGTACTGTTGCCAAGTTTTCGAGCGACTCGCTAGGCATCTACTTAAGGAGGCTCTGGCCGAATATGAACTTTTGTGTCATAAATTGACTAAAAAACACAATCATAAAAAATATAATCAAAATAGGAATTATTTTATTTTATTTATTTAATTTATGTATTTATTTATTTTTTTAACGAAAGGAATATGCAAAAACAAATAAAAAGTCATCGCCAACATGGCGACAAAAATTTAAAAGGCGCCGTGGGAGTCCTATATTAAAACTGCACTGCCTGTGGAAATATGAAAATTAGGTCGTGAATATATATATATATATATACTAAAATAAACTAATTCCTATTTTGATTATATTTTTTATGATGGTATTTTTTAGTCAATTTATGACACAAAAGTTCATATTTGACATATATATTTAAAATATTGCGAGGTTTAAAATGACGCTTGCAAAGATTCTGAAGAAACAACTGTTAAAAATACATTGTTTTGTAAAATAATCTCATCAGACGAATGTCATCATTTTTTCTTTTTCTTATTATTAGTCCATTGAGCTAAGTCCGCGTGCTTAAATATTGTCCATATATAAATATTATTTTTTTATCCTCACGTATCGTATCGTTTCGACAAAAAATAATTGAAACTGGTCCACGTTAGAGAAATATTATATAGATATTTATTTTATTATTATTATTATTATTTTGTTAACAAAAAGAATATACCAAAATTAATAAAAAGTCATCGCCAACATAGCGACAAAAAGTTAAAAGGCGTCGTGGGAGTCCTATATTAAAACTGTACTGCCTATAGAAGTATGAAAATTGGGTCGTGAACCATGAATTTTATTTGGAAACCTTTCTTTGAATGATTTTGGTTTCACTATTGTACAATATTAATTTGGTTTTAATAATAATTTGGCTTCTGGTAAATTAGAATGTTAATAAGGTGGTGAAATTGGTATAACATTTATGAGTTCCAAATTTTAAAGGCAAATAAGAAAAGAAATAAAGGGCGAATATTTCGCACGTGTTTGCTAGTCATACATATATTATAGCCACAACTAATTTCAAGCATTATTTTTTACAGTGTGATAACAAAGGTTGCATACTTTTGGTTAATTTGTGACTGATCCTCTTTAGCCTTCAGAACAAAACTTCCGCTTAAATATATGTGGTATAACATGTTCCTTTTTATCCCTGAACTTTCAAGAGAATACATGAAGTATTTGTTGAGATACTCGAAGAAACCTTCTAGTTAGTTTAGTTATTGTCATCCATCCTTAAGTTTTGTCCACCAGTGTGTATAAGAAAATAACAAATAGAATATACTAGCCCAAGTGGTTTGTGTATAGACGTTCACACACACACACACACACACAGAGTAAATAAATAAAATAAATAAAAACAAATAAAGATATATATATATATATATAAATTCGGATATATTACGGTCAATAAGACATATTTATTTAATGCATATTTATTAACTTTATAATGACAGAAAAATTTATTTAGAAACATTTTAGTACCGTTATATACATAAATATATATATGCAGTACCCGCCGCTTATTAAAATCACATTCGTTCTGAGCCATAGTGATTTTATTAAGCGGCTGATTTTTATATCCAGTAAACATTCCTACACTCAAGAGAAAGGTATTACTTTCCTGAATATTATCTTTTAACGAAAAAAAAAAATAAAATAAAATAAAAATCACTTGCGAATGAAATAAAATTTGTAACTTATTACATCCCTTAAAATTGTTGAATAATACAAGTTATAGCGCATGTTTTATAATAATACAAGTTACTCAGCATATTTGTAACTATGCAGCAGGTATAAAATTTCGGCAAAGAGAGATATTGGAGGGATTGTTCTGTCTTATTTTCTTTTTTGTAAAAAATCCTAGTGTAAATAAAAAAATGTTTAGCGTTCATAAATGGTATTATTGCTGCTAAAGAGATATTGAGTCCTCTTTAGCGGAGATTTTGAGTTTGCTAAAGAGATTTTGAGTTCCCTTATTGCGTAAATATGATGCTCTGCCTTCTGTACATCTAAAACAACATTTAAAAAGCAAAAAGATTTTGCATTTTCGTATTTAACTCTATATATGTGACGCTGATATAGATAAATGCCAAAGCATTTACCGTATCGATTGCTGAAGACAAATTTAAAATTCAATCACAAATACGTATAATCATTTTGTTATTGGAAAGTCTTAGAAAAAGGCGTAAAAGCAGAGCTGACGTTACAAAGTACAAATGTATGTTGAGTCTTTCTTTTAAATACTAAATAAATTTTCACACTTTTTTTTCTTTATCATTAACTTTTTATTTTAAACTTGTACAGATTTTTGTATGTGAATCAGCGTTGCCAGATATGGCCTTTTTTTTTATTCAACAGTCACCAATAATTTTGAGAAGTGACATTTGTTATACATAATCGCTTATCAGTCATCGAAGTGATTAGCCAAACGTTACAAATAAAAATTATTGGTGACTATTGCATAAAAAGAAGACCAAATTTGGCAACCCTGATGGGAATATTGTAGGGCTCGTATACTTCAAGTTAAATGTAACTTTTTTGAAAACACATTAAGGCGGAGCTTATTTAAATTTTATTGCATGAAGTTAAAAAGTAGAATATTTATTTTTAATTAAACGTTTCTTATAATGAATCAAATGTTGCGCCTTTGTTGTTTTAAAATTTTTAACGTACACAAAATCTACTATCGAGGGAAAAAAAAAAAAAAACGCCCAATATTATTTATATACAATTAATTCTAATCATGGTGTAAAATTCACATTTATAATGGAAAAGTACTCAAAAACAAAATAATATGACTAATCAGTTTTAAAGAATTAGATAATGATCTTACACTTTCGTATTTAGGAATTCAAATAAACTTAAATGCAAGCAGATATCAAGATTTATAATTTATTCTATAGCAAATTTCAGCCCTACGTTTTTTTTTTTTTTTTTTTTTTTTTTTTTTTCATAGAATTTTTCTAGAGTATTTCTCCTCCATATGTGACAACCATTAATCCTTTGCTGGCCCTAATGCTCTGAAGGGTTCTAAATGTATATGTTCTCTGCCAGCTTAAATGCCCCAAATCGCTTGTGTTGCAGTCTCAGTAATTCATTAAGAATTTTAAGAATTTCCCTCTGAAGTAAAAAAATGAATAAATAACATATAAAAAATAAATAAACGAATAAATAAATTAAAATAAATAAAAGAATTATGAGTCTATTTTTTATAATTTAATAGTTATGATCTTTCCCGAAAAGAAAATATACTTTCCGATATATGTATATATATATATTAACAAATTGTATGCTGAAAACACATTTTTACTGAGTTTTTACTCGATAGGAGTCTGCACTCTTCCTACCGTTTTTTCCCCCCATTACAGAAATTCATTCTAAGTCACACCTGCCAACATTCTAATGAATATCCCGTAAAATTGTTAGTTCTGCCCCTTTTTTCACATCGGTAAATTTAAAGAGTAAAACTCTGCAAAGAGAGTTCGAGATATGATGAGTGCCGAGTACCCGGGGCCAAATTGCCTCACACCTTAGCGACCAGAAATATAGGTATCAGACATAAAATACAGGTACCAGATGATTAAAAAAAAAATGAAGGTTGCTCTTATTTTGCAATGAAATTAAAATGAGTCATTACAAAATAAGAGCAAACAACTTCCTTATTATGGAAGATTGATCTCCGAGGGCTTCCCAGAGTGTGACTAACTTATTAATAATAATAAAGCACCATAGAACTGGTGTTTTAAGGTAATAATTACAGAACTTTGGACAAACACCATAAAACGCAATAAACTCGCAACAACTGTTTCGGGTCGAAAGAACACATGATCCTTCGTCAGGTGAACAAAGTAGGTTCGAGTGCTGCTAGTGCGCTGCCGCTTTGACTGCAGCACTCGTGCCTACTTTGTTCGCCTGACGGATGGTTGTGTGTTCTTTTGACCTGAAACAATTATTGCGAGTTTATTGCATTTTATGGTGTTTATCCAAAGTTCTGTAATTATTAACTTATTAATAATATTGTCAGTTTCCTTCATTTTGTTACGTGCGTCTAATAATTAAATTATTAAAATTGCTAACATTAAATTCAGCCGCGATGCCATTAAGAATTTCAGTTAAATCATGAATGGGGTTAGGTTTAAATAAATTGGAGTATGCGAGCATTTTTGTTGGGAGGGCGGGGCCTAGGAGCACGAGGGAAATTCGGATTGGTTAATTAAGTTTCGGCTTTCAGGAAGAGCATACGCCATACAGTGAAATCTCGTACAACACAGTGACAGAGATAAAAAAAAACAGTTTTATTTTTTAACACCACTAAATTTTTAGAGTACCAATTTATTGATTCATACGTTCGATCTAGTTTTTTTGTAGAAGTTAGTTGCTTTGACATAAAATTAATGGTGTTAAAAAATAAAATTGTAATATTCATGAGGAAGATATACGCCCGCGTTGTACGGGACTTTACTGTATTTAGTTATGAGAGTTTTATTTCTATATTCGGAAAAGTTGGGACATCCTCGGTAATTTGCTAAGCGATTCCCACCGCAATTACAGCAAAAAGGATTAGGGATTTTATCCTCTTTAAGGATATATTCTTTAGTTGGATGCTCTCCAGAGCATCTGATGCATCTGACTTTCTTCTTACAATGTTTCATGGTATGAAAATATAGGAAAACCTTGGGGAGTTCTGACTGGGTTTTTATAACTTTCAACTTGAATTCTGTAGTATAGAAGTTTATTTAGCTGAAAAATGGTTTTACTATGCTCAGATATATTTAGCTAGATTTGGAAGAGAGGGAGGGGTTTTTTGGTTTTGAAACTTACAAGTTGATTGATTTTTATTAGATCATATTTTAATTCCGTTAAAACATCCTCAATATCTAATTGAGCAGTTTCTGCAGGATGGCCTCGGATAACAGCTTTAATGGGAGGATTTTCTTTCTATTAAATTTTTAAGTAGTATTGCACTTTCATTTCTGAAAGTTTTGCGGTGATGTCTCCATGAACATCATTGATAATGGGGAAATTTTTGATAAAATCACCCGCAGATGCTACGAAGAAATTGCAATGACCCAATGCTTTTTACATAATCCTAAGGAGTTGTTTTTTATTACCACATTTAACTGTGATAAAACGGCCTTTCAGCATAGAAATTTTCCTATTTCCTCTAGAATGACTGAGTTTTAGGGTCTGATTGCAGGCGGCAGTGGTGCCTTTTGGTCAAAAAGTTCATTTTCGTCTAACACTTCAAATCTATTTTTAATGGGGATAATGAAGTTATTGCTAATTTTGCTATTTTTAGCGGAAGGGCTCCTAGATTCGAGTTTCTTTTTATAGGCATGCAATGAGTTTTGTTAGTACTTGAGGTAGGAATATTAGTTTGGATAAATGAAGTTAAAGTTCCATCTGATACCCGACTGGAGTCCATTTACAACGAGTTCTTCATTTCTAGTCCAGTCTGACGTCTCAATTTTACCATAACCAATACGGTAATCAGGGAATTCAGAGCTTACATCTCATATTTCTTCAGCAGTAAAGTCTTTTAATTCCAGTGGTGGATTGTCTGGAGTCGGGATTATAGTGAGTGAATTTGAAGTTTAAGAACATTTCAAAATCGTTATCAAACAGTCGATCTATCATTATACTTTTGATTTCTGTGAACTTTCCAGCTTTATAGAACAAATTCAGTAAGTCTAAGTTAGTGTAGGGTCTTCCACTGTATCTGTGAATAGCATCTCCAGGCTCTCTCTGAGTGTCATTAGCAGTAGTAAGAGAAGTTACAGCGATCGATTGATCCGTATCAGGCTTCCGACTTTGGCATAGATGCCAATAATTTAATTTATTCCATAGTATTTTTAGCCTCGCCTTTATTCCATACCACGTACTTTTTAAAAGTAAGTTTTTCTCATATTATGGAAGTTATATATTGGAAAAGTTTTTTCTATAAAGAAAGTGCTTTGAAATTAAGGCGAAGCAAAAAATACTCCTGAAAAAATTAAAATGTTGGCAGCTATGCTTTGGCCCTGAAAAAAGCTCCTAAGAACCGGGGGGGGGGGAGGGGGGGTCATCGATGGTGTTTTCATTTTCCATATTAGTATCATATATCAATTGATCTTCACCAGCCTTCGAAAATTGGCTCTGAAAAGAGTCTTGGTTTTGTGATGTCTCATTATTGTGTGATTCTCTATTCTCGTCTTCCAAGAATTTAACAGTTCTGCTTACCTCGGCATAAATTTTATGATTTGTGCAAATTCTGTAGCCTTTGCTACGATTATTATACCCCACAAAAATTTCTTCTTGTACGATGCTTTTCCCCTATGTATCTTGTGTACATAAGCGTATGTGCGAAATCCGAATGGTTTTATATTAGGTAGATTGGGTTTGCGGCCGGTCCATTTTTCGTAAGGAGTTGAGTCGCATGTGGAGGTCGGGAGCCTGTTCTGTATGTAATTTGCAGTATTTACGGCTTCCCCCGTAAAGTAGTTCGGCAAAGTACTGACTTTAAGCAGACATCGCACCATTTCAATCAGCGTACGATTTTTACGTTCTGGAACGCCGTTCTGAGCACTAGAGTAAGGAACCGTGAATTGGTGCTTAGTGCCTACTCTTTTCGAAATTTCGTTTACCTCTATGTTTTCCCCCGTTATCTGAAAGAATCTCTTGCACTTTTCGGCCAATTTTAATTGCGGTCATAGCCACGTATCCCTTTAACTTAGAAAATACCTCAAACTTATTTCTCAGTAAATATATAACAGTATAGCGACTAAAATGATAGCTAAATTTAAGAAAATAATATTTTACACCAACAGTGGGGGTTTTCATAGGACCACATAAGTCTGTGTGGACGTTCAAGTTGTACGGAAGCTCTAAATTGTGCAACTTTGGGGTAAAGTGAATCAACTAATTTAGACATTATGCATGTTTTACATTCAATTTCATGTTCGTAGTTATTTAATTTAATACCCACAGCCATATCCGTGTAAACTAAATCTTTTATGCGGTTAGTGTTTCTGTGGCCAAGGTTGACATGCCATTTGTTTATAAAATTTTCGTTTTCACAGGTTTGTACTACAGTGTTTGCTGTGTTTTCAGAATAATTCAATTGACATTCGTTTAAATTATTTTTCACATATCCCTCAACGCACGTATTACCCTGATTCACTATTTTACACGTTTTGTCATCAAATACGGCGATACAGCCATTTTCTGTTGCTCTTTTTATAGAAATTAAATTAGTCTCCCTTTCGGAAAACATTTTTAAACGTTATTTTGTTCTGTGTGTTTTCTGAATTTATGGTATACAAATCCACAGTACCGCAACCCAAAGACTGTAGCTGTGTTCCGTTTGCGATTGTCACATTTGAAATGTTATTTTTGAATTCGTGAAATTTTAGTTTATCATTGCAAGTGTGTGATGACGACCCAGCATCTACCACCCAATTTACAGTTTTATCTCCAACATAAAAAGCATATAATTTATCAGCATTTGGTTTATTGTTCCCCTCTGCAACTGGAATGTAAGGCCTACGTTTTCTGTTGTGTTAAGCATTTTTAACACTTTCTAAAAATGCTTAAGAATGGTTAGAAATTGAATTAGTCTATCATTATGCCTTTCAGACCTAATGTCTGTTCGTTGTGTGATTACGTAGGAAAATAGCATTAAAAGTTATTCAATACAACTATTACGTGCATTTAGAAAGTGTTAATAATGAATGCATACCGCATGATATTTTGTTCTTGTTTATATTTTTCTATCAACTAATTAATATGCATATATATTTACTTGAGAGAAAAAGTTAATAAAATAAAATAAATAAATAAACTTAACCACTGCTGAAAAAAATGCTATTTCATATTTAAAAGGTGGAAAATTATTTTTTAAAATACTCGTTTTTTTTTTTTTTTTTTTTTTTTTTTTTTACTTTTAAATCAATAGAAACTCTTTGTTTTAAATTATACAGAGTAACTGCAACAAAAGAGTGAAAATTAAATTATTTGACACAATCGTAGTGAAATTAACTGTTGGATGAATATAAACTTTGTAGTCATATATAATTTACTGCTAACATAAGTTTTTGAGTTTGGTTTCAAAAAACTTTTGAAGCATTTTTATGAACGCAGATCTTTACTATTAAATTAAAATGTATAAATATATATTAATACAAGAAAGACGTACAGAAAATTTGAGCGAGAACGCATTTGTTTTTATTAAACCTTCATATTATGGTAAAAGATGGTGCCAAAAACTTTTCATCTAATAATCAATAATATTTAAAAACTCTACTCTGATTTCGAACACACGCAGTTTTGTAACATGACCGCCGTGGCGTCACAAAAGTCTAGTGGCACAGAGCTGCCTGACAACGCAGTGCGTTACTTCCAATCATCACAAAAATTAAAAACTGCAGTGATGTAAAGACCAAGCATTACACCAAAGCTCACTTGATTCCGAAATAATCAAATTTAAAGAACTGCTGTAGACATGAAAAAGAGAAAATCATTTAAATTATTATAAAGTAAGAAAAGTGGTGTCAACTGCATTTTTTTTCTTTAAGTGTATTAATATTCAGATGTTGTATTTCTACACTTTTTTCAGATCTGTATTTTGCTAAACTTCGGTGAAAACAATTTAACCAAATTTTTTTTATTCAAGGCAAAAGTGTTAAACATTGTTGGCTAAATTTATAAATCGAAATATAAAAAGGAGACTTTGCACTTGATAAATATGCTAAAAAGAAAGTACAAGGCATGGAACGCAAAATAAAAAAGTGAAAATGAAAATACCTATTTCGTTTATAACTGTCATTATGCACTGATGATGGTGTGCTCATTGATAACGAAACAACTGTCTGCATTTTCATTTTTTACTTTCCGGCGTTCTATAGATTGTTTTTTATTTTTGCTCTATGATCCAAATCCGAAATTTATTTGGTAAGCTTCATACTCTTTACGTTTCTGGCAAGCACATCGATGAATAATCGTAAATATTATTGTAAGAGAGCAGTGTTGGGTATAATTGATTAAAAAGTAACTGCATTACAATTGAATTACAATTAAATTACAATTATAATTATTTTACTGTCAGTCAATTAACAAGTAATTGATTACAAATAAATTGAATTATTACAAATAAATTGAATAAGTAATTCAATTTATTTGTAATCAATTATTTGTTAATTAATTGACAGTAAAATAATTATAATTTAATTGCAATTCAATTGTATCTTCATTACTTTTTAATCAATTATGCCCAACCCTGTAAGAGAGTTCATTAGTTAACCGTAATTTTACATTTATTGTGGCGTCGTAGATATTTTCAGATAGTTAATGATAAAATAGCCTTCTCAAAGAAAGATTTCTGAATACTTTTGTAGGAAGCAATACAGGATTAATTGATTAATGCATACTGATATTAACAAGAAAATTCTGTCTTGTTTTTTCTCAAATAAAGAATCTGAATGGAATTCCATACCATTTAAAGTTTCTAACTACGAATGTTTTTCGAAAGCAAGTGTGGAATTCTTGAACTACTATTTCAAGCCAGTAAATAAGTATTTAAAATTAACTTTACTGAAATCGAGAACAAGAATGTTCTTATCTTAATCAATTATATATTATTTTAATATTTTAATACCTGCCATTTTTTAGCTACTCTTAATAATACTTTTGGGGTTACTGAATCAGAGGATTCATCTCCTCCGTAAAGGATTAACATCGGGATGGCATAGCTCCGGACCACACTTTAGATTGGATCACATAAGGTAGGAGACCATAGCCTCCTTTACTAGATGCCTGTCGCGTAGCTCGGATAATAGGCAACAGTAGACAGCGCCACCTGGTACAGCTCGTGTGACTTTTTTTATTCAACAGCCACCAAAATTTTTTTAAAGTGTAATATGATATACATACAAGTCGAATAAAATCGAAAAAACGTCCATTATAAATATGTATCACTTTTTTAAATTATTGGTGACAGTTGAATAAAAAAGTCCCATAATCTGCACTAGGTGGCGCTGCCTACCGCTTCAACTGTTGCCTAGTTTCCGAGCTACGCTACAGGCATCTAGTTAAGGAGGCTATGAGGAGACACATAAAGCTAGGAGAGTTTGCGCACAATTGAACAAAATGATATAAAAAAATCCAAATATTAATGTTTTGCTAAACTATTGGTGCATAACTTTGAATTGATACAACTTCTATGCATTTCCATTGCTATTTTGACGCTCTGTTGTAATTTAAAACAACTGTAGTAATAAAACCAAGAGAGTTATTTTTCCCAATCTCTCCTTATAGGGTAGGAGTGAATTCTCACATGGGTAGGAGAGATTGCGTTTAATTATAATTACATTAAAAATAGTAATAATTCACTTAAATGACATTGTTCTAAGGTATTTGTAAATAAATATTTTCACATTGGGAGTGGATATTTCAATTCAATAATTTAAAAAATCAGAAAAATAAAAGAAATTTAAAAAGAACTGCAAAAATTTATTTACAGAAAAATATATTAAAGAATCAGAAAAAAGAACAAAACTAGATAGAAACGAGACCAGAAAATAATATTAAATTACTAGTTAACACGTTTAACTTAAAATTAGTACATTACCTTTTGTGCTAGGATGGTTTCTTGTTTGCTGAACGAATCTCTCGTTGTCCACAATCACTGTACATATTGCTGCACATATGAAGTTACTGTGCAACCACCTGCCACAAATTAACCTGTTAGCAGAGCTGTCAACCTAATCCGGCAAATTGTTAATACCGCCCCTTTTTCTACACCACTTAATTTTTAGAGTATTTTTCTTTTTAATTCATCGTAGATACACTTGAAGAGAATTGCTCTAAAAAGTAAGTAGTGTAGAAAAAGGGGCGGTACTAACAATTTGCCGGATTAGGTTGTCAGCTCTGTGTTAGAGACTATTCGTCTCAAATAGCCATTTCCGAGTAAAAGAAGAAAAAAAAAAGGTTAGCCCACCGTGCGTGCAATTATATTTGGATAGTTCCGCCCATTTTAAACCGCAGAATCCGCCTACCATTTACTATTTATTAAAGTTTTTTTCTTCAAATTCTTCCGCCAAAAAATCCTTTATGTTTTAAAAACCTTTACGATTTAAAATCCTTTACGTTTATTTTATTGAAATTTTGACGATTACATTCTTTAAAACAGGAGTCGTACTCTCCGCCCTTTTTTCAAGACACTCTCACAGATAAGTAGTTTTCACCTTTTCAGCCGCCACTAATTTAATGTAGAATTAATCTGGATATATTTATAGTAATGTGCCATGATTAAGCAAGGTGAAGCATAAATATATATAATATAAATATAGTGGTTGTAATATATTTGAAATTTTTTTATTTCTGAGAATGTCCTGAAAAAAAGGGCGGAGAGTACGACCCCTGCCATAAAAAGAAGATTGAGTAGACTGATATTTTTTTGCTTGCATTAAAATCACTTGCCCATTTCAGCTTTGAGGTACATTGTATCGAGATACAATGTGTGAAAATTCGTTAATGTAGAGCCTAAAATTTGATAAAAGTCATTGTTCTGATTGGCAGTGTTGCCAGATCTGGCGGATTTTTTATTCGATAATCACCAATAATTTCAAAAAGTGATATTTGATATACATAATAGACGATTAATCTTCTATGTAATTAGGCAAGCGTTACCATTAAAAATTATTGAATAAAAAACCCGCCAGATCTGGCAACACTGCTTGCAGGTTTTATCAAGACACCTCCCACTCCTTTTTCGTTACTATATTTTTACCCAAACTTAAATAAAGATTTCTCCAGAACGGACTCACGAGGGCAAACAATTTACGTGTCCAATATCAAGTTAGATTATGCCCCCTCAACTTAACATCACTTAATTGATTCCTAATATTACACTTTTGGGAAGGTGTCCTGGTAAGGAGAGTTTCACTCCATTACAACTCATTATCTCTTTGACGCGCAGGGTAATTACTCTCCTTTAAATTTACGACCAAAATTAAAATCAAAGAATAAATTACTCTTTCCGTCCGATATGTTACAAGAGAAAGATTTTGCTAAAATAAATAAAGAAAGAAAGAAATGAAGAAAAGAAAAAACTTTCGGGTTACGTTTTTACAGTTGGGAATGGGATTTAATATTTGCGAAGACAAGACACCGCGCGGCAAGGGTTTAACTGATACATATAACTAAATTCAGTTTCCAAATTCATAAAATTTGCAAAAGTTTTAAATTAGTTATCGCTTTCTAAAAATGTATTTTATCTTTATTATTGTTATTATTATTATTATTATTATTATTATTATTGTTATTATTTTGTCTTAAATTTGTAAAATACGAATTTTCACTAAATGAAATTTTGCACTTTACAACTTCAAAATGAAATAGTATAAATAAATAAATATTGTAAATAAATAAATTTTTAGAAAACGATAGCCAATCTAACACTTGCGAATTTCATCAGCGTGAAAACGGAATTTAAACACATGTATTAATTAACGATTTATAACGGGAAATGTTCCCCATAGAATAACATTGGCTTTAGATTAAACAATAACTGATGAGCACCCTTAATCAAATTTTGTCCTTGGTTTTGCGCAGCACTGAATACATGAAACCATGAAAAAGATTTTACACCTTTTCAATAAATCGCATGCAGGGATGAACACTGGTGCAGAACTCATACCACTATGAATTAAACAAAATTTTCTGCTTCTTAAATCAATTATATTATTTATAGGTAGAGAACTCTCCGCCCTTTTTTCAGGACACTCACAGAGATAAGAAAATTCATGCAGATATACTTCTGGTATATTTATAGTAACGTGCCATAATTAAACAGTGTAGAAATTATATGCAAACATTCAAACCGTGTTTTCTCCAAAAAAAAAAAAAAAAGAATGATTTTTCTGTAAACTCAACATTAAATAGCACAAAAGTATACTATTATTTTAAACCAAAATTTTTTTTATCACATTATAAACTTTCTTAGAAAGTTGGGGTTTCAATCGAACAGTGTTTTCTCCAGAGCCTGTTTCCAGTCAAACTGTGATATCTCCAGCCAACCAGTCAAAACTGTTCTTTCTGGTCGCGTGACTCGTACATGTACCAGCTATTTATGTTTGTTTATTTCGCTAGTTCTATCTTGTTTTCTTCATTGTAGAGGAGTGTTTTTTTTCCAAATGGAAGAATTAACAGATGGTGTATTAGTGAGTACTTCTAATTATGGAGTTAGAAAAAGACAGAAAAGAAAAGAAGCGAAAAAAAAAAAAAAAAAAAAGATATTCAGCATCTTCAGATAACAACGTTTATGCTCCATGCAAACATTCTAGTAATATTTAGAATTTTTTATTCATGAACTCATCAACCGTGAATATTTATTTAAATCAAATTGGAGTGTATAGGTTGATATTTTTATTTATGTGAGAAATGCTTAGCTGGTTGTCGGCCAGGGTAGCTCAGTGGTAGAGCATCCGTGCGTTAAGCGGAAGGCCCGGGTTCGATTCCCGGCTCTGGTATTTTTCACATAGTTGGTAAAAAATAAAAATATCAACCTATACACTCCAATTTGATTTAAATTCTAGTAATACTTTTTCATGCACTTATGTTAGACCTAATGACGTTAAGAAGTTTCGGGATAGACTTTTTTTACAAAATGGCGGACAAACAGCGACAAGATTCTATTATGGTTGTTGTTACATTGGTTGTTACAAAAAAATGTAACTCGACGTAGACCTAATAACAAAACCCAAAATAAATCGCAATCATCTGGTCCACAGTATGCATTTTCTGCTCCTTGTTTTATTACTGGTAGCAGTGGTAATAGATTTCTGTGTGTAAAAACAATTTTATGACTGTAACTAAAATAGATCGTACAAGGCTAACCACCATTGTTACTAAAGTAAAAGCTGGAGAATCTACTGAGGAAAAGAGAGGAGGTGATAGAAAAAGCCACTTCCGCATTAATAATAATAATAATAATAATAATAATAAAAAATAATAAATAAAAAAAAGTAAGAGAATTCATCTCAAACTTAAAGGCATCAGAAAGTCATTATGGAAGACAAAAATCGAAGCGATTGTACCTGCACTGTACATTAAGTATAAGGAAGTTGCATGAAGTTTACAACAAAAACTGCAACGACGACCTGGACAAAGTTAATTTCGCTATGTTCAGGAGAATGTTCATAAATTAATTTAATATAGGCTTTAAGTCTCCTTCGAGTGATGTTTGCAGCACATGTTCTTTACTTGACCAAAAAATAAAGTCCTTTCCTGTAGGGTCTACAGATAAAGTATATCATATGATTGACAAAACAATTCCTATACCACTGTTAAAAAAATGCAACTTTGCTGCCAGAAATTCTCTGTAATTTGAGATAAAAGTCGGAAAAAACGGAAAATTACGTTGACAAAACGTATTTTTCTGTAATCACAGAGAATTTCTGGCAGCAAAGTTGCATTTTTTTTAACGATATAAGAGCCAATGCATTTTATTCCATTACGAAAGAAAATACAGATGAATCAGTCGTTAGTTTATGCTTTGATTTACAACAGATTCAACGGCTGCCGAAAACAAATGTTCAAGATGCCTGTTACTTAAGGCAATTCAGCTTTTACAGCTTGTGCATAATGAGTTTGGATGGTCTAAATTCAACATTTTATACTTGGTCTGAAGAGTTAGCATGCAAAGACAGCACTGAAATACCGCCGGCTATATATTGTCACATAAAGAAAATAGACCTTGAAGGTAAAAAAAAAAAGTTGCTGCTCTTTAGTGATGGGTGTATTGCCCAAAATAAGAATAACATAATTCTTCAAATGCTTTTACACTTTTTGTACACTACAAAGTCAAGCACTGAAAATACACTATTGTACTTTCCTGTCAGAGAACATAGTTTCCTTCCAGCAGATCGTATATTTGGTAGTGTTGAGAAGATCCCCAGAAAAAATGTAACAATAACATTAAAGGAACAATACTATGAACTGTATCAGAAAGTTGTTGATGTAAAAATATTGGGGATTGATTGGAAACTTTACAATACAAAATCACTTAATGCTTATTTTAAAATTACCATACATATCAGAACTGAAAAAAATAGCGAAAGTGTGATGGTCAAAGGATTTAAAAACTATAAATTCGAAGATATAAAAGAACAATCTGGAGCAAAACTTTTTCGGAATTGGGTTAATACTGCTATTACACGAAATGTTGTCTTACAATGTCTTCCTCTGAGTCATGGAATATCACTTGAAAAGAAAAATTATGTAGACAAACTTTTAAAATTGATGTATCGTGAAGAGTGGAAAAATCAGCCTGATTTTAAATGGTATAAAGATATCATTACTAATAACTTTCATGAAAATATGAAGAAACAGAGGAAGCATGCAACTGCTTAAGTGAAGATATTGGTTTAAAAATTTAAATTTCAAATTGGCTCAAAAATTTTAGTTCTTCCCTATAAATTGCTGGATTATTTTTCACGTGTAAATATTTAATTCTATTTTATAATTACATAACAAAGTCTGTTCTGTTAATTAGTTTTATTTTACTAAAAATGTTATTTCATCAATATGCAAGCTACATACTTTTTCATTCAAAAAATGTTTTGTACACATTGGAAACATTCAAAACATGTTTTCTCCTCTGTGTTTCGGTCAAAACATGCTTTCTCCGAATTTCAAATGCATTTTTCTAAATGTCTACAGATCTTCCTAGTAACCAGTAATACAACTAAACAAACGATAATTAAGGTCTAAGGAGGGTTATTTTTTAATTTATCAGTTTTTGTGTTAGCTGAAAAATTGTATTCAAAGGAGAAAACACGGTTTTAATGTTTTCCTCTCATATTATAAAAATAGCGGTAGCAATTTTAAAATTTCTGCTCCATATGAGTGTCCTGAAAAAAGGACGGGGAAACTCAGACAGGAAAAAAAAAAAAAAAAAAAAGGGAAACGAAGTAATGAGGGAAAAATTTCCCTCAAGGTAAGAAAGAGATATGAGAATTTGTGTTTAGACTGAAAAATCTGATACATCTATTCTAACTGCTTTAAGAATAAGATCTGAATGTTTTTTGAATACATAAAGTAATATCTTCTTGTTGAATAACATAGAAAGGTAGTGGTTTTCACGGAACAGATTAGTTTCGAATCGAGCAGGGCAAAAAGCTGCGCATTAACCTATTCCCGTAAAATGGGCAACTTCTTGTTCTGCTCACTTTAAAACTTCTAAACAGATGACAGACCGCTCCAATCTCCAATATACATAGTTGCCAACATTTAAATTTATTCCAGAGTATTTTCATTGCCTACATTATTTATGTAATAATTTTCTTGAATACATAGCTACGATGAAATAGGGAAAAATTACTTTAAAAAAAAAGTGGTATGAAATAAAGGCGGGGCTAAAAATACTCCTGAATAAATTAAAGTGTTGGCAACTCTGAATATGTATGAAAGAGAAGCAAATTTACGTACCAACAACTGTTCCAAATTTCAAGCGAGACCGTGAGATAGCGCTGTTTTAACTTGTCATTGCTGTTAATTTCTTTCGCGCTGTGCGATCCAAACTGTTAACGGCCCTCTTCACCTAAAAAAAATTCCAATGCCGGCTGAAAGCAGATAAAAAGTGTCCCACGTGGTTTTGACAGGAGGTGGAGAAGATTGACAGATTCACTGACGAATCATTGACTTTTTGGAAGAATAAATCAAAAATCAGCCACGTCCTTTATTGCGGTTTCGCCTAAGTTTTGTTTTGATTTGATTCTTTCTTTCTTTTTTTATTTTTGTGTTTCTTTTTTCTTTTTTCTTTTTTTCCATTTTCACATGACATCAAATAACTTTCCTCATTTATTCTAATCTATTTATATGTATTTTAATATAGTAGCTCGATCCGACCAAGTACTTTATACTATTTTCAGCCCGGTTCAGGCTTTCTTTAGTTATACCGGCGAATTACGTAACAGTGAAATTTAAAATATATATATATATATACTTTATAATTATACTTGAAGTCTGATATAATTAATTTAACTAAACTAGTATGTTGTGGCCACCACATGACTTTCTTCTATATTTTCCTATACAAATTCCCCCAGTAAAAATAATTTATTAAAATTATTATAAAAAAAATTTTTCTTCCATGATAATGCAGACGATTTCCATATTAGAGAAGTAGTTCCATTTATTCTCAATAATAATAATAATAATAATAATAATAATAATAATAATAATAAATTACGATTTTTTTTTTTTTTTTTCAAAAGTTTTTTTTTTCGTTAAAAGTAACAACAACAACAACAACAAAAAAAAAACGATAACTTTGTTTTAAATTATCATAGATCTACAATTCAACCATTCGTTTTAAAGGTATTGACGAGATCTTTCGAAAGATACCCATCTTGAAAATTTATCCCTCCCGGGGGGGGGACTTTCTTCTATATGTAATATAGAGAAAGTATTGGATTCGTGAAAATTTTCGAACTCCGGTTTTCGATGGATTTGCACGTTTTGGGATGTGCTGAACATGATTTGATAGTTTTTAGAAAATGTCTGTCTCTCTCTCTCTCTGTGTGTGTGTGTGTCACGAATTCTTGGAGGCTGTATCTCACGAACCAATGAACGAAATTTAACCAAACTTGGTATTTAGTTGGACCCTGACATAAACAGGTGCTGATTAGATTTAGGGATCAATCGCCCAATAGGTGGCGCTGTGATAGCATTTTTTCTAAATTTTTAACATGGCAGTATAGGACAAAATTTCGTATAAATGTACATAATGAGAGTTATTTTTAACTTTTGATTGTAAAACTAATATGAATTATTGATAAAAGTAGTTGTTAACTAGGGGAAAAAAATTGTGCTTGTGGGGGCGTCGCCCTCCCCCGGGCGGAGTAAATTTTCAAGATGGGTATCTTTCGGAAGGTCTCGTCAATACCTTTAAAACGAATGGTTGAACTATAGATCTGTGATAATGTGAAACAAAGTTATTGATATTTTTTTTTTTTTTTTTTTACTTTTAATAAAAAAAAACTTTGAAAAAAAAATCGTAATTATTATTATTATTATTTTTGAGAATAAAATAGACTTTTTTTTTGGATATTTACTGTTATACTACTTTTCTGATATGGGGGGAGGGGGGGGCGGCAAAACGTAATTTCACAAAATCCTTCATATCTCAAGCAAAAAAACAGATATCCCTAAAATTTTTGCTTTTAAATATAGCTAATACAAATGTCTAAAAATCGGTTTCTGGAATTTTTCAAATTCGGTCCCCAAGGGGGCAGGGGGGGGGGCAAAACGTGATTTCACATGCGTAAAACGTGATTTCGCATAATCCTATATATCTCAAACAAAAAAAATAGATATACGTGAAATTTTTGCTCTAAAATATAGCTAATGCAACTATCTAAAAACCAATTTCTGGAATTTTAGAAATTCAGCCCCCAGGTGGGGCAGCAAGGGGGGGAAGCTATTGAGCAAAAACAAATAGAAGTACAATTAGGCCGTTCAAAATTGGTACAGATAGGTTTTAAAGGCCTGCAAGTCGAATGGGGATATTTTCGATTGTGTAAAGTTATTAGGAGGGGCAAGAAGGGGGGAGGGGAGGGGGGCAAAAAAATAAAAATAGTGTCAGATCGTTCAAAATTGGTGCATAGAGGTTTTCGATACTTACAAATCGATTGCGGATATTTTTTAATTTGTAAAATTATTAGGAGGGCGGGTAGGGGTGGGGTGGTAAGGGCGGGCTATGGGGCAAAAACAAATAGAAATACAGTTAGGCCGTTCAAAATTGGTACAGATAGGTTTAAGAGGCCTGCAAGTCGAATGGGGATATTTTCGATTGTGTAAAGATATTAGGAGGGGCAAGAAGGGGGGGAGGGGAGGCGGAAGGGCAAAAAAATAAAAATAGTGTCAGATCGTTCAAAATTGGTACGTAGAGGTTTTCGATACTTACAAATCGATTGCGGATATTTTTGAATTTGTAAAATTATTAGGAGGGGCGGTAAGGGGGGGGCTATGGGGCAAAAACAAATAGAAATACAGTTAGGCCGTTCAAAATTGGTACAGATAGGTTTAAGAGGCCTGCAAGTCGAATGGGGATATTTTCGATTGTGTAAAGATATTAGGAGTGGCAAGAAGGGGGGGAGGGGAGGCGGAAGGGCAAAAAAATAAAAATAGTGTCAGATCGTTCAAAATTGGTACGTAGAGGTTTTCGATACTTACAAATCGATTGTGGATATTTTTGAATTTGTAAAATTATTAGGAGGGGCGGGTAGGGGGTGGGGCGGTAAGGGGGGGCTATGGGGCAAAAACAAATAGAAATACAGTTAGGCCGTTCAAAATTGGTACAGATAGGTTTAAGAGGCCTGCAAGTCGAATGGGGATATTTTCGATTGCGTAAAGATATTAGGAGGGGCAAGAAGGGGGGGAGGGGAGGCGGGGGGGGGGCAAAAAAATAAAAATAGTGTCAGATCGTTCAAAATTGGTACGTAGAGGTTTTCGATACTTACAAATCGATTGCGGATATTTTTGAATTTGTAAAATTATTAGGAGGGGCGGGTAGGGGTGGGGTGGTAAGGGGGGGCTATGGGGCAAAAACAAATAGAAATACAGTTAGGCCGTTCAAAATTGGTACAGATAGGTTTAAGAGGCCTGCAAGTCGAATGGGGATAATTTCGATTGTGTAAAGTTATTAGGAGGGGCAAGAAGGGGGAGGGGAGGAGGGGTGCAAAAAAATAAAAATAGTGTCAGGTCGTTCAAAATTGGTACGTAGAGGTTTTCGATACTTACAAATCGATTGCGGAATTTTTGAATTTGTAAAATTATTAGGAGGGGCGGGTAGGGGTGGGGTGGTAAGGGGGGGCTATGGGGCAAAAACAAATAGAAATACAGTTAGGCCATTCAAAATTGGTACAGATAGGTTTTAGAGGCCTGCAAATCGAATGGGGATATTTTCGAAAGTGTAAAGTTATTAGAAGGGCCGGGAAGGGTGGGGGGGCAGAGGGGCAAAAAAAAAATATATATATCGATCAAGATCATTCAAAATTGGTACATCGAGGTTTTCGATACAGACAAATCGATTGCGGATATTTTTGAATTTTTAAAATTATTGGGAGGGGCGGGAAGGGAGGAGGAAGCGGAGGGGCAAAAAAATAAAAATAGAGATAGATCGTTCAAAACTGGTGCATAGAGGTTTTTGATACTTTCAAATCGTTTGCGGATATTTTCGAATTTGTAAAATTATTAGGGCGCTCATATATATGCAATTGCGCACGGGTCTACGCTGCCGAAGGCAGTGGGGACCCGGTGCGAAATTTTTCCCGATCAGAGTTTTTTTTTTTTTCCACATGATAAAAATTAATGCAATTTTGAAAATTCATTAATTATAATTATTCATTTAAAAATAGTGACCAGCGAAGCGGGCGTAGCCTGCTAGTCTATTTATATGTATTTTAATAACGTAGCCCGACCCGACGAAGTATTTTATTCTATATTCAGCCCGTTTTAGGCTTTCAGTAGTTATATCGGCGAATTCTGTAACAATGAAATTTAACAAAAGAAAATATTTTTATGATTAAACTTGCGGTTTGATATAATTAATTTAACTAAAAAATAACAAAGATATATAACATTATAACATTACTGATATATAGAGATGGGTTATCTGCACTCTGGAGCTCAGACTACTGAACGCAGAGCTGGACGGGGTGTGCGACAGGTCGTGACCTTCGGGATCGTATTTCGAAGATCATGGACAGGTGCGGTCGCTCAAGTCCTCCAGCTCTGTTTTCTAAAGAAAGTGTACTTGTGTTGTTATTTATACGTGTTTCTTTATACAAGTCAAATTTTTTATAAGTAGTATAATATATAAATAGTGTTGAATTATAGTGCCTACATTTATTTAAAAATCTGGTGTGAAACAACCACACGACTTCCATTACCCACTATTACACGTATTATATGGAATTTTTGAAGATAATGTTAACAGAAGACATGGAATTGTCCTAATGAAATAGACACCTAAAAATTTTCCGGTAAGGGAAAGTTAATACACGTGTAAAAACATAAAACAGAGTATGCACAGCGATTTTTTTTTTAAAGAAAGGGGAAGAAAATTGGCAGAGTTTATTTATTTATTTGAAACACCAAGTTTCGAGATGTAAAACTGATCTGTCTGATCAGGATGACTATTAATTTTCCTGTGATAACCAAGTAAAGCATGAGAAAGGATATCTAAAATGGGTTTATGTAACAATTTTCAAGAAAATCGTTAGAGCCGTTTTTGAGATACCGATTTTTACCAAAGCTTGAGAAAATTAATTGTTGGCCAGAAAACAACAATTATATGTAAAAGGATATTTAAAAGAGGGTCAATATGGCAAGTTTGAAAAAAAAACATACAGCCGTTTTGACAGGAAAGCATTTGCAGGACCTGAAATTCAGCTATTTGTACAGATCGCCTATCAATTTTCCTGAACTAACCAACTATATCCTTCGAAAGGATATATAATAGAGTGTTTATACAGCAATTTTAAAGAAAATCGTTAGAGCCGTTTTTGAGATATGGACTTATGGCCTCACTTCCGGTTTCAGATGTCCCTTTTCTGGTTTTCCAATTTTCACCAAAATTTGAAAAGTTTATCTGTACACCAGAACAGTTTCAATTCTAAAGTTTGGTAGTTCTGTCTTTATTAGTTTCTGACATATAATAGCTAGAATATTTTCCACATACATACATACACACAGAGACCAATTGCTAAAAACCACTTTTTTGAACTCAGGAGACCTTAAAACATGTAAATCAGGTGAAATCTCGATATCGAATTTTTGGACCAAATACAATACTTCCATTACCTATGGTAGTCGGGTAATGGAAGTAAAAATAAATCAAATACAAGACTCTTATTAATGTGTCTTGAAACTTTCCAGTCTTGATCAACTTTACAAGTAGCAGCCACATATCAATTTCAAAATACCAAATTTGAATTTCCTGAAGTTATTTAAGTTATGTTGATACAGGGTTGTTCGGTTTTTTTCCATAATCGAAAAAACCTGGTTAAAACCGTCCCAGATAAAATACCATTTCGTTCACTTTTATTCACTATTAATTATTTGCGAGTAGTAAATTAAAAGTTATCTTTATTCTTTCAATTTATAAAAAAAAAAAAAAAAAAAATTACTTCCATTACCCTACTACAGTATGTAATGGAAGTATTTGTATTCGGTCTGAAAATTCGATATCGAGATTTCACCTGATTTTCACGTTTTAAGGTCCTCTGAGTCCAAATAAGTGGTTTTTGGTAATTGGTCAGTGTGTGTGTGTGTGGGGGGGGGGGGGGGGGGAGAGGATCTTCTGGCTATTATGTATCGGAAACTAATAAAGATAGAACTACGAAACTTTAGAATTGAAACAAGTCTGGTGTACAAATGAATTTTCCATATTTTGGAGAAAATTGAAAAACCGGAAGTGGGACATCAGAAACCGTACGTGGGACCGTAAGTCCGTATCTCAAAAACGGCTCTAACGATTTTCTTCAAATTTGTTACATAAACACTCTATTAGATGTCCTTTCGAATGATATAGCTGGTTAGTTCAGAAAAATTGACAGGCGGTCTGTATAAATAGCTCAATTTCAGGTCTCGGAAGTGCGTTCCTTTAAAACCAGCTGTACGGATTTTTTTTCAAACTCGCCATATTAACTCACTTTTAAATATGCTTTTGTATGTAATTATTGTTTTCCTGTCAATGATTGGTCATAAAGTCTTCTCGGTCATAAAGTCAACTTGCTTATAATATTAAAAATATTTGTTTCTTGCAATCATTCATAGACTTATTAGCTCTTATAGTTTTTTACAGAGACATAAAGAAAAATTCTTTATCAATATAATCTATGGGCTCTAATTATTTGAAATGGAACAGCATTATATTAAACAACATTCTATTTGGCGATAAAACTCAAACAAGCTATCATAATTTACTTTTTTGTTTATTTGTCTTGCTTTAATTGATTTGTAGAACCGTTAATTAGTTAGTGTTCGAAAGACGAATGAAGTCTTGTATCTATAACACAGATTTCTTGTATCTATAACACACATCCTTTTATTTTAAATTAGATAAACATATCTAATAAGATGCGGAAAAACTCTATTATTATTATTATTTATTTATTTATTTTTGTGTATGTGTGTATGTGTTATTACATAACTTTAAAATTAGTTTCATTATAAACTAGCAGGCTCTGCCCACTTCACTGGGCACTATACTTAAATAAGTTGTCAAAATCCCATATCATTGTTAATAACCTACGTTCAAATTTCCGATGTGTTCGGTAGAGGTTTTCCCGCTCGCAACGTGAGAAGTCCGGGTCCACACTGCCTTCGGCAGCGACTTACCCACTTCTTATCGCTTCCCCAGCGGGTAAGTTCGAAATTATGTGAAATCCCACCAAAGTAAATAATGCGTACACTTGATCCACATCCATACACCAAAATTCGCCAATCTAAGATAATTTAAAGCAAATTCAAAAGAAAAAACGAGATTTTACACGTGTTCCTTGTCCCCCCCCCCGGGTGGTAGTGTAAAGGAGGAATTTTGTAAAATCCCGTTACAATAAGTGTCGGATACATATAAAAAATTTACGAGCCAAATTTAGCGACCATAAATCCCGTGGATTTCCCAAGACAAATTTAGCGCTAAAAGGGAGGGTCTCGAATAAGCTCCGTCGTAACGCCCCCCCCCCCAAAAAAAAAAAAAAAAAAAAAAAAAAATCGAAAATTTTACACACACACACACACACACAAAGAAAGAAAATGTGTTTTTGGAAATATCCTAAATAAGACACATAGCTTTTTTCAATACATTTGTACCATTTCAGTAGAGCTCTACTAAAAAATCCGGAATTTCTGAAAATTTCTCCCAAAAAACGATTTCTTTCCTCCCTCCTGTCAAGAATTACAAAATCGTACATAATGTTTTATTTATACTCAAATCTTGTTTCCTCATGTGCAATTTCTTCAGAGTGAAGTAATTTGGGGCCGAGTTATGCTTACAAACTTTTTTTTTTACTTCCTACCCCCCAGGGTGAAAGGGGGGGAGATTTCGATAAATTCCGTTACTTTAGGGGTCGGATGCATATATAAGCAATCCAAGCATCAAACTTTCTGACCCTGACCACAGCTGTCATAAATTTCGCAGGACAAATTTAGCGCTAAAAGTGGTGACTCGAATTTGCCCTTTGTAACACATACCTATCCCCCCCCCCCCTTAAAAAAAAAAAAAAAAAAATGTGTTTTGAAAATGTCTTAAAGAAGACCCATGGCTGTTTTCAACATCTTTTTTCCATTTTTGTTAAAATTTTACTAAAAATCTGGAATTTGAACAATTTTCCGCCAAAAGTTGATTTCCCTCTTCCTTTCCCTTAAAAATCGAAATTTCCTAAATCGCAATGTTTTATTTATTCCAATAAATCCCATTACTTTAGGTGTCGGATAGATACATATAATCCGAGCACCGAAATTCGTGACCGCAGCTTCCATAGATTTCTCAGGAAAAATTTAGCGCTAAAAGGGTTGTCTCGATTTTGACCCTTCGTAACCCCCTCCTCACAAAAACATCGGAAATTACGAAAAAAAAAAATGTGTTTTTGGAAATTTTCTAAGGAAGTCTCGTAGCTTTTTTTAACATCTTTGTTCCATTTTTTTGTAGAGTTCTTTAAAAAATTCGGAAATTGCGAAATTTCTCGCCACCGGAATTTACGAACAAAATTTAAATAAAAGAAATTTTAAATTTTCAGGTTAAAAAAAAAAGGGCCTTTTCTAATACGTTATAAACGTACATTTTTGCTAAAAAAATTTACGGGATGAGTTTTTCCACTTGAGAATTAAAATTAGGTGTTCCATCAGCGGGAACACTGCGGCTGAAAGGGTTAATAATCGAAAATTTCTAAATTGCAGATAACGTTTTATTTATACTCATGTCTATTCTTTATATGTTCAATTTCTTTACAGTGAAGTAATTTGGAGCGGTGTTATGCTTACAAACATGTTTTTGACTTTTGTTCCCCCCATCCCGGCGATAACTGGGGAGGGAATTTCGAAAAAGTTGGCAGATTTTAGTTGCGTAAAGACCTAAATTTCTGCCAAGCGCCGTTGAATTCCATCCAGCCATTCTCACGTGATACCCGGACAATAATAGCGTTACAGACATACAGACACGATGACACACACACAGACAAAATTTTCTGAAGTAATTTTCGAATTTTATGGTGTGTGGAAAGTGAAGATATCGCTTTTTTTTTTCTTTTTTCCTGATAAATTTACAGAGAAAAGTCTGATTTTATTAATATCGATGCACAGCTTGATATCCAGTTACTGTAATTCTAAAAGAACGCATAGAAACAGCGTTCATGTTCAGGTACCATACTTAAAATTTCAGCTGTGCTTTTATGTTAGGCGCGAAAATAAGAGCTCAAAATCTTTGAAAATAATAGTGTGATTTCGTCGTTTATAAATAATTTCATAAACACTTGACTCCCATTTCTTGCAAACTTTAATTAGTTTTAGTTTCTTCAGTTATAAATTCAACTTGCTTATGTCCTTAAAAATATTTGTTTCACTCAATTCCTAGACTTCAATATTAATACAACTTATTTTGCTCAGGAATGTAAATTAATTCTTCATACCTAAGAGTAAATAAAATATTTAGTTTAATTTGAAGTCTTGTTTTTTTTTTCACTTTCTCTTACCCATAAGGTAGAGAAAGTATTGTTTTTGGGTCAAATTTTCGAACGCGAGATTTTGTTATATTTACACGTTTTGAGGTCCCCTGAATACGAAAATCATGTTTTTAGCAAATGGTCTGTGTGTCTGTCTGTTATCAGCATATCTCAAAAACAAATTATGGCAGAAAGTTCAAACTTGGTATTCTAAATGTGTATCATATAGGGATGCTACACTAAGCTTTTCGTTAATATCAAGCAAATGGTTCGTGTACAGGGACAATCAAGATAATTCTAATACATTACGTCTATGGGGGAAATTGCAGGAAAATAGAGTTTAACGTCTATAGATTGCACTAAACCAAATGAAACAAATATATATATTTTGTAATAGAGACAGTTAACTGGGGAAAAAAATTGTGTATGTAGGAGCCTCGCCTCACCCCCTGGGGGGGAAGTCCCCCCTCGAGGGTGTTAAGATGGATTTCGGTTTCCTACAAAAAGCTGTATTTCTTAAATGTTAATATTTTAAATTTTTGCTAATATTTTAAATAAACTTGTTTATTTTTACAAAAACTATATTTTTCAGACCCCTTCTCAGAAAACTATATTATTTAAAATTTATCAATTATAAAGGAAAAAGTTAAATGTTACATGAACGGTTTAAATTTTTATAAGAAAAATTTAAATGTTACACGAACAGTTTAAATTTTTATTTAAAAACTTATATATACTCTTTTGCTGTAGGTAGCGGCACTTAAGAATTTTCTAATTTTTTTTCTCTTCTCGGAAAGCAAGATGTTTTGGGGTAGACTGACTTTTCCAGATGTTGTTGAATGATGTTTACTGGGCTTCCCCTAACTTTCTGGAGAAACACTTTGTGTGATCTCTTTTCCCGGGAAACTGAGCGGTTGATACTCTAAAAATGCTATCTAGCCTGTGAAATGCCAGAGTTCAGATAGGGAGACGAGAAACTTTAAACTTTTTATGTTTCTGAGGACTGCATAAAGCCGTATTTATGATACGGGGATGTCAGAAAATCTGTCGAATTCAAAGAGTTTATGACACGGGTATGTCTGAAAATCTGTCGAGTTCAAAAAGTCTAGGTCTGGAATTTTGTGGGTTGACGGAGAAATCCCAGATGTTTTTTCTGTCAGGGGCATCTGGCGGAATTCTTTTATTTTTTTTTATTGTATAGGGGTGAGAAAGGCTCCTCCTTGAGGCAGCCTAGTGGGCCTATCATCGCGTGGGGGTAATCACGAAGAGGTGTAGGTTTTTGAAAAAAAATTGGATTTCCATTGGACAATGAATAATTTTAGAAATACATTTTGGCAACAAGTGAGAATTGAGTTCACTTTTTGGGGGAAAAAATGTTTATGCTTTCGATGTGAAGACTCCATCCAGGACTGAGATGTAGGAAATTTTTCCTTATAAGGAGAAGGGGGCCTCCGGGCTCCCAGAGATGAGGCTTTCAGCTGGAGAACTTCATACGTAAAGGTTCGTTTTCTTGGCGCTCTCGCAGCATCACAGAAGGCAGGCTAGGACTGAACGGTAGCGGACCCTGACTCACTCCAGTGGCGGCGACTTGCAAGTTATGACGGTGAATCTCGACATCGGTAATGACATTTGAGGCCAGCGGCTATATCCAGTCATAGGTTGGACCTTAATTTATTATGTGGACAAAACAAAAGGCTTTGCCGACTACCCCAATCAGTGAAGACCTTTTTTTATAGGTGGGAGATTGGGGCGGCATTAAGGCTATCGTCCGTTTTTTTTAGTAGCATCCGTCCTTTTTCGTTCGTTCAAGAGGAGCAGAAATGACCCACGAGTTGAAAAATGAGGTCATTGAAGCAATATTCTACGAAATTAAATCCGTCCTTGAAAAGATAAATTTGAATGAGACAACTAATGCCCTGGTACTAAGCCCCAGCCGACCATCAACTGCGTGAGGGAGGACTTCGCCCTGCAGCATACTCATCCAATTCCCAGTGTTCAATTTTGAAAGCCATGATTCCTGATAGCCAGACTCCTGTTTAGTCTAAAGGAATAACAGCCACAACTTGAGAAGGCCTTAATTGTAAGTTGTTAAAGCTTTTTTTTGATTTATTTAGTGTTTGCATTTTAACAAAAAAAAAAAAAAGGGGTTTTAAATGATAAAGTGTTCGAAAGTGTATGAAACTCTTGGTTTCTTACGTTTATTTTTTTTCATACGAAGTTGTCGTATGTTATATTGTGTTAAAAGAACGTAATATTTTTCCTGATTATTTATATATTTCTTATGTTTTGTTTTTTTAGTGTAGGATAATGAGATCAAATAAATACTATTGTTTATATTTTAAGAGAACTTAGTTTTTTTTTATAGATTCTGTTGTTATTTTTTTTTTACTATATTTTAATTTACATAATAGTATGTTTAAGTTGGAGTTTCCAGGAGGAAGCCATCCTTTAAATACCTAAATTTTTTATTATTGGAGGAGGTTCTCTAATTCATTAGAGAATTCTAGGGTAGAAAAATTATGTTATTCAGCCGAAACTAGAGATTACTAATAAAAGAAAAATCTTATTGTTTAGGAAGTATGTAAGATGATAATATTGGGCAAAAAAATTAAAGTTCCCAATGATGAACCATGATGACAGTTTTCACTTTATTATTCTGGTGTAGGATAAATTTGTTAATGAGACCTACAGATATATATATAGATTTTGAGATCGTTAACTCTGTTAAAAATTTTTAATAACCAAGCTTTAATATAGAATAAATGTAGTTTGAATCGATGTGTCTTCTAAAAATAGATTGAATTTTAATATTAGGAAAGTCTAATGACAAGGACTATATTAATATATTAAAAGTTGTAGGAACATTTTTTCAAATGAAATCATTAAATAAAATCGTAACTGGACACCTTCAGTTAGCTACTTTAACCTTCTGATTGGGAATTGTGAAAGAAAAAAAAAAAAAAAAATAAAATAAAAATAAATTGAAGTTAAATAAGTTGTATAGTCAAATCTTGTGACTTAGATATTAGGATTTAAAATCTGGTCAATAAACGATTCCCAAAGAGGGTTGAGGTGGTAAGTTTCCTTTCCAGGTGGATCCTGAAAGAAGAAATAAATAAAATGTTTTTTTTCTTGTTCATGTATTTGTGGTGTCTGTGTACTGAAAGGTCCAGTTGTATTGGAAGATTTAGGTATAAAATTTGTTTACATTGAGGTCTATGATGTAATAATATAGTAACATAAATGTAACAACGCTGTCATCATTGTCCTTCATTTTTACTTGGGTTTCTTATGGGTACACAACGCAGGTTTTTATTTGGTTCTAAGTAAATTATATTTTATTTGTGAGAGCTAAATCGAAAGGTGAAGTAACGATTTTAAATCTTCTTTGACACTATACGATACTGGCCAATTTTGTTTTTTTTTTATTTAAGAAAAAGTCTGGTGCTTTCTTGTAATTTTTTAGTAAACAATTCTGACAGGATATCAAAAATTTGATTGTTATAAAAGTTGCATTTAGCATTTTATGAGAAAACCAGAGAAAACTCTGGATTTTTTATTTTTTTTTTATCTTTTGGCCTTATTTTAGAAACTTGATAAATATATATATAAGAAGTTACTGGTAAAGATAATAGGTTCAAATTAAATTTAGACATGAGTTTTTTTTTTGTTTATTTCTTTATTTTATTTTATAGTCTTTTATACACAAAGAAAAAATCTGTAAATTATAGAATCTTAATATTTATTAATTTAATATATTTTATTTGAAGTTAGATTTATTATTAATAGAGTTAAAATTCCAGGCAGAGTTGAATTCACTAATTTAGAAGCAAATTGATAGTTTATATCATTCATAAAGTGTAAATAGTTTTGTTTAAAGAAAGCATCAACTTTAAGAAGGGTAAAAGTGAAAGAGCCATTATAATTGAGTAAAGCAATTTAGTAATATGAGAAAAATCTATGTATGTAAAGGATAGAAAGATTAAATTTAAAAATAATGGTGAGAAAAACTAACTAAGTTTTCTCACCATAATAAGGGGAGTAAATTTTCATGATGGGTATCTTTCAAAAGAGCTCGCCAATACCTTTAAAACGAATGGTTGAACCATCGATCTGCGATAATTTAAAACAAAGTTATCGATTTTTTTACTGTTAACGAAAAAAAAAAGCTTTTTTTTTTTTTTTTTTTTCTTTATTGAGAATAAAATGGTCTTTTTTTTTATATTTGGTGTTATACTACTTCTCTAATATGGAAATCGTCTGCCTTATCATAAAAGACAATTTTTTTAAATAATAATTTTAATAAATTATTTTTTAATAACCAAATAAAATTCTATATAAATGTAGGTGCATTAATGAAACGGGGGGTTGAGGGGGCTACCGCCCCTCTCACACAGAACTAATTATCATATAAAACTCTTCAGAAGCTTAATATTGAATTGTTTAACATAGGTTTACATAACAGTACTCGTTATCTTACCTATTAATCTGCAACCTGTATTTATAGAATTAAATTTCAGGGTAAGAGAAAGTCGTGTGAGTGACACACCAGATTATTTTAAATAACTACGTATTTTGAGATTCCGTGAATAATTAAACAAAGTTTTTAACAGTTGTTCTTTGTGAGTCTGTTATCAGTGTAACTTTAAAAACTAAATACCGGCAGGGAACTCAAGCGTTATATTTTAAAGTTCATATGAAATTCATACTTGAACAGTTTGATCAATATTGATAAGTTTCAACGAGTGATACGGATTAAAGTTGTCAATAAATGTGATTGAAAGTTATTGTTGAACATAATTTTAAATTTAATATTAGTCGTGAATTCTATAGAAATGTAGATATTAGTTTCAAATGTGGGTTGAGAAGGGTGGTACTCCCCTCCGCCCTTCCCCAGAAAATTATTTGTCAAATTAAATTATTCGTAAAGCTAGCTTAAATTATTTTTACTATAGAATTTTATACAGTACTTGATATTTTATTCCTCAATCTGAATTTCTCTTTATAAAATTTAAATGTAGGGTAATAAAAAGTCGTGTGGGTGCCACACCAGATTATATATTTTAAAATAAAATTT
Organism: Salticus scenicus; assembly: GCA_963930645.1. Classification (NCBI taxonomy): domain Eukaryota; kingdom Metazoa; phylum Arthropoda; class Arachnida; order Araneae; family Salticidae; genus Salticus; species Salticus scenicus. The sequence goes on along the minus strand of OZ005659.1, from coordinate 82,054,371 downwards.
ATTATTGAAAATCTGCTTAATTTAGTAAAAAGTTTTATATAACTTATTAAAAAACATTTTTTTGTATATTGTCAATCGTGGCATTATCAGTAAAATATCAGATTTATGTACAAAGTATTCATATAATATTAGTATTACGCGCAATGAAAAACTATTTAAAATAAAATGTGATCATATATGTCCTATAAATAAGTCTCTGAACGATTGTCTTCTAAATTGTTATGTTACTCACATCCGTAATACAGGTGAAATCTATAATAATAATAATAATAATAATATTAAAAAAAAAAAAAATAACTGAATAAAAAACCACAACGCCTAGACGTATCTTCACCACAGAAATGTAAACATCTTTTCTTCGAAACCACGAACGAGAGGCGTAGCCAGATAAAGGGTGTGTCAAAGAGGAAAATCGGCACAAATTTGTAAAATTTTTGGACTTTCTTTGCAAATTTAATTGATTTAAAATTTTATTAAAATACAGGATTTTTTTCCGCATTGAATTAAACTCTTTGAGATTGACGCAGCTTTTTAAATTCTGTTTTAAAAAATTGAAAGAGTTTTTTATAAGCCATTTAATGCATCAACCCAAATATTGCAATAAAACAGCTTTCTTAAAAAACAACTGTTATTTTTTCATAAAATCTACAAAAGCTGCGTCAGTTTACGAAATGAGAGTAATCCAATAAAAAAAACCGCGTCTCAATCAATTAATATGTCACTGTTTTAAGTGCAAAGAAAGTTTTACATAGGATAACATTGGATTTTAGAAAAGGAAATGCTGAGTGAAGAGGGCCCTTAAACTACGGAATAAGCAATTAAAAGAATTAAATTACTATTATTATTAATAATAATAATATTAATTTATTTATTTATCTGGGTATGTCCTAAGAAAACTTGATCAATACGGGTAAGTATTTTTATGATGCATTATCATTATTATTGTAATTATTTTAATGATATAAAGTATTTCAATGTTCTTGTAATGGACGAGTGCAGATTCTTGAAACAAATTTCTGTTTTATGAGTTTTTACTCTTTAATTAATTAATATAACTAATATGATACATATGATATATTACTGCTATATGATATATTATTAATAATATATGTACAGATGAACTTGAAATATTATATTCAGGTAAGCATAAGCACATGCTATAATAAAACATAAAATAACAGAATAAATACTTTAACTCGGATGCGCCAATTGCATCTTACTTCACTGGCCGAAGGCCAAATCTCCACTAACCGCCAAAACAACTTCTCCCTCTTGCAGCGGCATGGAAGGTTGGCTGAGTGAATAAAAATGAATAGGAGAGTGGTTGGTTGCATGACAGATCTTTTTTTTATTAAACTATAGCTTAAATTTAGTTGCCTTGAGTGTTGCAAATATTTCATTTACAGGGATGGAACACGGGCGCAGAATTCATACCACTCTCAATGTAAGAAAATTTTCTACTTCTTAAATCAACGATATTATAGGTAGAGAAATTTCTTAAACGGATTCCGGTATGAAATGTGCGCCCGTGTTCCATCCCTGCATTTACATTCGTCCATCCTTTTCTTTTTCTTTCTTACATATTTCCATGGACCACATTCTCCGCCTTTTGCTTAAGGCTGTTTCAAGAATGACAAATTTCTGCCATTTTTAATACCATTAGTTTTATAGAAAAATCTTTAGCCAGTTCAATCACGACACTTTATTATGGAAATACTATAAAATTATGTTAATAAAAATACTAGTGGCAAAGAAGCCTAAAATGTTTCATTCCTGAAAATTCCCTTAAAAAAAAAAAAAAAAATGCGAAGAACGCGACCCTTGTGTTTCGAAATAATAAATTTGGCTGTGAAAGTGAATAGAAAGACAAATAAATAATATATATGTATGCAAAAAATAATTTAATCTGCAATTTTATATTTTTCACTTTACTAAATAAAATTTAATGAGGTAATTATTTGAAATTTTCGTAATTTACTAAATATTAATATCATTCTTAATCAGTCTTTATTTCAAAGTTAGAATAAATGAATTAGTCATGATGATTTTGTTGATTTTATAGTTTAGCTAGAAATGCTATTAGAATTAGACTTTCGTTTAAAATAAATATGGCTATTTTATTTTATTTATTTATTTATTTATTTTTTTCGATAGGGGGGGGGGTCATATAAGAGAGTAAATTCCTATTAGGTCAAGTCCTTATTTCTCTTCGTTTTCTTTCTGAAATCGATCAATTGTAGACCTTTGGACTTATAAAAATTTCTTAAAAGAGTGCATTTGACAACTTCAACTTGATCACATAATTTATTTCAAAAGCGCGTCCACTTGAAATCACGGGTTCACTTGAAAATTTGTCATTATGAAAACTTTCAAAATAATTAGTCAATTCGAACAAAGTGGGATAATAGACTTACTAGGCAAATATTGTAGATGACTTCATTTTCCAAACTGATCCGTTATTTTGTTTCAAGTTTCAGTCACTTGAAAATTTCTCATAAAAAAACATTTATGGATTGATTTACTTAAAACTTGGTATGTAGATACTCCTAGCAATGTCTCAATCAACTTTGACAGCGCCACCTGGTATAGATTGCACTACTTTTTTATTCAACAGCCACCAAAATTTTTTAAAAGTAAGATATGATATACATAAAAGGCAAATAGATTCGAAGAAACGTTGATTATACATATCATGTATCACTCCTTAAAATTATTGGTGACAATTGAATAAAAAAGTCACATAATCTATACTAGGTGGTGCTGTTTAATGCTTCAACTGCTGCCTAGTTTCCGAGCTACGCGACAAGTATCCAGTTAACGAGGCTATGCTATAAAAATATCCAGAATAATTCTTCATTAAATTGGTGGTGGCTGAAAAGGTGAAAATTTCTCATCTGTGAGAGTGTCTTGAAAAAGGGGCGGAGAGTACAACCCCTGTTTTGAGGAATATAATCGTCAAAATTCAATAAAATAGAAAAAACGTAAAGGATTTTAAATAGTAAAGATTTTTAAAACGTAAAGGATTTTTTGGCGGAAGATTTTGAGGAAAAAAACTTTAATAAATAGTAAATGGTAGGCGGATTCTGTGGTTGTTAACTTTTATTTATTTATTTATTTATTTTGCTCAGAAATGGCTGTTTGAGACGAATACACCGTCTCTAACAGATTAATTTGTGGCACGTGGTTGCACAGTAACTTCATCTGTGCAACTGTAAGCACAATGATTGTGGACAACGAGAGATTCGTTCAGCAAACAAGAAACCATCGTAGCTGAAAAGGTAATGTACTAATTTTAAGTTAAACGTGTTAACTAGTAATTTAATATTATTTTCTGGTCTTGTTTTTATATAGTTTTGTTCTTTTTCTGATTCTTTAATATTTTTTTTTCTTTAAACAAATTTTTGAAGCTCTTTTTAAATTTATTTTATTTTTCTGATTTTTTAAATTATTGAATTGAAATATCCACTCCCAATGCGAAAATATTTATTTACAAATACCTTAGAACAATGTCATTTAAGTAAATTATTATTATTGGTAATGTAATTGTAGTCATAATTAAGCGCAACCTCTCCTACTCATGTGCGCCTTCACTCCTACCTTATAAGGAGAGATTGCGCAAAATAGCTCTCTTGGCTTTATTGCTACAGTTGTTTTAAATTTCAACAGAGCAACAAATTAGCAATGGAAATACATAGAAGAAGTATCAATTCAAAGTTATGCACCAATAGTTTAGCAAAAAATTAATATTTGGATATTTTATATCATTTTGTGGAATTGTGCGCAAAGTCTCTTAGCTTTACCTTATGTGACCCAATCTAGAGGGTGGTCAAGAGCTATGCCATCCCGATGTTAATCCTTTACGGAGGGGATGAATCCTATGATCCAGTAACCCCAGAAATATTATTAAGAGTAGCTAAAAAATGGCAGGTATTAAAATATTAAAATAATATATAACTGATTAAGATAATAACATTCCTGTTCTTGATTTCAGTGAAGTTAATTTTAAATAGTTATTTACTGGCTGGAATTTCACACTTGCTTTCGAAAAACATTCGTAGTTAGAAGCTTTAAATGGTATGGAATTCCATTCAGATTCTTTATTTGAGAAAAAACAAGACAGATTTTTCCGAGTTAATATCAGTATGCATTAATCAATTAATCCTGTATTGCTTCCTACAAAAATATTCAGAAATCTTTTTTTGAGAAGACTATTTTATCGTTAACTATCTGAAAATATCTACGACGCCACAATTAATGTAAAATTACGGTTAACTAATGAACTCTTTTACGATAATATTTACGATTATTCATCTATGTACTTGCCAGAAACGTAGAGAGCACGAGGCTTACCAAATAAATTTCGGCTTTGGTTCATAGAGCAAAAAGAAAAAACAATCTATAGAACGCCGAAAAGTAAAAAATGAAAATGTAGACAGCTGTTTCATTATCAATGAGCACACCATCATCAGTTCATAATGGCCGTTATAAACGAAATAGCTATTTTCATTTTCATTTTCACTTTTTTTTTTTTTTTTTTTTTTGTTCTATACCTTGTACTTTCTTTTTAGTACATTTATCAAGTGCAAAGTCTCCTTTTTATATTTCGATTTATAAATTGAAACAACAATGTTTAACGCTTTTGCCTTAACCCTTTATCTACTGCATTATGATACAGACAAAAATTGTGTTTGAAACATATATTTTTAGTTACTAAAGAGCATTATTTAAAGATATATATATTAAAAATTATGCATATCACCTCATCATAATAATTAATGAGAATTTTGTGAGGTCGTACCACTGGTACATAGAGGTCGAAAAATTTATTTCGACATGAAAAAAGTGTAGAGAAATATTTACTCTTTATGTTCCTCACATTTTTTCTAAGATAAGTGGGATAGTTCTTTTTATTAAAAGCACACAATCAACTGTGGAAGAAAACCATATTTATTGAAATTTTTTTTATTTTTCCGAGTGAGTGAAAATAATGCCTGGACCGGGAGTCGAACAACGGATCTTTGATTTACAAGGTCAAGGCTCTACCAATTGAGCTATCCAGACCGACAAACCGGTCGGCATTACTCACTCAGACAACCTTTTTGGCAGAAATATCTGGTCTATCATGTAGATAGCTCGGCAGAAATAAGCCGCAGGTAATGGAAAACACCATTAAACAATGGGAGAAAGAAATACAATTTTTTTTTATTAAAATCACACAATCAACTGTGGAAGAAAATCATATTTATTGAATTTTTTTTTATTTTTCCGACTGAGTGAAAATAATGCCTGGACCGGGAGTCGAAACCCGGATCTTTGACTTACAAGGTCAAGGTTCTACCAATTGAGCTATCCAGGCCGACAAACCGGTCGGCATTACTCACTCAGACAACCTTTTTGGCAAAAATATCTGGTCCATCATGTAGATAGCTCGGCAGAAATAAGCCGCAGGTAATGGAAAACACCATTAAACAATGGGAGAAAGAAATACAATTTTTTTTATTAAAATTACACAATCAACTGTGGAAGAAAATCATATTTATTGAATTTTTTTTATTTTTCCGACTGAGTGAAAATAATGCCTGGAACGGGAGTCGAACCCCGGATTTTTGACTTACAAGGTCAAGGCTCTAACAATTGAGCTACCGGTCCAGGCATTATTTTCACTCAGTCGGAAAAAAAAAAAAAAAAAAAAAAATTCAATAAATATGATTTTCTTCCACAGTTGATTGTGTGATTTTAATAAAAAAAAAATTGTATTTCTTTCTCCCATTGTTTAATGGTGTTTTCCATTACCTGCGGCTTATTTCTGCCGAGCTATATCCATGATAGACCAGATATATCTGCCATAAGGTTGTCTGAGTGAGTAATGCCGAACGGTTTGTCGGCCTGGATAGCTCAATTGGTAGAACCTTGACCTTGTAAGTCAAAGATCCGGGGTTCGACTCCCGGTCCAGGCATTATTTTCACTCAGTCGGAAAAATAAAAAAAATTTCAATAAATATGATTTTCTTCCACAGTTGATTGTGTGATTTTAATAAAAAAAAAAGTATTTCTTTCTCTCATTGTTTAATGATGTTTTCCATTACCTGCGGCTTATTTCTGCCGAGCTATCTACATGATAGACCAGATATTTCTGCCAAAAAGGTTGAATGAGTGAGTAATGGCGACCGGTTTTTCGGCCTGGATAGCTCAATTGGTAGAGCCTTGATCTTGTAAGTCAAAGATCCGGGGTTCGACTCCCGGTCCACGCATTATTTTCACTCAGTCGGAAAAATAAAAAAAATTTCAATAAATATGATTTTTTTCCACAGTTGATTGTGTGATTTTAATAAAAAAAATTGTATTTCTTTTTCCCATTGTTTAATGGTGTTTTCCATTACCTGCGGCTTATTTCTGCCGAGCTATATCCATGATAGACCAGATATATCTGCCATAAGGTTGTCTGAGTGAGTAATGCCGAACGGTTTGTCGGCCTGGATAGCTCTATTGGTAGAACCTTGACCTTGTAAGTCAAAGATCCGGGGTTCGACTCCCGGTCCAGGCATTATTTTCACTCAGTCGGAAAAATAAAAAAAAATTCAATAAATATGATTTTCTTCCACAGTTGATTGTGTTATTTTATTAAAAAAAATGTATTTCTTTCTCCCATTGTTTAATGGTGTTTTCCATTACCTGCGGCTTATTTCTGCCGAGCTATCTACATGATAGACCAGATATTTCTGCCAAAAAGTTTTCTGAGTGAGTAATTCCGACCGGTTTGTCGGCCTGGATAGCTCAATTGGTAGAGCTTTGACCTTGTAAGTCAAAGATCCGGGTTTCGACTCCCGGTCCAGGCATTATTTTCACTCAGTCGGAAAAATAGAAAAAAATTCAATAAGTGGGATATTCTTGAAATAATATAGGAATTAATTATAACACACATGAAGATCGTGAAAAATATGAAGCAAAAACAGCAAGTGCACTCCATAAAATACCTTATGGAACAAAAATGGCTATATATATCGTCTAATTCTTTGTAGTGAAATTAAAGGGAGGTACAGTCGGAAAAAAAAGCCCCCCCCCCTCCCACCTAATTTCGCTTTAAATTGTCGTAGAGACATGTGGTTGCTACCAATCGAATCGTATTAACGTCTAGTGTTTAATGGTATAGTAAGAGTTTACTTAAGGGGTCGTCTATATATTAAAACAGGCATAAGCTTCCTTTTTTTTAATGACAACCCCTATTTTTCACCTCATATTCAGATTTCTGAGATCAACGCAGTTCGGAAAACATACCTATATGTGTACTTTAAATCAGCTGTAAATAGAATTACATGTGAAAATGTATTAGGGGAAAAATTAAATCGTGATTTACCTCACAACAGACATTATTAGTTACGTTTCACACTAGAAAGAAAAAATGCGTAGATGCTATTTATAAAATTAAAAAACGAAGATGATTGGCAGAATACTCAGTGTTAGTTTATGAATTAAAAGTTTTTTATTGGTTTCTATTTATTAAACATCGAAGAGTTAAATACAGCACTTCATACAGAAAAAATAAATAGCTTGAGTGATATGAACCCTAGAATGTTCAATTACCAAAATCTAGATTTCAAGATAAACGAATAATAGTAATAATGATAATATTAATAGCGGTTAAAAAAAAAAAAAAAAAGTGTTTAATATTTAAGAAAAAGAATTATCTACTTCTATTGGGTATATTTTTATTTTATACAGTAAGCCTTGCATGAAATTGTTACTATAAAGTTTTACATTTAATTTTAGGCGTACAAACCAATAATATATAATATACAAAAATATAGATAACAAGGTTTAAGCTAAAATCTGAGAGAGGATATTAACACTTTCGCGACCGCTGACGTAGATCCACGTCACTGGAAATCTGTAACTTCTCCAGTGGGCGTTTCTTTCACAATTTGTGTGTTACTAGTTGCTATATTTCTCAAGAATGTTCCTTACAATTACATTTATATAAACAAAATACTCTGAATACAAATACTTTCACTAGAAAGAGTATAATTATTATGTATATTCATATGTAAAATAAAGATAGATATAGAAAACCTCGTTCTGACATAATGTAGTTTGAATGAATAACGCCCCACAGGCGGAACAGACTACCTAAAAGGCAAAAACATGCGGTCGCGAAAGTGTTTAATATTCAATTAAAAGGAGATACTGTTCAAAATCATTTTTATTTTGAGTAATATGTCACGTCTTTATACGTTTCTCTAAAACATGAAATTATTTCACAAATTCATGATTAAATAACTGAAACTTTGTAATCAACAATCGAAACGGTAAATTTCACTCCTTTATATATGCTAGAGTTTTATAAAGAGTCAAACAAACTAAAATTAAAGAAACAAAAAAAATATTTTTTAAAATAAAGTATTGTTTCAGAAAAAGCCAGAGGGTGGGGCTTATTATACTTGTGGAATTATATCAAATTTCCCACCTGCAATACGTTAATTTAACGAAAATAATTTAATATGTATAGTAAACACGGAAACATTACTTAGAAACCAATAAAAAATAAAGCAAAACAACAAAATATAATAAAATAAAAAATTTCTGTTTTGGACTGAATTTGCATAAATTGGTCTAATAAAGTATACCCGACATAAAATGCTGTCCCATTGCACAGAACGAATATTCCCCGTTCTGCAGTTATCTACTGTACTTGAATTCTTAATTTTAAATGTGTAAAACCTATATCTTTAAAAGTAATAAGCCATATTACTCTGTTTTAAATTCTTTTTCTATAATAAATGTGACGCCAGTTTTACGCCGTGTTTAGAATAATCGAAAATAAATAATATTGAGCTTTGTTTCAATGATAGATTTTTAAAACTAAAAAAAAAAAAAATAAAAATAAAAAATAATAATAAAAAAATAACTACTATATTATTTAGTATTAAAAAATCATTTAATAAAAATTTAATATTTTATTATGTTACGTCAAGCGATAACTTTTAAATAGTATTAGCTTAAAAACGTACAGTAAAAGAATGCTAAAATGTCACAACAAGATTAAAACAGAAAATTTGTTTTAAAAAATCTGATAAAAATTAATAAATATTAACTATATTATTATTATTATTTTAAAGGGGGGGAAAAAGTATTGTTTACTACGTATTGCTCTTTCAAATAATAATTCTCGTCTTACCGCGTTTCGTAAATCATGACATTTAATTGAGGTGCACGAATCCTGGAATATTCAGGTTAAAAAAAAAAAAAAAAAAAAAAAAAAAACGGCAAGACGAGGAAAAAATAGAATTTTTGCAGTTAGAAACTAGGAAAAGTTATGTAGTATTTAAGAACAAAGACTTAAAATTTCAGAATCGAGAGTACTCTTTTTTGCAACGGAAGCCACGCCTTTACACATTTTTTCTAATACTTTACAATATAAAACAAAATTATTTTATATACTTCCAATTAAATCGTTTAAATTTTGTCTTCAGCATTCGATGTAATAAATGCCATTGACATATATGCATACCAGCATCACAAATAGAGTCTTATACGAATATGCAAACTAGTTTTTTTAATATTGTTTCTGCAGTATAGAGGCGGGGCTTAATTTGTTTTGGAATTCTTTCACAACCTGTCGCCTGCATTGTGATACATTTATAAAAAATAATCCAATTTGTATCATAAACATCGAAATGTTGCTTAGAAAATAAGTAGAATAACATTGAGGTAAATTAAAATAGTTTTTTGTCAAAATATATACAGATATTTACTCACAGAGGATACAAATTAATGTAAGTGACGGCCCCCTAACACAAGTAAAAAGTGAAATATCACTGTAACTCAAAAAATAATGTTAAGAATGAGCTGCAAATTTGGAAACCCATGTTTTTGATGATGTCCGTTCTATTCATGCAAAAATTAACGTAGGTCATAATTCATAATTTTTTCAAATATGAAATTATTAATAATTTTCATAATTCAAAAAACGTTTTTTATCAAAAATATGCATAGAATATGTTTGGGTCACTTCATTCTATCTTATAAAAAAAACAGAATTTGAATATCATAATTATTTTGGTAGATATGAATTAATGTTTGTCACATTCATTTAACATTAGCTCCCTCATATTTTGACAGCTTATAACTCTGTGAAAATTGAGCAAAATATATAAACTATACCATTTTCCGTGATGATTTGATCCAAAGAATTCAAATAAATTATAAAAAATGGGGGTTACCATTGAAAAAAAATGAAGTTGATGCCAGTTTTAATGTGTAGACGACCCCTTAAACAAAATCTAACTATACCATTATAAACTAGACGTTATTACAAATCGATTGGTACCAACCACATGTTTCTACAACAATTTATGGCGAAATTAGGTAGGGGTGGCGTTCTTTTTTTTGCTGACTCTACATCTGTCCCCTTCTTACAAATATCTTTGACATTTCTTTTATAAATTTGATTTTATACTCTTTTTAAAGTAACGGTACTTTAAAGTACCGTCAGTAGATAAAGGGTTTTAAATAAAAAAGAAAATTTGGTTAAATTGTTTTCTCTGAAGTTTAGCAAAATACAGATCTGAAAAAAGTGTAGAAATAGCACATCTGAATATTAATACACTAGAAGAAAGAAAATGCAGTTGACACCACTATTCTTACGCAATAATAATTGTAACGACTTTCTCTTATTAAAACTTTATAATGGAGAATTTTGAAGCTGCTGTAATTCAAGTGAGCTTTGGTGTGCTGATTGGTCCATACATCATTGCTGATTTTAATTTCAATGATGGCTGGAAGTAGCGCACCTGCTTTATCAGGAAACTTTGTGCAACTGGACTTTTATGACGGCACGGCGGTGGTGTTACGAAATTGCGTGTGTTCGAAATCAGAGTGTCTAAGTATTATTAAGATGAAAATTATTTTAGCATCATCTTTTAACATATTATGAAGATATAATAAAAGCAAATGCGATCTCGCTCAAATTTTCTGTACGTCTTTCTTCTATCAAGGAATGCGGTAGCGTTCCGCCCCGCCAATCTAAAACAAACATTAAGAGAAATACAAATGAAATTTACAAAGTAGGAAGTCAATGGTGAACGCTACAAGTGTATCTTGTACTTTTCGACTGCCTGTATCTCAGCTCTCTGATCCCCAAGACATATGTTTTTTTGCACAGACCTTAAGCACACCCTTAAGACAAAACATACAAATTTGCATGTCGCTCCGAATTAAAGGGCCTGAGTTATATAACTTTGAAAACCCGAAATTTTTCTGTTACTTTCTTCTTCTTCTTCTTCTGGTAATTGTTAAGACAAAAACTATTTCCCGACTAGCTAGACATTTGAAATTTTCAGACTAGTTCAGAACACGTTGAAAATGCATTTTTTTATTACTTTTAGCCAACTGCTTCAGGTTCCTGCTGCCATCGGCAGTGTTACAAGCACAAAGCTTGCAATCGATTTTTATCTAACTTCCCGACTAGCTAGGCATTTGGAACTTTCAGGATAGATCAGAACACGGTGACAATACATTTTTTAACACTTTTAGTCAACTGTTTCAGGTCCCTACTGCTTTCGGCAGCGTTTATATGATTCTACAGAAAATTTATTTAACTAACTTCCGGACTAGCTAGACATTTGAAACTTTCAGAATAGTTCAGAATACGGTGAAAATGCATTTTTATAATACTTTTAGCCAACTGTTTCGGGTTACTGCTGCCTTCGGCAGCTTTACCAGTACACATTTTACAATCGCTTTTTAACTAACTTCCAGACTAGCTAGACATGTGAAACATTCAGGATAGCTCAGAACACGGTGACAATACATTTTTTAACACTTTTAGTCAACTGTTTCAGGTCCTTACTGCCTTCGGCAGCGTTTATATGATTCGACAGACAATTTATTTAACTAATTTCCCGACGAGCTAGATATTTGAAACTTTCAGAATAGTTCTGAACACGGTGAAAATGCATTTTTTAAATACTTTTAGCCAATTGTTTCGGGTTCCAGCTGCCATCGGCAGCGTTACCAGTACACATCTTGCAATCGCTTTTTAACTAACTTACCGACTAGCTAGACATTTGAAATTTTCAGGGTAGCTCAGGATACGGTGACATGGTGACAATACATTTTAAAACTCTTTTAGTCAACTGTTTCATCCCTCCTGCCTTCGGCAGCGTTTATATGATTCGACAGAAAATTTATTTCCTGACTAGCTAGACATTTGAAACTTTCAGAATAGTTCAGAACACGGTGAAAATGCATTTTTTAAATCCTTTTAGCCAACTATTTCGGGTTCCTGCTGCCATCGGCAGCGTTACCAGTACAAAGCTTGCAATCGATTTTTAACTAACTTCCCGACTAGCTAGGCATTTGAAACTTTTAGGATAGCTCAGAACACGGTGACAATACATTTTTTAACACTTTCAGTCAACTGTTTAGGTCCATACTGCCTTGGGCAGCGTTTATATGATTCGACAGAAAATATATTTAACTAACTTCCCGACTAGCTATACATTTGAAACTTTCAGAATAGTTCAGAACACGGTGAAAATGCATTTTTTAAGTACTTTTAGCGAACCGTTTCGGGTTCCTGCTTCCATCGGCAGCGTTACCAGCACAAAGCTCGCAATGGATTTTTAACTAACTTCCCGACTAGCTAGAGATTTGAAAGTTTTAGGATAGCTCAGAACACGGTGACAAAACATTTTTACCAATTTGAAAATCATTTGAGGACAAATGTTCTCGAATTTGCGAATTTGTCCTCAAATGTCCGCAGATTAAAGCATAATTTAACTCTGTCCTCAAATGTCCTTTCAGTTTGAGGACGCTGCGATAATTTGTCCTCAAATTGGGTTTAAAAAATTTAGTCACTTTAGTGAAACCCAGTATCAACTTGAGTTTCACTAGAAAACGCAGCTTAAATAACAGCTGACAACATATAAATCACAGTACAAACGATACCATAGTCATAACATACAGAAATAAACTACAATTCAATGGTAGAGACTTAGTCAAGCAAAACTTTCTATTTCGTAAAGTCTTAGCGAGAAACTCACCTTAGTGGTCGGAACGGGACTCCTTTTATAGCCCGCCATTAATCCTGAATTTTACAGTAACTTCCGTAAAGGCCGGTTTCCATTGCAGTTGGAACTTCGAGGTTCAAAAAACCATTAATCACGCTCCCGACACAAAGGACACAAAGAGCCAAATGTCTTGTCATCAGTTGTAACCTTTTTTTATCAGATTGCGCAGTTACTTCAAAGGAAAGCATGCAAAATTGACAAAGTATCTGCGTCTGGCCCCTCAATTATCTCAGCTCGGGGTTAGAGCCAGGGACTTCCAACCGGTCGAACCAACCCATCAAAGCATTCCAACCGCTTGACCACATCAAAGGATTCTGAATAGCGCCGCTCGAAACGACTTCCAACCAACCTCAGTGGAAACTGCACTTAATAATCGAGTTACAGCTTGGACAATGGGTCTATCAATAATAATTTTTTTTTTCACCAAGATCGTCAAAAACGTTGTCAAGGTGCGATAAAGTCATCAAATTCATCGCCAAGTCCATTACGTGCCCTGATAAAGTGTGTTTTTAACGGAGAAGGATCTTTTTTAACGCGGAAACAAGCTAGAAATGCGAAAAATTTACATTTTATAATGTGACTAAACCTCTTAGAAAGAAATCACATAAAAAGTACTAGTACTATTTAGAAATCTGTAACACTATATTTACATCTATGCATAACACGCACGATTTTTATTGATGTATTACACAAATATATTCATTATGCATACGTATTAAATTTATAAAAGCACATAACCTGCAAAAAGAAGTGATATCTCATAAAAAAACAATACTATTGTAAAAGTCACCCCGCCCAGCAAAAACTCTTTTTTTTCTTATGCATACGTATTATATTTATAAAAGCACATACATGACCTGCAAAAAGAAGTGATATCTCATAAAAAACAATACTATTTGAAAAGTCACCCCTCCCAGCAAAAACTCTTACCTTTCTTAAGCAGAGAAAAAAAAAAAAAAAAAAAAAAGGATTGATATCAAATTTCGCCGCCGCTATTGAATCCCGGGTACTCAATGCCTAGCTTAATGAAGATCTGCCAATAACACTGCATGTATCTTTCTAATATATCCTAATCTCTTTCAACATTCTTTGTTATCTGTGTTATTTTTTTCACTGCATTATAAAGTTATAATTTAAAGTATTTTTACGGCGGGGTGCGTCCTCTATGTAGAAGTTTTAATTAATAAAAAATTTAGTTAGTAAAGATTAAAATATTATTACGCACCCCGCCGTAAAAATACTTTAAATTATAACTTTAAAATGCAGCGAAAAAAAAATAACACAGATAACAAAGAATGTTGAAAGAGATTAGGATATATTAGAAAGATACATGCAGTGTTATTGGCAGCTTCATTAAGCTAGGCATTGAGTACCCGGGATTTAGTAGCGGCGGCGAAATTTGATATCAATCCTTTTTTTGGCTGCTTAAGAAAGATAAAAATTTTTGCTGGGCGGGGTGACTTTTACAATAGTATTGTTTTTTATGAGATTAATATATATCTACTCATTTTAACTTAAAGGTAAAGACCTTCTGCATTCATAAAAATGCTTCAAAAGTTTTCGAAAAACTCGAAAGAAAACTCAGAAACTTATGTTAGCAGCTATCTAATTTAATTTTATGACTACAAAGTTTATATTCATCCGGACAGTTAATTTCACTACGATTGTTTCAAAAAATTTAATTTTCACTCTTTTGTTGCAGTTATTCTACATAATTAAAAAAAAAAAAAAAAATGTTTCTATTGATTTAAAAGTATAAAAAGCAAAGTATTTAAAAAAATAATTGTGATAAATCTGATTTAAAATTTTGAAGTGTGTCATGTATCTTTTAAGTATTGCATCTTTTAATTATTATACACTGTAAAAAAAAAAAAAAATGCAAAATCAAGGTATTTGGCCGTATAATTTTAGGGGAAATGACCGTTTTGGTACCTAAACGGTCATAATCCGTAAATTAATGTTTTGAAAGTACAATTTAGGAACTGACCATATAATTTTACGGGAAATGACCATTTTGCTAGCTAAACGGTCGTAGTCCATAAATTGATATTATGAAAGTATAATTGTGGAACACTGGATTTTTTTTTTACGTGCAAAAGCCGTTAGGGGTACATACAAATGAAACACTTCCAGTTGCAAAGCCGTTTGCAGGCATTCCAAATGTATGACTGCAAACGGCAGCAAAAGTATCCGAGCACTAGCAAAAATTCCTATATGAAAAAAGCACACTTAACACTGTTTTGTTAAATAAATCCTTGTCGAATCGTGTTCTTAGACTGGCTAAGAACGGGACTTTTGCTGCCGACTGTATTTGCAAAAAACTTGCAAAATTTACGTCATCGAAATTGCAAGCGTTCCGTTTGCATGTAAACCCTTAATCTACCAAAATAGCTCAAATATGTCATAAAACTGTATTTTATGCTCAAATATTTTCAAATGTAAGGTGTTAGCTTTTCTGTGTCGTCATAAAAAACACTCCATATTTGTAATGAAAAATATAATTGTATTTTTATCGATTGAGAGATTTTATTTACACATTCGTACAAATAGCGATTGATATAGAAGAGCTATTATTTTCCTATTTTAATTCAAAGAATTTTTGTTGCCAATATATACATATTTTCTACAGAGTAATGTCATAGAAAAGGAATAGCAAAGAAAAATTCTTATTTTCATAACAAACATGCCCGATTGCTCCCGACTGTTTGATTTCCATCACTTCAATACAGATATTGAAAATCAAGTTTAACAGTATGCTTTTTGAATTGCCAGTTGAATTACCAAGGTAAGTTAGTTAGAGGTTTGTTAAGTCTTAAATTATTTAAATATGTTTTTTTCTTTTTATGTATCGTATTTACGTTTTTAAGTTTTCTAACGCTTGCGAAAAGCATGTACTAAGGCCTGCACATATTTCTCGGATTACAGATCATAAATTTAGGTGTTTTCTTACTAAATAATTCATATGTATGCTAAATATAGTTTAATTTGTGCTAAATTTCGCTTCTACTTTCAGGGCCCGAGTCCCAAATTTTTGTGCCCGTGGCACTTTCTACTTTTTATTCCCTCTTTGAAAATCCAATCCTCCCCCCTCCTCCAGAAAGGAAAAAGGTTGTTATTATACTATGATCTATAGCAGGCGATAAAACAAGACTGATTTTGAAAATTATTTTGGCAAAAAAATCAATATGTTTCTGACTTTAATAAAATTACTTCACTCAGTCAAACGATATTTTATTTTAAAATTTTCTTCATATATATATAAATAAAACACAGTTAGAAAACACGAAAAAGAAAAACAAACTGGGGTATTTAGATAAGATATTTTTAACTATAAGTAAAATTTTGTGATCCCCCCCCCCCTCTCCCAGAAATTGAGCCAGGCCCAGTCTACTTCGAGTAATAAAATAAATATAAAAAAAAATTAAACCCAACAAAACTTATAAAGTTCATCTTAATGTTTATAAATACTGCGTTATACGCGTGTAAATATACGCTCTCTAGTACCCGTTGCTGTAGCCGAAAATATAGTTTTAAAGTTAAAATACTCAACGATGTGTTTATGTGACTTATAGTATGTGTTTCGTCTGCTTGTTTTAGTTTGTTATCTGATAAGGAAAAAAAATCCTTTTCAGATTTTTTTTAAACTTTTCCTCGCTTAATTATGCCTACCAGCGGCCGAGCGGTTTTGCGCTGAAAGCTGGTAGATGGGAGGTGCCGGGTTCGATCCGAGTTCGCACTCATCGACCTAGCCGTTCGGTGGTTTCCATGGTTTCCTCCGAAACTCGTGTAAATACGGGCTAGGGTCACTTAGAAAGACCCCCCATTGACGGCATTCCCCCTGTATGCCTAGGACACATACGGAGTCAATCGGCCTTAAATCCTACAACCAACCAACTATCATCGCTTAATTATGAATACTTAATAACTTTTCATTCATTTTAATTACATATTTTAAAGAGTTTTTCTGCTTAAATCTATAAAAAATATGATATAAATATTATAAGGATACATACGCTGTGGTAGTTATAGACTTTAATGCTTCTTAATTAGAAATTAAACCTTGATGCTGGCAGTATTTGATGAAGTATTGTTTCTATATATAATGATCAATAAATAGCGTCAACTTTATTATGCAATTTGAATTTTTCAAATATCTCAATTTGTTCAAAAGTTATAAATTTTTAGTAGATGCCTGAATTTTATAGAAATGAATGTATTTCTGATGAAATATGAAATATTTGTTAAAATTTATTTTGCAATATTCATTGTCTGCCCTTAAATTAGAAGTATTCAAGAATTTTATCACATTTTCTTTCATTACAATTTACGTGTTCTAACATTGCCCGGGTCTTCAGCAACTTATGATAAACTGACAAGGTGCCAAAAAATACGATAACTTGATCGGGTTACGATAACCTAACCTATTCTCAACTTGTTCTTCTGTAAATGCCTTAATTACAGTAACTCCTCCTCGTTTCAATTTTTCATAAGCTTTCTACTTAAAGAAACAAACTGAAGAGCAAGAAGTTCATATTAGTGGTTTAGGATTGTGCAAAATTTAATCTCATGAATTTTTAATAAATTTGTTTGAATCTAAATGTAGTTTCAAAGTGTGGTGTTTAATAAATTAATAGTTATGATTTTTATTTTATTTATTTTATTTTATTTTATTTTATTTTATTTTTATTTTTTTAATTGAGACACAAACAACTGAAATTGTGTTTTTATTTTTATTTAGTATTTGCAATATTTATTAGAATGTAAGTAGTAGAGTAGCATCGTCTATTAATAAATAGTATGTCTTATATAATGTTTATATATTTTTTAATAGGGCATGCTTGTGAATTAAACAAGAAAGAAGATCGAAATCACCCAAAAGAACCAGAAGATCGAATATAAATGCAAAAGTACAAAAACTTAATGTCAAATGAAGCTGATATAAATCAATGTGGAGTTTATAATTTAATCTCTAATTATGTATGTGTAGTAAATAATTGAAAATAGTATGCTTAATAAATAAATATGTTGTAAATATTTTCTTTTCTTATATTGGATGAGTTCTTGATAAAATATTTAAAAGTATTTTTTCTTCTTATTATTGTATATATATATTGTTTAGAAACTTTTTTAATTTTAAGATTCTTTCCCTATGCTTTTGTATTCCCCAAAACAAAAGTTTTTCTAGGAATAATTTCACTCACAAAAGTTTTAGATGTGTAGAAAGAAAATTTTAAAAATTTCATGTTGAATTAAAAATGGGGGAGGGGGGATCTTTTTGCAAAGAGTCTTATATCCCATTAGAAATATTAAAATTTTATTTTTTAAATATATTTTGTTCCTGTTTTATTCTGAATATTTTCATGCTCAGTTTTACAGTTTTTCATATTTTCTCATACTTAAATATCATAATGGCATTGATTTCATATCTGAATTTCCAGATTTCGCAAGCTTTTTTATAAATCCTAATTCAAGATTCAGTCAAACAAAATTTTGAAAGTAAAAATATTACATATTCTTTAACCCTTTGCGGCGCACGACAATTCGCAACATTTAAATTATACTGACACCGGAATTCAGGAAGTAAATTAAACTAAAAGAAATTTTAAATTTTAAGGTTAAAAAACCTGGCCTTTTCTGATATGTTATAAACGTGAATTTTTGCTAATAAATTTCCGGGATGAATTTTTGTAGCTGGATCTTAAATTTTGCGTCCTCGCAGCGAGGACACCGCGCGTTAAGGGGTTAACAAATAAGAAATTTCAAAACTCCATTTATGAATTTTCTGTATTTGATATAAATTCTCTCTGAAGTAAAAAAAGTTACACAAATAAAAGAATAACTTTATAAAGTACTATAGTAAAAGTTAGAAAAAATATCTTGAATACAGTAGTATCTCATGTTAACTATAGAAATTGGTAACTACCTTTGTAGACTACAAACTACTAAACAAAATGTTTTATGCATTTTAAATATGAAGAATTTTTTTTTTTTTTATCAATGCTTTATTAAGCATAAATAAGTTTTATTTTCGTGATGAAATTCAGTCTTAATTTGATGAAAAAATGTCATACATGTAAACGTAACTCTAGGTTCCGATTCCGAATACAAATGTTATGATCTATAGCTGCCACATAATTACCACCTTTTATATAGTTCTGTCTTGTCACTAAAATTTTGACTTATTTAATAAATGAGAAATTTCAGTTAAATTTTAGTGGTAAATGAAAGTTTAAAAATGCCAGAAAAAAATATTTCTAAATATCAATTCTCTAAAAATTTGATTAGTGATCATATTATTGGTGATTACACATATTGCTACATTTGAGAGGCTACGTTCATGAAGAGACAAGCTAATGTTAATCCATGGCAGCAGCTTCTTGGAACATTTTTTAATTGCATACTTTTTTCAATTTCATGTGTAGTTTTTTTTTTTTTTTTTTTTTTTTTTTTTTTTTTTTACCTCAGAACAGAAAAACTGCAAGCAAAATTGAAAAACAGTGCAATCAAATAATTTATTAAGCATACGAACTCGTGGGATTAACAGCTTGTGAGTTTCTTTTATGATATGAGCATAGCCACTTAGGTCCCCCTCATCAGTTAGCTCTATGATTTCTTTCATAAATTCTAATCCTATGGTTGTGGAATGCTATCGCAATCTCAAAAACTATCTCCTCAATGAATGTATATTGTTAACTGTATTTCCTGTGACATCTTAAAGGTTTTTTTTTTCTTTTTTTTTTTTAAATTTTTCTAAAACATACACTTAATTTTGTATTTGATGTATTAAAATTACCGATGTTAACGATCTGAGAGTAAAAGATTTTAACAATTCAAATAAAAATGTACATTTTGGAAATATTTTGCAATGATGAGACTATAAGAGACAGGTTTTAAGAAGAGTATGCAGATTAACAGTTAAAAATACTCATTTTTTGAATAGTATAGACATAGTTTGAAAATACAAAAGCATTTACGTTCAGGGTTACCATTATAGTAAAGGAAATCGGAAAGCTAATAAGAGGCTTTAATAACATTGACCTCTATTGGAAATCTATCTGTAATATTCATACAAATTCTATTTTTTTTCTTTTTCAGGAGGGGGGGGGGGAGGGGTAGAAAATTTTGCATATAATCATATACTTGTAAAACAGAGAATTGTACATTTTTTTCTACGTAATCCTTTTTTTTTTTTTCTAAAAGGAGACGTGGTACTTTTTACACCAGTACTGCTGTAGGTGTCATATAAAAACTTATATTTCCATTTAATATTTATAAATGGAACTACATTAGGCTTGTTCAATGAAATATATATTCAGGCAAAAGTTTTTATTGTTTTTTATCCTTTTTTTTTCCCACCAAGATTCGAAATATTTAAATTGCGTTTTCTCAGTTTGCATTTTTTTTCATGAATTCATGATTTCAAATGCTAAAATTTCTATAGATACTAAAAAAAAAAAAAATAATACTTAATTTTTTATAATATATATTTAATAGAACCTATTTGAAAGAATTAAGGATGGGTTTTGCAATATATTTAAAATTAAAAATATTAAAAATTAAAATATAACAAAAATCTGTTTTTTTTTTTTATTTCCCTGAAATTTTTACATAGACATTCACTTCCTATTTTTTATCACGAAGACTAATCAATAAATTTCAACACCCATTCTTAACTCTTTTAAGTACGTTCTGTTAAACGTTAAAAGAATTAAGTCCCTTCTTAAATATATGAAGCAGTTTTAGTATTTTGAAAATCATAAATTTGTGAGAAAACGAAAACTGATAAAACGCAATAAAAAAATTCATAGCTGTAAAAAATATATCAAAAACCATAAGAATTGTTACGTATTTCACTGAATAAACAGACGTAATATATTGAAATTTTATTTTTCCGACAGTGAAAATAATGCCTGGACCGGGAGTCGAACTCCGGATCTTTGACTTACAAGGTCAAGGCTCTACCAATTGAGCAATCCAGGCCGACAAACCGGTCGGCATTGCTCACTCAGACAACCTTTTAGGCAGAAAATATCTGGTCTATCATTTAGATAGCTCAACAGAAATAAGCTGCAGGTAAAGGGAAAACACCATTAAACAATGGGAAAGAAATACAATTTTAATAAAAATCACACAATCAACTGATTGGAACAAAATCATATTTATTGAAATTTTATTTTTCCGACAGTGAAAATAATGCCTGGACCGGGAGTCGAACTCCGGATCTTTGACTTACAAGGTCAAGGCTCTACCAATTGAGCAATCCAGGCCGACAAACCGGTCGGCATTGCTCACTCAGACAACCTTTTAGGCAGAAAATATCTGGTCTATCATTTAGATAGCTCAACAGAAATAAGCTGCAGGTAAAGGGAAAACACCATTAAACAATGGGAAAGAAATACAATTTTAATTAAAATCACACAATCAACTGATTGGAACAAAATCATATTTATTGAAATTTTATTTTTCCGACAGTGAAAATAATGCCTGTACCGGGAGTCCAACTCCGGATCTTTGACTTACAACACTGTTGAAAAAATACAGAAATTCTCTGTAATTTCAGAAAAAAAGGCGTAAATTACGGAAAAATTACGTAGACAAAACGTATTTTACGACTTTTTTTCTGAAATTACAGAGAATTTCTGTATTTTTTCTGCATTTTTTTAACAGTGAAGGTCAAGGCTCTACCAATCGAGCTATCCAGGCCGACAAACCGGTCGACATTACTCACTCAGACAACCTTTTAGGCAGAAACTATCTGGTCTATCATTTAGATAGCTCAACAGAAATAAGCCGCAGGTAATGGAAAACACCATTAAACAGTGGGAAAGAAATACAATTTTCTGCCTAAAAGGTTGTCTGAGTGAGTAATGCCGACCGATTTGTCGGCCTGGATAGCTCGATTGGTAGAGCCTTGACCTTGTAAGTCAAAGATCCGGAGTTCGACTCCCGGTCCAGGCATTATTTTCACCGTCGGAAAAATAAAATTTCAATAAATATGATTTTCTTCCAATCAGTTGATTGTGTGATTTTAATTAAAAAAAAAAAAAAAAAGACGTAATATAGTTCCCTTAATAAATAATAAGCTTTTATATCAAACATAGTTTAGTGCTGCCGTAAAAGATACAAAATTCCCTGAATTTGACGAGCATTAGTACTTTTTTTTTTACATACTGAACAGCCTTCTAATTTTACGGGCAATACTATTTAACACACAAGGATCTATTTTGATTTTACGGGCAACACTACTATTTTAACATACCAAGATGGCTTCTAATTTTACGGGCAGTGCTACTATTTTAATATACCGAGCTCTCTTTTAATTTTACGGGCAATACTACTTTTTTTACAGGTTGGCTGTATCGCAAACGTTTCATCGCAACGTAAAATTACTGGCGATACGTCATTCATCGTCTAAATGTTTCTTTACGGGCTTTGTCTGGAATCTCTGCTGCCGGGCTTTGCCCGTAATTTTACTGCGGCATTTTTTACAGTGTATGTTTATGCAGTGTTTCATGCATGTTTTAATTTGCAGAAGATATGATTAGAGCTGCTTGAGAAATACAACAGAGAAAAAATTGAGCTTATCTGATAATATATAGATGGCTATTAAATTAAAAATGAAATGGTATAAAAAAGTCGAGTCGAGGGTTGTGCGATGATTAAATCAGTCTAGAGAAAGATGAGTGAGTGAGTTGGTTTTACATCGCACTAGCGCTACGGTATGGACAATTAGTGGCGATCTGGGATACACCAGTAAGGAGGTGGGGTGGTGGTGGGGGGTGTTGAGTTCGGAGACATGCCATCATAATTTTGTTCTTTCATGGAGGGGATCTTGAGAAAGATATCGAGTATAGGAAACACATGTTGACATTTTAAATTTTTAACTTTTAAACTGCGTCTATCAAAAATGAAACAATGTATACAGTGTAACCACGTTTCCTACGCCTAGCAGTGAGGACAAGTCCACAGGCTTGGAGGGGAATCGACAGGTTGGGATTCAAAAACCTTCCAATCATTCAGTGTTCCGTTATCGCTTATTTTCTCTTATGGTAAAGGTTATCACTTTTATTTTAACAGTGCACTCGTTGAGTCTGCACTTGTGCAGAGGTTCTCATGCAGTGTTGCCAGATTGGGGATTTTGTTCCAGTTTTGCGGATTTTGGAGACTGTTTGTTTGTGGGGAATTTCGAGGGGATTTCTGAAATTTTTTGGGAGAAATCCGGGGAATTTTTCAACTTGTTTGGACTTCGTCTACCTGTTAAGTTCCTTTAACAGTTTTCTTTAGCATGTAGGGGCTTTTGAAGGTACCCCTTCTTCCCAGGACATCCTCAGGATATCCTGAGGATGAAAGTACATCTTGCGTACATCCTGAGCACTAAAGTACTTTAAGCAGATTTTAAATTTTCCTGTAACTAGTATGTATATAAAAATATTTTTTGAATATAGGGATTTTTTTTTTTCAAAAATAAGCGTCATTTGTGGAAAAATTTGGGCTTAAATCTGTTAAATATTTAAAAATTTTTTTCTGAAAAAAATTTACTCTTTAGTAGAAATTGAGTTGGGGATTTTTTTGGAAAAAACCCTTGATTTGGGGAAATTTGAAAGTCTGTTCGGGGAAATTGACTGTCGACCATCTGGGAGCACTGCTCTCATGGTCGTAAGAAATATGGTTAAAGAATACTTAAATTATGATTTTTTTTTTTTTCCCAATATCATATGCGTTTCTTCTTAAGATTAATTTTGCGATATATTTCTAGACAAATATGATAATATGTCACACACACACACACACACACACAAAAAAAAAAAAAAAAAAGAGTATTCTTATAAAATAAATTATTTAATTTACATTTTCAGCTATTTTATTTTTATTTATTTATTTATTTTTAAAAACGATTTGAGTTAAGAATGTTTTTATTTGAGTCAAATAATTGCTTTATATTGAATTCAAATAGAGTTATACATATACATAGCTATCGACGTGTACTTTTTTTGATACTGGAAATTTTTAATAGAATTTTTCAGTATATTTTTTAGAAGTTCTCTGCGATTAAACTTGATGATTTTTTTTTTTTTTTTTTTTTGAAACAAATAAACAATGGTGATAAAAAAACGTACAAGTTGACACCTATGATATAATCAATACTGCAGCTAGTTTTGTTCATGTATTATTTATTGGAGGGATTAAAAAATAAAAAAATAATACAGCATAATATACTGGAAAAGCTCTTTTAGCATATATCCCATAATTTAACAATTACTGCTTTAATTTTTCATGCCTCTACTGAACACGCCTTGAATATCACGAATTATGATTTTATGCCACATAGGTATGTTTCATAATATATTGAATATTTCTGATGAACAGAAAATTAAAATGCCAAAATTTAAAATTATTTTGATAAATATAATAAAATTTTTACAAACAACTAACATAATGTGATGTTTATGTAAACATCTGCATTTTCAATTAATGCCAAAAGAAGAAAAAAAAATCACAATTTGTTTTAAAATCATCACGAATAAACTCTATATTAATCGCAATTTTATCCTTTTAGAAAACTTCCTAAAATTTAAAAGATGATTTATTGAAATTTTTCATGCATTTGTTAAATGACAACATGGTTCGAGAACAAATTACTCTCACGCACACATGAATCTTTTAAACTGGAATTTGTTTGCATTACTTGTTTCTGATTTATGCATGTTTCATGACTGATTGCACTAATACACGCAAAAGATGTTATCCGTAAAATACACCACTGTCGTTTGCAATTAATATTATTGATCTTATTTTTGATAAATATGGAATAAAGAATAATGATTTATAATTCTTTTAAAAAACAATTCTTTAGTATGCATAAGATTATGGAGTAATTTTGCACATGTTTAGGATGTGCAGTCGGTAACAAAAGTGTCCAAACACTAGCAAAAATTCCTATGTAAAAAAAGTACACTTCATACGGTTTTGTTAAATAAATCCTTGTCGAATCTTGTTCTTAGACTGACTAAGAACACGATTCGATAAGGATTTATTTAACAAAACCGTATGAAGTGTACTTTTTTTCAAAGGAATTTTTGCTTCTAAGAACAAGATTCGACAAGGATTTATTTAACAAAACCGTATGAAGTGTACTTTTTTTACATAGGAATTTTTACTAGTGTTCGGACACTTTTGTTTCCGACTGTAGGATATAGAATATTTTAAGGCCGACTGACGACGCTGGGGGGTTCTAGGCCTATAGATGTAATGTCATCCATGGAGGTCTTTCTAAGGAGTCCTAGCCTGTATTTATTCGAGTTTTGGAGAAAACCACGGAAAAATCCAAACGGCCAGGTCGATGTACGTGACTTGGGATCGAACCCGGCACTTTTCATCTACCAACTTTGAGCGCAGAACCGCTCGGCCGTTGGTGGACCCCCCTACAAGTTTAGGAAAATAATTCTTTACCTGTAGCAATGGAAGGGGGAGGAGGGGAACATAAAATGTACAAAAAACATAAAATAAAAAGGAATCTTAGAGCTTATGGCAAAAAAAAACACAGTAATAAAAATGAGTAGAAAGTTTAAGGACAGCATTACACAACTAGGAGAAAGTTTAGGGATAGTAAAAATATTTTTTATTTAAAAAAAAAAAAAAAAAAAAAAAAAGATTAAAATTTTTTTGATATTTTAAAACACAATTTTATTTATTTATTTATTTATTTTACTTAACTTTCCATGCTAAAATAACATAAAAACTTACAAGAAAATTTTCTTTCAGCAAATTGTGGTGAAAATATAATAAAATGATCTTGAAAATATAGGAACTTTGCGACCCCTGCCTACAGTTAACGTGTATTTCTTTCTTGTGGCCTTACTTTTATATACTTATACTATTTTGGGCTGTCTTTCACTTTTTACTAGCAAAGCTTTAAAATGCTAGTTATCACCGAGTGCAATTTATATATATATATATATATACAGTCGGTAACAAAAGTGTCCGAACACTAGGAAAAATTCCTATGTAAAAAAAGTACGCTTAATACAGTTTTACTATATAAATCCTTGACGAATCCTGTTCTTAGACTGACTAAGAACAGGATTCGACAAGGATTTATTTAACAAAACAGTATTAAGTGTACTTTTTATACATAGGAATGTTTGCTAGTGTTCGGACACTTTTGTGACCGACTGTATATATATATATATTTCTGCAAAAAGCCTTAGAATAAACTTCAAAGCTTCTTCTTCTTCTTCCTTTTTTTTTCTAATAAATAAAGAGCTGGAATGCAAATCTTCAGACCTTTCTTGAAAAATCAAGAGAAAGCTTTAAGGTCACCTTTCTATTTTGCTGCCTTTTTAGAATGTTTTTTTTACTCCGCAAGAATTCACACATTTATTTTTTTCCACTAGACATATTAAACTTTTTCTTAATCGTAATAAGACATGTATAATACTCGAAAAATTGGTAATCGAAAGTTTTAAATTTTAGTAACATGCCTAAAGATATAGACTTCTTCTTATTTTTACTGTTGCTCATGTTTTTTATTCTTCACTATTTGAAAAAAAGAAAAGAAAAGAAAAAAAAAAAAAAGAAACAGTACACATTTTGATAAAGTTTTTTGAAAAAATTTGTTAGAGATTTCGATTATGGAAAATTTTCTCCAAATATATTTTTTCTTAAGAATTTATTGACAAATTTATTAACAAAATAAATTTTATTAAGATCTACAAGAGAACTATTTTTTAAAGTCTATTTTTTAAAATTTGCTCTACATTAAAAATAACGAAACTATTCTTTAGAAGACCAAAGGCTTCTTTCCTATAAGATATCGTATGGATAACATAAATGATAACTTACAGATTCACAGAAAAATTTTCGGATATAAGTGAAAATTGCTAGAAGCGCGTTTTAAATTGTGTTTTGAGGAATATATTTTAAATTAGATAATATTAATATATTTTGTACCTATATGAAGTTTTTAAAGAACAATGGGGCATGAGAGTTTCTTTAGTTAATATACTGGGCTAATGCTTTCTGTTTAAATTATAGCTATAAAGACATTAAAAGGAGACTTGGTGCTGGATAATAGAGAATTTGCATGTTTTCTGATATGATAGAAAATAAAAAGGTAAGAAAATAAATACATAAATTTTCTTTATTTGAAATCTAATTACGGATTTATAACAATTTTTACATCACACTACTTACTCTATCGAGAAAACGCAGTACATTATGTCGTGACGCCACTCTTTATGACAACAAACGGGAGTAATCATTGTTTACGTTCGTACTTTGCGTTGCTCCTTGAATCAGTGAAATAGGTTTTGTATTTCATAATAATGTCGGATATTAAAAATCGCAGTATAAATATTGTATTTTACCACTCTGCACTAATACAATGGATAATTTGTCTCAAAAGCTATTCTTTAGCGTTCCACAGGATCCTATTAAACGAAAACGTTAGACAACCTTAATGAAAAGAAGACAATTGAAAATAACGATAATGGAAAATAGTGATAATGATATTAAATGATTATAAGATGAAAAAGAAATGCTCAGAAATCACATAAACGATTGATAATTACGTTAGTTAAAACGAATTGCTGCTTGCTGACTAGGCTAACAAAATGTAAACATTGAAGCATCATAAAGTGTGACGTCAGGCAGCGTTTTGAAGTCACATGATTTTTGGTTAATTTTAAAGTTATTTTTAAAATTCATGAAAACTTTTTTTTGCGTTTTTAATAAACTTTTTGAAATTTATGGGCCTAAAACTACCAGAAAAATAGGATTTTGTTCAAATCTCCCATGTGTGCAAATTCCTCATTAAAGCCAAGAAAATCTTCAACGTCTTGTACGAAAAAAAAAAAAAAAAAAAAAAAGAAAGGAAGAAAGAAAGACAGAAAGTAACCGAGAAGCAGACGGTTGTTTCGGTAGTATTTAGCGTATCATCTAAAATGCATAAAAAATGTGCTCATATACAGTAGCCGCCGATTATAAATTCACTGGTTAATAAAATCAGCTGCTTAATCTGATCAAATTGCCATGCAACAGAATCAAATCAATATAAACTACCTTTAAAACTGCCGCTTAATAAAATCAGCATCGCCGGTTAATAAACTCAAAAATTTCTCTTCAGCAGCAAAAATGTGGATTTATATTCTCTAAAAATATTTTTATTTACACCGTGAATTTTTAATTTTTAAATGAAAAAGAAAATAAAAAATAGCAATCCTCACCCTATCTCTCTTTATCGAAAATTTTATAGCTGAGCTTGTAACAAAATTAACAGTTATCAATTGTCTTAGTAATGAATTCAAAGAATGTGTTCTTAGCGTGGTAATAAGTTAGAAATTCATTAGCGATTTATTTA
Organism: Salticus scenicus; assembly: GCA_963930645.1. Taxonomy (NCBI): domain Eukaryota; kingdom Metazoa; phylum Arthropoda; class Arachnida; order Araneae; family Salticidae; genus Salticus; species Salticus scenicus. Next base: position 82,025,946 of record OZ005659.1, on the reverse strand, counting down.
TTTATTTATTTATTTATTTTTTATCATCGGAAGATAGTTTCTAGTTCTTATTTTGAAATAACCAAGAAGTAAAAGATTTAAACTGAAAGAATTTAAATTTAAAAGAAAAGCGTGAAAATTTGGCAAAATAATAATAATTTTCCTCAAATGAGGGCTTTTTCAACGATTGGATCTCATCTTCAGACAAATTAGCGGTCACAGTTAACCCTTTATCGTACAATTGCAACACATAGCTGAAATTGGGTTTACTCTGAAATGGTTATAGCAATTTTGATAAAAGTTTGGGCGAACTCATCCAAGCGAACTCATCCAAGCGAAACTCATCCAGCGAACTCATCCAAGATACTTGATAGGTAAATCCACTGTTCAACTTTGGCTCGAATTAAATCAGTATTTTAAAAGTTATTGTAGTGGCAAATTTTCAAGTGCCTCTATAACTTAACGTATCGGCCTCTTTAAAATAAAATAGTAGATCAAATTCATTAATAATCTTGGTGGAGACCCTTATATAATCTATGTATACATCAAAATTAAGCAAATCCGGTCTTAAATACGTTTTTTACAATGTGGATTTGAAATTTTCAGAAAATGACGGAGCAACTTGCTTAACGAACTCATCCAAGATATTTTTAAGATAAATTCGTTATCCAACTTGATTCAATTTACTTCATTATTTCAGAAGTTATCGTGATGACAAAATTTCCATTATATCTATATCTATCTATCTATCTATCTATATATATATAGGTCGATTTCTGCAGAAATCAGCCTGACAAAATAGTTATATATGACACATTCTTATTCTGATATTTATAATTTTCTCTTTTCTAATATTTTAATTTGTACTCATAATTAATTGAATAAATGTATCATTTCATATTCTTCAAATAAAGAAAAAATAATAATAATGAACTTGTATTCTCTGCATAATCGCTTTAAATATTCCCTTTCAAGGACCTAGGCCTAGTTAATATTGAATCCCTACATGAATTTAATTTTTTATTTGTTCTTTCAATTGTGGTTGTTATTATTTTCCCATGCTTGCACTTTATAGCTGTATCTCAGTTTTTGTTGAATATAAAATACACAAAATTTACAAGTAATATCAAGGAAAATGCGAAAATCACGACTTTATTGTGTAACTACAATTAAATAAAATTGAAGGAATTATGTGATAAATATAACAAATAGCTTTATTTTTTATTTACTTTGTTTGTTCTCTTTATTTAGTCTAATCGATATACGATGGTGGAATAAGAGTTAATGCAGATTGATTACATGCAGGTCCTGGGTTAGGTGGATGCGCCTCCATAAGGGGACTTTTTTAGAGGTCGTAGCCTGTATTTACGTGAGATTTGGGGTAAACTTTGAAAGTCTAGGCCGACGATCATTACTGGAGATTTGATTTACAGAGTAAGATTAAAGAAGAAATATCACATATTTTCCTCTGAAAAATATTACGTGGTTTTTGTAGGTATAACGCCCTTAACAGAAAATCTGTTACAATATTCTGAGGGAAAAAATTTTGATCTTAGTAACACACATAAAGAAAATTCAAAATCAATTTTCTAACATTCGCAGTTTATTGAAATTAGAAAATTAGATACCAAATTATTTTAAACACCCCCCCCCCCCACACACACATATATATATATATATCAGATAATAATACTTTTCGTACAGTATGGAGGTTTATAAAATGAAAAAACATATTTCTCAAAATGTTAAAAAGTTAATCTTATATTTTATTATTTACACGCGATTATCCCTTGCGGCGCATAAAAGAAAAGACTTAAAATATAAAAGCCACATCTCTGATATTGTGTTTATTCGAAGAAGTCTTTGTTAAAATACCATTTCTTTAAAGAATATTTCTCAATGCCTAAAAGATATCTCGCAATTTTCAGCTCCAGTATTTCTTTTATTTTCATTGAGCTTTTGAAATACACAAATATAAGTTACATAAGACTGTAAAAGAAAATATGCTACTTATGTAACTTGGGTTTTAATATTTTCCCTCTGGCTATACGTATACAAATTAGTTTGTAGAATTGCATTTTAAGAATTCTTTTAAATTTATTAAAAATTAAATACAATAGAATTTAAGAAATTCAGATTTATGAAACAGAGAAATCTCTCAAATCCAGACTTTTTCTATCTTTCTTTTCTTTCTTTTTCTTTTCTTTTCTTTTATTTCTTTTCCAAGAATCATAACAATAAATTTCGATTAAACTATAGGGATTAAATTAACAATTGCGATTTTAAATAAATAGCTTGTTGATTAAAATATAGGCTAATGCTTCTGAAAATTATGATAATGATTTGAAGGAAAAATTCTCACACTAATATTTGGTTTAAAATTTTCCACAAATTTCTGGTAGATTTTATGATTCAAGAAAATAGAATTTAAGCTCAAACATCAGAAATGAACTGCAATTTAAATTAAAAGTTCATTAGACTATGTTCAATTAAATAAATTTTTCATAACAGAAGCAGATCTCCCTGATAGTCTGTTGAATACATTTAAGAGACCTCTCTACCTATCTATTGAAAATTTATTTTTCCAACTGAGTGAAAGTAATGCCCAGCCTGGGAGTCGAACCCCGCATCTTTGACTTACAAGGTCAAGGCTCTACCAATTGAGCTATCCAGGCCGACAACCAGCGGAGCTCACTCAGACAACCTTTAGGCAGAGCAACTGGTCTATCATGTAGATAGCTCGACAGAATAAGCCGCAGGTAATGGAAAACACCATTAAACAATCGGAGGAATAAATACATTTATTAATATCACACAATCAACAGATTGGGAAGAAAATCATATTTATTGAAAATTTATTTTTCCAACTGAGTGAAAATAATGCCTGGACCGGGAGTCGAACTCCGGATCTTTGATTTACAAAGTCAAGGCTCTACCAATTGGTAGAGCCTTGATAATCTATTAACTAATACACGTTTTTAAATTCCGTTTTCCCTTTTCGGAAATTCGCAACTGCTAAACAGGTTATCGTTTTCTAAAAATTCATTTTTCCTTTTTAATTTTTAAGATTTCACTTTTAAGCTCAAAAACGAAAAAAAATCACATCGGGAAAATTCGCATTTCACAACCTCAAAATAGAATATTAAAAATTAAGAAAAAAATATTTTTATAAAGCAATAAATTGTTTAATAGTTGTGAAGTTTCTGAATGTGTAAACGGAATTTAAAAATATATATTAGTTAAGTTAAAAATCTGGAGTGACTCCACTCGACTTTCCGAACATAGAGTAACTAACAGTTTTGTAGATAAAATAAAGAAAGAGGAGTTGCTAAACAAACAAAAAAGAGAAAACCATAACAGAGAGTTTGAGTATTTTTCTCCATATATCACACGAGGTTTTATTTAACGCTACTGAACTTTGAGCCCTTAGATCATAATGATAAAGAATTTTTCGTTGTGTCCCTGTAAAAATCTATAAATGCTAGATTCACCAAAATACTTATAGTTAGTGCAACAGTGATTTATAATATTCATACAAATTTTCAGCTCAATTGAATAAGGCGTTTAGATGCTATCGCTGGTCTCATAGGCCATAAAGATAAAGAATTTTTCTTTGTGTCCCTGTAAAAAAACTGTAAGTGCTAGATTCACCAAAATCTATACAGTTGGTTCAAATGTGACCTATAACATGTGTACAAATTCTGTGCTGAGATTAATAAGGCGTTTAGACGCTATCACACTTTTAAAAATTTGGCAAAGAATTTTTCTTTGTGTCCCTGTAAAAAAACTATAAGTGCTAGATTCTCCAAAATCTATACAGATTGAGTATCTGTGATCTATAATATGTGTATAAAGTTTTTGCTCAATTGAATAAGGCGTTTAGATGCTATCGCACTTTTAAGATTTTGGTCCCTTGGCCATAATGATAAAGAATTTTTCTTTGTGCCCCTGTAAAAAAACTATAAGTGCTAGATTCACCAAAATCTATAGGGTTCGTACTATGGTGACTTACAATATACGTACCAACTTTCAGCTTATTCGAACAAAGCGTTTAGACGCTAGCGTGTTCACTCACAGACATACACACATACATACACACATACATACACACACACATACATACACACATACATACACACACACATACATACATCATCGTAAAAATAGTGAAAACGGACTCGTTGGACCTCGAAACGTATAGAAACATCAAAATCTCGAATTCGGATTTTTGACATGATTACAATACTTTCCTCACTATAGTGTTCGGAAAGTAAAAATGGGGCGAAATTCTCCATAGAATAACATTGGCTTTGGCCTCTGAAGACGATAAGTAGAGAGGCATCTTAATAATGAGGATTGCCATTGCGTAGATCGCAGAAGTGAATTGGGAAGTGCAAATAAGGAAAAATAAAGAAGGATTTCGCTCAGTAATTTAAGGCTTAAGACTTTAAGTTCCATAAAACGAAATTTTGCCAGTTTCTTGAACTAGAAAAACGAAGCTCAAGACTTAATCAAACAAAGGGTTTAACTGAATTTTTTTTTTTTTTTTTAAGAAACTAATGTCAACTCAAATAGTCCATCTATCTACCCCCCCCCTCTCTCTTTCTGTGTGTGTGTGCGTGTTTCGATATATATATGTACATAAAGTAAGTCTGTATTAAATAAATTTAAGTATGTTGCTCGTAAAAATCTACAAGTGTCTTAGAAAATGCAAAATTATATAAATATCTACAGAAGATATTAAGCTGCAATACTTGATAATTTAATTCACCTCTTTTTTGTTTATGAAGCAAAATTTCTGACCTAAAAAAAAATAAAAAAAAAAAATGCAGGAATCAAATGTCAAGTGTCAGTACCAATGTTGTAATCGCAAAGTTAAAAAATAAATAAATAAATAGATAAATAAATAAAAATTTAATTTTAACATATTAATTATAAATTAGAACTTTCCGTAAACAGCAAGCTTCCAGAATGTTAAAAATTTGTTTTATTTATTTATTCATGTATCTTTAGAGAAGAGGCTTTTACAAAATCTTATGTTAGAGGGAGACATCTGCTGTTACATCCATTGTAAAGGTTGAAAGAAAATAATTGACAATTCCGTAACTATTCTATAAATCATTGTGAAAAACTGGGGCGCGGTAGCCCAGTCGGTAGATCGCAGGGCTCGTAATTGGAAGATTGCGGGTTCGGTACTCGAGCCGGCCAAAGACCGTCGTGTACACTAATGGTGGCAGGTGCACGTAAAATCGCAAAGTCCTCCATTTTCCCATCAAAAATTATACCTCTGGGGGTCACCGAAGCGGGAGAGCCATCCCTTCCGTGGAAGATCAAAATTGTGATGGCATGTCTCCGGAAAACCTCTAGGGGTGTGTCCCAGACCGTCGCCAATTGCCCATCTTCGCAGCACTAGTGCGACGTAAAACCCAACCAACCAACCAACCATGGTGCAAAACTAAAGTATTACAAAATATTTAAAAATACCATTATGATTTTTGTAAAATTGATTTTACCGTTAAATGTTGTTCACCGTTAAAAATAAAACCCCACGTATCACACACACGCACGCACACAAAAAAGGTTCTAATTTAGCTGCTAAGACTTATTTTTATTTATTTATTTATTTTTTAAAAATTCGATGCACTATGCTGCAAGCATTTAAAAATTGCAGCTTTAATATTAAGTATCCCTCAGTTGGTGAAACTTAGCATTAAAATATTGGTTGCAGTTAAATTTGCCAACTTAGCATCACTTTTCTGGTGAAACGGTTAATTACGAGGATTAATTCGGAAGTAATGTACAAGGTCTGCGGCATAGCTAAGCGGAAAAAAAAATAATTAATAAATAAAATAAAATAAAATAAATAGATAAGTCAAGTCAGGTATAAATTAACTACGAGTGAGCAATAGGTGTTTTTATTTGACCCCATATATCACTTAGAAATACTGCATTTATATTTTAGATGAAAAAATTTAAAACGCCACTGATACATTGTGCAATTGCATTTTCATTCTCGAATAACAAACATATCTTGAGATGTCACTTGCTATGACCTCTCAAAATACGATAAGTATTATTATTTTCAACGAGTTAAAAAGTATAGGGTGTCCACTTGGACCCCAGTTTTTATTCCGGGTCATAGTGATAATGTTAAAATCTGATGCGAAACAAACATACGACTTCCTTTACCCATTATTGTACGTATTATATGCATTTTTTTGAGATAATGTGATCAAAAGATATAAAAGTGACCTAAAGAAGTATAAACCTAAAATTTTTCCCGTAAGAGAAACTTTATACACATGTAAAGACATATAAAACGAAGCTTACATATAGCGAGGTAAAAAATAAGAAGAAAAAATGATAGAGTTATTTTTTGAAGCACCAATTTCCTAGATCTAAAACTGACCTACCTAAACAGGATGACTGTTAATTTTCCTCTAATTACCACGTGATAAATGAGAAAGGAATGGATTTATATAATAATTTTCAAGAAAATTGTTTTTGAGACACTAACTTTTACCAAAACTCAATTATTGACAGGAAAAAAATAATTACACACAAAAGGATATTTAAAAGTGAGTTAATATGGCGAGTTTGGAAAAAAAAAAAATCCGTACAGCCGTTTTCAAAGGAACGAGCTTGCGAGACCTAAAATTGAGCTATTTATACAGGGCGCCTATCAACTTTCCTGACCTAACCAACCATATCATTTGAAAGGACATCTAATAGAGTGTTTATATAGCAGATTTGAAGAAAATCGTTTGAACCGTTTTTGAGATACGTACTTACGGTCCCACTTCCTGTTTTAGAATTTTCACCAAAATTTGGAAAATTACTCTGTACATCAGAACTGTCTCAATTCTGAAGTTTTGTAGTTCTGTCTTTATTAGTTTCGGAGATATGATAGCCAGAAGATTCCACACATACATACATATATACAGACACACACACACGCACACTGACCAATTACCAAAATCTACTTTTTTGGACTCAGGGGACCTTAAAACGTGTAAATCAGGTGAAATCTCGATATCTAGGGGCTTACAGGGGTCTCAGTTTTGTCATTGTTGAGGGTCAAAAATCAAGATTGATTCATTTTGTGTCACAAAAACATGCTGGAATTTCAATAATACTTTGTGTGGCATGTGCTGTGAGTTAATACTAGACCACAGTAGAATTTTGGACTGGCTTATGGCTTTGGTAAAAGTCATGTGGGTATAAATGATGGATGGATGTGGCAAGGTTAGAACGGTGGAAATTTTTAACTGATGAACGAAGGATCATTCTTGTAACAAATTTTCTCGGGGAAAAAAAATAAATAAATAAAAAATAAATAAATAAAAATCTCATTTCTTAACAACTGTCTGCTTAACAACGTTGATTAACAACAGATTCAAAACTACCTGCACGCTTTGCTAAAGCACAGATTTTACGTTGAAAGTCAAGTTTTCTTGTAGATATCATTGCAGTTACAATATAAATTCCACGACCCTTCGTTTTTAAGGTATGTGAGATACAAAGTCGGTTTCGTAAAACGGTTTTACAATACTTCCTCATACTTTGCGTGAAAAAGTAAAAACAGTTTTTGATAAAAGGATAATTTTTGAAAAAACTGATTTTTTAGAATAGTTCTTTTTAGTAAGTTTCTATTATAACATAATTAAAAAATTTTTGCAAGACATGTCGATTCGGCACTAACACTGCAGAAGGGTACCACTAGCTTCATTTTTCCGGTGAAATAACTGTAAAAATAATGGTTTTATTTTATAATGCAATTACTCACCGTAGTCTGTAAAATAAATGACTTAATTTTTAGAGTGTCAATACATTATTTCTATCATAACAATCTTCATCAGATTTTTTTTTTTTTTTTTGTATCACAAACTTTTAAGTATTGTATGAGTATGCCAAGAATCACAATATGTAGTTATTTTACCCTTACTGAATAAAGTCTACTGATAAATTGAAAATTTGTATGTGTATTTACAAAACTTTCTGGGCTATTCCAGTTTTGTAAGATATTAAAATGTAGTTCTTCTTTTACCCCTACTGAATAAAGTCCTTTAGTAAATCTAGCCCCACTATTGGTCAAGCGGTTCTTTGCTCAAAGCTGGAAGACAGGAAGTGCTGGGCTCGATCCCAGGTCGCGTTCTTCGATAGCGGTTCGGGATTTCGCGCGTAAATACGGGCTATGACCCCTTAGAACTACCCCTACGGTGGACATTCCACCTTTAGGCCTAGGATCCTAGTGTAGTCAATCGGCCTTATCCCCACGCAACCACAACAACCTTTAATAAATTGAAACTTCATAAGTATTTACAAAACGTACTAGGATATTTTACTTTTGTAGGATATTAATATGTAATACTTCTTATACCCTTACCAAATAAAATCATTTATTGAATCGGAACTTTATACGTATTTACAAAATTTACAATGGGATATTCCAGTTTTGTAGGATATATTCCAGATTTGAACTTTCATCCTAAAATGAATTAAATATATAATGAACAGTATACTTCAATTGTTGTTAATAACATTTGTAATAAGGCTAATATTTTACTAAAGAAATAATTGTTTAATAATAATAATAAGATCAATAAATAAAAATAAATGCAAGTAAATATGAATTTTCGTTTATTTAAAAACGATTTATTAGATTTATAACAGATAAAATAAACATAGATAAAATTCTGAAGCTTAGAAACCGTTATTTAAACTTACTGAAAATTTATGAAAGCTTTTATTATCGTTATAATAAGCAATAAATAATGATGATAAAGAATATTTGAAAATTTAAACGCAAAGTAGTTTATTCCGAGAATAGAAGATTAATAATAAAGAAAGACAAAATTATGTAATATAATGATGAAATCTGTAGCGTGCATTGGCATAATCGCTTATGAAATTGAACAAATACTGAACGCCACTTATCGTTAAAATAGATCTAAATCATAATTTTTGAAGATTAGTTATTCTTCGAATATTTAGTAAGTGCGATACTGTTCTATAATAAATACGACGATGAATTATAAGTAAAGAACTTTAATAAATATTCAAATTTGATAAATATTTGGGAAACTCGGATTTTGCTTTCAATATTAATTATGTTGAAATGCGATTTTATTTTAATGAATGGTTATTTTGAATAATTAAATGTAGAAATATTATAAAATGACAACGTGTCTGTTCTTATCATGTAATATATATATATATATATTATAGAAAGTCTTTTATTATGGAAAATTCGTTAGAAAAATAATTCCCTATTTATAAATGCATTCAATTTTGTGAAACATCTTTATTTTAATACAAAATTATTCTATTACGATAAAGATCTTTAACAAAAGCCTTTATTAATGAGAAAAAAAGTTTAATGAAGTACAACAATAGTAATAAAACATCTGGTGTGAAACAACCACACGACTTCCATTACCCACTATTACATGTATTATATGCATTTTTTTGGAATTTTCCAGTAAGATAAATTTGATACACGTATAAAGACATACAAAAGAGAGTTTACGTAGCAAGTAAAAAAAAAAAAAAAAAGAGTTACTTATTTAAACACCAATTTCCGAGATCTAAAACGGAACTACCTAATCAGGATGACCTGTTATAACCACGTAATACATGAGAAAGGGTATCTAAAATGGATTAATGAAACAATTTTCAAGAAAATCGTCAGAGCCGTTTTTGGGATACCAACTTTTACTAAAGCTTGGTATACTCAATTATTAACCGGAAAACAATAATTACATACAAAAGGATATTTAAAGGGAGTTAATATGGCGAGTTTGGGAAAAAAAAAAAAAATCCGTACAGCCGTTTTTAAAGGAACGCACTTGCGAGACCTGAAATTGAGCTATTTATACAGGACGCTTATCAGTTTTCCTGAACTAACCAACTATATCATTCGAAAGGGCATCTAATAGAGCATCTATGTAGCAACTTTGACGAAAATCGTTAGAGCCGTTTTTGAGATAAGGACTTACGGTCCCATTTCCGGTTTCCGATAACCCACTTCCGGTTTTCCAATTTTTACCAAAATTTGGAAAATTCATCTGTACACCAGATCTTTATTAGTTGTAAAGTTTCGTAGTTCTATCTTTATTAGTTTCGGAGATATGATAGCCAGAAGATTACATACATACATACATACACACACTGATCAATTGCTGAAAACCCCCTTTTTTGGACTCACGAGGACTTAAAATGTGTAAATCAAGTGAAAACTCGACATTGAATTTTTGGACCGAATACAATACTTCCATTACTTATGGTAGTAGGGTAATGGATGTAAAAAAGACACGTATGTATGTGTGTAGAATATCTTTATAAGTGACATCCAGACTGTTAAGAGAGTAAAGAAAAATTTCGTGTGACTCTACTCGACTTTCCGAACATTAAATAATTAAACGGTTGTACAATAAAGTAAAGTAAGAAAATCGTTATATCTGTAAATAAACAAAAGAGAAAAATGATGTTCCAATATTTTCCCCCACATAGTATGCTGTTTAATATAACGCTATTTCCCTTCAAGTAACTTGAGCCCATAGGTCATAATGATAAAGAAATTTTCATAGCGTCCCTGTAGAAATCGATAGGGGCTAGATTCACCAAAATCTATACAGTTCTTACGACAGTGACCTATAGCATGTATATCCATTTTTAGCTCAATCAGATTAGGCATTTAGACGCTATCACAGTGGCAGCTTTACAATTTTGGTGTCCCTAAGCAATAGAATTTGGCAGGCCTTTTCTAATAGATATTATGCCAGGGCAGCTTGCAGATTTGATGTGACCCCAGGTAAATTTACTCACTCTGATCCCTATGCCTGACCCCTCTTTACAAAAAAAAAAAAAAAAAAAACAGCTACTGTATTAAGACTCAATTTATTCTTATATTATAAGTTAATGTGAAATTCGAATAACATTTGCATTTATTTTGTAAAAATTGAGTTGGACCGGGCATATTTATAAAGAAGAAAAAACAAACAAGTTAAATCGAACTTTTAGCTTTTCTACCTGACTGTGCTAAACGTTCGATTGAGAAAATGCCTTAAAATTTTTGTTTATACGAATCTCCATTCTCTACATGACATCGTACGCATTGATGTACAGAATGAAATTACTGTGCATCAATACTGATACATCTGTACATGTATCAATATTGATGTACAGTGCATTTTGCACCATAAACTGTTTGACTGAAAATTTGAGTAAAAGCAATTATAATGGAATAATAATAATAATAATAATTAAAAAAAAAAAAAAAAAAAAAAAAAAAATGCATGGCTGGTAGAAGAGGGAATTTGGAATACGTCATTTCTTCACCAATGCTAACTCAATCAGAGTGCGGCATCTCAACACTAAACGGAGAGTGAATCTATCAAGTTGCCACATCTTTACCACCGAAATGTTCCAGAGTCAATAATAATAATATTAAAATGTTGCTGTTATTATTTTTTTAATTAGTTCTTTTTTTTTTAGATAATTTTAAACCTTCCATAATAAATAATAATTTTTCAATTGTAAATTAAATCAGATGGAAACAAGAATTCGTTTCATTTTTTAAACAAGAGCGAAAAATCATGCAGTTTGCATAGACTATTAATACTTTCCCACTGTATGCACTTTTTACCCCTTTTAACCATTAATGTACTTTGCCTACGTGATCACATAACGGAAAAAAATACAGACAGACAAACTAACTGAATTCATAATGATTCTAAAACACTGTTGAAAAGTGTTAAAAAACCTTAACACAAGCGGAAATGCAGTTCCAGCAATTTCCAATTGTAGCTCATATAATGTATCTGAATATTTTAGTGTGATCTTGTAAATCGTAATCCTAAGCCATAGCCTCCTAAACCATATGCCTTCCGCGTGGCTCGGTTAAACTTGGCAGTAGACAGCGCCATCTGGTATAGATTGCGCGACTTTTTGTATTCAACAGCCACCAAAAAATTTTTAAAGTGGGATTGATACACATAAAAGGGGTATAGAATCGAAGAAACGTCGATTATATATATTGTATATCACTTCATAAAGTTACTGGCGACAGTTGAATAAAAAAAGTCGCGCAATCTGTACCAGGTGGCGCTATCTACCGCTTGAACTGTTGCCAAGTTTCGGAGCCGCGCGGAAGGCCTCTAGTATGGCTATGGCTAAACATACCACATTCAGGGGTTCGTACTCTCCGCTCTTTTTTCAGGACACTGTAAGGGAAGAATTTTTTTTTTTTTTTTTTTTCTGCTACCACTATTTGTATACAATAATCTCAGACCTATTTAATCACGACACATTAAGACACACGACAAAAAGGCGTCTATAAAATTCCTATTGAAATTGAGAATAACACCGTCTATTACTTAGGGAAAACAAAAAGAAGTTTAAAAAAAACGCATTTCCGAACACCAATATTCCTTACGATCCCCGTACGGTAACACAGCACTTAAAGATTACATATTAGAAAATAAAAATGCTAATCCTTTATGGAATCAAGCTAAAATAATAGCAACCCCCTCCAGTCTGATTAAACTTGAAATACAGGAAAAAATACAGATAATAAAATACTATAAGTGCGCCATCAATTAAGCACATTCTAGAGAATTGGCGAAAGTATGGCAACCCATTCTACACATATTAAAGGATCAAGACGCTAACAGTAAGAGAACTAAACCTGAAGATGTCCACAAGCAACAATGCTTGTTCGAAACGTCGTGATGTTCTTTTTATCTTTTATATTGTAAACTTTTAAACTAGGTCTTTTCACTTAGATTTTAACGTGTGAAGTACTGTGTTTTATATTTTTATCAATTTAATCTATACACGTGTAAAAACAATTACTCATCCAAAATTATCTGAAACTTACCCCCAGCATCAACCTGATCTTCAAACATTACCATTATATCCTGGTGTCCCAAATCTAAACGTGAAAATTAAAATACATAAAAGTAATAAACCCTTTCGACCTATTGTAAATAGAACCAATTATCCTGTTTATTACCTTGAGAAGAAACTGAACACTTTACTTAAACCCTTAATTGAAAATTCCCCTTTTACCATAAAATCTAGTATTCACTTCTTGGATGATCTAAATAACGTTAAACTCGAAAATACATCTAAATTTTACAGTCTAGATGTCGTCTCACTATATCCAAATATTCCCCTCAACAAGGCTAAAGAAATAATCATAAACGTATGTAAAAATCATAAAACTCTTAACGAAGTCCTTTTCATAAATGATGCCTTAGAAATAATTTTCAGATCTAATTTTTTTTTCATGTTAATGGCAAAATATTTAAACAAGAAAAAGGCGCCCCTATGGGATCCTGTCTTGCTCCAACCTTAGGAGAAATTATCATGCAATATATCGAGTCGACAGTCATGGAGAAAGCAGTATTGAAACCATTTTTATCGCAGGTATGTAGATGATATATTCTTAATCTGGAATTATACAGAACAAAGCCTTCATGAATTCATCAGTAAACATAATAACTACTTTCCCACTCTATATTTAACATTAGAAAAAGAACAAAATAATATGCTTCCATACTTGTATATTCTAGTACATCGAAATAACGAAAATTCTCAAATTTGGACTGAAACCTATTATAAACCATCCTCCCCCCTTTCTATTATACCTGCTAATTCAAATACCCCTTTACAATATAAAAGAAACGCTATAATTCCATTAATTAAACGCGCTTACACACATAATACTTTTCAATTTCTTATTCAAAAAGATTTAAAATACGTCAAACGCACTATGTTTGAAAGTGGTTATAACTTATCAATTTTCAATAAAATGCATAATCAAGTTAAAATTATCTTAAATCAAACTAGAATTAAAAAAAAAAACAACTATAAATACATCGGTTCAGTAGATTTTCATAAGCAATTTATCCCAATCAGAAATATATTAAAGAACTACAAATATAATTTAGCATTTAAAACACAAAAATTACAAAGTTTGTTAAAAATTAAACATCAGATTAACCCTCTCCAAAAAAGCGTCTATAAAATTCCTATTGAAATTGAGAATAACATCGTCTATTACACAGGGAAAACAAAAATAAGTTTAAAAAAACGCATTTCCGAACACTAATATTTTTTACGATCCCCGTACGGTAACACAGCACTTGAAGATTACATATTAGGAAATAAAAATGCTAAACCTTTATGGAATCAAGCTGAAATAATAGCAACCCCCTCCAGTCCGATTAAACTTGAAATACAGGAAAAAATACAGATAATAAAATACGATAAACGCGCCATCAATTATGCACATTCTAGAGAATTGGCGAAAGTATGGCAACCCATTCTACACATATTAAAGGATCAAGACACTAACAGTAAGAGAACTAAACCTGAAGATGTCCACAAGCAACAATGCTTGAACGAAACGTCGTGATGTTCTTTTTATCTTTTATATTGTAAACTTTTAAACTAGGTCTTTTGACTTAGATTTTAACGTGTGAAGTACTGTGTTTTATATTTTTATCAATTTAATCTATACACGTGTAAAAGCAATTACTCATCCAATACGACACTTTACTATGAAAATGCCACAGATATTTCTGCATAAAATTGGTGGTGTCGAAAATTTTTCATCTCTGAGAGTGTCTTGGAGAAAGGGCGGAGAGTACGACCCCTGCATATGCTATAGTTTTTTTTTCTTTTTTTTCTTTTTTCTTTCTTTCTTTTTTTTTTTTTTTTTTAACCACGTGGATAACAAATCTAAATTTTAACACTATTTTCGCAGTACAAAATTTTTTAAATGTGATAAAAAAAAATACACCTCATAGAAAGCAATTAACTGTCATTCTTTTGGGTGTCCCTGTACACTATCATTGTAAATAGAGTAAATATTGGCTACGGCCCTGCCGACAAACCGAAGTCGTCAACATTTTAAAACTTTGTTGAAAAGTGCCAAAAATGTTTCCCCCTTTCACTTTTGTTTGAACCTTTTCCTTAATGTATATGGGAAATAGAATTTTCATAATTTAATTTCTTGGTGACAGATTTATCAGATGAAATTTTGTGTAGGCTATTATTAATTGCAAACCAATCATTTTCAAACACATTTATGAAACCTTTTCATCCATAAACGCGCAACATAATTAGGTATTCTTATTTAGATATGATAATACAAATGGAAGAAGTGTTTAATTTTTCCATATGAAGATAAAGAATTTTTTTTGAAAAGACTATCTAAAGCCAATGCATGAAACAGATTTTCTTAACCAGCGGTCGCCAACCGGTGGTCTGTGAACCACTAGTGGTCCGCGAGAAAATTTTAATAATTCGTAGTAAAGTTTGAATTTTCTTTTCTTTTCTTAAAAAAAAAAAAATAAATAAATAAAAATAAAACAGAAACTAGTAAGGCATTCTTGTTTGGTTAGACACTATATTTGAAAATATTATCGAAATTTCATACCATTTAGTAATGTAAGTTCTCAAAATATCAAAAATTAATATAAAAAAGAAATATATATATATATATATATTGAAATTTGTCAAAATTTCCGTTTGGGTACCCGATACCTTCGGCAGCATCTTTTTCAATCCCTCCATTCAGGGTTTGGGTTCCGAATTACCTCTGTCTGCATTTTACCTGAGTGTTCTACATGCACGCAAAAAGAACAGTATTAGCACGCGAACTTTGATCAGTATCCCCATTCTCTGAGGCAGCGTTCCCCACTATCACCCTTGAAAATAAATTCAATAAAGTTCCAGTCCCCGAAAACTTAGAAACTCTGTTTTTATGACCTTTAGATATATTTTAAATTTTACAATACTTGCCTCCTATCTCATCCACTCCCATAAGATTTCCAACTTCGAAAATACACACAATAAATTCCTCAAATTAAAGAATCTAGAAACGTGGACGGGTTTTCTAGGCCGCAGTTGCATTATCCCTTATACTCCTCGAATAATTTTCTAGTTTTTAAAAAGTATGCACAATCATTTCCTGACCCCTAAAAGCCTATAATCGCGATTTTTTAAGGCCCTAGCTTCAATTTTAGAGATTTAAATATTTGCCTTTATACCACCTAATTATTTTACTGCTTCAAATTCAGTACAGTCGATTTCTGTCCCCAAATAGCTATTAATATGGTTTTTGTAGCCTCTAGCTGTATTTTATTTTATTTTTTTTAATACCTGTTCTTATCTCCCTTTTAATAATTTTATGGATTTGAAATGATACACAATCGATCCTAAAACCCAGTGAGACGGATATTCAAAACTCTTCAATAAATATCTACTTCCTTTCTTGTACGCCTATTAACTAAAATTTTGAAATTATGCAGAATAGATTCCTCATTTTCATAAAACAAGAAAAAAATTAAAAAAAATTTTTTTAGTCCTTAACACTATTTAAAATTTTTATTTTTTTAATTAAATTTAATATTTCTTTATATATTAAAAAATAGAATTAATTTCAACATATATAATATACAGGTATATAAACGAACAGGTGGCGTTGCTCTGCTAAAATAGTCCCTATTTATAAGAAAGCTATAGCTCAATTTCTATAGAATACACGTGTATCAAGCTTGATAGTTGAAACGGGCGTTATATAAAGCTGTAGGCATAGTGAGCAAGATTAATTACTATTATATTGTTAATTTTAACTTTAGGATTTTCTGAATCAAACATACGCAACATTAGATTTCAGAATTTTTTGTATGGGAGAGAAAATAAATTGAATATTTTTAAATCTTGCATCACAAAAATTTCAATTGCACCAGGCACAAAAATCGCTTTGAATTTTTTATCTTTATTTGGTACTTAACTGCAATATTTATAAATTTATCGCATTATTCGAATTCTACAAAGATTCAGAAATATTTATTCCACTTTTTTATATATGCTGTATTATTAATTATGAAAAAGTAATATACAAAATGACTTTCAGCATATCAATCTTAAAAACTTTAATAAATTTTATTTATTTCCAACGTTTCGGTTAAATTCCTTCATTAACCTTCTTCAGGGAAGAAACGATGTTTAAAAAACTTAAAAACATAGATAATTTAGGTTATTCCTTGATATCACAAATACAACTTCTAGGAATATCAACAGACGATTACACAATTTATAAAAATATACTATATACATTTTAAAAATATGCTAAAACATTTAAATGAATTTAAACATGACACTACAAGAAAAGGAAACTACTAAAGCAAATGGAAACGAAAGTATCAATATTGCGGGGTTGCCAGAACTAAGCTAAAAGCAGGGTAACCATAAATTAATTTAAGCCCAAGAAATGAAGCCAAATTGATGGGGGTTTATGGATAAGGAATCGTTACAAATTTCTGTTTTTTTTTTAATAATTTCGAATGATTCATAAAGAAGAGCTTGGTTTCTATTGTCTGTATTGTAAATTATCCTGGCATTTTCAAAATCGGGGTCAATGGGATTAGTATTATAATTTCGTGAAAAAGCTGTGTTGGGTCTGTTATATTTTAAATCTGCAATATGTTCTTTCATTCTATCACAAAAAGGTCTATTAGTCATTCCTGTATAGTAGTTTGTTTTATTATCCACTTTATATGGGATTTCATAAACGCCAGATTTTAATTTGGAGGGAGGAGGATCAAATTTTTTAGAAATTAATGAATTTAATTTTAGAGGAGCTTTAGCAACCAAATGAACTTTTTTATGTTTAAATAATTTAGAAACTCCTTCATTAATACCAGGCCAATATTGAATTTTCTTGAATTTATTAATAGAGGAGATGTTATCATTAGAAGATGAAGAAGGGGGAGGAGGGGACATAATTTTATAAATTAATTTATTTATAGTCTTCATTTTATAACCATAATTTAAAGCCAAATTATAAATAAAATCGATTTCTTGGTCTAATTTTTTGGTCGATTTCTTATTCCATATACTTTTCATAGCAATTATCCTTTACCCTGGTCCTATAAAATAGCTAATTTTAGATTTTTGATTAAACGTGCTTTTAGTCATTGTTCTACCCTTGAGGCCTTAGACCAAGAAATCGATTTTATTTATAATTTGGCTTTAAATTATGGTTATAAAATCAAGACTATAAATAAATTAATTTATAAAATTATGTCCCCTCCTCCCCCTTCTTCATCTTCTAATGATAACACCTCCTCTATTAATAAAGTCAAGAAAATTCAATATTGGCCTGGTATTAATGAAGGAGTTTCTAAATTATTTAAACATAAAAAAGTTCATTTGGTTGCTAAAGCTCCTCTAAAATTAAATTCATTAATTTCTAAAATATTTGATCCTCCTCCCTCCAAATTAAAATCTGGCGTTTATGAAATCCCATATAAAGTGGATAATAAAACAAACTACTATATAGGAATGACTAATAGACCTTTTTAAGATAGAATGAAAGAACATATTGCAGATTTAAAATATAACAGACCCAACACAGCTTTTTCACGAAATTATAATACTAATCCCATTGACCCCGATTTTGAAAATGCCAGGATAATTTACAATACAGACAATAAAAACCAAGCTCTTCTTTATGAATCATTCGAAATTATTAAAAGAAAAACAGAAATTTGTAACGATTCCTTATCCATAAACCCCCCATCAATTTGGCTTCATTTCTTGGGCTTAAATTAATTTATGGTTACCCTGCTTTTAGCTTAGTTCTGGCAACCCCGCAATATTGATACTTTCGTTTCCATTTGCTTTAGTAGTTTCCTTTTCTTGTAGTGTCATGTTTAAATTCATTTAAATGTTTTAGCATATTTTTAAAATGTATATAGTATATTTTTATAAATTGTGTAATCGTCTGTTGATATTCCTAGAAGTTCTATTTGTGATATCAAGGAATAACCTAAATTATCTATGTTTTTAAGTTTTTTAAACATCGTTTCTTCCCTGAAGAAGGTTAATGAAGGAATTTAACCGAAACGTTGGAAATAAATAAAATTTATTAAAGTTTTTAAGATTGATATGCTGAAAGTCATTTTGTATATTACTTTTTCATAATTCTACAAAGATTTCAAATTATATGTAAAAAATATATTTTCCCATTAGATTTCAATAATTTGATTATATGTATATTGATAGATTTAGTAAATACAGTTTTATAATGGAAATGAAAAATTACCTTGGTAGTTTAATCACTCGTCTCAATTTCTTATAATTTGGAAGAAATAAAAAAGTGCTCATATTTTTCTTCCACAAGTGTTTTATTTTATTATAATCGCTGTAATGATTAAACATGTATTTATACTTTTCACATAATAAAATAAGTACTTATACTATTTTACTTAAATAGTTTATTTAATATATGTAAAACAAGTGTTCTCTGATCATTATGTTATAATTGTATTTGCATTTCTTAAGGGGACTTGGCACATCTGAAGTCGATTTCATGTAAAAGCTTATATTTCTATTTGATATTTGTAAATTTAATTATAGTAGGTTTGTTCAATTTGCTTAATAAATTATATATTCAAGCAACAAGTCTTTTATTTGTTTGTTTATTTATTTGTTTTTTGAGATTTGAAATATTTATTGGGTTGTTCGGAAAGTAATTTCATTTTTCTCAGCAATGGACTTAACTGTATCTTTTTCACACCATTTTCACAATTAAGCTGCATTACCATTAAATATTGTGACAGCTGCTATAGCAAGGCTTGCTTGGGAAAAAGTTCGTCTGATCAATAGGTTTTGATTGGTGCCCTATCAAATAAGAAAAATCGGAAGCGACCTTTTCGGCATATTTTGTTTTTGCTATCAGAAAGGCGAAAATTCTGTTCAAACAAAGAAAAAAGTATGAGATGTGTATACAGAAAATTTATTTAAAGAACGCCAGTGTCAAAACTGGTTTACCCAATTTCGTTCCGGCAATTCTGACGTTGAAGATGCATTACCTTTTGGAAAACCAGTTTATGCTAATGAAGACAAAATGAAGTATTGATTTATGAAAACTACCAAATAACAACTCGTGAGATCGCTAAGAAACAAATCAAAGTGGAGAATATATAATTCAATAAAATACTTATACAATATAAGAAAATCGTCTTTTATTTTCAAAGGAAAAAACGAAATTACTTTCCGAACAACCCAATAAATTGTGTTTTCTGAGTTTACATTTTTTCATGAATGCATGATCTTTAAAATGCTAAAACTTCTACAGATATTTAGGAAAAAAACTAAATATTTTTTTGGATGTTTAATAAAACTTACTTAAAAGAATTAGGGATGGATTATGAAATTCATTCATTAGTTTTTGAGAGAGAGAGAAAATAAAAAAAATAAATAAAAAGTGCAGATCTATGTAAAATTTTGAAAAAAAAAAAAAAAAAAAAAAAAAAAAACCATGATTTTTGTGATATTTTTAATATTTTTTCTTTTAAAGATATTGCAAAATCCACTCTTAATTCCTTTAAGTAGGTTCTGTTAACAAAAAAAAAAAAAAAAAAAAAAAAAAAAAGTTTTTTCTTAAATACAGCCACGGCCATAATTATTAGACACTTTGATTTGTTTAATTTTACTGAAATTGGATGCAATTTTCAATGAAACAGTTATAAGATTTACTTTTTAAATAGTAATTTATTTAACAAAATTAATATTTTATCGCCTTGCCTTTAGCTTTTATAACCATTTTTACTATTTTTGGCATACTACTCACTAATCTTTTGCAGTACTCAGCCGGTATTTTATCCCATTCTTCGAAAATACGCTGATTTAATTCTTCCTTTGAATTCGATTTACATTTTCCGATTTTGTTCTTCAGATATGTCTATAAATTTTCGATGGGGGACATGTCTGGGGACTGTGGGGGCCATTCAAATAATTTAATTTAATTTACAATGAACCATTTCATTGTTGACCTTGGTTTATGACAAGGGGCGTTGTCTCGTTGAAATATGTATTCCTTGTCATCTTCCTCAAATAACTTCAAAAGTGAGGGTTCTAAAGCCTCTTCTAACACCTTCAAATACTTTTCGGTATTCATGCAACCCTCACATATTTTTACTTCTCCAACGCCCCTTGCCGTCATACATCCCCAGATCATGATGCTACCCCACCATGTTTTACTGTAGGAATGGTGCATTGAACGTTGAAGGCTTCCCCTGGTTTTCGTCATATTGCGCCCCTGGTTGACCAAAAGCTAAAATAAAACACCAAAAATTAGTGTTAAATAAAGTTTTAAATTTTGTATAAATTTAATCAAAATAGTTAACTTTTTGATATTGATTGTTAAAATATAATGTTTGAAAATTATTTACCTGGTATTTTTGATTCATCGGACCAAATTATTTTGGCTCAATCTTTTCTGTCCAATTTGCATATTTTTTGGCCAATGTTTATCTTTTTTTAACATGCTCCTGAGTGAGAAGCGGTTTACGGCGCGGTTTTGTACCATACAAATTTGCTTCTACCACCCAGACATCACATCGCCTCCCCAGGATATCTTCAAGATGTCTTCTAGATGAAAAGACATCCCAGAAACGTCCTTAAGATGTACTGTGGATAAGTTAAGCCTAACTGTGCTGTTAGGGCAAACGTCGACGAACAGTACGAACAGAAATTTTCACGTTGTGTTTTCTTTCCAACTCGTTCTGAATGTCCTTAGCGTTTCTGTGTCGATTTATTAAAGACATTCTGTGAATAATTCTATCTGTTTGCGCCGATGTTTTTCGTTTTCGACCACCACCTGACTTATGCCCATAAGTTCCATTTTCACTGAATTTTTTAATAGTATTTATCACTGCACACCATGAACAATTCAATTGTTTTGCAATGTTTGAATTGTTCACATCTTGCTAATGATGCAGGACAATCTGTCCACGCTGCGCTTCAGTCATGTTTTGCATTTTTTTAAACTTTGTAGTATATTCACAACAATTAAATACCTGAAAAAAAAAAAAAAAAAGGAAAATGTAGATTAGTAAAGTGCAAAAATTGATGCTTACAGTCAAAAGTACAAAGTAAGAATAAATAGTGAAAACCAAAATTCCTTAAATTCAGGTAAGTTTTTAGTTACAAAAAAGGGTGTAACATGCATAATTTTAATCCTATCACATATTTCTTAAAAAAGATTAACATTTTTGTATAGATAACACACTAGAATATAGCGAAACTGGTAATACCTAGGAGTGTCTAATAATTATGGCCGTGGCTGTATGTATAGGATTTTAAGCTGTTTGAAAATCCTGAATTCATGAAAAAAATGCAAACTGAAATTACACAGTTTAAAGATTTTAATTCTGTAAAAAAATATATCATAAACCATAAGAATTGCTGCTTGAATGTATACTTTACTGAACAAGCCTAATATAGTTCAACTTATAAATATTAAATGGAAATATAAGCTTTTACATGACACCTGCTTCAGTGGGGCCGTCAAAGGAGCCAAGTCCCTTTAAGATACATAGTGACCACATGTACTCGAATTTCGAGGACACTCTATATTTTAAAATTGTTTTTCTAAATTTTGAAAAATTGTAGAGGGGAAATTATTTATCATAATAATTACCGTTTGCGTCTTCATTTATTTAGCATAAATTATACCTCTGTAATTGGAACAGTTATTAATGCTAATATATTATGAAGTTACTCTAATATGGTCACTATACTTTAAAGGATCATATTAGTGGTCCGCGGGATTTTAAATTTTCATTTTAGGGGTCTGTGAGGTCGAAAAGGTTGGCGACCGCTGCTCTAGAAACCAAGGTCGAGAAAAGGTCGCCCTTATGCGGGGTTCCCAGCGGCGACTAAAAAGCAACTGCTTGCTACAAAAATCAACCCAAGGCTATTATGGCAACTATTTTTGTGTAAAAGTGTCTTAAAAGCTACTATTTTCGGGTTAGTTAGCACTATTTTTAGGAAAATGGAGATTATTTTGAACAAAAAATTGTCCTCCTATTTTTTTTCTACGGCTTCACTGCATTTTTACTTCCATTAGTTCGATCACTGTAGGAAACGGGAATATTTACTGCATTCTGTCACAAAATTAAATTTTGAGTTTTAATCTGATTTACATTTTTTGAGATCTCCTGTGCGAGAAAAAGTGTTTTTTGGCAATTAGGGTGTGTTTGTATGGGGGGAGGGGGGAGAGAAAGAGACAGAGAGATCTTCTGTCTATCATATCTCCGATATTAATAAATATAGAACGATGAAACTTCAGAATTGATTCCGGTCTGGTGTTCATATATGATTTTTTCAACTTTTGATGAAAATTAGAAAGCCAAAACTAGGACCATAAGACTGTTATATAAAAACCTTCTTAGATGTCCTTTCTTATGTATTAGTTGGTTAGTTCAGAAAAATTGACAGGCTTTCCGAATAGGTAGGTCAATTTGTGGTTCTCGCAAAATAGCTGTATGATTTTTTTTTTCAAACTGGCCATATTAACTGCCTTAGATATCCTTTCGCATGTAATTGTTGTTTTCCGGTCAACGATTGAGTTTGCCATATTTTGGTGAAAGTATCTCAAAAACGGCTCTAACGATTTCCTTGAAAATTGCTATATAAATCCTTTTTATATATCCCTTTGCATCAAATTATTGTTAATTTTCCATGATTATTACAGGTAAATTAACAATCGTCCTAATTAGATAGGTGAGTTTTAGATCTCGGAAATTGGTGTTTCAATAAAGGCTCAACTTTTTTTTTTTTTTTTTAAGTCTCGCTATGTAAACTCTATTTTATATGCCTTTACATATGTATAAGTTTTCTTTTACAAGAAAGGTCTGATTTCTTAGGTCAATTTCGAATCTTCTGGCCATATTATCCTAAAAACTGCTTAAATGTTTATATATATATATATTATCTAAGACTACTATTTGGATCGAAATGGCGACTATTTTGTCTACTATATCATTCGGAGTGACTACTGTTTTGGCTACTATTTAATACATTAAAGGCAACTAAAGCAACTATTTTTGAGTGTCTTTCATACTGGGAGCCCTGCTTATGTAATTTAAATTTACTGTATACGGTTCGTGTGACGGTGACATATAACACGTATATAAATTTTCAGTTCATTTGAAAAAAGCGTTTAGACGCTATCACACTTTAAAAAATTTGAGCCCATAGGCCATAATGATACAGAATTTTTTGTTGTGCCTTTGTAAAAAATTATAAGTACTAGAGTCATCAAAATCTATCTTGTTCGTGCGATGTATATAACATGTATATAAGTTTTCAGCTCAACCGGTTAAGGTTTTTAGATACTATTGCATTTTAAATAATTTCAGGCCATAGGCCATAATGATAAAGAAATTTTTGTTGTGAACTTGTAAAAAAAAAAAAAAAAAAAAAACTATGACTGCTAGATTTATCAAAATTTATACAGTTTGCGTGACTATGACTTTAACACGTGTATAAATTTTCGGTTTATTTTAATAAGGCGTTTAGACATTATCGCTAAATAATTTGAACCCATAGACTAAAATGATAAAGAATTTTTGTCCCTGAAAAAAAAAATCCTTAAGTGCTAGATTCACCAAAATCAATAGATTTCGTGCTACAATATATGTACCAACTTTCAGCTCATTCGAACAAAGCGTGCAGATACTATAGTATACTATAGATACTATAGTCTCACACGTACACACATCACCCTAAAAATAGCAAAAATGAACTCAGGGGACCTTAAAACGTATGGATAGACAAAAATCTCAATGTTGAAATTTTGTCATGATTATAATATTTTACTTATATAATATGTTGGGAAAATAACAACGTAATTGAGTTGCATTACTACGGCATTAATGCAATCAACTAACGAATTAACCATTGAACATTTACGTTTATATTTTTTCAGAATATTTAATATATATATATATATATATATATATGTATATATATATATTAATTTAAAATCTTTGTACTCTAATGTGTAAACAAAAAATGAAAATAAAATTTATAAAAATAAAAATTTATAAAAATAAAATTTTTTGGAAGAATAATAAATTTATGAAATATTCTTTTTTTTTTTTTAATTTTCGCTAATTTTTGAAGCAAAACTCTTTTATTGCAATATTAGCGTTCGTATGGACTCGTCCTTTTGTAAGGACTCTTCCACCACAATTCTTATGCAATAAAATTTTACTGAAAATATAGGGGAATGTCACCTATTATGGACACCCCATCATACCTTTTAACAAAAAGCAAATATGGTGCATTTGAGTACTTTCAAACATCTATTCTGACAGCATGCAGTTTTTGTGCTAACACCGAAGTGAATAGATACATTTTCTTAGTAAATGCAAGTATCAAAAAGAAAAATCTGAGAAAAAGCAACACAAAAGCAATTTGTGAATATTTTCAGAATGCGATAAATCGAAGTGAATTAATTAAAAAATGTAAATGCGAGGTATATTTATGCAGTATATTCTTTATATTTTGTGATGCAATATCGAATTCAGCCAAAATGTGGACCGAAAATTGCTTTTTCTGCCATTATAAAAATGGCTGCCATTTCCGGTTGTGGGCACACTTGTTTTTTTCATTTAAAACGTATGTTTGACTTACAAACTGTCAAATATGGTCGTTTAGGACAAAATAACGTATTTTATTAGTGTTTATTTTTTTTTTTAATGAATGTTTAGGCCATTTTAGTAATACCAACCCCGAAAAAGTCAACCGATCCAAAAGAAATGGATTTTAATGCGTGGTTAAAGCCATTTAGGATTGCTTAGTGGATAAGAAATCCATAAAATCGACTGCCCGAGAATATGGACTTCCTTTCATCATACGAGTCCCGCCAGAAGAAGCCTGGAGTAATTAAGACAACTCCACCTTTCAAAATGCCGGCCAAACGCTCTAAAAATTTGAGTCTCAACAGCAGGGATGGAACACGGGCGCAGAATTCATACCGGAATCTGTTTAAGAAATTTTTTTACCTATAATATCGTTGATTTAAGAAGTAGAAAATTTTCCTATATTGATAGTGGTATGAATTCTGCGCCCGTGTTCCATCCCTGCAACAGTCTGATGATGTCGATCTCTGTGTCATTTGTTTGAAGCACTTCCACTTTACCTAACAAGAGCCATCTCAATCAAATGCATCGCGTGTGATCTACTGGTGCATTTGTAGTGTGCCAGTATACATGCAAATTATTTTCCTTGCAAACATTGCACTTCTGATTTGGAGGACGAAATAGATAACGAATAAAATTGGAAAATGGCTATTTTCAGTTATTATTTCGGCCACCGAATCCTTACAAAATGAATAAATTTTGTTGATTTCTGTATTTATCGTGGTTTTTCTTATTATTTTCCCATTTTTAGCGGATTTTTCAAGTGTGCCCACAACGGGTACAAAATTTGTTTTGGCCAAAAATGACCACTTCACAAAATTGGTAATAATTTTTTTCTGGTTGACGGAATCAATACAGGTACTTCATCAAACGTTAGCTAAGGGTTCTAGCTTTCCATTGGTATTCACATGTTGGCATAATATCTGCTCTATCTAAAGTTATGAGCCAAAATCAAAACTGTGCCCATAACCGGAGACATTCCCCTAAGCTTATTTTATGACAAAAGTTGCTATAAAATTTTACTGGTATCGAAAAATAAAGATCGTGCGAACCCTGTAAATAAACAAAACATCACAGTAAAGGTTTTTAATGGGAACAAACATTTAGACAAAAAGAAGATACAGTACAGTATGTTAGTTTTGACTATTTATAATTTTTAATATTGCACAGCTTCAGTGCGAAGTAAATCTCACTCAACACAAATCTTAACCTGAACCTCAAAATATTTCGGCGAATTTTATTTTAAGTAATTCATGCTTACTTTACTGGAAAAGCAAAAAATTTCTGTTCAATAAAGGTGACTAACAAAATTGGAACATTTAATCAAATGAATTCGCTGTGGTCATCAAAAGTATTCTTTCTGCATTTTCTAGTAAAATTCATGCACTTTATTGTTTAATACACCTTTTCTAATAAAATTCATACACAATTGTCATGATACTGTTTTGCAATTTTTTCTGACTCTTCCATCATTATATTTATACAGCAGTTTTCATCTTAGCGGATCTTGAAAACATAATATTGATCATTGTAATATAAATATACCGGTAGGGGAGTTAGAAAAAAAAAAAAATAAAAAGAAATGGAACTATACCATGTTTGATTTTATAGCGAGACTCAGGAACTGTGGGTTTTAAAACTAAAGTGAAAACTAAACTTTTCTTTTCTATTTTTTCTTCTTCTTATTATTTTTTTTTTTCGTATGGGGAAAAAAAAAAAAAAAAAAAAAAAAAAATGATAACACTGTTTCAAAATATTCCTGACAACCAATTGAACCACTCTCTTTAAAGATATGAGTCCTCTTAGAAAACATCACACTGAAAATTTACATTCTCCCTCTCCCCTAACTGTGAGGGAGGAAGACGATGCTCTTATATATTAGGCTTTTGCATAAATTCGTGCGTTTTTTTATTGCTTCATTTCATAAAAATACATCAAATCAAATGACAATTTTAAATCAAAATACTCTCCATTACTTTCTACAACCTTTGCCAGTTTTTCAGGTGACAAATGTATACCATAGCGATAGAAGCTCTCGTCTTTGGAGGCAATAAAATGATTCACGTCCGCACGAACTTTTGCAACGACCTAATACAATAATTTCATCCTGGTTAGTTCTCATTAAAATAAATACAATTTTAAAATTTCACAGTCACTTGTCAAAAGTAATCCGCATTGCCCGATATGCACCAAATTTCGATAGATACTTTATGTCAATGTGCTAGTAAATATTACATTTTGTAAAACTCTTTGTGAACTCTTTCGGAAAAATCTTTTTGTTAAACTTTTTATGTAAAGCCGTCACAAAATTTTGTCAAACACTCATGCAAACATAAAAAATAAAATAAATAAATTAATTAATTAATTAAAAAAATGGTACATTAAATACATTTGTACAGTCAGCCAAAAAAAACCGCCCCCCCACCTAATTTCGCCGTAAATTATCGTCAAGCATTTGACTGGTACCGATCGATTTGTAATAACGTCTAGTTTATAACGGTATAGTTACATTTTGCCTAGGGGGTCGTCTACATATTAAAACTGGCATTAACTTCCTTTTCTTCAATAGAAACCCCTATTTTTGATACCATATTAAAAATTCTGAGATCAAGGCGGTTCAGAAAACATACCTATTTACATTCATTAAATCAATTCTAAATAGAGTTACACATGAAAATGTATTAGGGGTCCGTCTATGCATTTAGAAAATATAAATCATGATCTACCACCCAGTAAACATTATTTATTAAGTTTTACACCGGAATTTTTTTTCAAAAATGTTAATTATAAAATAAAAAAATGACTAATTCACAGAAATCTCTGAGTTAGTTTATGAATTAAAAGATTTTTATTGGTTTCTATTGATTAAACATCAAATAGTTCACTTCATACGAAGAAAATTAAATAGCTTGAATAGATGTTAAAATATCTATCAAAAAGAAAAAAAAAAAAAAAAAAAAAAAGGTAAATGGTTTTAAATTTGTTTGAAAATTCAAAATTATTTTAACTCAAGCTGCCGTCTGAAACGGTAGCACTCAACCTGGTTCCCACGGCCGTTTCACAGTGACAATGGGAGTTTTTTCTGATACTGCAGTACTTTTCATTTTCTTTAATTTAATTGACTTTTTAAAAATATTAAAACAGATTTTCTTATTTTTATTTATTTATTTTTTTAATTAATTATATTTTTTTTCATGAAATTATTAAAAACTTTTACATAAATCTCCACGATATTCTTTTGCTTTTATATTTTATAATGTGCAACAAATTAATATGCAAAATAATAAATCCTACTACTTAATGGGATGTTCTAAAATTTACTCTTAACACAGATACCGAAGTGGACGGTGGGTGTAGAAAGGCTGACTACCCTTAATCTAAATCTTCAGTTGAAAAGGTCAAAATGTTACATTACTCTATTAAAAAAAAAGGGGGGGGGGAAGAAGGAAAATAATAAAATAAAATAAATAAATAATCTGAACAATAAACTATGGGAACAGAAGCAGGGAAGCCATCGTCTCCGTGAACGATAAAAATTACGATGGCATGTCTCCGGACCATCGTAGGGGTGCGTCCCAGACCGTCGCCAATTACCCATAGCGCAGTACTACTGCGACATTAAACCCAACCTACCTACCTACTAATATATTCTGGTGTGAACTGGCGTATAAGTGACCGATTACGCATGTATTTCAGTGTGGAATGGCTTTCTTAGTAGGAAAAATCTGTTTGGATTTTCACAAATATATATGATTTTAAGTTTATTTAAAATTTGCTTTGGAAGAAGATGATGACTCCTCATTTAAATGCTAATGCTGAAGGTCATATGTGAATAGCGGTAAAAAGTAAAAATCTATGTTAAAGTAAGATAAATTTCTCTTAAAAAAAAAAAAAAAAAGAATAACAGTGGGCTAAAAATACCTATGAATAAATTAAAATGTTGTTTATTCTGGTTTTAGTCAGGTGATATCACTTGTGTAAAATAGCTGGATCCGCCCTCTCTTTAGCTCAGGTTCAGCTCATCATTAAAATATTGTTTTTAATATCTGCCGCACCAAAATGTTCAAAACACAAATGCCAATTTTCATATATTTTGAAATCTTCCCGTTTCAACTCTAAAAGCATTTAGATGAATTTATTTTATTTTGAATTTTTAAATTTAGACGATTAAAGTCTTTTAAATGAAATTTCAGGATTCTGTAAGATCAATATCTATATATTTGAAAGTAATAAGACTTCCTTTGTTTTACATTTTCATTCCATAATAACTGTGACATTGATTTCGTGATTAGGAAATTGAAAATAAATACTATTGAGCTATGTTCCAATAATAGATCTTATAAACTTAAAAAAAAAAAAAAAAAAAAAAAAAAAAAGCAATTTTTCACTATTTGATTCTGTATTAAAAAAAACTTTTAATAGAAATTTGATATTTTATTATGTTACATTATGGGATAACTTTTAAATAACACAAAGCTTACAAACGGTACAGTAACCAAATGCAAATATGTCACAACAAAATTTAAACAGAAAATTCATGGTAAAAAATCTTTTTAAAATTATTAAATATTCATAATAATAATAATAATAAAACGATTGTCGAATGCATAATTACTGTTTCATGCAATCAGTTTCGCTGTACCGTGTTTTCTAAAACATGATATTTAACTAGAGGTGTACGTACTCTTGAATATTGAAATGCGAAAAAAGTGTAACAGGGTTAACCCGTTAGTAGTCGCTAGTTGGTCGATTTGCCGCCCATTGTTCAGTTTTTCCAGATATTTTTATTCAATAGCCACCAAAAATTTTTAGAAGTGGCATTTGATATACATAAAACGCGAATAAAATCGATTTAACGTCGATCACATCACTTCTTAAAATTATTGGTGACAGTTAAATAAAAAGTTCTCAATCTGTAATAGGTGGCGCTGTTGATAGCGACTACTAACGGGTTAAAATAGAATTTTAGCAGCGAAAAACTAGAAAAAGATATATAATACTTATGAAGAAAGACTTAACATATTAGGATCGGATATATTCCTCTCTTGTACCGTAAGCCACGCCTTTTCACAAATTTTCTAAAACTTTATAATATAAAACAAAATAATTTTGCATATTTGTAATTAAATCATTTAAGTTTTGTCTTCAATAATCGATGTAGTAAATACCATTGTGATTTATGCATACCAGCGTCACATATAGAGTCAAATAGGAATATGCAAATTAGTCTTTTTTTTAATAGTGTTTCAGCGAATCAGAGGCGGGGCTTCTTTTCTTTTGAAATTCTTTCACAATCCCTCGCCTACATTGTGATAACTTTACAAAAATATGCCAATTTGTATAATAAACATCGAAATATAGCTTAGGGGGAAAAAAAAAAACATAAAGGTAAATTAAAATAGTTTTCCGTCAAATTATATACAAACATTTACTTATAGAGGATACAGATTAAAACAAATGACGGCTCCCTAACAGGAATAAAAAGTGAAATATCACTGTAACTCAAAAAATAATGTTAGGAACGAGCTGTAAATTTGGAAACCCATGTTTTTGATGATGCCCGTTCTATTCGTGCAAAAATTAACATAGGTCATAATTCATAATTTTTTCAAATATAATTTTATTAATAATTTTCATAATTCAAAAAATGTTTTTATAACAAAAATTTGCATGGAATATGTTTGAGTCACTTCATTCTAACGAATAAAAAAAAACAGAATTTAAATATCATAATTATTTCGGAAGATATGATTTAATGTTTGTCACATTCATTTAACATTAGCATCCCCGAACTTTGACAGCTTATAACTCTATGAAAAATTGAGCGAAATATATAAACTATACCATTTTCCGTGATGATTTGATCCAAAGAATTCAAATAAATTATAAAAAAGGGGGTGTTACCATTGAAAAAAAAATGAAGTTGATGTCAGTTTTAATATGTAGACGACCCCCTAAGTAAAATCTAACTATAACATTATAAACTAGACGTTATTACAAACTGATCGGTACCAGTCGCATGTTTCTACGATAATTTACGGCGAAATTAGGTGTGTGTGTGTGGGGGGGGGGGAGGGTTGGCGTTTTTTTTTGGCTGGCTGTACATTATAAAATATTTAAAACTATCGAAAATAAGAAATAAAAATGTTTTCGAATCCAATACAATGTAGGAATAGTTCTGACTTTCCCTGCTGAAAACTCAAAGATTAATCTTCATTATTGACTCAACTTGAAATTATTTGTGTAGTAGAAAAATAATCAGTTTTCTTGAAATACTGTTAGATTTAATACACATGTAGAGTACTGATTAGCGCCATCCCTAAGCTAACTAGTATCGATCTTGGAATGTACTGTTTATTTTCAAGATTTAACATTGAATTTGAAAGTATAACGCAAAAGTGGCAAATTTTTAATGAAGTACATATTACAGTGTTCGAATATTAAATAACTATGCCTTTTACTAATACGAAAAGCATATATTTCATTCTTTAAATTTTACATTTAATTCTAAAATTAGATGATTAAATGTAAAGCTTTTTAGCGAATTTTATTTTTAAAATATTTTTATTTAACGTATAGTGCCTTATATCTAAATGCATTTTATAATTAAAGAGCCATTTTATATTTTGAAAAATAGAAAATTTCTATCGTAAATTGCGTTTATTATATTGTGTGTATAAAAATGTGTATATTTTTTATTTTATTTTCTAAATATATGTATTAAAAGTCAGATGGCTGGATTCTTTTATTAAAATATTTGAATATAAAGAACGATGAAGAATACGATTTTAATAAAGAAGTATTGTTCACTGTAATACAATTGAAAATAATATTGTATTAATATATCATGAAACGTGCATACTTGCCTTATACAGAATTTAAAAAAATAAATGAAAACTTTATTATGCTATCTCGTCTCAAAAGAAGTTATTTTCTTATTTGCATATAAAACATCTAATTATTCAACCGCACAATAAACCTGTTGCCATTCAGAAAACAGAATCATTATTCCAAAAGTTTCTTAATACTCATAAAAATTATCCTTTTCATTCGGCAGCGTAGAGACTTTATTATTTTATAGGAAGCTTTCAAACTATGCAAATAATTATACACATATTTTTAAAAGAATTAAATGCAGAAGAAAAATAAGTTGGAAAGGAAAAAATCAATTATATTATAAATATTGAGATATTTAGAAATTCTTACAAAACAGTTTTTTTTATTCATCTATTGAATAGTTAGACTGAAATGAAATGCTCAGGGATGGAACACGAGCGCAGGATTCACACCGGAATCTGTTGAAGAAATTTATCTACCTATAATATCATTGATTTAAGAAGTAGAAAATTTTCTTACATTGATAGTGGTATGAATTCTGCGCCCGTGTTCCATCCCTGAATGCTTTGTTTTGAAAGAATCGCCATTAAAAATCTTTTCATAATTAATCAACCCCATGTCTTAATAATGGATCATCATAAAAATACTTTTGAAGGAAATGTAATACTTTTTCTATATATATATTTCTTTTTTTAAATGCATTTTATATACAAGTGGAATATTCAAAGAATTAATCAGCTGAAATAATTTCATGAAATATTAAATTGCGAATATTTTTTATAAAGAAAACTCTTAATTCTTTTGTGCAAAAATTATCTTCTATAATCTATTGTTAACGTAACACGACATGTGCACTTACAGATTGCAGAAGTTTTTGGGTGAAATCAGGATCAAAATAAAAACAGATTGTCACAGTTAAGTCAAATCCGTAATGTAATTTATTTAAATGTCACTGTTATTCGCATTTTATCATAAGCATAAGGGTTATTCCATGGATGAAGGTAACAACATTCACACAAAAGTATAAAATCTCCACTTTTTTTTGCCACCAGTATTGCCATCCCTAACAGCACATCTTCTCCAAATGACATCCTCAGGATGTCCTATGGATAATAAGACGTCCTGTGAACATCTTTAGGATGTATTATGGACAAGTGTGTTGTTAGGGAGCATACTTGCCAACATCCTAATTAATATCATACAGAAACATTAATGGCGCATTTTTGATCTTTTGCGATTAAACAGGATAGTGATTCCTGTTAGAAATTACTGGTGACAACAGAAATATCTCTGTTTATGACTGACGTTACATTTTTCGCGGAATTGCCCATTATGACTTTAAGAAGTCTTATTATTCTTTTTTATTTGATTTTTTTTTTATGATTCATCTAACATATTACAATATTTTAGGGGAAGGTGGCCTAAAATGATCCCCTTAAGGGAAGAACTTGTGTAAGACAACATAAGTGTTTAAATAAAACTTTCTTAGTTAGTGTGTACACTATATTTTGCATTATAAACGTAATTTAAAAATATTTTAAACTTAAACTGAGCGCCGAATTGTCAACGTTTTAATTTATTCCGGAGTCTTTTCAGCCTGCCTTTATTTCGCCCCACTTTATTTATAGAAGAATTTTCTCCAATATATAACTTCAATAAAATAAGAAAAAATTACTTAAAAAATAAAAAAAAGTGATATGGATTAAAGGAGGGGCTTAAAATACTCCGGAATAAATAAAAATGTTGGCAACTATGTTAAAAGGAAAAATGATCCTGCATTTAAAAATATTTGTAAATTGCTTTTTAACTGCAAAATAAAAGTTACAAAAGTAATTATTACATTACATTATGAAATAAAATAAGTTTTACAGTCAAACAGCATACATAATTTATCTTATGAAATTAAAAAAAATAAAAAAAAAAAAGTGTCTCAAAAAAAAAAAAAAAAAAAAAAAAAGAATATTTGAAAATTATGATTAAAAAATAATAGATACAATAACAGACCCCCCCCAATAAAGTAAGAAATAAATTAAATAATGCCTATTTCTGCCACACTCGATCGAAATAATAGATTCATAACGATCCACTCATTTTACCCGACATCATGGTCATCTATTTTAGGTCATGTTACTGGATAACGCATAATAACATAACAAAATTAGCAAGTGTAATGCACATCTGAAAACATTTTATTAAGTAAACGAAATCATATTTCTGTACTAAATAAATGACTGTGTATCTAAATCAGGGTGTTTGCGTTCCCAGAAATTGCTACCAGAATTTTTTAATAGTGCAACTAAAGGTAGATTTCTAGCGAAGTTTAGCAATTAATATAACCAAAAATACAATTCATTATTTCTGGTGGGAAACGAAATAAAAAACCCGGAACGCAAACACCCCTGAAGTAGGAAAGTTACAGAAAAAGTCTTATATATTGTTTAATAATATTGATAGCATTAACTTTGTTGGAAAGTCAACGAGGCAGTGCTACAGATTTACGTATCTCTCAACAGATCTGATTTTTAGATACAATATTTTTTAAATGAAATTTTTACATTATTTAATTAGAGGAAACTGCTGCGGTGCTCTTATAAGAATTTCCTTACAAAAAATACTGTTATAAAAATCGGAACGGTTTGTAACCATTGATTTAAGGAAAAAAAAAAAAAAAAAACTTAAATATCTTTTTTTTTTCTTTTTTTTCTTTTTAAATTGTATAATAATACTGTTTTTGTCAGTTTTTCTTTAGAAAAATTTCTTTTGAGGATCATTTTCTTTCTTCATACAAAACGAAATGTTCAATGCCGTTGATTTATCCCACGTGATTAAACCTTTTCTCTTTTTTCAAAGCGATAGAGCATAAAAGCCATTGATGTATCACTAAGCTGAAAAAAAAAAAAAAAAAAAAAAAAAAAAGAAGAAAGAAAATGATACGTTATTTAATAGATTTTCTTGACAAATAAAACATTGGAGTTAAGTGAAAAAGTCTAGTTTTCAACAATTATTTGATGATTTTTTTTTTTTTTTTCAGTTATTTACTTCAGAAATATTTATTAAATCTTTGTGGTTAACTGTTTAAATTAAATCAGGTGAATCTATGAAGTATTTATACTTTAGAGATTCGGAAAATGTTTAAAGTAAGGAAATGCCTTTTATAATCACAGAATATATCTTCTGTCTAGACACTGTGAGCTGAATGTGACGGATTTGAATGAATTTTCATTTTCTAATTAGAAACTAAACTCAGAGCCTGATTAAGGGGGAAGCTCGCTCTTCACACATTATTTATACTTACACCGTTATTTTTTAACAAATACTTTCCTCCTATAATAAACAGAAAATTTTCATTAAAAATTATTTTAAAAGAATTCTGGTGTCTAATAACGGTGAGTAAATTGGATTGTTTTACACCGTTCATTTTTTATAAAAAATATTTCCTCGTCAAAGCGTGGCATTTCTATGACATGAAGTAAAAAATAATTGTAAAAATATTCCGGTAAGAGCGAGCTTCCCCCTTAATCAGGCCCTGACTAAACTATCTAAGCAAAAATGATGTTGATAACTGAGATAAAATACACTAATAAGTCTACTGTGCACGTTTATGTGAAATATTTTAAAGTGAATTCTTAAGATCTTATATATTTTTAAATCTTTAAAATGTCTTAAAATGATTTATAAAGTAATTTGTTCCACCAGCCGATTTTAATTCTGTGCTAGAAAAACGCGACCAAATTTTTCTAAAGCAAAAGTGGGGACAAATTAGAACGGTGCCTCTAATTTCAAAATAAGAAATGGGGACAAAAACAGTACTTAAAAGCAGTGGCGGACCCAGACCCTGATTAACGCCAGGGCATACGGGGCAGTTGCCCTGGGCCCCCCTTCTGGAAGGGGCCCCCCAACAGGCATAAGCAGAAATATTGCAA
Organism: Salticus scenicus; assembly: GCA_963930645.1. Taxonomy (NCBI): domain Eukaryota; kingdom Metazoa; phylum Arthropoda; class Arachnida; order Araneae; family Salticidae; genus Salticus; species Salticus scenicus. The sequence goes on along the minus strand of OZ005659.1, from coordinate 81,989,693 downwards.
CCTAAAGACCTCTTATGCCACTGCAAGGGGGCTCCAAAGAATAAGCTTGCCCCGGGTCTCCAAGTAATCTAAGTCGGGCCCTGGGCGGACCTACAACTCTCGAGGCCCAGGGCGGCAGTTTCACTGGGGGCCCCTAACTGGAGCCCCTACTACTTAGAGCCCCCCCCCCCCCTCGCAATTCTTTGCTGAAATTTATTAATATAAAAAGGCACTGAAATAAATTTTAAGATTGATTCAGAAGTCAAACACTCAACAAGAAGGCTAAGGGCATTAGTACCACTTGTGCTGCCTTAATTAGGCTTTACATAAATGATTTTTTTTTTTTTTTTGGGGGGGGGGGGTTGTACAATAAGGATCTTTAGACAGGAACCTACGACTTAAAGAACTGCAGGATGTTTTTCAGGTTAAAATAATGGCACAGCAACTTCACCAATAATATATATACTTAAAGTTTAAGTTTTTCCGGAGGCCCCCTCATGACCTGAGGCACGGGGCGGACCACCCCCTCCGCCCCACCCTTGGTATGCCACTGCTTAAAAGACAGTGCACAATCGTTAATTTATAATTATAAATCGTGTCACAAGCTTTACTTAGAAAATTATTTCATGCGGGAGTAAAAAAAAAAAAAAAAAACTACCAAAAGTGGGTACTGTTCGCACAAAATGGGGACTGTTCGCCTTATGCTAGAATCCTATTCTAAAATACTAGGGTACTTGTAACTAAGCCATGGTGTAGCGGTAAAGTTATCCACTTCAGTTCGCATAACACTAGATTTTGTATTCCTGCACTGAAAAAATATTTTTGTGTAGGTGATTTCTTCATTTTCTTTCTTTTGAGTAACAAATAATACAGAGCTGCCAACCTAATCCGGAGGGCTGCTAGTACCGCCCTTTTTTCCACAGCACTTAACTTTTTGAGTAATTGTTATCGAAAGTATTTACGATGAATTAAGAAGAAAAATACTCTAAAAGTATACTGGTGTGAACAAATGGGTGTTGTTAATAATCCTCCGAATTAGGTTGGCAGCTCCGCAAATACTTCACAGCTGCGCGGCAAATAAATGTACAGCACAAAATTCTTACTGCAGAGCTAAATTTTCGGAAACGCACAATAAAATGCTATTCCGGAAACTGATTTAAAACTATCATATATATCTGCAAACCTCTGTTCAACAAATTTTATGAAATTTTTGTAAATCAAAATTCAAATAAATCTTTTTTACATTTCTATGATCGTAAAAGAAACGAAAATTACTTCAGCATTAGATGATTAGATCTAATATGTTAAATAGATGTAGATAAAGAAACTATTAAAATACACAATTCATGATTGTAAAGTGAAAATTTGGAAACTCTTTAAAATTTCATTCAATATTTTAAAAGAAAACTAATATTATATGGGTCAGTTTGCACATGAAGTGACTGAATTGATACATTTTCTGCAAATTTGTTTATTGAAAAAGTTTGTGCAGATGTACGGACAAGTTATAATTTCTTTAGATTTTTTTTTTTTCTGAATAGGTGATACAGAGCTGCCAACATGTTAATGAATAATCCGGAACACTGTTAGTACCAGTGCCCGATTAAGGGGGAAGCACACATTATTTATACTTACACCGTTATTTTTTAACAAATACTTTCCTCCTATAATAAACAGAAAATTCTCATTAAAAATTATTTTAAAAGAATTCTGGCGTCTAATAACGTTGAGTAAATTGGATTGTTTTACACCGTTCATTTTTTATAAAAAAATATTTCCTCGTCAAAGCGTGGAATTTCTATGACATGAAGTAAAAATAATTGTAAAAATATTCCGGTGAGAGCGGAGATAATGTGTGCTTCCCCCTTAATCAGGCTCTGGTTAGTACCAGCCATTTTTTTTTCTTTCTTTTTTTTTTTTCCACACACCAGTCTTTTTTAAAAGTATTTTTCTACTTATTTCATCGTAGTATAAACACTTAAAGCGAAGTACTGTAAAAATTATATAGTATGGAAAAAGGGGCGGGTGCTAACAAAATACTTCTGATTAGGTTGTCAGTTATGGTGATATCATGCAGAAATAACAGCCTGTTGAATGATTTTCAGATTCTCTCCAAATTATGAGCATTGAACTTTTTTTAAAAATCCAATTGAGCAAATGACTAGCAAAAATGTTGTAAAAAGTATGAGACAACCATAATTTATTTTGATTTCTAAGTCGACAAAAAAAATAACCATTTTAGGTCGTTTCAATCATATGCATAAGAGCTTGACTCTGACAAGTTAGGTTTTCTTCCCCACAATTATAGCAAGAGTAGTCAGGAAAATTCATACAAACTCAAGGTATTCTGAAATAATAAATAAATATCACTAATTTACGAACAAATGATAACAGAAATAAAAGGTTAATATTTATTTAAAAAGTCCATAGCTGATAACATTCTAATTAATAATCCGTAGTATTGTTAATATCTGCCATTTTTTAACAGTACTTTTCTTCTTATTTAATCCTAAATACATTTGAAGAGAATTACTATAAAAATTAAGTAGTAAGGAAAAAGGGGCGTATTCTAACAATAGTGCGGATTAGGATTAGGAGGGCAGCTATGAATATCTCATAAAGCAATGACAGCCCATCTCGCAAACTTCCTAAAATATTACTTTTGTATCATTACCTTTGTAGTCGCTAAAAAAAATTTCTTGCACATTTCTACAATAAATTATGCAAAAGCGTTGTGTGAAAAAATGTTATTTTTTAAAATAGTGGTGGCAATATAATGAAATGAGACAAAATTTTAGGAACGCTGCGAGGCCTGCAATTGTTATATCTGTGATACAGGGTGTTTCTGACCTCTACGTACAAACTTGAAGGGAACACATTTAGGAATCAGAATCACATTGGAAAACAGGATTCCAAATACCACCTTTTAGTGATAAAGAGACATAAAGAAAAAAACTAGGACACAATAAAGAATATAGTATTAAGCACTTTATTATGCAAAATATGATGCTAAATTTAGAAGCACTCACAGGAAGTGTTTGAAATTCCACATATCGATATATATGCAGGATTGACAACTATTCTGTATGAGCTAGCGAACATTTTCAAAAATACTGAATGTTTCGCAGATCGAAGCAGTAGCAATGGCGATTCTTGAAACAAGGTCTATTTTAGATTCTACTACAGTTTCGTAGACAATGCAGTTCATGGTATCCCAAAAATAAAAATCAGGAAGCGATAAATCTGGTGATCTTGGTTGGAAATGCGACAGCCATACGAACCATTCAGTCTCCGCCGGCTACAATGAGCAACCTGCGTGTGCCTGCCTCGAGAGCTACTCATTTGGTACCCTGCTTTTTTATGTGATTCTGATTCGTATTTCAAATTGTACTGGTGTTTCGTACAAAAATCAGTGTTACCAGATTGTGTGACTTTTTTATTCAATAGTCACCAATAATTTCGATAAGTAATATTTGATATAGATAATAAACGATTAATCAGCTGATACATGTCTATATGCATATCTATTAAATATCACTTCTCCAAATTATTGGCGACTACCGAATAAGAAAGTGCACAAAGTCTGGTGACACTGATACAAAATCTTTCATGGCACCCCACAAATAAAAATTATAAGTCAATAAATCAGCTGATCAAGGGCCGGCTACTATTAAGCAAGCTGTGTGTGCTGGCCTTGAGAGCTCGATTGCAACGCCACGTATCCATTTGGTATCCTGCTTTTTTATGTGATTCTGCTTCGTATTGATGTTTTATACCTCCCCTCCAACTTTGTACTTTAAATTCAGAAACACACTGTATACTGAATTTTTCTCTTAGTATTTATTAGCGTAAAATAAGCGTACTAAAATCCTCTGTGAAGAATTTCTCTTGAGAAAAGAAAGCTTGAGCTAATTTTCACTTTTGATTATCATTTTCGCTTTCAGTAGCTTCGAATCCATACAAATTCGCTTCTTATATTTAATTTACAATTTTGTTGTTAAACAAAGTTGTAAATTGAATATAAGAAGCAAATACAAAGAAAGTGAATAAGAAATATAATACTTAAGTGAATACAAAATATTTTAATATTTACCTCTAGTTTAGCACTATGTGATGTGTTTAATAAAAACCGTATACTTATTTTAAGGAAATACGCCTTTTTTTAAAGATTTGCATCTTTCCCTAAACTGCGAGATATTTTCAAGCACATTTCTTTTATCAACTAAGATACTTTTTAGATTTAGAACACAGAAATTCCATGAAATTCCCGAAGCTTGAAATTTTTTTGACAAAAAAAAAGTAATCAGCAATTTTTTTTTTCTTTTTTTTTAAGGAAAAATATTTGAAAAAAGCTAAAGCTAATGATTTTGTCATTCCTCTAATTTTTTAAGCCACTAGAATAAGTCAGATATTTTTTCCCCCAAATAATTTTACTTTTTGCTTTTTACAAAAAGGAATAAAACGGATACTTACAAAATAGGGGCCAGAAAAAAGCTTTAAAAATTTTCAATCTGAAGTTAAACATTCATCTTCGTGATAACACTTTTTTTCAATAAAATTATTTTTATTTTCCGAACATGCATATGTAAGAAAAGCATTGTAATCATGACAAAAATTCGATTTTGAGATTTTGGTGTATTTATACGGATTGAAATACCCAGATTTATTTTTTTTTCTTTTTACTATAATGTATGCATGTGCGTGAATATGTATGCGAGGGAACACGAAAATTTCTAAAATGTCGAATGAGCTGAAAGTTCGTAAGTACTATTATAGGTTACCAAAGCACGAACTATATAAGTTTTGGTGAATCAAGCATTTGTAGATTTTTTTACGTGGACACAAAAAATCTTTATTATTATCTCCTATGGGCTGAAATTATTGAAGTGAAAACTTCTTTAGGCGCGTTGAGCACTTTTGGGTGAAGAAAAATCTTTGAACTCCCGTCATCGTCAGCTAACGCTTTCCATTTGAAGTGAAAACTTTTGGGTGAAAAAAAATCACTGAATTCGCGTCATCGTCAGTAAACGCTTTCCATCCTTGTATGATACAAATAATGTATCATACAATTAACTTGCTAATGTGAAGTGTTAGTAATATACTATATATTGTTTTCAAATCTGGTGCGGCTCTACACGACTTCTCTCATCTCCGAGCACTGTCTCTATTGCAGTTAGACCTCACAAAACCGTGAGAAAGCCCAAAGCTGCCATTTTTCTCACGTTTTTACAATCTGGTGCGGTTCTACACCACTTCTTTCATCTCTGGACACTGTCTGTTAAAGATTGCAGCCGGAAACGTTGCAGTTAGACCTCACAAAACCGTGAGAAAGGCCAAAGCCGCAATTTTTCTCACGTTTTTACAATCTGGTGCGGCTCTACACGACTTCTCTCATCTCCGGACACTGTCTCTATTGCAGTTAGACCACACAAAACAGTGAGAAAGGCCAAAGCCGCCATTTTTCTCAAGTTTTTACAATCGGGTGCGGCTCTACACGACTTCACTCATCTCCGGACACAGTCTCTTAAAGATTGCAGCCGGAAACGTTGCAGTTAGACTTCACAGAACCATGAGAAAGACCAAAGCCGCCATTTTTCTCACGTTTTTAAAATCTGGTGCGGCTCTACACGACTTTTCTCATTTCCGGACACTGTCTCTATTCCAGTTAGACCTCACAAAACCGTGAGAAAGGCCAAAGCTGCCATTTTTCTCACGTTTTTACAATCTGGTGCGGCTTTACACGAATTGTCTCATCTCTGGACACTGCCTCTATTGCAGTTCAACCTCACAAAACCGTGAGAATGGCCAAAGCCGCCATTTTATCACGTTTTTACAATCTGGTGCGGCTCTACACGACTTCCCTCATCTCCGGACACTGTCTCTATTGCAGTTAGCGCATTAAATAAAATTGTAATATAATTTTTGTAGTAGTAGTTTATATTAATGAATAAAAAAACACTTCATTTAAAAGTATTTCCTACACAATAAAATATTTCCTGACGATTCAAGAAATACACACGTAATTGTTCACGTTTTCACTTCTGTCGGCACTCCCGAAGTGCAACTTTTTTTAAAAGTCAGATAGCATCTAAACGTCTTAGTCGATTGAGAATCAAATTTGTATACATGTTATAAGTCACCGTCGTACGAACTATATACATTTTGTTGAATCTGGAACTTGTAGATACTTGCAGATACACAGCAAAATATTATTTATCATTATTACTTGAGGGCTCAAATTATTTGAAGTACAGTAACGTTAAATTAAACAATATGCTATTCCAGGGAAAATACTCAAACATCCTATTGTAATTCTCTCTCTCTCTCTCTCTCTCTTTTTTTTTTTTTTTTTTTTTTTTTTTAACGATTTCTCTTATTTTCATTTATTTAAACAATTGGTAATTACTTAATGTTTTGAAAGTCGAGTAGAGTCACTCCAGATTTTTTTTTTTTTTTTTTTTTTTTTACTTTTAGTCAATAGTCAATATAAAATTTTAAATATAACGAAGTAAATGTTCTACTATTACCGCAATATATATTATATATCTATAGAATAAAGAAAATAATAATTCATATTTGGTCGATGATACAAAATCTTAGTCAAACATTTTCAATAAAATAAAGAAACTGTTTTGTGATTATGTTCATAAACATGAAATTTATTTGTTTACCGAATTCGACATACTTTTGTTTAATTGTACAGTCAGGAAAAAAAAAAAAAAAAAGCCCCCCCCCTACACACTCCTAATTTCGCCGTAAATTATCGTAAAAACATGTGGCTGGTACCGATCGATCTGTAATAATGTCTAGTTTATAATGGTATAGTTAGAGTTTGCTTAAGGGATCGTCTATAGATTAAAACAGGCATAAACTTCATTTTTTTCAATGGCAACCCCTATTTTTGATACCATATTAAAAATTCTGAGATCAAGGCGGTTTATAAAGAGTCCTACTTATATACTTTAAATCAATTTTTGATAGCGTTAATTGCGAAAATGTATTAGGGGTCCATCTATACTTCTATACATTTAGGAAAAATAAATCATAATCTGCGACAGATAGACATTATTTATTAAGTTTCACAACGCAAAAGAAGTACAGAAATATTAATTAAATTAAAAAAAAAAAAAAAAAAAAAAAAAAAAATGCGAAGGCAATGTACAGAATTTACTGTGTGTGTTTATAAATAAATTTTTAAAATAATAGTTTATTATTAATAAACGCAGAGTAGTTTAATGCGTTACTTCATGCGTAAAAATTAAAATAGCTTGAGACATATGAACCCTCCAATGTTGAATTACAAAATTCTAGATAACAACATAAGAAAATAATAGTAATAATGATAATAATAATAATAGAGGTAAAAAAATAAAATAAAATAAAAGTGTTTAATATTTAAGAAAAAAAAAAAAAATCGACTTCTGTTGAGTATATTTATCTTTTGTACAGTAAGCCCCGCATGAAAGTGTTATTATAAATTTTTACATTTAATTTGAGGCGTATAAACCTACAATATACAATATTCAAAAATATAAATAACAAGATTTAAACTAAAATCTGAGAAAGGATATTTAATATTCAATAAAAATGAGATGCTGTCAAAATCATTCCGTTTTTAAGTAATAGGTCACGCCTTCATACGTTTCTTTAAAACATCAAATTATTTAACAAATTCATGATTAAATAACTGAAATTTTGTCAACAACAATCAAAACGGTAAATTTCACTCGTTTATACGTTCTAGAGTTCCGTGATGAGTAAAAAAAAAAAAAAAAAAAAAAAAACTAAAATTAAGGAAACAAGAAACATTTCTTAAAGTAAAGTATTGTTTCAGAAAAAGCCAGAGGGTAAGGTTTATTATTCTTTTGGAATGCCATCAAAATTTCCCGCCTGCAAAGCGTTAATTTTACAAAAATAGGTTAATCTGTATAGTAGACATCGAAACCTTACTTAGAAAATAATAATAATAATAATAAATAAGTAAATAAATAAATAAAATAAAATAGAATAAAATAAAAATTTTCAGTATTGAACTGAATTTGCATAAATTGGTTTGATAAAGTATGTCCCACATAAAAAGATTTCCTATTGCCCAGAACGAATATCCCCCGTTATACAGTCGTCTACTGTACTTAAATTCTTAATTTTAAATGTGTACGATCTACATCTTTAACCCTTTGCGGCACAGGGTATTTCGGATCATTTAAATTATATGCTACCGGAATTTACGAGCAAAATTAAAATAACAGAAATTTTAAATTTTCAGGTAAAAAAAAAAAGGGGCCTTTTTTTTTTTTTTGCTATGTTATAAAAATGTAAATTTTTCCTAAGAAATTTCCGGGATGAGTTTTTGCACTTGAGAATTAAAATTAGGTGTTCCATCAGCAGGAACACTGCGATTGAAAGGGTTAAAAGAAATAAGACATATTACTTTGTTTTAAGTTCTTTTTGCATACTAAATGTGAATTTTACGCCGTGATTAGAATAATCGAAAATAAATTATATTGCGCTTTGTTTCAATAATAGATTTTATAAACCAACTAAATAAATAAATACATAAAAAAAAAAATAAAAAACAATTTTACGCTATTTGATTCTGTATTAAAAAACATTCAATATAAATTTAATATTTTATTATGTTACGTCATGCGTCAGATTTTAAATAACATTAGCTTACAAACGGTACAGTAAACAAATGCGAAAATGACACAACAAGATTAAAACAGAAAATTTATTTAAAAAATCTTATAACGATTATTAAACATTAATTATAATAATTACAAAAAAAAAAAAATAAAATAAAAAAAAAGATTCATTCACTTTTTCAAACAATAATCCTCGCCTTACCGCATTTCCTAAATCATGACATTTAACTTGAGGTGTACGAACCCTACAATATTCAAGTAAAAAAAAAAAAAAAAAAAAAAGGACAACAGGGTTAAAATAAAATTTTAGCAGTGTAAAACTAGGAAAAGTTTTAGTAATATTTAAGAACAAGGACTTAACAATTCAGGATCGGGTATATTCCTTCTTGCAACATAAGCCACGCCTTTACACATTTTTTTAAAGCAAAATAAAACATTATAAAACAAAATTATTTTACATATTTGCAATTAAATCATTTAAGTTTTGTCATCAGCATTCGATATAGTAAATGTCATTGAGATTTATGCATACCAGCATCATATATACAGTCAAATAGAATATGCAAACTAGTTTTTTTAATATTGTTTCAGCAATGTAGAGGCGGGGATTGATTTCTTTTAAAATTCTTTCACAGTCTCTCGCCTGCATTTCTATAATTTTATAAAAATGAGCAAATTTGTATTTAAAAAAAAAAAAAAAAAAAAAAAAAAAAGAAGAAATGTTGTTTAGAAAATAATAAAAGTAACATAAAGGTAAATTAAAACAGTTTTTCATCAAAATAAATACAGATATTTACTCACAGAGGATACAAATTGTAACAAGTGACGACCCCCTAACAACAGTGAAAAATGAAATATCACTGTAACCCCAAAAATAATGCTAGGAACGAGCTGTAAGTTTAGAAACCCATGTTTTTGATGATGCCCGTTCTATTCGTGCAAAAATTAACATAGGTCATTATTCATAATTTTTTCAATTATGAATTTATTAATAATTTTCATAATTCAAAAAATGTTTTTTATATCAAAAATATGCATGTAATATGTTTGGGACATTTTATTCTAACGCATGAAAAAAATAGAATTTGAATATAATAATTTTTTGAGAAGATATGAAGTAATGTTTGTCATATTCATTCACATTTATCATCCCCAAACTTTGACAGCTTATAACTCTATGAAAAATTAAGCAAAATATATAAACTATACCATTTTCTGCAACGATTTGATCCAAATAATTCAAATAAATTATTAAAAAAAAAATGGTGGTTACCACTGAAAAAAAAAATGAAGTTGATGCCAGTTTCATTATATAGACTACCCCTAAGCAAAATCTATCTAAACAGTTATAAACTAGACATTATTACAAATCGATTGGCATCAGCCGCATGTTTCTACGACAATTTAAGGCAAATTTGGGAGTGTGTGTTTTTGGGGAGGGGTGGTGGGGTGGGGAGGGGTTCTTTTTGCTAACTGTACTACAAAAAAATGTACTACTATCAATGAATTATAAAGTAAAATTAAAGGTTATTTAACTTTGATCAGTTGAAATATCAATAAAAATTTGTCTTTTTTTTTTTTTTTTACAATAACTTTAAAAATAATTACTTTTAAAATTAATAATTTCTGACAGGTGTTAAAGAGTGCTTTATCTTTCTATTACAGCTAGCTCTTAGAATAATTGTACAGTCGGGGGAAGAAAAAAAACGCAGCACTTGCTGTAATTTCGTAATTAATTGATGCAGAAAAATTTAATAGACATCATTTAATGGGAAATTAAATGCACTTTCTGAAAACGTTGTCGTATTTTGAATTAGGGGTTATCTACATGGTTCATTCTACAAAAAACGTAATATTTCTGGTTTGGGGTAGTTAGTTTTTAAAATAATTATTTTAAAATATTCTCTTAAGAGATTTTAAATATTATAATTTTTTTTTTTAAATAATTAATAAAAACTAGTGATGTTTTTATTTTTTTTATATGTTTTTTTCAAAGAATGGAGGGATACTTGGTATACCTCCGTTACGTGTCAGAACATATGTTCCTCCATTTACTCTTTCCCTTATTTGTTGAAACCAAAAAAATATAATATTTAATATACAGCAGTTTCAGTCATTAGATGGTTTTTTACAGTTTAAGTGAATTTTGCTGCAAAAGAAAAAAAAAAGTATTGCATTAATTATCCTTTGAATTACTGTCACAGTTTTTCTTGTATCCTCCGTTCAGAATGAAATTAAATACAAGAATTTCCGATAGAGGGCAATACTGTCAACTCATTACAGAGATTTAGAATCACAGACAGCCATTTTCAATATCTGTTCTTCACAGTGGAGCTAAACATCTTAGTAGGTAAGAAATTTATGTATTATTCTCTCTGAAGTCAAATAGGTCTTTTACATTGTGTATCCTCCATTCTTGATTTTAAAAGATAAGAATTGTTCATTAATTAAAATTATTTTCGCAGTTAATAGTTCATAACTTTTTTAAGTAAACTTTATCAGCATGATGTGTTAACCCCAAATCAACAGAATATACAAAACAAAACATAGTAATTTGTATCCTCCGTATATGTATCCTCCGTTACAATATAAATGTAATGGAGGATATACAATGTGTAATGGAGAATACAGCTTTTTTAGAAAATCAATTTTAAAACTAATATATAATTTTTAATTAGTCTAAATTATGTTCTTAATACAATAATTTTTTTTTTTTTTTTTTTTTTTTAAATAAAAAGTTCCTGAATATCATTAAAAAATAAATAAATTTAACAAATTACTTTATTATTAAGGTTGTAACATTTAAGTTCTTATTCTTTTTTTTTTTTTTTCAGATATTGATGAAGAAGTAATGAGAAATGGCCTAAGCAGTGCAAAAATAGGACCAAATAACAGTGTGATAATCAAATTAGCTGGCAAGAAAAGCTTGAAATTTTATGTAGCTTTAATTATATCACAAGAGTCTTATAATGAATTTACTGTAAAATTCATGCGGAAATGCTCTAATGACACTTTTATCTTCCCCGAAAAGGATGATATATTAGAAGTATATTTAAGTGATGTTGAAGTCCTGAAGCAACCTACTATGAATAAAAGAGAACAATATGTCTTTAGTGAAAATTTGTCGCATATAACTTAAAGTGAAAAGTGTTCAAATTAATAATTGCAGAAACTGTTTCTTTAATATGTTTTATAATAAAGCATTTTACATGAGCAATCAGTGTAATTAATTTAATATACAAAAGCAATATGTACACATTCATAAAATGTTTAAATTGTAGAAATACATCATAAGGGTGTATTCTCTGTTCCCGTTCAAAATTTCAATTGCAAAAAAAAGTTAAAAAATAATCAAAAAGAATGTGACCAACTATATGAGGGTAGAAATAAGTATAAAACGAGCAATATAAATTAATTTAAAAAAAATTTAAAGATTTTTTTTTTTTTTTTTTTTTTTTTTTTAAATTCTAATTTTGAAAACCAACGTTTTGTGTAGAATGACCTACATATTGAAATGAGCACCAACTTTGATTTTTTTCAATTGCAACACCCAATTTTGACTTCATATTCGAAATTCAGAGAGTCTAGTAGTGCGGAAAAGTGTACTATTTGTATACTTTATCTTTAGTATTCATAGAGTTATAATCGAAAATGTGTTAGTGGTTATCTGTAAATGTAGAAAAATAAAATAAAGATCCTAAAAGAATTGGACAAAATTTTACTGTTTTAAACCGGAAATACTTAAAGAAAAAATGATTTATAAAAAATAATGCGCTTGGCCATACCCTGTGTAATTTCTATGAATGTATAATTTATTAATTCGCGAATACTAACGTAGATTCACCTCATTTGAAAATCTGTAACTCTGACGGTGGGCGTCTCTTTCGTAACTTGTGTGTTATTTATTTCTTAAGTATGTACCCAGTGTTCATATTTTTGCAGTAAAATGTACTATGGATAGAAATATATTGATTAGAAAGAATATAATTATAATGTGTATCCATTTGTAATATAATTGTGAATACAGAAAATTTGTTCTGAAATATCGTAACTTTCGAGAATAACGCCCACATGCGGACTTTACTGTCAAAAAGACAAAATCCTGCGATCGCAAAAGTGTTAATATATATTTATAAAAGTTAAAGTATATTTAAAAAAATATATTTATAAAATTTTAAGGACTAATGTATCCTTAAAATAATAATCCTCCCCCTACAAAAAAAATAAAATAAAATAAAATAAAAATAAATAAAATAAAATAAAATAAAATAAAATAAAGCAATATACGAAGTAAAAGATTAAGCCTTTAACTATGACGGCAGTTAAGAAACGATTTTACAAGCCTGCCTTTCAATTCCATTCTTTTTTTTTTTTTTTTTTAATTGACAATTTTTACATTCAACCTATTTTTCTATTTTAAACAGTAAACTCGCCTTATTAAAACAGGAATAAACTTCTACGTCAGAAACGCCAAAGAAAAATTATTGAGGTGCATACAGCTGTTTCGGTAGCCTAAAGCGTACCGTCTTCAGTGCAAAAAGAATTCTGAATCTGGAATTCTGGAAAAGAATTCTGAATTCTGACTCGCCTATTTAGATAATTTTTTTCGTCTGGTGCATTTCAACCATCCTAATTAATATTCCGTAATATCATTAGCCACGCTTTTTTTTTTTTTTTTTTTTTTTTACATTAGTATTATTTTAGAGTAGTTTTCGTCTTATTTGACGGTAATTGCATTTGAAGAATATTACTCTACAAATTTACTGGTGTGAGAAAAAGGGCGGGACTAGCAACACTACGGAATATTAATGAGGATGTTGGCAAGTATGCTAGTGTTCGTTTAAAGGGTTCAAAATTTATCACCAGATGAAGTAAATACCACTTGTGTATATTTTTGTCAACGTAAAATAACGTTAACAAACACGGTTTAACACGAATACTCAAAGTCACCTTTACTTTTCTTTTCTGTATTGTTTTCTTTTGAAGAACGATAAAAGGCGGGGCTTTAGAAAACAGAAATTCTTGATGTTAACATTAATGTCTAAAAATCATCATTTTTGTTTCATTTCTTTGTGTTTGACGTTGTTATATAATTTCACCCGTAAATAAAAAATAAAAATATTTTGTTCAATTTTCTCTGTTATTTTTTAAGATTTGCTTCGTTATCTCATGCAAAATTTTTTAATAGACGGCCCCCTATACCACTCCAAAAGAAAGATTTATTTATATCTCGAAAACTAATGATTGGAATGTGCTGAAAATTTGCACATTGATATTTTTCAGCATTAGGATTCATTTTATGTAAAAATTAATATAGGTCATAATTCATAATTTTTATGAATATGAATTTATTAATATTTTTCAGAATTAAAAATATTTTTCAGAATCAAAAGTAATGATGGATTATGTTTGAGTTTCTTCACTGTATCTCGTAAAATATATATATATCTATATATATCTATATCTATATCTATATATATATACAGATCAAGTTATTTTTTGTGAAGATATTAATAAAAGTTTGAAATATGAGTTTAACATTAGCACCGTCAAGCTTTGAACGCTTATAACTCTATAAGAAAATAAGTAAAATTTACAACCAATATACTTTTTCCATCGTCGCGACCCCAGAAATTCCAATATAAAATAAAAAAAGGGTGTTACCATTGAAAAAAAAAATCAAAATTGGTGCGCGTTTTAATATGTAGACGACCCCCAATTCAAATTTTCACTTCATTTTTTGAAATTATTAACATTTCCCAGTCGAATGATACCTATTGCATTTTTGCGCATTGATTAGAAACGGAGTTACATCGAGTGCTGCGTTTTGCCCCCCGACTGTGCATTTTAATTGCTTTGTCTTAAAAGTACCACAGCTATTTTTGTTTTATGATATAGGCCTCGCACGCAGGATTATTCACAAATGATACATCACATGAAGCTAAAAAGTTATACACATGTTTTACATTACACTTTAATTAAAATTAGGAAAAATAATTTTAATTAAAGTAAAATTTTTCCCAGTATAATTCCAGTAAAATTATGAAAAATAATTTTACTGGAAAGGTTTGTTCTTTTGAAAAGGAAAAAAAAAAAAAATATTATTAAAATTTTTATCTGTTCTTCACTTTCTCTTTTTCTTCTATCTACTGCCCTTTGATCATCTGTACGATACGATCACGCAAGTTTTTTCTCGATTTCTGACATCGTGACTTACCGCGTGTTCCTAATACAAAGCTAGTGCTTGTTCTTTAGGTTATATTTGCCTTTAAGCCGTTATCCGTCGAGCATGTAGACAATATCTATCTTGTCGTTTTTAGTCATCTTTATCTCGTCCTCTAGCAGCTCTCTTCTGAGGCTTAGTAAGACCTCTCGCTTTTAATTGTTCCTGTATTTCTTCTGGAATAAATCTAATCTTTGTCTGTTGAACAGTTTCTAAATATTGTTTTCTTTATAATTGTATTCGTTCTGCTGTTCTTTTTTGCAGCTGAAACCTTTACATAAGAAAGACATTTTTGGTGCATTAATTAATTTTTTTTTTAAATTTATGTATAGATACTGAACATAAACAGAACACCTAGAATGATCTGCCAGGTCTCTGGTTACGTGAATCGCAGAGCCTCTCCCCCACTTCCCCAGCTCTTGGTAGAGTAGTGAAAGGCATCTGTGACCGACTACACCGAGTGTCGTCACTAACATACTTGCCAACCATCTCATTATGAATCGTAACATTTTTAGTACCCGCCTTTTTTTTTTTTTTTTTTTTTTTTTTTTTCACACCAGTCTTTTTTTAGAGTAATTTCATTCTTATTTAATCGTAACTGTATTTGGAGAAATTTATTCTAAAATTAAAGTGGTGTGTAGAAAAGGGCGTATTTTAAAGAGGCGTAACAATATTACGATTATTAATGAGATTGTTGGCAAGTATGATATTCCTTAGTATTCTTAGTCCCGCTCTTTTTCTCACACCAATAAATTTTTAGAGTAATATTCTCCAAATCTAATTACAATTAAATAAGAAGGAAAGTACTTTAAGATACCGGTGTGAAAAAGAAGGCGGGGCTAACAGTACTACGGAATATTAATTAGTATGTTGGCAAGTATGCACTAAGCTTCGTCATATTTGTATGGCAGAAACTTCAAATGACACCTAAAGTTTTTTTTTTTTTTTTCCGGCATTGTAGACACTTCAGTCTAAGGGTTTTAACACTTTCGCGACCGCATGTTTTTTGATTTCGACAGTAAGGTACGCCTGTGGGCGTTATTCTCTAAATTACAATATTTCAGAATAGAATTTTCTCTAATCACATTTATACTACAAACGGATATACAGTATAATTATATTCTTTCTAATCAAAGTTTTTGCATCCATAGTATATTGATTGCAGAAATATGAATATTCATTGTATTTTTAAGGAATAAATAACATACAAATCATGAAAAAAATGCCTATTGGCGGAGTTAGATATTTTCAAATGACGTGAATCTACGTCAGCGAGCGTTAAGTGTTAATAACGGTAATATCATTTGGAGGTACTCTTTACGGAATTATTTCCCTGTGCAAAACACAGAAATCTTCTTTACACTGTTAAAATTAGAAATTAAAATTATCAAAAACTAAGTACAAATTATCTTCTCTTAAAGTTTTAATTTTGTGTAGATCGGAAGTCGATGATGAAATAAAGGATATAAAGGAGTAAGTAAAATTAATAACTTCTGTTTTAAAATATATCACAAAAAAAAAAAAATAAATAAATAAATAAAAAAAATAAACAAAATCTTGTATTAATTAAATTGAAAGAACAATAACATAATCAAAGAGAAAACGAACGACAGACAGGAATTCCTGTCTCATATTTTACTATGTCAAATCGCAAATCTCTTGTGATTCTTGAAAAATAACAGGACTATTATAACCCATCTGTTATATTACTTTTAATTTATGGATTTTTTTTCCTTCTTTTCACTGAAAGAGAATTCTTGAGTGAATGAAAGACATTTTGTCCCTTTCCCATCCATCCTATGCATTTTTGTAACAATAACAATAAATTTGATAACACGCATCATTATAAAATTATATAAATTATAGCTGCCTTGAAACATAAAAAAAAATAAAAAAAAATAAATAAGTGCATAACGAACATGTTGCAGTGAAAGTCCCAGAAAAATTGATATTTCATGATAGAGTAAAAGACCTTCAACAAACACCATAAAAGGTAAAAACACGCAAGTTTCATTGTATGTTTGATCACATTGCGTGTTTTTTAATTCTATAATGTTCATTAAAAGTTCTTACTTTTAGCAACGAATTTATTGCTCTAAAAGTTATTATTAGTAAAAAGTTTCGTCTTTATAAATTCTTTTACAAGTTTTTAACAAAAACGACAATAGAATTTATGCATCTATATTGCTTTCGCATTTAGATATGTACACTTTTTATATACAATAATTTTCATATAAATGGTTCGTTTTAATTCGGTACAAATAAATTTGATTGAAATTTAAAATTAAACGTTTGTTTTCCTAGCAAAATTTTGAATATCTGCGTCGAGGAATCCGTCAGGCAGTCAGTAAACGAGTGGAAGACTTCGAATATTTTGGAGCTTTGAAGCACTTTAGGTCAATGCCTGCCACCTTCTACTGCATAATAATATGAGAAAATAACGGGGTGAGGGAATCAGTAATTCAATTGTCTGCCAGAAGAGAAATAACAAAAATAATGAAGTTAAAACAACAATACATATTATTAAAAGAAGAAAATGAGCTCATAAGAAATTAAAACACAATTTACTAAGAATAAGAACAGTTAAGCATAATTAATTAACGATAATTAATAACACTTAATTAATGATAGAAAGGACGTTTCTGCATTTTTTTAGAAAACTCTTTAGGGGATTTTTTTTTTATAGTTAACACTTTCGCGACCGCTTGTTTTTGTCTTTTTGGCAGAGAGCTCCACCTGTGGGCGTTATTCTTGTATAAATTAATAAATTTCATTATTAATACATTTCTATAAATTAATGTTTTCTGCATTAATATTTATAATATAAATGAATATACATTGCAGTTATACTCTTTCTAATCAAAGTATCCATAGTGCATTGATTGTACCAAACTTGAATATTGGGTATATTGTTAAGAAATAATGTAACATACGTAACCTAAAGAACCGCCCACTGGTGGAGTTACAGATTTTCAAATGATGTGAATTCACGTCATCGGTCTCGAAAGTGATAAATGTAAAAATAAATATTGGGTTGTTCGGAAAGTAATTTCGTTTTTTTTTTTTTTTGTGGAAATGAAAGACAGTTTTCGTATAATAAACAAATACTTTATTAAATTATATATTGGCCGTTCTGGTCTAACAACTTTTGCCATCTTTCTGGTAGTAGCATGATTCCCCGCTCATAAAATTTTTGGTCTTTGCTGGCAAAAAACTGATCGAGGTGGTTTTTGACCTCCTCATTTGAGGTGAAGGTTTTACCGTCTAAAAAATTTTGGAGTGACCGGAACAAATAATAATCTGATGGTGCCAGGTCTGGAGAATATGGTGGGTGTGGCATTATATCCCATTCAAGCTGTAAAAGCTTTTGGCGAGTGACCAAACTTGTGTGAGGTCTCGCGTTGTCTTGGTGAAACACTACACCTTTCCTGTTGATTAGTTCTGGCTTTTTCTGTTGATGTGCATCATTCAGTTTGTCCAGCTGATGACAGTAGACTTCCGAATTAATCGTTGTGTTATCGGGTAAAAGCTCAAAAAAAAAAAAAAAAAATAAATAAAAACGATTCCTTTAAAATCCCACCAAACAGACAGCATCACCTTTTTTTGGTGAATATCGGCTTTGGAAATGGTTTGAGCCGGTTCATATTTTATGCTCCATGACCTCTTGCGTTTGACGTTGTTGTATACAACCCATTTTTCGTCTCCAGTGATGATGCGCTTCAAAAACGGATCATTTTCGTGACGTTTGAGAAGCGAATCGCAGACGTCAATGCGGCGACACAGATTTCTCTCTGTGAGAACATGGGGAACCCATACATCGAGCTTCGAGGATAATCCCAGACCTTTCAAGTGGTCATAAACTGTTGAATTTGATAAATTTAACCTCAATCCGATCTCACGTGTTGTTATTCGCCGGTTCGCATCAACTAATGCCTTTATCGCGTCTTTATCAGCTTCAACCGGCCTTCCCGAACGTGGTGCATCTTCGACATCAAAATTGCCGGATCGAAATTTAGCGAACCAGTTCTGGCACTGGCGTACTGTCAACACACACATCGGTCAATTTCTTTCTGGCTTGAACAGCATTTTTACCCTTTCTGTAGTAAAACAGTAAGATATGTCGAAAATGCTGCTTATCGCTCTCCATATTTAAAAGGGCACCAACCAAAAACTACTGCGTAGAATTAATTGGAATTTTTCATACACAAGCCTTGCTATATGAGCTCTGAAAGCATATAAAAATTATACGGCTCAAATGTGAAGTTGGGTGCAAAAAAATACAATTAAATCCTGTGTCGGGAAAAAACGAAATTACTTTCCGAACAACCCAATATAAAAGAAAGCACGGAATAAAATAGAGAAATAGGATAGGATAAAGAAAAAGTTAGAGTCGTAAACCTGTCAAAGATATTTGATGCTATTTTTTTTTTTTTTTTTTTTTTTTTGCATCAGCCCAGAGTTCTAACTTTTATAATTTATTCACGAGCATTTTTAGCTCCGCCTCTTTTTCATATCGGAAATTTTGAAAAATGATTTTCTTCTTATTTAATCGTTGTCACATATTAAAGAGAAAAAATTTACAAAATTTCTGGTGCGAAAAGAAGGCGGGGCTAAAAATGCTCGTGAATAAATTATAAAAGATGGGAACGCTGCATCAGCCATTGAAGAGTATGGAGAGTATAAAACTCGAAAATAAAAATAGAATAGAATGTTGATAAATTTTCAAAATGTCGAAATATTGCGTGTCTTTTAATTGTTATAATAAATACATGAAAAGAAATGAAGATGAGTTATCATAAGTAAATTATATCTGACTAAATTATCAAAAATACAATTTTTATAATCAGTTGCTTTGTTATCATTATGGTTAAATGCTGTTTTGATTTTTAATGGCATACTTTTTTTAAAGTTTGATATTTTTTAAGATTATATATTAGTAAGTAATATAGCATTTACAAAATTCTTTTAAATATAGTAAGCAGCGGCGTAGGTAAGGAACGTCAGTTTTAGAATATAAAAAAAAATGTAACTTTGAATATTAACTAAATTAATAGCTATAGTAAAAAAAAAAAAAAAAAAAAAAAAAAAAAAACAAAGAAAGAAAGAAAAATTGATCTGAAACTGTACCTGGAGTTTTTCATTCACGTTTAGTACATAAATTATTCATAAATTTTATTTGCTAAATTATCCGTGTGTATTCCTGTGTGTATTTACTAGAGGAAAGACAGCCATTTGAGAGACTTTCCCCAAGAAAAAAGGAACCAGTTTTCCCCCTCGATGATGAATCTATGTCTTACTAATACATCTATGCTATTAAGAAAGTCATTACTGTCATATGTTCCTAACGTGCTCAAAGCAGGATCGACAAACGATTCTTAAGCCAAATGAAAGTTAGTATTAATATACATGTATTGTAATAATGTATTTTATGTAATAGTTCTTAAAAATGGAAATTTATTTGTAAAAATGAAATTTCTTTGTAAAAGTGAAATTTCTTTTTGATGGACGCACTCTACTGTAGTTAAAATATGTTCTATAGTCTTTTAAACATCTTTCACATTCTTTAAAAATAATACAATAATATGCGGCTACATTTACTGATTTAAAACTAGCATGCAAACTTAAAAAAAAAAATATATCTAAGCAATCGTGAAAGAATTCTATCTACTTTACCATCATGATAATGTTTTTAATGAAAAAACTTCCATTATTTACAAAGAAGAACGCATCTTTAAAAATTTGTATCTTTCCTTAAAGAGCGAGATATTTTTAAGTACATTTCTTTTATCAACTAAGATTTTTCTTCGAGCATGAATATTCCATGGAATCCCCATGTTTTAGAAATCTTTAGAGACAAGAAAGTGATATTTGAAAATTCTTTATTTTCAAGAAAAATATTTGAAAATAAAAAGTGAAGGCTAATGGTTGCACCACTTTTCTAGCTTTTTCACGCCCTAGAGTAGATATGATTTTTTTTTAAAGGATTTGAGTTTTCGCTTATGTTTTAGATGGAATAAAATGATTAGTAGCGTAATAGGGAGTGGAAAAACTTAAACAAATAATACCTTAAAAAATGCAATTTTTTTTCTTTCCTCTCCCTCTTGTTAAAAATGAAGAAAAAAAAAAAAAAAACTTATTACAGCTTGATGGTTCAACCATTCCTTTAATGTATTACGAGTTCAAGGGAGGGGAAGCGATGCTCCTACATATACAATTTTTTTTCCCCAGTTGACTATTACAATTACAAATAATACATTTTAATTTCATAATAATTCATTAAAGATGCTCTTTATGCACATTTACGCGAAATTTTGCCCTATACTGCCATGTTAAAAATTTAGAAAAAAAAATGGAATGGTAGCGACATCTGGTGGATTATTTTCACCAAAAATTGAGAGCCACTAATTTGTGTCAAGGTGCAGCTACATATCAATTTGTATGAAATCTGTATTGTAGTTCCTGACCATAGCCTCCTTAACTAGATGCCTGTCGCGTAGCTCGGAAACTAGACAACAGTTGAAGCGGTAGACAGTGCCACCTGGTACAAATTGCGCTACTTTTTTATTCAACAGCCACCAAAAATTTTTAGAAGTAGGATTTGATATACTATATAAAAGACGAATAGAATCGAAGAAACGTCGATTATATATATATCATGTATAACTTCTTTAAATTATTGGTGACAGTTGAATAAAAAAGTCCCATAATCTGTACTAGGTGGTGCTGTCTACCGTTTCAACTGTTGCCTAGTTTCCGAGCTACGCGACAGGCATCTAGTTAAGGAGGCTATGTCCTGACATACTGTTGCCACAAAACTCTGTCACAGATGGACATTAGCTACAAAATGTCCAAATCGTGTTCTAGAAATCTCAAAACGTGTAAATTCATCGAAAAATAGAGGTAAAATATATTTACGAAACCAATACTTCTTCTATTGAACATAGAAAAAAAATAAGGCTGAACAGCTCTTTTTTTTTTTTTTTTCTTTTGCATTAAATACAATTTTTAAATACAATATTACCATATAAATAAATAAATAAATAAATAATAATAATAATAATAATAATAAAAATCGAACGATTCTTTACAAAAAGTAACCAAGTTGCTTTATGAAGGTGATTAGCAACACTTTGATTTAGAAACTGCATCAGTTATTAATTTATGCATGCCAAAATTTTTTACTCTTATGTTTTTGATTTCGAACCAATCGAATACTGCAAGTTGATAACAGTAAAATACACTGACAAACTGATGTTAAAAGGTAATAGATAAAAATTTACCTCGTAACCATATTCCATAACTCGCAAAATTTCCAGTTTTGCAATTTATAATTTTTCCTCTGAAGGTTTTCTACTGATTACTGGAAGTTTGAAGCTTTCAATTTATTTTCAATGAAACATTTTTCTCAATGTATTTACCATCAAGTAGTATATTTCATATTATAGACATGGCTTTCGGAATGCTTTTCGGAAACACTTAAAAATAATAATAATAATAATAATAATATCAATGACACAATTGATATTGCAAAAGAACATTTATAGAAATAAACCATGTGTTTTAAAAAGTTTTCCCTTGTGTTTAAATGAGGCATGGAACATTAAGTAATAAATTTTGTCTTTTGAAATTTTGATTTAGTACAAATCTCGAGACAAACCCTGCAAGATAAATCAATAAATAAATAAATAAATAAGTAAATAAATAACACGACTGTTTGAAAACGAAAGTAGTTGCTAGGCAACATTATTTGTTATAGATATTTACTTTTCAAAGAATGTTCTCTTTTGCAAAAGTATTAGTATTTTTTTTTTTAATTAATTTAAAGCAGTTATTACCTTAAAAAAAAAAAAATCTATTTTGTAACCAAAACTTATTGCTGAAACTTTTTTTTTTTTTTTTATGTACATAATTGTTGATCCGGTAATTGATTATTTCTTATTATATTCAAAGTAGTCTATCGCAAATGGTGACGATAATATTTTCCTGCACAAAAGAAATAAAATTATGATAACAAGGAAAAAAAAAATCTTTAAAAATGTTCTTATTCTGCTTTAAAGTGCTTCTCTATCAACTAATTCACGAAAACTATATTAAAAATATTTTGATTAATTTGAAGAGATAATAAAATAAACAATAACAAAACAAAAACAATACAGGAAAACCAATCTTATATTTTGATATTTCAAGCCGTAAATCTCTTGTGATTCAAAAAAAAAAAAATAACCAGACAATAATAACCCATCTTTTATATTATTTTCATTTTATAAAAGGTTTCTGAAAAATTCTATTCACTAAAAGAGAATTCCCTTGTGAAAGAAAACCATTTCACCATTTTCCGTCTATTCTTTTGTATGTTTTTCTGACCATGACAATGAATATGATATCACAGCATGATAATTTTAGTGTGAAGTTTATTTCAAGTGTGAAACTAGACATTAGGTGAAAAAATATCATTTATCCTTAAGTAAAATGTTAATATTTATATATATTGTTATATTTTACCTGTCAGAAAAGTATTATTATATCAGTTTGACACGAAAAGCTTTCTTTTTATTAATTTCTAAACAAATACTACGTAAGGATAAAATTGTAATCATGAAAATATTCGACTAAGGAATTTTGGTTTATCTATAGGTTTTGAGGTTTCCTGAATTCAATTTTGTTCTTTTTACGATTATGTGTTTATGTATGGGCGCGAGTGAATACAATAACATCTATAAATCTTATTCAGTTGAGCTCAAAATTAGTAGGTGTTTTATAAGTCCCTGTCGCACAACCAGTATAGATTTTGATGCGTGATTACTTGTAGTCCATATCCTCTTCGCTCCAGAGGTCAACATATGTGGTCCTCTATTCTTTCCTTTATACAATCTATACTATTTAATATTTTTATATTTTGACTAAACTAATAAAAAGCTGAATAAATTGGCTTTAAAAAGATACCGGTATATGGCAGCATGAGACTAAATTTATTTCTGAAATATAATGTTATTTTGTCGATTTTCGTACCACACGGCCGAAGAAAAGTACGTAATTTTCATAATTATTTATTAAGTACTTAGACACTTGCAGGAATAAAAAGAAAACTAATATTGATTTATTTATTTATGGGCATCAAAATTTTAATTGTGTTACAGTTAGGAAGATTGATGTAGCTTAATAATTTAGAGTTTAGTTGTTTAAAGCCATACATTTGTATCGTACATTACTAACCCCCTAAATTATAAATGTAAGAAAATTATACATTTTTGTAATGTACAGTGTAAACGTATATGTCTAAAAACCTTCAAGTGTAACTTATGTTGTTATTATAGCTTCGGGTACGAAGAAGTTATACAAGGCAATGCTGCCAGATTGCGCGAATTTTTTTATTCAATAGCCACCACTAATTTTTAGAAGTGGTATTCAATATACATAAAAGGCGAATCGAAACGAAGAATCGTCGATTTTGTATAACAAGTGACTATTGTATAAAAAAGTCGCGAAGTCTGGCAACACTGATACAGGGTCAAAAAAGAAAAATTCTTTATCGTGTTGGTCTGCGGACTTAAGGGCCCTCTTCACTCACCGCCGCCGAAAGCCGAAGCTAATGTTACTCTATGGGAAATTTTTCTTTACAAATAACTTATTAACTAATACATATTTTCAAATTATGTTTTCACATTCTGAAAATTCCCAGCTGCTAAATTGACGGAACTTAATTTTTTTTTTTTTTTTTTTTTTTTTTAATTTTTATATTTTATTTTGAAGCTGCAAAATACGAATTTTCAATGTGTGAATTTTTTTCATTTTGCAATTCGAAAATAAAATATTAAAAATTAAAAAAACACATTTTAAAAAAGGTCCGTCAATTTAACAGTTGGGAATTTTCTGAATGTGAAAACAGAATTCAAAAATATGTATTAGTTAATAAGTTATTTGTAAAGAAAATTTGCCCATAGAATAACATTGGCTCGGGCTTCCGGCGACGGTGAGTGAAGAGGGCCGTTAAATTATTTTAAGCGAGATGTCGTCTAAATGCCTCATTCGATTGTGCAAAATATTCACAGATATAGGTAACTGTCTCACGGTTTGTAGAAATTAACCCTAGTGTAGTAATTCATGATAGTAGTTCTTTTACACAGTCATTAAGAAAGCCCCTTTAACATTATGGCTTATGGATTGAAATTATTTGAAGCGCGTCTGTGTCTAAACGATTGAACTAAAAACTGGTAGCTAGGTAAGTTATAGGTCACCATTGCGTGAACTGCATAGATTTTGATGAGCGTCGTAAGTTTCTTGCAGAGGCATAAAGAAATATTCTTTATCCTTATGGCCTATAGATTCAAATTATTTGAAGCGTCTTTCGATTTAAACGTCTCATTCGATTTAGCTGAAAGTTTGCAGGTTTGTTGTAGGATAACATTGTATGATATTTATAGATTTTGAATAGTGTCTGACTTAAGATTTACAGGGCACACACATATATAAATCCACACACGCAGACACACACACACACACACACACATAAAAAAAAAAATCTTTGTAATTAAGGTCTATGGACTCGAATTTTTTTAAAAAAACCTACTGAATAAATTTTACATTCGATTAAGGTAGAATTAGGTAGGCATAATATAGGCCACTGCAGCAAAAACTATAATAAACTTCTATAATCCTATCGCTTATAAATTGTATAAAGATAGAAAAAAAAAAAATACTTTGCGGTCTACGGACTCAGATTAATTGAATTTGGTTTTAATTATTTTAAATTGTTTAAATCATAATAAAACTAATGCAAGTTACATTGCTTTGCTAATATACGTTCATTATGTGAAATCATGTATGCATTACTTACAATTCTTTTTGCGTTAAAGTACGAAATAAATTACTTATCACATCGTATTGGATTTAATTATATGAATTTCATTAAATTATTTATGACTAAAAATGTTATATTTTTCTTGTTGGGCAGTTTGCATTATTATCCTATTAAGACTAAAAACAGCAATAAATTTGTACCATTTCTTAAATTGATTCACTCGGTATTTTTTAATATATATATATATATACACACACAGGGTGATCAATTTGAAAGAGTACCGTTGGTTTTCATTATTACCCTTAAATTTGATAGATGTGGCAACTATTGTAACACTGAAGTATAATTGTTTGAACCTTGTTTAAGTGTGGGAGGCAATTTCCAACAGTGTTGGTCTGTTGCAACTTTATTTGTGAGGTAAAACAGAAATAGAGGTGCACAAAGTTAATTAATCCTGTGATAATTTTATTTTTGAAAAACATAATTTAATTCGAATTTTGTACATTATTATTCCTCACAGAAAATGTTGGAAATGTTCGCCATCATTTTGAATGCAAACATGAACACGTCGAACCAAGTACTTTGACACACTTCGCAGCATTGTTGGTGTTATTGACGAGATTTCTTCAGTTATGATTGGTTTTAATTCATCGATATTGATTTCTCTAAAGAACCGTATCTTTGAAATAAACCCGAAAAAATAAATAAATAAATAAAAAATCTAACGGGGTAATAATGATAATGTAAAAAAATTGTGTTAAATTATGTTTTTCAAAAATAAAATTATCACCGGATTAAGTAACATTGTGCGTCTCCATTTCTGTTTTATTTCACAAATAAAGTTGCAACAGTCCAACAGTGTTGGAAATTGTCTCCCACACTTAACCCTTTGGGTACATTTGACGAGTGAGACTCGTCATCTGCTTACTTGGGCGAAGTTACGCTGGACGAGTCTGCCTCGTCATCTGAATTTAAGAAGTAGGCGTTGATGTTTGCGTTACCCCCGGCAGTGGGCGGGGATTGACATACCGACCGGCGTCTGAGAGTGTTGTACTAGAAGTGACGCAACCAATTTTGAAAAAAAGGCTACACACTATACATAGACAATTTGTATTCGTCTCCACTATTATATTTAAAATTACTAGAACAAGATACAAATGTACACTACTGGCCATTAAAATTGCTACACCAAGAAGGAATAATAATAACGGAATGAAATTTGTTGGACACATACATTATAGTAGGAAGAACAAATGATTAAAATATCAGGAAATTTGGAGTAATATGTACTGAGAAAACAGTACATAAAGCAGCGACCCCTGTGAGTTATTTCTGATGAGTTAAGGCCCGCCCCTCTGCCCTGTATTCGAGGCCTCCGTAGCGCAAAATTTAAGCAAGATAATGCACGACCGCAAGTTCTTTGTATTGTCCGGACCTTCTTTGATACAGAATGTGTTCGACTGTTGCTCTGGCCAGCGCGTTCTTCTGATATCGCACCAATGAAAATGACTGTTTAATCGTTGAAAAGCGACTGGCCCCCCACCACTCACCAGTAACTTCAATCGATGAATTGTGGTATCGTGTTAAAACTTCATGAAGTGCTCTATCCGTACATGTCATCCAATCGCTGTTCAATTCAATGCCTAGGCAGATATGTGCTGTTATTGCTCACAGAGGTCGCTGCTTTATGTACTGTTTTCTCAGTACATATTACTCTAAATTTTCTGAAATTTTAATCAATTGTTCTTCCTAC
The DNA here is from genome assembly GCA_963930645.1 of Salticus scenicus. NCBI lineage: Eukaryota > Metazoa > Arthropoda > Arachnida > Araneae > Salticidae > Salticus > Salticus scenicus. The sequence continues at coordinate 81,962,295 of OZ005659.1, read as the reverse complement.
TATAATGTATGTGTCCAACAAATTTCATTCCGTTATTATTATTCCTTCTTGGTGTAGCAATTTTAATGGCCAGTAGTATAGTTGGAACTGTGCGAAAGAACAGAAAACACATGCCAAAAGAGCTTGCTTCCTTCAAACTAAAAAAAGGAGAGGCCAAAATGTTATAATCCCACGGTTTGTTAGCACTAAGATGGAAAGATAAGAAAGATGTATACATGCTTAGCACAAAACATTCAAATATTGAATTCGTTGATACAGAGAAGCGAGAAAAGAATGATGGCAATTTTGACAAAATTATCAAACCATCATGTGTAATTGAATATAATACAGGTATGGGAGGCGTTGATATACAGGACAAATTGCTAGCGTGCTTTCCTGTTATGAGAAAATGCATGAAAGGTTATAAAAAAATGGCGTTTTATCTAAAAAACATGGCTATTTTCCATTTACATGTTCTACATAATAAAGTCAATTGTGAAACCAAAACAAGCATTTTCCAATTTCGTTTAGAAATCGCTGAAGAATTATTGGCGCAAGTGGTCCTGACAAATTATAATATCCGTGGGCGTCCTACAAGTAGCGATGCGCCACATTGTTTGCAAGCGAAAAATTGGGCACATTTTCCGGAGAATATTCCGGCAACAGAATTAAGAAACACTCTACAAAACGGTGTCACGTATGTTAAAAACATAAAATAAGAAAAGAAACCACTTGACAATGCAAACAATGCCAGGCACCTTTGCATTTACCGACATGTTTTGAAAAATGCCCCACGGTACAAAATTATTAGACTTTAAGTTGGTTCTTGCTCTATATAAATATTTCTATTTTGTTTCATTTATATATTTATTTATATTTTGTAACTAAAATGCTGTTCCAAAAATATATTTATAACACCAATATATGTATAATCGAGATAAAATGTACTACTTTTACATATAAATATTCCGTAGTATTGTTAGCCCCTCCTTCTTTTTCACACCAGTATCTTTTTAGAATACTTTTCTTCTTATTTCATCGTAATTGCATTTGGAGAATATTACTTTAAAAAATTACTAGTGTGAAAAAAAAGGCGGGACAAGCAACACAACGGAATATTAATCCATATATAGCGACAAATTAAATCCGTCCCATGGGCATAAAAATCTTCAAGTAATTCAGTACTCAAAGGGTTAAACAAAGTTCAAACAATTATATTTCAGTGTTAGAATAGTTGCCACATCCGCCAGATTTAAGGGTAATAAGAAAAACTAACGGGTACTAGAGGTGAGTTCGGGCTCTAATTTGGCAATCCGAGCCCGCCCGGGCCCGAAACATTTTTGAACTGAGCTCGCCCGACCCCGTCTGAGCCCGATATTGAAAGTGGTACGCTATGCAACGCATACAAAATAGTAAAATTAAATACCTTTTTCATTTTCAAATTAATTTTCTTATTACCAATCCTCAATTTAAATAACTATAAATGTTATTATAACAATTTATAAGGTCTGTGTCTCTGTATACATGTATATATTTATATAATATATATTCATAGTGCAGCCCATTGTTTATAACGCCCTATCGGGGGACGAAATATTTATCCGAATGAGTGAGACAATGAGGCCCAATATAACGAAGGAGGAAGGTTTACTGTATAACACTATGACATAATATGCGTCCCGTTGAAAAAAAAAGTTCTATTTAGAAAAAGGAAAGTCAAAGCTAATAAGGTTTGCAAGATTATTTTGTGATTTATAACCTATCATGACTATTATGACATTACTAAAGGTGCTCTCAAAATGAATAAAACTTCTTTTTTTTCTTTCTTTCTTTTTCTTTTCTTTCTTTCTTTTTTTTTTTTTTTTACATTTTCCAGTTAGTGAAGAATAAAATAAACGGAACTTTTAGCTTGAATTCGAGCCCGCCCGGAGCCCGAAGACTTGCGTAAGATTTGAGCCCGATCGGGCTCGGGCTCGGTCTCTGTCTCGGGCTTACGGGCTCGGGCTGAGCCCGTCTCATCTCTAACGGGTACTCTTTTAAACTGATCACCCTGTATATATATACTATTGACGTGCTGATATTTTCATTACAGTGCAATCAGAATCAGATAAGTGTAAAAGAGGTTTGGCACTTACCTTAGTTTTTATTCAATAGGGTTGAATCGCTGTGTAGCAAAAATTCAGTCCACCTTCCGTATCTCCATTCAGTTAATTAAGTTCCGTTCTCCATTCAGCTAATATTCCATACAGATAATTAAGGAAGTAATTCATATAGATGTTATTTAAGTGTAAATAGATTATTTAGGTCTCGTATGCTTTATATTAATTTAAGAAATGTAGTTTGTGATTTGATTTGATATAATTAGTATTCTATTTAAAGAGTGTGAAAAACATTTATTTGTGAGTCAAAAGGAGACGCATATTTCTTTAACAGGATCTACATTGCAATTTGACGAAATTACAAAAACACTGGAAAAAGAAAACAGAAAAAACATTAGATGAATATGACTATCGTAACAAAATTTAATCGGCCATTGAACGGCCTCTTATCGTCGACCAAGGAACTTGTAAATGGCCGATACTCGAAATCGAATCAAGAGCGATGAATCTCATCGGGAGTTGTTAACCTAATACGTCTCTTCCTGAATAGCTGAATCCGATGATTGGAACCCGATGAATTTTAGAAGCTGATCCGATGAAAATCCAATGAAAATATACGATTTCTATCAAATTTTCACGTGATTTGTCATCGGTTCGATATCTTTTTTCTGGGAATTTTTTCTCATCGAAAACCAATCTCAGATACTGCTCGAAATGATATATCCTTGTTATTACTCGAGCAAATTTCGAGGAATCGATGAAAGACCGAGCAAAATACGATGGATCAATGCTGCTAGGGGAGCAATTCAAATAAAACAAATAATAGGTTATTATATATATTAAATATTCTAAAAAAAAAACATTATTGAGTAGTTTATATCAGTTCGCAGTCTATCGAAATAGATTTAAGTATTATTTATGGCGAGATAGTGTGATAACCCAGCTAAAAAAAAATCTTAAAAAAAAAAAAAAACCTATAAAAAATTAAGAAAAACTGCAGATAATGTAAAGGTATTTGGAAAAATTCCAGCTTAAAAAGTCTTTAAAAAAAAAAAATCTATACAAATGAAGAAAAACTTCAGTTTAAAATGAAGTTTAAGGAGAAAAACGTTTATGGAGGGGGAATACCTGCAAATATTTTACTGTTCGAAACACCTTCAGTCTATCTACAGTTTAATTGCAGTTTTCTGCAGTTTCTTTTTTTTTTTTTTTATAGTTTTTTAGAAGACTTTTTTAAGCTGGGATTGTTCCAAATACCTTCACATTATCTGCAGTTTTTCTTCATTTTTTATAGTTTTTTTTTTTTTTTTTTACTTTTTTTAGCTGGGAAGTTCTCTATAAACGCATAGTTTGTGTCTTTGAGTAATAAACGATTTGTTTTTCAAGATACGGAAGTAGAATGGCAGTATTAGTTTGTTAACAGACGTTGATTATGTTTTCATCAATAAGAAGATGAGTAACTCGACAGATTGAATTTTCTAATTTTGTCATTTCAACATCTTTTTTTATAATAATTTTGCTATAGAATGGTACACAAATTAGAAAAACATTGGAAACATTACTGTCCATTGTGTAAATACTTGAAGAGAAATATTCAAATACATATTATACTTTTGATTATTTACTGAATTATTCGATGGTTCAAAGTAATTTAAACGTCTGATAACTACTAATTGTTCCAAAAATCGAGTAGAGCCATTCTCCATTTTTTTGCACACTTACAGTTAATTTGGTCTGTTGTTTGTTTATTTATGTATTATTTATGTTTGTTTATTTATTTATTCTCCAATCTAAAAGTTGAATTTTCTTCCACTTTCTTTCATTTGACTGAGTTTATATTTTGCATACGCTCATAATTCCGATTTATTTACTTATTACTTTTTTTTTTCTTCAGATTATTTTACTTTACGCCTAAAAAGCAGTCATCAATGTTATTACATATCTAATATTAAAAGACGTTATAGGCAAGTTGACAATCTAACTGAGTAATCTATTGTAATTTCTAATTGTTATTATTTATATTGTAATATTGAAATTGACCATGTTACGATAGCAATTTTTCTTTCTCATTGTTAATAATGATTGTTAGTAAAAATAACTCTAGTTAGTTAAATCACAAACTCTTAAAAAAAAAAAAAAAAAAAAACTTTAATTTTTGTAATATTTAATTTTGTTTAATCAGTTTAGTGATTAAATTATCAACAGTTCTAATAATGTTCAAAGATGCATTTATAAAGATGCATATATAAAAAAGCAATTAATTTTTTTATTTGCATTTTCTTTCTTTTCTTTCTTTCTTTCTTTCTTTTTTTCCTTTTTTTTTTTTTTGTGAATTTTTATTGTTGCCAAAACTAAAATTTTATCCAAATGTAATTGCTATTAAGGTTGTTTCACTTACATGTTTTACATTTTAAACAATTTTTAAAATACTAGGGGACTCTGACCCTGCTCGCTCCGCTCCCCAGCTTCCGAAGAAGACTTTGCTTCCCCCCGAATCGCGATGTTTATTAATCCGTACGGGTTCTATTCGCCTGTTCCCTTTTTTGCCTTTCACTGAATGGAAATATTTGTAGAAACCAACACAAGACAAAAGCAGGACAATATTATAAAGATTCCCATATTCAATGTCAAATTGAGCCCACCAGCGGCCGAGCGGTTCTGCGCTGAAATTTGGTAGACGTGAAGTGCAGGGCTCAATCCATGGTTGCGCTCATCTGTCTAGCCATTCGGAGTCTTCCTTGGTTTTCTCCGTAACTTGCGTAAATACGTTTTAGGACTCCTTATAAAGACCCCACCCAACGGAGGGCACGCCCCTTCAGGCCTAGGACCCCTGTACAGTTAATTGGCCTTAATCCCCACAACAAGCAACTCAATCTCTCTCTCTCTCTCTTTTTAATGGAAATAAATTCATATCTAGACTATTTTGCATTACAGCTTTAGTATATGGCGTCCTTGGCGACTTTAAATTTTTGTCACTATTTGGCAATGAATTTTTTGTATAATTGCTTGTTAAAAAAATAAATAAAAAAAATAAAAAAATCTAGTACTTATTTTTTCTAAATGCCTATACATTTTATTGTTGAATTTTTTAGTTAATTCAGGGCAGTATATAATAATCTATATGGATTTCTAATGTACAGTTAGGTAATAATATCACACATTTGAAAATACCAGAAAAAAAAATTATTATTATTATTATTTGGAAAAAAAAAGAAAGAAAGAAAGAAAGAAAGAAAGAAATCTGTAGCTTCAATTTGTAATCCTTTCCTGCCTACAGTTTGAAATAACGAAGGTAAAAAATACACTTGATTCTCTATAAGAGTTTTAAGTGAAGAATGTTTTTCTTGCCATACTTAGAAATGTTTAATATATTCCAGAATTGTTTAATTCTGCAACGTTAAAAAAATATCAATGTGAAATTAGATGATTATGTCATTAATAAAAGAGTATGAATTTCAATCTAAAATATTTTTTTATGCCAAAATATATACGAAGTATTTTATTTTATTTATTTATTTATTTATTTATTTTTTTTTTTTTTAAAGATAAATATTCTTTAAAGACGAGAAGAAATGCAGTCAATTATAAAGATATTTAATTTTTTTTTTTTTTTTTTTTTTTCGTTTTCAAAATATGTAGGTATTAGAAAAATCTCAAGAAACAGTTTAATATAATTTTTTTAGATAAAATTCCCTGAGTATAAGTAAATCATTCTCTAAATTTCCCAATGTATGACATTCCTGCGAAATAGTGCTATCAGTGCTTACAAGGATGATAATTTAAAAAAAGAATAAATAGTTTGAATCATAACCAATGTTATTTTGGATATCAAATTTCCACGCCTAACAGTTACTTTTCAAAAAACTTGATATAATATAGATGTAAATATAAAAAATATCACCAAATTAAAAACTTGCCTATAATGGTTAACCAAGGGAAATATATATATATATATAAAATGATAAACATTACAAGAAATTGTTAGTAAAAGATGTCATTTTCTAAAGGTAGAAAAAAGGCATCTATAGACGATTTATTACAATTCTAAATTCATTTTTTTAATTGAAAGTATCTAAGATAACGATAAATAGTTAGGATTTTTCTTAAAACTTTATGCTTGAAGTGTGTTATGTATATGTAGTACAACATTTTCTTTAGTTCATATATTCAAATTTATGAAAATAGCACTTATGTTCACCTGTTCACCGGTATACAAAAGATACACCGATATATAATTGTAATACAATTTTTAAGCGAATCTAGATATATCTATATTACAATAACGTATGTGGTATAGAAATCGGTATTATTTTGTAAGATAAGGAATGACAACGGCATCTGCCAGAAATATTTATGCAAGCGCCATGTTAGGCTTAATGATAGTCGTGTAATTGAGAGCTATAGAATGAAACACTAAATATAGGCATTTGTTTTTTAAAATACTGAAATTCTTACTCCTACTTTTAGCTACGTTTTCATATATAAATTAAATACAGCTTTAAATTAAACGTGAAAATACACGACGGTACTTGGCCATAGAGTTCACATAACTCCATAGATATAGTAATATATATAGATCTATCATCCCCATGTTATCGTACAAAGATTTTTGATGCCGAAAAAAAAAAAAAAAAAAAAAGCTTTGGAAAAGAAAAAAAAAAAAAAAGAAAAGTGAATTTGAAACTGTATCTAGAGTTTTTCATTCACCTTTAGTAAATAAATTATTCATAAATTTTATTTGCTAAAATATTCGTGTGTATTCCCGTGTGTATTCACTCGGGGAAAGACGGCCATATTTTGGTAAAATCGCCGTCTTTTCCCAAGTGAAATGGAATCATTTCTCCCCAATGATCAATCTATATATTGTTACTATATCTATGCATAACTCTCGCTTAAAAATCAAATAAAAGTGAATTGCAGAAAAAAAAAAAATCTGACTAAGTGAATAAAATCGAATTGCGATTTTCAGAAAAATTTTAAAACATGTAATTCGATAAAGTTGAAATTTAAAAATATTTATGCGAAAAATAGTAGAAGAACGCAGCAATAAAATAATTAGAATCGAAACAGAATTCGAAATCGATAGCATTCATGCCAAATTGTACTTTGCAGTAAAAGTTTAAGATGCTATAGCTAAATATGAAATTTGGAAATTAAAGGAACCTAAATCGTAAGGTTCCAGTTAAAAATGATCTAAATATTTTATCATTTCAAAAATTACAATAAATAAAGAAAGAAAGAAAGAAAAGAAAAGAAAAAGAAAAATAAATAAAAGAAAATAAAAATGAAAATAAATAAAGAAATAAATAAAAGAAATAAAGTACGAAAATTTCTCACGAGTTTTCTACGATATATAAATTACTGGTAGGTGATGTTTAATTTAACTTTCGAAAAATTTTATATTAATTGTGAAATTGAAATACGTATTGTAAAATGAAATAAAATAAATAATAGTAATAAAAATAAAAATGAATAAATAAATAAAAATAATGTAAGTCTGTCCAGTTTAATATCATATACACTATTACAAAATAAATAAATAAATAAATAATAAATAAATAAATAAAATGCTACATTCAGATTGCTCTTTGTTATATTCTGGCACATTCAGCGAAATTTCCAATAACATAAGCCCTTTGTGTAAATGGAAAATTGCAATTTTACTTCACACTCAGTTTATTTGCTTTGGTGCAATGCGAAAAATCCCAAAAGCAAATCAACTCTTCGTCATATATTTCTTCAATTTCACTGAGTGGAACATAAAATACCGCGACAAAAAGCAATATATATTTCGTTTCATTTCTTTCTCTATTTTTCAATAGAAAGTTCTTTTATTTATTTATTTATTTTTTTTTCGTAAAAATGATCGCCGGTTTCAGAATTTTGAAAATTAAATTAACCACATTTATTTGCTTTTATTTATTTATTTATTGGGTTTTCTTACAATTTAATTTATTAATTTATATAACGTATAATATTAGTAGTGGTTTTATTTTCAATTTTTCATTTAAAATAAATATACAAATGAATGAAAATATTTATATTAATATTTTGCAAAGGTAATTTTCAAAATCTTTCATAAAAATTATTAAATTTACCATCCAAGTAAATGTTATTAAACCAATACTTTATCTTATAACTATATTATGTCATTTTGAACACCAATTATTAAATCGGTAGAACCTAAAAGAAATTAAATTTATTTAATTATATTTATTATTTTATAAATGTAGTAAAAAATTATTTTCAGTTGTCAGAGTGTAATTTCATTTTTGTATAAATTTTTTTGTTGTACATTGCTCTTCTAAAATTTTATACAAATAGGTTAATATTTAAATGTACAAATTTTAAATGTATAAATGATAAAACGATATGTTGAAAAATATATTCCAAATAATTCCAATAATATCACATTGTTATGTCTGTAATTTAATATTGTGGGTGTTATTATTATTATTATTTAAGCATGGTTTTAACTTATAGGTATATATTTGAAGCCAACTAAAAAACTCGCTTTCCTGCTTTTTGACTAATTAATATTCAACATGTAATCTTAATAATAAAAGCCTAAGTTTCCTGGAGGTAACACCGAAACTAATGTCATAGCGACAAAAAATAATTGAAATAAAGAAAATATATTTTTATCTTTGCTTTGGGAGAATGAATAAAACAACTGAAGAAGGATGATTTAGCAGAAGAAAATGAAGTCTCAATGGCAAATATGGCTTCTCTCGCTTTATTTATACAACAATTAATTACTTAATGTTCGGAGATTTGAATGGAATCACTCCAGATTTTTTTCTTTTTATTAATCTGTCAACATGAATTATAATCAATATGTTTCTGCATCCACTGAAAAAATTATTTTCTTTTAATGTTGAAGTTGTTTTATAATCTACATGTGCTGCATGCATTTTATTTATTATTTCATGATCAAAACTGAAAATTCATTTCTTGTCATTTCATACATGCACTAACTTCTATCAACCTATACAGGGTGTCCCAAATCTCGTCAATAGCACCAACAATGCTGCGTAGTGTGTCAAAAACCTGGTTCGACGTGTTCATGTTTGCATTCTAAATGGTGGCGAACATTTTCAACATTTTCTGCAAGAAATGATAATGTAAAAAACTTGAATTAAATTATGTTTTTCAAAAATAAAATTAGCACAGGATTTAGTAACACTGTGCGTCTCCATTTCTGTTTTAGCTCACAAATAAAGTTGTAACAGTACAACAGTGTTAGAAATTATCTCCCACACTTAAACAAGGTTCAAACAATTGTACTGCAGTGTTAGAATAGTTGCCACATCAGTCAGATTTAAGGGAAATAAAAAAAACCAACAGGTACTTTTTTAAACTGATCACCCTCTATATGCGAGCAACCATGAAAGATGTATATCTATTTACCATTGTGATGATGTTTTTAATAAAACAAAACACTCCTTTATTTTATTTTTATTTTTATTATTATTATTATTATTATTTTTAAAAAACCTCATCTTTAAAGATTTGTATCATTCCTTAAACTACGAGATATTTTTAAGCACATTTCTTTTATCAACTAAGATATTTTTTCGAACACGAAGATTCCATGAAATCCCTGAAGCTTTAAATTCTTTTGGGAGAAAAAAAAAATGGTATGCAAAAATTTTTTATTCCCAAGAAAAATATTTGGAAAAAAAAAAAAAAAAGGCTAATGATTACACTACTTTCCTATGTAATTTTTTTATACCCTGGAGTAAGAGTCTGACTTTTTTTGAGATTTGAATTTTCTCTTCGATTAGACAGAATAGAATGTAATATAATAAGCGTGGGAGAAAATTTAAAAACTTTAATGTAAAGTTCGAAATCCATTCATTTTAGTAATAATTTTTTTTACAGCACTTTTTCCTTTTTTTTTTTTTTTTTTTTTTTTTAAACTTTCGAGGCTTCTTTATGAGATTTTAAAGAAATAAAGAATGTTTTATTAATATAAATAATTCTTCAGTAAATTATATTTTTGATATAAACGTGTCAGATATGAAAATCAATATCCATAAATAAAAACGATATCAATGTAACATAATATTCAGCATTATTTTCAGGGGCATAAGAGATTTTTATTTACCTATAAATTCTGAGCTAAATTTTTACAGTTCAGTTAAATATGCCCTTTTATTTATCAAATAGAGAAGGCGAAAAAATAAAAAAATAAAAATAAATAAATAAAAAAAATAAATAGACAATCGAATATATAAATGTTACAAAGTAAAAAAAATAAAAAATAAATAATAATAATAATAAAAATAAATAGATAAAAATCTTGCAATAATACAATCTAAAATCAAACAACGTGAAAGTATTTGCATCAAATGTGATTCATCAATACATCGACAGTCAGAGTTTAACAAGAATTATCCATATTTTCTACATGAGCTGGATAGTACGATAATTATTAAAAAAGTTTCCACTAATATAACATATATATTTTTATAATATGTTATATTAATTTTTTTTTTATTGTATAATTATAATTATATATATATATTTTTTTGCTTTCTCTTACAGACTTTCTCTTTATATATATGTTAGAGAAATTATTGGTTTTGAGTCAAATTTTCGAAATTGAGTTTTTGTTATATTTACACGTTTTGAGATCCATTAAATCCGAAAATAATGTTTTTAACGGTTGGTCAATGTGTGTGTCTTTTATCAGCATACCTCAAGAACAAATAACAGTAGATAGTTAAAGCTCCGTATTCTAAATATATATCATACAGGGATGCTACACTAAACTTTGTATTGAAATCAAGCAAATGGTTTGTGTACAGGGACACCCAAGAGAATTCAAATACATTACGTCTATGGGAGAAATTGCAGGTAAGTAGAATTTAACATCTAAAGGCTGCACTAAACCAATTGAAATGAATATATGGTTTTTATATGCGTAAAAACATGTTTCATATAGAATATCGTATGGAAATCTTTCACCGCTCGTTTACAGGGCGACAAAAAAGAACTAGGTTACAGTGGGACAATAACTGAAAATTGACCGAAGTGTTTCAGGTTGTGCTGTGTATTATTAATGAAGTATTATATTTATGTGCACAATGGGGTGTGTACACAACCTTCAGAAGATATACAGGACTGCCAATATTTAAGTGATAACGTTCTTTTTTATTGCTAGTGGAAGAGCTTTACTATAATATTTTACCATGTCCAGGAAAGCTGCCCAGGAAATGAAATTAATTCCTTATAGCCATATAGTAAATAATGTATTTTTTTTAAACTAAATATTCATCGCTTTATTTTTTGTATATTTAAATGTTTTGGGACTTCCTAAATACCAAAGTCAAGTTTTTAACATTTGATCTTTGTCTGAGTTCCTTAGAGTTAATTAAAAACAAATAATTTCAGGTGATCCAAGTGTTGTATCATAAAGTTAATATAAGTTTGTTACTAGAAAAATTTGATCAGGATTGATGTTTCAAGGAATATTGCGTGTGAAAGTTGTCTGAATAATTTTAAATGAACTTTTGAACTAATTTTCTATATAAATGTAGGTATAATAATGAAACGAAGGGTTTGGGGACCGGCAGTTCCCCTCACATGGAATTATTTGACAAATAAAGCTGTTACGAAGCTCAATTTGGATTGTTTTAACTTAGGTTTACAAAACAGTACTCGTTATCTTACCCCTTAATATCCAATTTGTATTTATAGTATTAAATTTCAGGGTAAGTCGTGTGAGTGGCACACCCGATTATTTTTTAAGTATTAATATTTTATTTTTTAAGCAAATGATAATTTAAATATTTCTTTATTAAGCAGAATTCGATTTTATACCTGAGACTTATTTTTGAATATTCTTTACATATTTCTGAACTTTTAAATTATCTAACAAATTGTTACTTAATTTTCAAATTTTTTCTACCACAAATAATAAAGACGCTATTTCTTGTTTCTGTGATTTTCCAGTTCAGATCCCAAAAAGTAAATAAACTTTAAAATATTCTTATATTCTTATATTCTGTTTTAAAGTGTTTTATATTAACTGATTAAAAAAACTATACTTTGGTTAATTTTTAGAAATAGTAAAAAATGCAAAACGAAAACAAAAAAAATACATAAAAAAAAACAATCTCATCTTTTGCTATTTCAAGGCGTAAACCTCTTGTGATTCATGAAAAATAACAGTACTGTAATAACCCATCTCTTATATTGTTTTCATTTTATAAAAGGTTTCTGAAAAATTTCATTCTCTGAAAGGGAATTCCCTCGCGAATGAAAGCCATTTTGTCCATTTTCCATCTATTCTTCCATATATTTTTGGAACTATGACAATAAATTTGATAACACAATATAATAATAAGTAGTTTCATGTCACAATGTGAATCAAGATATCAGGTGAAAACATGTTATTTATCCTTAAATAAAAGATGGATATTTTAAAGCTATCAGAATTTATTTTTTCCAAAAAATATTATTTTATCAGTTTGATATGAAAAGTTTTCTTTTTATTAACTCCTGAACATATGCTATATAAGGAAAATATTGTAATCATGAAAAAATTTGGCTATGCTATTTTGGTGTATCTATACCTTTTGAAGTTTCTTGAATTATATTTGGTTATTGTTACGATGATGTGTATTTGTGCATATGGGCGTACCTGTATATATTTAGCGGTAGAACACACGGTAACATCTGTAGACTACATTCGGCTGAGCTCATAGTTGGTAGATATTTTATAGGTCACCGTCGAAATACCTGGGCAGATTTTGATGAGTGTATGACTTTTAGCTGTTTTACAAGTACACAAAGAAAAGCTATTTATTATTATGGCTTATGGACTTGAATTATATAAAGTGCGATAGCATCTAAATTTCTCATATGATTGAGCTAAAAATTGATAGGTACAGTCGGTAACAAAAGTCTCCGAACACTAGCAAAAATTCCTATATAAAAAAAGTACACTTAATACAGTTTTGTTAAATAAATCCTTGTCGAATCCTGTTTCTAGACTAACTAAGAATATAGGATTCGACAAGGATTTATTTAACAAAACTGTATTAAGCGTACTTTTTTACATAGAAATTTTTGCTAGTGTTCGGAGACTTTTGTTACCGACTGTATGTTATAAGTCAATATCAGACGATTTTATTCACGGGTGTAGGACTTCACGAATGTAGTTCTTTTACAAATTCAAAAAGATTTTTTTTTTTTAAATCATTATTACCTATGGACTCAAATTATTTGAGTGGCGCTAGCATCTAAACATATTATCCGATTAAGTCAAAAAATAGAGGTAAGAAGGTCAGCGAAAAATGTGTCGAAATGTGTCGCACGACTCTCATTTAATGAGTGTAAAAATTATGATTATTTTGCAGGGACACAAAGAGAAATTCTTCATAATTATAGCCCATGGGTTTAAATTATTTGAAAAGTGATAATGTCAAAATACCTGGTTTGGTTGATTTAAAAAATGGCAGGTATGTTACTGGTCATCGTTGTTCGATTTGTATATACATTAAGAGATATACATTTTGATGAGTATAGGACTTGTAGTTATTTCACAGGCACTCAAGGAAAAATCATTTATCATGACAGTCGATGGATTTACCTTATCTGAAGTATGCTAGCAAGTAAATTCTATATTCGATTATGATAAAATCAGGTAAGCATGTTATAAGCCTACATTGCAAGAACTATATAACATTTTATGAGTGCATGGCTTATAAGTTATATAAGAATAGGAAAAAATTCTTATGCTATTTGCAGTCTGTGTATTTAGATTGAATGAGTCTTTTTTAACGATGCACTACCTTTACATTAATAAACAGACACTTTCGATTTTAGACGTTTTGAAAAATTTCTCAAAAAAGTACTGGACGAAATCATCTTGAAACTTAAGGAATATAAAGATAAAAGGGATTATACTTCATATATTTCAGTGAAAGTTTTGCCCCGAAAATAAAAATGAGACCAATATATATATATATATATATATATATATATAAAATCCTTTTGATAGTAAAAGTAAAGAATGAGAACGAAGAATAGTTAGTCAAATAATTCAACAAAGAAACATACACAGGCCAAACAAAGTAACAATATTTCTTAAATTGATTTAATTATTAAGTTTAATAATAGTACTAACTTTAATTTATTAGACAACAATACCTGTTGAAAATTGAAATAGGACCGTGTAATTAGATTCTGAAGAAAAGAAGGTTGACTCTAGGATAATATTTTAAGGTGAAAAAAGAGAACAATGTAATGAAATGAATCTATTAATTTTGAGTTGAGCAAAAAAATTTTGGAACAAAAGAGAACAAGACTGAATTTTGGCTTGAAAGCCCAAAATGCTATAAGACGTTTTCAAGTGCTATCCTCATAGCACTGAGCAAAGACTTGTAGGTTTTCTGTAATTGATGTGCATGTTAGCAAAATATCAATTGATAGCACGAACCTACAATAAAAAAGAACCCTGAAATGAATTAAATGAAACTAGTATCGCCCAGTGGTCGAAACTCGACCATATTTTTTGCAAAGCGAGGCAAAGCAAAGTTATTGCCTTGTCCTAAACGGAATGCAATTGCAACACAGCTGTGGTAATTGTTTGCCGATATTCACTCTAACTGAATCAGCAGAGTTTTACTTAATATAACTATTTCTCTTTGTAGATGTTAGCCTTTCCTGAAATGAGAGAAAATCGCAACGCGAAAACGTCCCTTGTTGTGTGATACAGCCCAGAAGCTAATATATACCATGTCAAACCAAGGCCCAACCAAGTATAAAATTCTGTTAAATTAATTCGATTGGTTCATACAGTGTTTGAACAAAAAAAAAAAAAAAAAAAAAAAAAAAAAAAAAAGATATTTTTCAAAAATGGTCGAATTGAGTTCGGGAGATTTCAAAACGTGTAACTTTATCGAAAACCGAAAATCTAAAACTTTTCTGAATCTTATATTTTCTACTTATATATGCAGAGGAAAGAATAATAAATCCACTTTTTAAAAAATAAAAATAAGTAGTCAATTTCACTTAATTAAAATGCAAGGAAATCTCAAAACGTGTAAATTCATCGAAAACCGGAAATCAGAAGTTTTTGTGTATCTTCTACTTGCTTCTTCTACCCACAAAAGCTAGCAATAAAGACACTTTTTTAAAAAATAAGTAGCCAATTTCAGTCAATTGAAACGTAAAGAAAGCTCAAAACATGTAAATTCAGCAAAAAACGGAAATCGGAATTTTTTCCGTATCGTCTACTTATACATGCAGCAGTTAGTAACAAATCCATTTTCCTTTTATTTAGTATATTAGTTGAATATTTATTGTTAAAATAACACCCTTTGAAATGAAATGTTTATGTTTACATTCGAAACTGGAAGTTTGCCAGTTTTTTTTCTGGAGTTTTGTGATTTTAAATTAAAATTTTATCAATTTTACAGAAAAAAAAAACTCAATCAAACACATGTAGACAGTAACTTATATAGAACTATACCCAAATATCGGAATTAAAATCGGCAGTTAATTTCCGTTATTTTTTAATAATTTTTTACAAAAAATCCAATGGACAATTAACATAGAAAATATTTTTCATGGCTCCATGGACAGACAGTGACGTCATCACTTCGCTTGCGTATAGTGAGGCTACATTATACAAATTACTGTGTCTATGGTTTTATTTGAGCTTTATGAAATTGCCAGATTCAACAACTTTCTTCTTTTAGGTATTTTTTAATGTAAAGGAATACGTGTATAAAAGGAAAAAATGGGGGAAAATGCATAAAAAATAAATGTGTTTTTAAATACCTTCTTGACATCGTAAGAAAATAATATTTGTATTCGCACCTTCCGGCTAACCATACCTTTCGAATGATACCATTCTCAAATCTCTACTCCCATAATTAATATGTTAAAAAGGGACAACAAATTTTATGCTTGCCTATTAATATATAGATAATGACAAATTATTTTCCAGAAAAAGAAAAACAGAAAACTTTCCAGAAAAATAAAAACACATCATGAACCTTAATATATAATTGGATAATCCTGTAAAAAGTACTGCTTCATATGTCATCTGGCTGTACCATGTGATTATGAAGTTCCATCTTATTATCTCTATACATTTTTATGGTTGTTTGGTTGGATTTAACGTCGTACTAGTACTGCGCAATGGGTAATCAGCGACAGTCTAAGGATGGTCTGGAAGCATGCCATCACAATTACGATCCTCCAGGGAGGGGATGGCACGCCCGCTTCGGTGACACCCCAGAGATATAATTTGGATGGGAACATGGAGGACATTGTAGCCACAACAGATTTTACGTGCACCAGCTAGCACTCGTGCCTAATATGTTCGCCTGACAATGGGTCATGTGCTCTTTCGAACCGAAACAATTGTTGCGAGTTCATTGCATTTTATGGTGTTCATTCAAAGCTTTGTACTCACTACTTTAAAACGTCAGTTCTACGGTGCTTTCTTATTATTTTCATTATTAGTATATTTTTATTCTAGAAATAATATTGATATCATTTTCTCACAAATATTTACAAATAACTGGTAGGTTATGTTAAAATTTTCTTTCGCGGGATATTTTATTGATTGTGAAATTGAAATAAAGATGATAAAAATAAAATTAATATATGCCTATATTTAATACCATATACTATTACGAAGTTTAAAAAATGCATCATTCAGAATGTTATATAACATTTGCTATATTTTGGCGCATTCAGCGAAATTTCCAATAACGCAAGTCCTTCGTGTAAATGGAAAATCGCAATTTTACTTCACAGTCAGTTTATTTGCTTTGGTGAAATGCGAAAAATCCCAAAAGCAAATCAACTCTTCGTCATATATTTCTGCAATTTCACTGAGTGGAACATAAAATACCGCGACAAAAAGCAATATATATTACGTTTCTTTTCTTTCTTTTTTCCATTTTTCAATAGAAAGTTTTATTTTTTTGGAGGTAATACAGACAGTCGATTTTGGCATTTAAAATTTAAATAACAATTATTTAACTACTTTTAGTTTTTTAATTGGTGATTTTTCTTAAAAATTAGCTTATAGTTTTATATAAAGTTTAAATTATTTGCAACAGTATTAGTAGTGATTTTCTTTGTATTTTTCAATTTAAAAAGTATTTAAATAAACATTTTCAAATTAACATTTTGTACACAAGTTTTGAACACAATTTTTTAAGTAGGTAAGACCTAGATAAATTTAATTTTTTTTAAATTACATTTAATTTATGAAAAGTGTTAACTTTAAATTAATTTTAATTTTCATATAGCTAAAATATTTTCCAAGTTTAAATCAACACTTCCACTCGATTTCTCTGAAGCCTTTTGCATCTATAAGAATCTTAGAAACATTATTATTTGTACCTCTTTTATCTGATTGTACAACCTCTGACAATAAAGTTCGGTGAATGAAGTCAGAACGACCGATCTGGCTACATTGGCAAAACAAAACGCTGTACGTAGCGGCAGGTGTTGACCATCTGTACCCATCGTTGTTCAGTTGAGCGTCGTTTGTGTTCCGTGTAAGACTTGTTTTACAAAGTGTTTGTTCAGTGCGTTGGTTCTTAACTGAGAACAGGAAAATGAACGAACAAAAGATCAATTTAAAGTTTTGTTTTAAGCTTGACAACACACCGAAAGAAACTCATGCGACACTGGTACGTGTTTATGAAGATCAAGCACTGTACATGAAGTGTGTGTACGAGTGTTTAGCCCGTTTTCAAGAAGGCCAGGAAAGTGTTTCTGACAACCCCGTAGCGGAAGACCGGCGACCTCTATCAGTGACGAAAACATTGAGAAAGTGAGGAAATTAATCACGAAATATCGTCTATTGACTGTGCGCATAATAGCTGATGAACTACAGATTAACCGTGAATCCGTGCGACAAATCTTTACCCAGAATTTAGGGATGAGAAAAACGTGTCATCGTCTTGTGCCACATCACTTGACTGACGATCAGAAATGGGCACGTTTAGAGGGTGGTGCAAATTGAACATCCACCATACTCGCCAGATCTCAATCCTCCAGACTTTTTCCTATTCCCACGACTCAAACTCGCTTTGAAAGGAAAGAGATTTGACAATATTCCTGACATCCAACGAAACGTGACGAAGCTTTTGAATACCATCCCAAAAGAAGACTTCTTGCAAAGTTTCCAGTACATGTATAGCAGATCTCAGCGGTGCATAGTTATGGGAGGTGACTATTTCGAAGGACAGTAAGGTAACTTTCGTTAGTATTTCATCTATGTTAATGTTACAGGACTATTCACAGAACTTTATTGTTAGAGGTTGTATTAAGTTTTACATTTAATCCATATTTTCTAAATTTTTTCTATATTTTTCACATCTACCATTTTTTAATTTCCGATTGGCTAATCCCTCAAATTCTGCCGAAAATTATTTTTGATTGCTACCAAAACAGCTGTCTGCAACTGAATTTTGACGTTGGCTTTTTTTTTTTTTTTTTTTTTCTTTGAGTAGAAAAATTTTCTTGTGGTTATTTCGTACTGCATTATTATATATATGTTTGATTTTTCTTGGAAAAAAAAAATGCTTTTAATTTCACAAGTTTATTTGACGTTGATCAAAAAGCATTGTTGTTTTTTTGACTACATAAATATAATAATAATAATAATAATATCAATAAAAATTGGCAGTAAAATAAATCTTGTAATGTGAATCAAAAATTTAGCAAATAGGTTTTACTGACGATGTAGATTTTCCGTTTACGTAATTTTATTATGTAATCAAAATTACGTGATCAAAACGTAATACGTAATCAAAATTACGTAATTTTTATTTACGTAATTAAAAAAAAAAAAAAAAAAAAAAAAAAAAACTATTACGAGGTGAGACTTTCTTTTATGTAATTTTACACAAAATTCTTGCAATATATATATATATAATATATATTTTATGAAATTATTTTCCATTATAAATACAGACGATTTTTATCTGACAGAAATATATCCCTAAAAGCCGAAAGAAAGTCAATTTCTTGCCAATATCAAAATTTATTTTGTTAAAAATAAATAAATAAATGAATGAATAAAATAAAATAAAAGATAAAATAAAATAAAATAAATAAATTGATGACTTTGTTTTAAATTATCACAGATCTATGGTTCCACCATTCATTTTAAAGTTATTGACGAAATCTTTCGAAAGACGCCCATGTTGAAAACTTATACCCCCGGAGGAAAAACAATGCTGTTACATGCACAAACTTTTCCCCCAAGATTACTACTACTATTGTCAATAATTCATGTTAATTTTACAACCACACGTTAAAAATAACTCTCTTTATGTACATCTATACGAAATTTTGCCCTATACTGTCATGTTAAAAATTTTGAAAAAAAGAAATCACAGCGCCACCTGTTAAGTGATTGATCTCCAAATCTAAATTGCACCAGTTTATGCTAGGATACAACTAAATACCAAGTTTGGTTAAATTTCGTTCGTTTGTTCGCGAGATACAGCGTCTAAAAAATTCGTGATACACAGACAGACAGAAAGACATTTTCTGAAAACAATCGAACCGTGTTCAAGACACCCCAAAACGTATAAATCCATCGAAAACTGGAATTCGAAAATTTTTACGAACCCAATACTTTCTCTATATATAAATATAGAAGAAAGTAAAAAGAGATCCCTGCTTGAATTTATCTATACCTTTTCATTCACAATATTTAACGTTAATTTTTAAATGTACTGTTAAGAAAAAAAAAAAAAAAATGTATCTCTGATTAGAAGTGAAATATTTAAATTTGGCTGCAAGTTTAGAAATTTCAGTAACTACGTTAATAAGTCTTGTTGTCTCTTTCCTTTTGTCGTATTTTTATTTTAGCGTGCGAAACGAAAAATTCCTGCGTATTTTATTGTTTAGTTTGTACTCGTAATTCTTTGAACATTGGAAATTAAAATTATTTAAACTTTGTGTATATTTTTCTACTAAAGTTCATCAATTGAAGAATTCTAGAAAGCAAAATGTAAAGCATATAATAAAAAATGTTAATGTGTTTTTTTTTCCCTTTTTTTTTCTTTACTTATCAAACTATTCTTAAAAAAAAAAAAAAAAAAAAAAAAAAATAGATAGTATTTTGCATGCGTCATTTGGTTAGTTCAGAATAGTTGATTGGCACCTTGAATAATTATATTCGATAAGTAATAATAATAATAATAATAATTATAATATAATTATAATAATAACAATAATGGTTATAATAACATTAGTGCATAACTCTCACAATATAAAAATCGAAAAATTCCAACAAATAATTATACGTATTTTTTTTGTTTTCCAGGGTATGTTTTGGGCATTTAGGAGTACTCGTATGTTATCAAATAAACAAGAAAATTTAATTAAAGAAAATGGAAGAGTGTATCCCCTAGGTTACATTTATATGATTGTAATTTCATGTTTTTCGGCAATTTGGACTAGATTACACAAAAGTATTCCAAGCAATTTTATGTGGATTGTGTGAATTGTTCTATGAGATACATTTCTATAAACCGCATTTTATTTATTTATTTATTGTACAAATTATAATGAAATTTATATTTATTATCCATATGCGTAAAAAAAATAAAAAAATAAAATAAATAAATGGTTTTCTATAGAATATAGTATACTTAGCATTAAGATTTACTAAACCATACAAAATATTTAGATACATTAAGAGCTACGAGAGAAAATTCCTGGAATTTCATTCTTGTTTTTATTAAATGGTTTTAACACTTTCTAACAATGCTTAAGAACGATTATGGTTTAAATTAGTCTATTTACTTGTCTTTCTGTCCGTTTGTCTGCCTCTAGCGTCGGTAAATAATATCAGAATTTCTTCGAAATTAGGTACGTTATTCAAGTTCAGTATGGCATGTTTACTATTTAAAATGGTAAAAGTAACACAACTGGTTTGTGTACAGGGATACGCAAAAGAATGCCAATCATTGTATTTTATGATTATTACTCTTTTAACACGTTGAGCACCACGCGAATTTTTAATAAAATCTGTTAAAATTCCTTAATGATATTATCCTGTAACAAATAAAAATTAAGTAAATTTTCAATAATTATTAGGTTGTAACATATGAAATGTCCGATTTCCATGGTCTACTTAAAGAAAGAATATATTTTTACAGAACAAACTTCATTAATCAAAATAGGAACCATTAGCTTCAATACACTTTTTTCCAACGAGAAACAAGTTTTTTTTATGCCGGTATCATAAAATGTAGTCGTCCTGGAGGCAGCAAATTCATTGAATGCCGCTTCAGCATCCTTTGGATTTCTGAAGCATTTGTCCTGCAAGAAGTTATCGAGATGTTTGAAAAAGTGAAAATGTGTAGGTGAGAGGTCAGGTGAATATGGTGGATGGTCTAAAACTTCATAGTTTAATATGTGCAGCTTCTGACGAGTGATCATTGAAACATGAGGTCTAGCGTTATCATGGAGAAGAATAGGGCCCTTCCTATTGACCAATGCCGGCTGTACGTTCCTGGTGCATTTCATCAATTTCTCTGCAATATTTCTCCGCTGTGATGGTTTCGCCTGGTTTTAGAAAGCTATGGTGAATTAAACCAGCTGAGGACCACCAACCACCAACCAGTCACCATAACCTTCTTTTGATGGAGTTTCGGCTTTGGGAAGTGTTGTGGAGCCTTGTCAGCATTCAGCCACTGCGCTGAACGTTTGCGATTGTCGTACAGAATCCACTTTTCGTCACAAGTTACAATTCGATTGAGAAAAGGATCATTTTGGTTGCGAAGAAGAAGGGCAGACGAGATTTCAAAATGTTTGCGCTTCTGATTCTCATTCAATTCATGCGGTACCCCTTTATCCAATTTTTTAACTTTGCCAATCAATTTTAGATGACGTGAAATGGTTGTAGGAGATACACCTAGTTCTCCATAATCTCTAACAGTATTGCCTGGGTTTTTTTCAACTATTGCTCGTAAAACTTCATTGTCCACAACGGTCTCTGGTCTGTCCCGGTCTTCGTTTGTGAGACTCTCATCCCAGTTTCGAACTTTGCATACCAGCGTCGAATGGTACGTTCTTTTACAGAACCGTTTCCAAATGCAGCATTAATGTTTCGGGCAGCTGCTGCAGCATTATGCTTACTTTTCCACTCATACAAAAATAGCACTCTAAAATCCATCCTACGATTAAAGCTATAAACTTACCACCAAATCACAATATTTTCATTTGAAACACATCAGATGAAAAAGACAAGGTTTTAGCTTTAAAATGATACATAATTAACGACTGTATCAAAAAAGTTTATAAGGAACCAAATCTCAAAAATTTTACTGGTGAGAATCGGACATTTCATATGTTACAACCTGATACTTAAAACAAGCAATGTAATATTTTTAGTTTAGTATCATATTTTACACTGCCAACCACCGATGGTTGACGCGGCTTTATATCATATTTGACACTGTCAGCCACCAATGGCTGACATGGAGCTCAACGTGTTAAATCAAATTTAAATAACTTACTATTGTACAAATCATAATAAAATTGACGTTTATTGTTATTATGATAAAATATATGTTTTCTATATTATATAATACGTTCAGCGCTATAATTTATAGAGCTACACTTAAATATTCAGATACACTGAAGGCTCCAATTGGAAATTGCTGAAATTACGTTTCTATTTATTTTAAGTGCTTTTAACACATTGCAGCGATGTTCAAAAGTAATTATTAATTCACTTAGTCTATCTGTCGGTTCTTCTATCTGTCTGTTGAGTGACCAGGTAGTCAAAGTACAATAACAGTTGAAGTATACAACAAGTACGTTCAGTTGGATGGTGTTAATAATCTTTGCGAACGGCATGGTTTTTCTTTCTTGTTTATTATAAATTAAGTTATATTGGTGTTATTTTCGTAAAGCATTTTTTTTTTAAATTCTTGTTCTATAAAAAACAATCACACTGCAAAATTCGTTTAAATATTTACGTATATGTATGTGCATTTTTTATGTTTATTTAATTTTTTAAGACATCTTTACTTATATTTTTGATTTTTTTAGAAAGTATGTAGTAAATTTATTGTATCTTTCGTCAAGAAATTTCTCTGGCTTTCAAATAGAATGTCAGTCAAAAGTTAGTTATCTCTGAAACACACACATATATATAACCAAAAAGAAAATTGTTTTTGGATTCCAATGATATTGTGAATTTCAATGGTAACTGCATGTGCATAGGATCTTCTCAATTCCTGACAGAATTCTCATATTGAAAGAGATATTTGAAACACCAGGTGCATATAAGTTACTTTATAACTTTTATTTATTTATTTATTTTTTTTTTATAGAAAAAGTGTTCTAGACGAAGATGAAACTTTTGCAGTCTTTTGAGAAAAATTTCTTCTATATCGAAAACAAAGCAAACAATTCCTTTCCTCTACATGTTTTTCGCTTTTTTATTCTTTGTTTTTCTTTGAGAACGCATTCAATAATGAAATTTAAAAATTTTATTTAATTGCTACCAAATACGTGCACAAAGTATTCAACCATACGTCAGAATAAAAAAATTATTTGTCACTACAAACAACTTTCAATATTTTTTTTATCTTGACACTTACTCATACTCACATATGCTGATTTTCTAACTTGTAACACTTATATTTTTAGTTACGTTTTAATTTCTCATTTTAATTATAAGTTTCATTTAAATTCATGTGTTATTCAAACCTCTGAAAGTTATCGTCCTCGATGGTATACAATTAAAATATTATGTGTTATTTTTAAATTTTATTTTTTTATTACCACCTACGTGATTTTATTATCTCTGGTTATTTTAAAGTTTTAATATAAAGTGAGGATTCAAGATTTTTATTATATTCAAGTGTTTCTTTTTCAAGTTTTCTCTAACTCTAACTTGTGGATTTATAACTGTTATTGGAATTTTTATTATATTTGTACCATCATATACAGTAAAAGGCAAAAAAAGTCACACTTGGATGTTTTCATTTTCTCTTTCTGCAACCACCAATTTTATCGTTTAAAAAGCAAATTTTCGAACATATTTAATTACGTCATTCCCCCACCCCTCTCTGTTCGTTTTAGAATTGATCCAAGTGTTAAAAACAAATCGAATTATCAGGAAAATTGTAATTTTAGAAAGTATTAAAAAAAATGGCAAGCATGAGGCAATTAGCAATACCACAAAAAGTATTAACCTCAGAATGAAAATCAAAAAATATTTTAATACGCGAGATGGTAAAATAATTAAATGTCAACGAAGTAATTGTGAGATAGTTTTTAGCAAGAGATAAAAAATTGTTGGCTGTTTAAACTGGAAATTTGACTTTAGGTGCCCACGTTTCTCATTTAAGCGAAATGATCTAAAGTTAAAAAGCAAATATATTTTAAAATCTATTTGTATCATGTTCAAAACTTAGAAAAGATTAAAAAAAAAAAAAAAAAAGTATTTTGCAAAATAATTTTTTCAAAAATAGTGCAGCAACAATTAAGCAAAGCAGGTGAAAAAACAGAAGATATGCAAAACAAAAGTCATTATTAAGAAAAATGATTAAAAAACATAACTTCAGTTGGCCGAAAAATTAAAAATATTATCAGTTAATTATTGCGCTGAACTGATTTTCTCTGATGAGTCAAGTTTACTTTATTTCGAGCTAACAGGAACAAGCTAATAGAACAACGAAAAGGTGACCGACATAATGAAAATTGCACTCTTAAAACAGTGACACATTCTCCGTACAATATGGTACGGAGGCGCATAAAATTTTACGGAAACTGGCAAATTTTCATGCTCAAAAAATCAATTAACTCGAAATAGAGCATGGTCATTATAAAAGTGGCGCCTGGTCGACTATTTTGGAGGTATCTCAGACTTTTCCACAATCAGCATTTCAAGATGATAATGCACCTTGCTACACGGTATCTGTGGAACGTTTATTTGATTCAAATTGTTAACTATTAAAAAACTAATAGGTAATTAAGGCTTCATTTTTTAAATATTTTTTAAATATTTTAAAGTTCAAATTACTAAATTTACCTATTCACTCCGTTGAGCACCTATAATTATGAAGTAATAGTAACATTTTTTTCACTTTCAGTTTAATCTCATAAAGAACACCGAAGAATTTCTTCTTTACCAGACCTAGAAGTCCCTTTAATAGTCCTAATCTGAATCTGTTATAATTATGCCTTCAAAAATGACTTTATTAGAGATATTGTTATCGATCTTTTTAAATATAAAATTAAAATTTCAGATTTAACGGAAATAAAGTTGTCATCAAAAGAAGCTCCTACTGAAAACTTGGTTTTGAGTAATAAAGATAAAATTTTTGACTATATTAAAATTAATAAAATTATAGGAATTTGTAATGAATTTTTTTCCACTTAAAAACTCTTGTAATATCAGAATTGCTTACAGCTATAATATAAATTTAAAAAAGTTAATTTGCAATTATAATAAAGTTAGTAAAAATATTGATCTTATTAAAGGTAATGAGTGTTATTGTAATCAAGATTTCTATAAAGATTTTAAGGATTCCCATCATGAACATGCAATTACAGGTAATTTAGATATAATAGAAAATACTAAGCTAAGAAATCTTATGAATTTAGGTGCCAATTTCCGCTTAAATTTTAATTATACCAACAGAAAATTCATAGATATTATTGCAAAAGATTTAGATATTTTTATTTTAAAACTCTCTTACAAATATAGTTGGCCTATAAAAGATTTAAAATTATGGAAAAAGAGAATTGTGGAATATTTTGAAAGGGATTTAACATTTTATAGGAGTTACTTTGGAAAGAAAATTTATAAAGATTACAATACAGACTTAAAATAAAATATTGAAAACTTAAAGAAAAAATTTATTATAACCACCGTTGATAAAGCTGGAAATAATTTTGCCATTTTCTGTAAAGTTTTTTACAAGATGTTACTTACCAAAGAATATTCCGGTAATTGTTCTTACAAAAAGTAAACGACTCCCCCCTTTATTACAAGAAAAAGGATATTGGCTTTTAGTAAAAAACTCAATATAAATAGACACAGTTTTAATTTTTCATACCTATTTATTAATGTTAAATTTCATAAAAATCCCATTAAATTTCGTTACGTTACTTGTGGTAATTTTGCTTATAATTACAAGGCCGGTAATTTTTTTTTTTATTATTATTATTTACTTAGTAATATCTTAAACACTTAAGAGTCAGACGATAATTGCAGTAATAACCCCTGATGAAGGCCCTCATGCGTTTTGGGATTAATTTTTCATCTGACTTTAATTATTTTGCTTATTTATTATAGTTTTATATTTCCTTTTGATGCATTTGCGCATTGGTTTATAAAAACTCTGTTCTAGTTCTATATATTTAATAATTCAAGTTTTACTCCATCCTATATTTAAATTTTATCATATATATATATATATATATATATATAATTATTTTAAATAATATGGAATAAATAAAAATGATTCGCTGGGTAATGAGTAATGCAAATAAGACGTTGAGGCACATGTTCTTCAGATCCGCTAGTCATATTTTTTTTTTTATAAGATTTGTTAATAAAATCAGTTAATTTCTGATTTATTATAATTGGTTAAATATGAAAAATGCAGCCGTAATCTTGAATACTTTCAAACATGAATATAAAATATTCTTTAGTTACTATATGATATGTTTTCAAATTCATAACATTTTATATATTTTTCCTTGACAGGCATTTTCCATTTTAAAGGTTTTTTGACAAAATTCTTATATTCAAACTAAATCGATATTTTAAGGGAAAAAAAAAAAAAAAAAAAAAAAAAAAAAAAAAAAAAACACGGAATAAAGGGCATTTTTGGAGACATCGTTATTTTTGCGTATGTAAGGAGAAAATCTTATTGACCGTCAAAACGTCAATATTGAATAAATATTTGTGACATGCAATTTTTTTTCCCTAAATGTATTATTCTGAAAGAAATATGCATTTTTTCCTTTAGAAAATATATTTCAACCTTTTTTAACAATTTTCAACAACATTCAAAAGTGTTTATGACTTCGATTTTTCTGTTAGCCAATTCGCATTCTTATTTGCTAAAAATATTTTAGGATACCATGAAATTATTATATGTTATTCAGATTAACCATAGCAAATTTAATTTTTAAACTGCTAAAAATAGCAGAGTAATATGTATACAATGATTCACAAAATTATTTGGATATATTATGGTTTCTGAGAGGTATTTTAGCAAAGCATATTTTACTATTTTTATGTTGCACAAAAGATATAAGGAAATTAGTGTTTCATTATTTAGATGCAAAAAGAGCATGTATATGCAATAGAATGTTATATATTTAATCTCCACGATTGGTTTACACGATCACTTAAAACATTCAGCTACATTATAGGATAGAAGTGGAAATTGCGCAAAAATGCATTTTAAAATTTTGTTAAGCTTTTAACACTTTTTAACAAAGTTTAAAAGTTGAAGGTTAATCGACGTAATGAGTAAAGAAAAAAGTGTAATGTGTAATTTATACAAATAATGTTGCAATCAGTAATTATCCAACAAATTTTTACAAACAATATATTATAAATTTTCTTTCTTTCTTGATTATACATAAAAGTGTATTTGTAAAATGATACGGTAGATAAATAGTTGTTAAGACAACCACATTCTAAATTAAAAAGACGCATAATAATTGATTTTGGTCTAAGTAAATTAGAGCCCCTTAAAAAATCACCGCCATTGTGTTGCCTTAGTAGAGGACAGCGTTCTAATTTGGCGTCTTTATTGTTTCACTGGCGATTTTAAGAAATGTTTATCTATAGTAGCTACGATCGGTCAAGAACGATAAGCAACAAGCAATCTGTTTCTGTTTCTAATACAATTCATAACTTTTGAAAAAAAAAAAAAATAGTTTACAGATTAAAAATCCAAAGCTATTTTTATTTATTTATTTTCTGTTATTTCAAGTAATTGCTATTCATTTACATCAACCAAACTTTAACTAGATGTATTTAAATTAATGTAATTTAAAATGTAGTTAAAAGTTAACAATAAATTTGTTTACTTTTCGGAATAAACAACAATAACTATTAACAATGTCTATGGGACACGGAAACAAAGTAACTTTGGCGATTCCACACAAAACGCAGCCAAAACTATACAAACACACAGTAATAGAAGGTTCTCTTACATTAATTTATGGTTGTTAATAAAAATACTAAGATTTAGAAACTTTTTTGTCTCTTTTTTTTTTTTTTTTTTTAATATTTTCTTTTTCTTTTTTTGTATTTTTACATTTGTACATGTCAGAAAAAAAAGAAAGAAAGAAACAATCTATATCTACCACTAGTTCATCTAATGAACACGTTGAGTATATATGGCAACCCTAAGGTAACAAAATGCCTGATGCGCCAACTCGTATGTTCGTATGTATAGAAGTTTAATATAAATAAGTAAGAGATGTAACCAGGGAAAATAAATTAAGCACCACTTCAGCATCAAAGGGATAATGACACTGATGATGTCACGCCTCATTCTAGTTTATTTATTTATTTTAATCATTGAACACGGTTATGCCTGTGCATTTTGCCACAATTTGTAGGTGCTATTTGTAAACAAATAGCATTAGAAAATAGGTTCTCATTAGAAAGTAGGGTAATGTCGACAAGAAATATTTGAAGAAAGGCTCATCATAGTCTTATATAGAATGTTCTCAATCACAAATGAAACCACAATTATTCACCCAAGTTTGATAACTCAAAATTAATAGCGTTGCATTAATTTCTTCGGGTATGTTTAGTTGGAGTCAAGTCAGCATAGCGCTGCAGCGAAGAAAACAAGTTGCGAAGCGTGAGGGAATACGAAAAGGTTTTAGAATTGTTAAATGAAGTGAGTGGAGTTGATGAAGATTAATTATAAATATGAATGAGTATGGTGAAGAAAACTGTGGTGTAAAGGTGGTGATGTAGAATGTGAAAGATAACAGAATTGTTCTTTGGTGATTAAGCTCTTAGTTCGATAAATGTTGTGGTGATTTTGAAGGTGATAATTTATAGTGTAGAGTTAGGCGGATTCAGGGAATCCTTTTCGCCTTTAGCCTACGATTACTATTTAGCCTACAAGTATTGTGAATCAGCGAGAGCAATTATCTTACTACGTTATCTACTGTGGGTGAGATTTCTTTCTGAATATATTTAAATTATTTATTGAAGTTATCTTTCTAAAGTATTTAAGATTTTATATTGAGTTTGGCCCAAGTGTCCTCCCTGCACTTAAGCTATTATAAAACTTTATTTTTATTTCAATATGAGTCTCGTACTATTTCTTATTTACTACGTAAGTTAATTAAGTTAATCTCTGAGGAATGGAGACCACAAATTCCTCACCAGGTATAGTACTAATATTTAATATTTTATTAAATAGTAACAAACATTCTTTTAATCCACTTGAAAAACAATTTTAAAAAGCAAATGTTAAACATCAAATTTATTTGAGCTACATGTGAAATGCATAAATTTATGTATTGTTGAGGGATTTCATAATATACTCACTTTTATGAAATTAAGAATGAAATAATAGGTTTACTACCTTTTGATTTAAAGAAAATGGTAAAATGATAAAAGTTCTTCTAAGGAATTATTAATTTTGAATATGTTATGCTCTTGATAAAGAATTTTTCGAGTGTTTACGTCTTGTCATATTCATCACAAGTATCACGCTTTGAATATGTTATCTTGTGGAAATGTTTGACTTCATTTCGGAGTTTATTTGTGTAAACATGATTGGTCTTGATTAAATTTGTTAAGAATTAAAAATTTTCTTTATTTTCTTATTAGAAACTTCATTAAGCTACTGATAAGTGTTCTTCATAATATGAAGAATTAATTAATCCCGATATTGAATAAGTACTTATACTTAAGAATTCAATACTTAGCGTTTTATTTGAAAAAAGAAACGTGTTAGTCTTTGTTATGTATATGTAATGAATTGCTTTGAGAGTATTTTTCTATAGTCATATTATTTTTAGAAAAAAAAAAAAAAAAAAAAAAGAATAGAATATTTACAAAATGATTATTTAGAAAACCATTTATTTGTGGTGTTGAAATATTTTCTAGTTGTTAAATAGGTTGATGTTCAATTTTCGGTGGTACTAGACCTGCGCAATGGCTAATTATCGCTGGTCTGGGATTTAGTCATAGGAGTATTCCACCATCACAGAGGTAGATTATAATTAAAGTTGTGACTTCAGAATTCTTTAACTTCACATATATCGGTCAGAATGACTCAATATTTTATCAAAACAATCGTGAGGCAATGGAATTTTGTTTGGCGAAGAAAATATATATATATATATATATATATATATATATATATATAGTTTCTAAATTTGGCGTAAACAAAAAATATTAAGATAAACGTAGCATGTAACTTGCAGCTAAGAAAGCGAATTTGTAAATAAACAGTATTGAACAAATTGTGCATAATTGATTTTTTTTTTCGCCCGTTTTAAAAATTCTTTTCTTCCGCAATATTTCCATACACTTCAAAATGTAAAAGAAAAATTTTTTTGGTTTTCATGAACATTCATTCGTAAGTTGTATATTTCATGAAACTCCTCTTTTTCTCTTGTCACCACAACTGTTTTCGCTGTAAGCACGCATTCTTGTCTTTACTCCAATAAATTTGTCATAAATTTTTTGAGTCTATTACTTTCTTTCGGATAACAACAGGTCGAATAGATTTAGGTCTTTTCCCCGACATTATACAGATAACGCCATCTATTGTTACATTTTGGAACTAATTTTTTCTTTCGCCAAACAAAATTCCATTGCCTCCCGATTGTTCTGGTAAAATATGATGTCCGTCTGGGAAGTAGTTTTAAGTTAGATCGTTTTGAAATCGCAACTTTATCATTCTGTGCAATCACAATTTTGATCCTCCGCGGAGCTATTTCAAAATCGATTTTTCGAAGTAAAACCTATTTGAATTATCCCTTTTAATAATTTCTAGCAACTGATTTATAATTAGAGGGTTTTTTTTTTTAAGTTTATATTAGTTTTGGAAAAAAAAAATCATTCTGTCATTTGCACATATTATATAAAAAAAATTTCAAATACTCGTTGCATTGCATTCTCGTTACATTGTTTAGCTTTCAAGTTTTAAGGTGTATTTAAAGGGTTAAAAATGTAGAACAGACATAAAATACACTTCGATTTCTTTTCACTTATAACGCATAATGTATCTGAATATTTTACTGTAACATTGTTAATGAATCGTTAATGCTAATTACATTACATTCTCTTTCTCCCTCTCTCTCTCTTATACATTTATGATGCCCCACAGGATTTCCACAGCTTTTGGCAGCTCAGACCATTTTGCGCTGCCCACGCGCATTTATGTTTCGACACTCTTAATCAGTTACTATATTACCGTAAGGGAAAAACAAAAACATAAAATATAAAAGAAAATTCTTATCTGTCGATAGAATAATCAGTCCGGGCCCCCACTGCCTGCGGCAGCGTATACACAAGCACACAGCGTGCGTGTTCCTTCGCTCACCGTTCCCATCCCTCCTAATTATTTTACACATTCAAAAATATCCGCAATCGTTTTCTTTGGCTTTTAAACCTATTAATACTAATTTCCAACGTTCTATCAGAGTTTCTTTATTTTTACCCCCTGCGCTCGCCCCTCGTAATAATACTACACTTTCGAAAACATCCGCAATCGATTTATCGGGCCTTAAAACCTAGTAATATTAATTTCTAAAGCTCCTTCGCTCCTTTGCCCCTTTGCCTTCCCCCTTTCCCGTCTATTCTAGTAATTTTTCCCTTTTGAAAATATCTGCATTCGATTTGTAGGTCAAAAAAACCTATACGTGCTAATTTTTAACGGTCTAACTCTATTTCTATTGTTTTGTCCCTTCTCCCCCCCCTTCCCCTTCTTCTTCCCGGCTTTCCTAAAACTTTTAAAATTCGAAAATATCCGCAATCGATTTGTAGGTATCAATAAACAATTTGTACTAATTTTGAACGATCAAACTCTATTTTTATTTTTTTGCTCTTCCGCCCCTCCCCTTCCCGCCCCTTCTAATAACTTTACACTGTCGAAAATATCCTCATTCGACTTACAGGCCTCTAAAACCTATCTGTACCGATTTTAAACGGTCTAACTGTATTTGTATTTGTATTTATATTTGTATTTTATTTTTTACCCCATAGCTCCCGCCCCTTCCCGGTCCATCTGGGACGAACTTCTAAAATTCCAGAAATTGGTTTTTAGATATTTGTGTAAGCTATATTTTAGAATAAAAATCTCACTTTTTTTTTTTTGCGTTATAAAGGATTATTTGAAATCACGTTTTGCCCCCTTCTTACTTTTGGGGCTGAATTTCTAAAATTCCAGAAACTGTTTGTAGGTATTTTTATTAGCTATATTTTAAAGCAAAAATTTCATGTATATCTGTTTTTTTGTTTCAGATATATAGGAATATGAAAAATCATGTTTTGCGCATGTGAAATCACGTTTTATTCCTTCCTCCTCCCCTTGCGGACCGAATTTCTAAAATTCCAGAAATTAATTTTTAGATATTTGTATTAGCAAAAATTTTAATGCAAAAATTTTACGGATATCTGTTTTTTTTGAGATATGAAGGATTTTGAGAAATCGCTAGGGGGGGGGGATTTTGTAGAATCGCTTCATAGTTGATGTCTACGTAATAGAAGGAACATTGTCAAAAAATTTCATGCTTCTAGGTATAGGGGTTTAGGCTAGGTGATGAAGATTCACTTACTCCCGCACTCCCGCAGGACAAAACGATTTTATATATATATAAATAAGATTAATAGTGCAACTGGTTTGTTTACAAGGATTCGAAAAAAATTGCTATGCATTAAGCTTATGAGAGGTTTACTTTAAACCATATCTAATAATTAAGTATATTTTGGAATATTTATATTGCACTCAAAATAACACAATTAATATATTTCTTTAACATGCTTAAAACTATTTTTCTTATAAAATAACATTGATTAGATTAATGCCGATGATGTGAAGGTGATTCGATAAATTGACTGGTTTAAAGAGCTCCAGAAGGTAGTTCTGAGTCATTATGAGACATAAGGGGAAATTGTTTAATTTAAATTTTAGAATATTTTTTTGTACATAATATGGTGCGTACGCAGATGTTTAGACGATATAAGGAATTGCATAAGAGTAACCAGTGCTTTCATTTTAGAAATAAAGCTGCTGTATGCTTGTGTGAAACTTTTTACGACATAGTTGAGATTAAAATAAGTTTTTGTAGGCTTGCTGTTTTTAGATAATACACTAAAAAATCGTTTACTACGTGAGGAAACTCAACAAAAGTCCTTTTATTTTGGTATTTGGAGTGAACATGAGATTTGAAAATTATGGTAGACATATACATATTTTGATTATCTTTTTTTAGTTGGTAATACAAAGGCATAGCGGAAACTATGAACAATTCCATCAGCAACTCATTTAAAAACAAATGCTGAAACCATCGAAGTTTTGTTTCGAAATTCGATAATTCAACTGCACTGTCCACTAAATAATGCCGCAGGAAAAAAAAAGTAAATAAATAAATAAATAAATAAATAATAATAATAATAATAATAAAACGCTTTTATATTAAAATGCACTAAAATTCTGATTCAGCGAAAATGGATTAAAAGGATTCCCAAAATTTGATGATACATTCAAACACTTTTTTACCCTGGAGAATGATCTTCTTGAGTCAGATCTCTGAAAACGCTTTCATATTTTATTGCACAGTTGCCAAGTTTTACGGTTTTTGGCTACCGTAAAATTTTAATAGAAATTTTTACTTTATATAATTAGTGAAAACTGTTACAAAAATATATGAAGAATTTCGATTAAAATTCTCCTGTAGCAAAGAAATTGGCAATTATTGTATCGACATTAACTATGGACTCACGCTTAAAATGTGAATAAAATCTGTTCGGCAGTATAGCAGGAGATTTGTCACAGAAAAACAGATCTTTGTAAGATAGATCCCTAAAAACGCTTGTTTATTGTATTGTCATCCTCGGGCACAAACAAAATAAAATCAGTTTGATGCAAATAGGTTAAAAATTGACTGCAACATTTGACACAGAGAATCAGAACAATCAAACTCTAAAGAATGCAGAAACACCAATTAACTACAAAAAAGTCAAGAAGGTTAGACCAAGATGTTCATTACACCTGCAAGTATGAACACAAATGTTATTATTATTTTTTTCACTTCTATAATATTTTTATCAAAGAAAATAAGGACTACTAATGATAGTGAGCTCATCTAATAAGGCATAGTTCACACATCTGACAAGAAAACATGCAAAAGGTGTCATCTTCAAAAAGTATTGAAAAAAATATATGTGATTTTACCCTTCATAAAACACCAGAAAATGAAAAAAATATCGGCTGAAATTAATTACAGCGACCACAAAAAATTATCGAAATTAAGCATATTTGGCGATTTCACACTGCTAGGCGATTGATTTTGAGTACTTCGCGGAAAAGCAAAACACGGTTCTGTTCGTACACGGCAATCTCGAAGCTAGCAAACGTATCGTTTAACAGCGCTAAACTGCCAAATATGCTTAATTTTGATAATTTTTTGAGGTCGCTGTAATTAATTTCAGCCGATATTTTTTTCAGTTTCTGGTGTTTTATGAAGAGTAGAATCACCTATATTTTTTTTCAATACTTTTTGAAGATGACACCTTTTGGATGTTTTAAATCTTTTATGTTTGAATCTTTTAAAATTAAACAATAATAATTTTATCTTTGAACTATCTTATTGTGCTTATATTTAGACAAGAAAGCATGATTGAGACCAAGTATTGGTATCGATTCGAAATGTCATCTGACAAATCTTCTCTGTGGTTACAAATTCTATATTACTATAAATTTCCAATAACGCATAACAGATAATTTCTGTTTCCGTCTCTTTAGATTTTTACACAATATCTTTTATTACCGAGTGTTTTAAATAAAACAATATTTTGCCATTTTTCAATTTTTGATTCCGTTGAGCTTCAATGTTTACTTAAAAAGAACGATCTGACACAACATGTTTTGCATTTAAACAATTCGAATTGTCTCTAGACGTTGCGTATCATTTTAACCCATATTTCACCATCGTCCTAAAATTAGGAATCCATGCATAAGTGATATTTATATAAATT
The DNA here is from genome assembly GCA_963930645.1 of Salticus scenicus. NCBI lineage: Eukaryota > Metazoa > Arthropoda > Arachnida > Araneae > Salticidae > Salticus > Salticus scenicus. The sequence continues at coordinate 81,926,994 of OZ005659.1, read as the reverse complement.
CTTTTGAATATTTTAGTTCAAATTAAAGGCGATATATTATTTAAAAGTCCAATAAATACACATGTGCCTTTATCGTTAGTTTAAATTAACGTTTAATATGTATATTTTTAATTTTTAAAATGACGAATTTTCAAGATTTATTCATTACATTTTCAACACATTATTACTTAAAAATATTTTACGTTCAAGAATAACGGACATATAAATTTATTGAGGTAATATTCTACACTTTTGTACTGGTAAAACAATTATATAAAATAATGTATCTAGACAGTCTGTTTTCCTTATATTTCCGACTGTCCTAAAATATTGTCCTATTTTTAGGATAACCTGTACCGATTAAGCTAATGAAAGGTTGGTAAATGTTTTGCTTTTGTGTGTATACATTGGCTTAAAGAAACATGTATTTAAGATTTTATAAAGAAAAAATATTTTTTTAATGCTTGGTCCGATATGGGTTAAAATATATCGAAATGTATTATGTATTTCTATTGTTTTATCATTATTCTTCATAGTATTCGACTTAGGAATATTAATATCTAAATATTGTTTTAAAAATTGCCATTAAAACAGAGTAATTTAATTATAAATAAGCATTATTTCTACAACTATACAGTAATTCACATAAATCATTTTTACAATTAAAAACTTCATCGTAGCAGAAATAGAACATTCTACAGATAGAAAATGTATACTTTGGATTTTCAATTCAATTTCACATTTAAAATGGGATTTAAATTAATTATAAAAAAAATATTCTATCATCAATTAGAATAATATATAATTTATCAACTAAGCATTTTTTAAGCTAAAAATAAATTCTAGTTTGTTTTACAAAGTGGAAAATCAATATAAATTTATTGCACTACTTCCTAGAATAATTCTTAGTATTGGAAAACAAATCAAGTGATCGGAATTTATTAGATGATAATTTCCTTAAAGAATCACAATCAATTCAATTGTTATTTACTTTCCTTAAATTATTCGTGTCATAAAATTATTAAATTAAATTATTTGTTTAAAGGTTTTATTACATACGTTTATTAAATATTCTCCGAATATAGATTTTCCAAATTACCTTCATTACCATAAAAATAAATAAATCACTTCATATTTGTCGTAATTTATTGATTCAAGTTACAGTTGCAATCAATAATTCATGTTTTTTATTTTTCTATACACTCATAACTTTCTCCGTTATTGCAATTCAAATATCGGAATTATTCCTTCTTCGGCCGTAATATTTCGATATATTTTAAATTAATTACTTTCTCTTAATTGGAGAACAATGTAGTTTTTATGCATTCATAAATTTGCAAAAAAAGATTACTTAAATAAAACCTTTTTTTTTTTTTTTTTTTTTTTTTTTTAGTAGAATTTTTCGTGATTTTAATTTATTGCATTTAACATATCCTCTTTGTTACATTCAAATATATATAATATAAATAATATATAATCGGCCTATACACTCATAACTTTCTCTGTTATTGCAATTCAAATATCGGAATTATTTCTTCTTCTGTCGTCATATTTCGAGATATTTTAAATTAGTTACTTTCTTTTAATTGGAGAACAATGTAGTTTTTATGCATTCATAAATTTGCAAAAGAAGATTACTTAAACAATTTTTTTTTTTTTTTTTTTTTTTTTTTTTTAACTAGAATTTTTCGTGATTTTAATTTATTGCATTTAACATATCCTTTTCGTTACATTCAAATATATATATATATATATATATATATATATATATACTCTATAACAAAAAAATCGACGCACCAAGAAGAAGTTAGCCAAATGAGACGAAAATTGGCAGATGCAAAGAAAAACATGCAAAAAAAAAAAAAACAAATGATTATAGTTTCAGAAAATTTGGATGGTTTAACAAAGAGAAACGGCCTCACAAAAGTCAACAAGTCAATAACGCATTGATCCTATCTGACCTTTATGCAAGCAGTTATTAGGCTTAGCATTAATTCATAGAGTTGGCAGATGTGCTCCTGCGAGATATCATGCCAAATTCTGTCCAACTGGTGAGTTAGATTGGCAAAATCCCGAACTAGTTGTAGGACCCTTTTCATGATGCTCCAAACGTCCTCAGTAGGAGAAAGATCCGGCGACTTTACTGGCCAAAATAATGTTAGGAAAGCAGGAAAACAAGCAGTAGAAACTATCTCTGTGCACGGGTAAGCATTATCATGCTGGGACATCAAGCATTATCATACGGTCAGGACTGCGTGATATGAAGGGAAACACAACGGGACTTAGAATGTCGTCTACGTATCGTTGTGCTGTAAAGATGCCACGGATGACAAGCTAAGGGGTCCTGCTATGAAATAAAATGACATTCCAGATAGTCACTCCTGGTTGTCGGGCTGTATAGCTGGCGACAGTCGGGTTGGAATCCCCCCTTTTCTCGTGGCGTTCCCCGACGCGTCTTCGCTGGTCATCGGCGCTCAAATGGGAGTAGGACTTACCACTGAAAACAATTCTACTCCATCCAGTGACATTCCAGTTCGAACGAATCCGATATCACTGCAAACGTGCTTGTGGGTATAAAAATTTAATAGCAGTGCGCATAAGGGGCTTCATGAGTTCAATCCCATTTCTCTGAGCCGCCTATTAATGGTCTTTGAAGTCACTGAAGTACCATTTGCACTCAGAATCGATGATAATGACGAATTTGGGTCTTTGAGTACTGCTATGACGATTGATTGGTTCTCATGTTCCGACCGCTTCCACTCTGACGCTTGTGTTCGGCCATGGTTCACCCACTGCTGTCAGTATCATCTAATAGTGGCATCTCTCCTATCCAATTGTCAAACAATTCGCAGATTAAACCAACCGGTTTCTTTGAGCCCAACTACACACCTCTCTCAAATGCTATCATCTGCACATATTGTTTGCGCACTTGTATGAGAGGCATATTTACTGTCTATGTGAGTAGACGCAATGAAATTCTTGGAGAATTTATGACCTGGAATCCAAATTTTTCATTTTTAATATTTTACCAATTGCGTAGTTAAGATGCGCTGCAGTGTCACATGCTCATTCGATGGCAGCCAAACTTTAAAATTTTGCATTTTCCATCAAAACCTGTATGCGTGTCAATTTGTGTCCAGTTTACATTACTCCTTCTTAGTGCGTCGCTTTTTTTGTTATAGAGTGTATATAATATAAATACGTTTATAGTAAACCTTTTTAATTCATTTACATATATTAAGGAATACAAATCTTAAAATTAAGCGGCCAGCGGCCGAGCGGTTCTGCGCTCAAAGCTGGTAGACGTGAGGTGCCGGGCTCGATCCCAGGACGCGCTAGTCGGCCTAGCCATTCGGAGTTTGCCATGGTTTCCTCCGAAACTTCGTAAATACGGGCTAGGACCCCTTAGAAAGACCCCCACGGAGGGCACGCATCCTCAGGCCAGGGGCCTACAGCAGTCAATCGGCCTTATTCAGAAATTCAGTCCAATCCTTTAAATTAAGCAATTTATTATTGTTATTATTATTATTATTACTCATTATATTGTAAATATTCTGTATAAATTTTAACTAAATGTGGAGTTTTGTTTTTTATTTAATACAAATTATGTTTATTTCTATTTCTTAATCTGCTTATCTAGGACTGTCTACTAGGGTAGTCTGCAAAATTTCATTACAATCTTAATTCTATGTAAAAGGAATAAAGCCTAAGCAACCATCCGAGTACAGAACTTGAAGAAAAATATTGAAAAATTTTAGGAAAAATATCAAGCAAACACTTCAGTATAACACACATAGCAAAATATAATCTAACACAAATTTGTATAATAAACTTGTATAAGCAAAAATATAATAATAAAAAAAAGTATAAGATTGCAAATGCAATGAGAAAACACAAGTATTTTTTAATATCTGCTGGTTGGCTAAGCTTGTGATGGTAAACTCACGCACATGCACACACACACACACACAATTAAATAAAGAAATGAATAAAATAAAGAATAAAAAAACTAAATAATGTATATTATAATTTCAATATAATATGTATCTAATAAAAACAGTAATAAATGTTTCGCTGATGTATAAATGTCCGAAAACTAGTTCAAGCAACTGTAGTTTGTTTCAACATTTTTTTTTCCTTGTCTCACAAGGAGAGGTCACGACATGGAAAATTCAGATCGGGACGAAATTCCGCAGGAATGTAGTATACTATGAGGGTAACAACATATTAAAGCAGTAGGACCCACTATCCACAAAATTTCGAGAAAAAAGCATTTAAAGTTTCAGTAATCTTTAAATACAAGTTATTTCGCAAGCGAGCAAGCGCCCCAGTGGTGTGATCCTAAAGCGCGAGTCTGCTAGCCGGACGACTTGGGTTCGAGGCTACCACGAGACTACTTTTTTTTTGTCTTTAACTTTTTATGCAATCTAAACTTTTTATTTATTTTTACTTTATTTTATAATTCAATTTAAAATTTGAAAATTTTAATAAAATATTATTATTATTATTTTTTTTTTTTAATATAAAAAAAAATAAATTTTTCTATTTTTAATATTTATAACTTAAAAATACAATACATTTCTATAACTTTAAAAATAAATTTTAGTTTTATTTTAACTGTAAAATAAGGTAAAACTAAAGAAACTGTTTATGATTATTTATCGAAATATTTTATTTTATTTTAGGTATGCTTGAAGCAATACTAAATTTTGTTTTTTAAATTAAAAAAAAATAATAATACAGAGAAATGATCATTTTAATTGCATATATAATTACTATCCAAATTAAATAATTACTTCTCCAATCAATACAGTTTCTTGAAAAATCATAGTATAGGATTACGATGCTGTAAAATTATTATAGGTAAAGAAATGTTATCTTTAAATGTAGATTTTAAATGTTAATGAACATCATTTCTTTTTCGAAAACTACTTCCTTTTTTTTTTATCCTTCCTTGCGCAAAATTCAATTCCGCCTGCCCTTTATTATTAACAAGCTAGAAGCGTTTACGTAGCTAATTTATACACATTCAAACAAAATCAGGAAGCTCAAACCAAGATTTAAGTAACACCTGCTAACTATTTTACTTTGTTTACAGCTTGCTTATTTTTTAATTATTTAAATGTTTGTCTGTTTTTCTTTATGTTTCTTATTTAGGGTTTTGTAAAACTAAACTTTATTTTTTAAGATATAGAAATTTATTGTATTTTTAAGTTATAAATATTAAAAATAGAAAAAGTTATTTTATTCTCAAGAAAATTAAATAATTTATTAAAATTTTCAGATTTTGAATTGAATTGTAGAATAAAGTAAAAATAAATAAAAAGTTTAGATTAAATAAAAAGTTAAAGAAAAAAAAAAGTAGTCTCGAGGTAGCCTCGAACCCAAGTCGTCCGGCTAGCAGACTCGCGCTTTAGGATCACACCACTGGGGCGCTTGCTCGCTTGCGAAATAACTTGTATTTAAAGATTACTGAAACTTTAAATGCTTTTTTCTCGAAATTTTGTGGATAGTGGGTCCTACTGCTTTAATATGTTGTTACCCTCATAGTATACTACAATCCTGCGCAATTTCGTCCCGATTTGAATTTTCCATGTCGTGACCTCTCCTTGTCAGTAAAAGCTTCAAATTTGTTATAAACTATCTTTCCACGCTTAACTTATATTTTCAAAAGAATTTTTGTATTTGGTAAATTTCATGTAGAGTTTGACATAGAGACCACTTTTTAATTTTCAACTAATTTAATTACTTTCTACTTTTCTTAGTAGAAAACATATCAATCTTATTAAATAACTAGCAGGCTTTGCCCGCTTCGCTGGTCACTAAATTTAAAGGAAACTCTTTTCTATATAGCTTTATAAAAATAAAATAAAATACTAAAATTGCTCAAAAGCTCGCTTCGGATCCCTGCTGCCTTCGGTAGCGATTTGGTCATCCGCTAAAACTCGGGCGCTTGTCCCTATTACCTGAGACAATGGTTTACCAATAGGCTTCCATTAAGACCTCATTAGATAACAGTTTCGAAATAGATAGTATCGAAAAAAATGAAGTATCCCTTTTATATTTGAATCCCAGTTACATATGAACAACACTATACGTGGTGCACATAATATTTGCTTTTACGTTATTTCCTATGTTTATTTTGTTTATCCCCGATCAACCATAAAAATGATAACAATTTCACGCTAAATATTATAATACTAGCTGGCTTCGCCCGCTAGCGGGTCAGTATTTTCAAAGGAATCACTAAAATTAATGAATAACTAACAGTAATTTTTAGTGTTAAGAAAAGAAATTAAAAAAAAAAATCATTTCTGATTGGGTAAAAAGTCGGCCCGGGTCCCCACTGCCTTCGGCAGCGCAGTCCCGTGCGCGCTGCGCGCGCACAGCTTAAGGGATACTCGCGCTCCGCGCGCGTATACCTTCCCTGACCTTTCGTGCCCCCTAAAAAAATCATTTCTGATCGGGTAAAAACTCGCACCGGGCCTTCGGCAGCGCAGACCCATGCGCGCGCACGTGTGAAGGTATACGTGCGCTGCGCGCACATATTCCTTCTGAAGTCATATTTTTATTCTTAAGAAAAGAAAACTAACAGTAACAGAAACAAAAAGTAACTTTTAGTGTTAAGAAAAGAAATTAAAAAAAATCATTTCTGATTGGGTAAAAAGTCGGCCCGGGTCTCCACTGCCTTCGGCAGCGCAGTCCCGTGCGCGCTGCGCGCGCACAACTTAAGGGATATACGCGCTGCGCGCGCGTATACCTTCCCTGACCTTTCGTGCCCCCTAAAAAAATCATTTCTGATCGGGTAAAAACTCGCACCGGGTCCCCACTGCCTTCGGCAGCGCAGACCCATGCGCGCGCACGTGTGAAGTTATACGTGCGCTGCGCTCACATATTCCTCCTGAAGTCATATTTTTATTCTTAAGAAAAGAAAATTTAAAAAATCATTTCTCATCGGGTACAAAGTCGGACCGGGTCCCCACTGCCTTCGGCAGCGCAGTCACGTGCGCGCTGCGCACGCACAAGTTCACGGATACACGCGCTGCGCTCGCGTATTCCTTCCCTGACCCTTCGTGCCCCCTAAAAAAAAATCATTTCTGATCGTGCAAAAACTCGCACCGGGTCCCCACTGCCTTCGGCAGCGCAGTACCGTGCGCGCTGCGCGCACGACTGAAGGGATACACGCGCTGCGCGCGCGTATTCCTTCCCTGACCTTTTGTGCCCCCTAAAAAAAAATCATTTCTGATCGTGTAAAAACTCGCACCGGGTCCCCACTGCCTTCGGCAGCGCAGTCGCGTGCGCGCTGCGCGCGCACAAGTTAAGGGATACGCGCGCGGTGCACGTCTATTTCTTCTCCACCCTTTCAGGCCCTCTTAATTAACCTGCGTATACCAATTTTGAACGATCTAACTCATTTGGCTGAGATGCAAAAGAAAATTTAATCAAGACACCTTAAAACGTGTAAATCTGGTGAAAACTTTCGATAATTTAAATGAACTTTAAAATATCTTTCGAATGATGTATTCAAAATAATTTAATCATAATTAGAAATTGAAATATTGAAATTTGAAAATATTACAGCGCCATCTGTCGGTAGAAATTTCTGTATTCCACTGTTCCATTCCAATTCAAAAACGCTTTCTAATGATGTATTACTTATGAAATTATTTTAATTAGTAGCTGAGATACAAAGAAATCTAATTCAGGACACCTCAAAACGTGTAAATCTGGTGAAAACTTTCGATAATATAAAAGAACTTTAAAATATCTTTCGAATGATGTATTAAAAAGAATTTAATTAGAATTAGAAATTGAAATATTGAAATTTGAAAATAATACAGCACCGTAAGAGAAAACTGATTCAGGACACCTCAAAACGTGTAAATCTCGTGAAAACTTTCGATAATTTAAAAGAACTTTAAAATATCTTTCGAGTGATGCATTAAAAATAACTTAATTAGAATTAGAAATTGAAATATTGAAATTTGAAAAAATTACAGCGCCATCTGGCGGTAGAAATTTCTGTATTCCGCTGTTCGATTCCAAATCAAAAAAGCTTTCTAATGATGTATTACTTATGAAATTATTATAATTAGTATCTGAGATACAACAGAAAACTCATTCGGGACACCTCAAAACGTGTAAATCTGGTGAAAACTTTCGATAATATAAAAGAACTTTAAAATTTCTTTCGAATTAAGTATTAAAAATAATTTAATCATAATTAGAAATTGTAATATTGAAATTTGAAAATATTACAACGCCATAAAAGAAAACTGATTCAGAACACCTCAAAACGTGTAATTCTGGTGAAAACTTTCGATAATTTAAAAGAACTTTAAAATATCTTTCGAATGATGTATTAAAAATAATTGAATCATAATTAGAAATTGAAATATTGAAATTTGAAAATATTACAGCGCCATGAAAGAACACTGATTCAGGAGACCTCAAAACGCGTAAATCTGTTGAAAACTTTGAATTATGTAAAAGAACTTTAAAATATCTTTCGTATGATGTATAAAAAATAAATCAATCGTAATTAGAAATTGAAATACGCGTATTAAAATATTGCAAAAATGTCCGGCGTGTGAAGATAAAATTTAATTTGCAATTAAAATGTAAATCTTTTGTTTATTGACGGAAATGGATGAAATTTGAAATGCAAGTTTGTTTTGTGGTGTAAATATTATATACTAAATAAAATGTGTAAAATTTTAAAAATTGAAGAAAATAGAAAATTGTAATTTTTAATCGCACTACGAATCAGGTGACCTTAATGAATACCAGCTGTGTTTCCGTTGAAGACAGCTGGAGACTTAACGTCTGCAAAGATAACATTTTTGTGATTCGTTGCCAACATTTTTTTATAGTTTAGTTAATTTTAAAATATCTAATTGTCCGATCGATAAGCCGTTTAAACCATCGGATTGAGAAAAAAAAGCCCTTTCCAATGGTATCTTGTTTGTAACGATACGACTGATATTTCTAATTTATTTTCCACTTTTTCCGTAAAAATGTTGCTTTTTAAGCATTTAATCATGAATTCTGGGTCATTTTTCGATAGACAATGGTCGACGTTTTAATTAATATCTCCGCTAATTAGGGTCGCATCGTTTAGCAAATTAGATAACCCAGATCTGCGATAAATTCTCTGTCCGACGGTACCTGTTCGAAGTCCGTGCGACCATTAGCGGCGGAGCCTTATCCGTTTCAAGCCGTTTCTCACAGACAGACACACAGACACACACACAGACACACGCGTACAGATTTTAATAATATAGGAGATGCTATGACCGGCTACGTCTGTTGCATGAGACAATTAATTTTTTGTGGTTATATATAATTCATGGTTTGTAAGCATGATCATAGTACCGCCTTAATATAGTTCTCTTTGGCGACTTTTGAATTTTTGTCACCATTTTAGATTTAATCCCTTATAAAAATAAGACTTAATACCTTGTAACAATATGCTATGAGCGCTATTTCTGCCATATTTTAGACAACTAAACTTTTAATGGTTATATATATTTCCCATTAAAAATATATTTATTTTCATTTATTTATTTAAATATTGATGAAATTTGAACTTCAATTTGGTCTAGTGTTGTACAGGCTGTATACTATATGTTTGTGTTTGTGAAAGAAAATTAAAAAAAAATTCAAAACTGCAATTTTTAATCCCACTAAAAAAAAAAAAAAAAAAAAAAAAAAAAAAACATGTGACTTAATTAGTAGCACATTTAAAAAAAATTCCCAAACGGTTTCCATACAATCTCCTGCTGTTGCCACCTACAATACATACATTAGTTAATTTTAAAAAATCTAATTGTCCGATCGATAAGCTGTTTAATCCGTTGGATTCACAAAAATTGTATCTTTCATTTGGTATCTTATTTGTAACGATACCACTAATATTTCTAATATTTCTAATTTACTTTCCTCATTTTAAATAAATGTAATTTTTATTGTTCACGTTTTTTTTTTTTTTCTGTCGAAAAAATAATGATAATTTTTTGGCAACAATTAAATTAAGGATTAAAATTAAATATTTTAAATAAATGTAATTTTTTTTGTTCACTTTTTTTTTTTTTTTTTCTGTCGAAATAATAATAATTTTTTTTTGGCAACAATTAAATTAAGGATTAAAATTAAATGGCCAATTTATCAGTAATTAGAAAGTTTTTATTTTAACATTTTAATTAAAAGAAAACTAAAACAAAATTCGAAAATCGGGCTTCGAGGTGCATCAGGAGAGGTCATTACGAACCACCATGCAAATTTTTGTAGCTCAGCCATCAGCCGTTTTCTTAAAAAGCTCTGGAAATACATACACAATGACACACACACACACACAAACATCTTATTTTATTATATGTATAGATATAACATGTTACATATCTAAAAAAAAAATCATTAATTATAATAGAAAATTTCATTTTAAAAATATATAAGCAACGATTTACATATTTCATATCTGTCACCTATTAAATAGTTTTATTTATATTTCATAACTATTTTTAAACTAGTATATATAATAGTCAAAAATGGCGGAATGTGAAATCAGTTAAGGTAGTGAATCAACGAATGCTTTGCCAGCTTCGCTGGACACTATATTTAAAGAGGACTAATGTGCAAGTTGCACCTGACGGGACTAATATGCAAGTTGTACCTGACGGGACTAATGTGCAAGTTGCACCGAACGAAGACACTATGTCTTTTAACGAAAATACCTACTAACCCTTGACGATAGGTCTGATATAACGTATCATATTATATATCGTATTTATCGTAATATAACTCAGTACTTATTTCGTTTCCTTCTTCGACTCATTGAAATAAGTATTTTTTATATGCATGGGCAAATTTAATATTTTTTAATTTTTAATTTTTCGCGTGAAAATATTATTTTATCTTATGCCCCCCCCCCCCTCAAATATATATATACATATATATAACTGGTAAATTTTTTTGGCAACAATCATAAATTTAAATGTCCAGTTTTGAAATTATTTTCATATTTTAATTAATTCTAAAGTATCTAATCAAAATTTCGTTACAAATAAGGTACCAAATGAAAGGTACCATATTTGTAAGGAAGTGACCTTAGGTACCTTATTTGTAACCTTATTTATTTTAACTAATTTGATAAACATGACGTCACAATCAACTGTTTGTTGATATCAGATAAGTGCATTATCATGATTGCAAGAAAATGATGCAATAACTATTAGCCCATAATTTTCATGATTGAATTTTGTATTACATTTTTATTTTATCCTCCATGGGTATTTTAGAATTGCAATGGTAGCTATAAACTTTCGTTGAAATCTTTTTACATACTGAGATTAAGTTGATGGGATAATTCATCAAAAATGTTTTTAAATAGTATTTATTAATACATAGAATTATCAAGTTTATATGATTCAGCAGAAAATTTAAAAACGTGGTACATAAAAAGTTCTTTTTATGTACCTTATGTTCTTTTTATTACAAATAAAAAGTTCTTTTTATTTTGTAATTATTTACTTTCCAAGCATACACATGTAAGGAAAATATTGCAGTCATGTTAAAAATCCGACATTGAAATTTTGGTGCTTCTATACGTTTTGATATCCCCTGAGTTCATTTTTACTATTTTTACGATGATGTATGTGTGTGTATGTATATGTACGTGTGTGTATATATATGTGCGTGTGTGTATGTGCGTGCGTGTGTGTGTGAACACGATAGTGCCTTCTTAGAAAACGCTTTCTTAGAATGAGCTAAAATTTGGCACGTATGTTATAGGTCACCATAGCACGAACCATATTGATTTCGGTGAATCTAGGAAATATAGTTTTATTATTTATCATTATGACCTAATAGGTTCAAATTTTTTAAATTGCAATAGCATTTAAACGCCTTATTTGATTGAGCTGAAAATTTATATATATAATATAGAACACCGTCGTACGAATTATATAAATTTTGGTGAATATAGCTTTTATAGATTTTTACAGGGACACAACGGAAGTTTCTTTATCATTATGATCTATAGGCTCAATTTATTTGAAGTGCAACAGTAAAAATTAAACAAGGGATAAAATATTAAAACACACTATTATAATTATCTTTTTTGTTTATTTAACGACTTGTCTTAATTTAATTTATTTATACAACCGTTAATTACTTAATGTTAGGAAAGTAGAGTGGAGTCTCTCGAAATTTTTTGCTATGTCCGATGCCATGCTACATTTTTACCTTATTAAGTGTATAATATTTTTCTTACGTTAATAGTTTTGCAGTATTTATAAGTGAGGTATACAGATATATAGACCTAACAAAATTAATTAAGATGAATTAATATTTAGTACTTAAAATTGAACAAGAAAAATGCGTGATGCCACATTTGTCACAAATGAAATTAATTACTTTTTAGATGTTCTGAACAATGAAAATTTTCACTTTAATACATTTCTTTTTTATTAATCCATCTTGAAAATAAAATATTAAAACCATCACCTATATATTAAAATGTATAACACATTTTTTTTTTCTGCGCAGGAATAACTTGTGTTTATACTTAATATATTTCTATAAATTTTCTGTGTTCTATTATTAATTAGAAATTTTATCTCACCACTTATTTATCGGTGGCATGGCATAAAATGATATTCAATATAAAGTTCTTTCAAGACTACAATTTTATTTTATTGATTTATTTATTGCAATACTTTCAGACAGAAAACCTTATCTATCAAATATTCAAATAATAAAAAAGGATTAACTGAATGGTAGCCATCTATCGAAACCAATTTAAATAATACTTATATTTCAAAGAAATATCTTTATTGGTGCTACTTGGTCATATCTGGTGCTTTGCCCTGCAGCAAGGTTTTATTCTATATACCAATAATGTAACGAAAATACCATTTTTTTTTTTCCTTGAGTCCTTTCGCAAAATATCGAAAACAGAAATAAAAGAGAACTATTTGAGACAATCCCCACCGAATAAAATGTGCATTAAATAACATATTTTGAAAGAAAATTACTTCAAAAATGTGTGCTCGGGAAGGATGAATCTAGATTGTATGCACGTATATTTTCAATTTTTCGATTTTTCAAATGCATTTTATCCGGGAGAAACAAACAAACAAACAAAAAATATTATATACGTTAAATAATTAAATTCTTATAGTAAATGTTTCGAAGAATTTAATCTATAGTGTAAACAAAGACTTTATATTTGGAATTTTTGATTATATATTTTGAAAAGTACTTTTTCTGTTTAAGTTTCTTTATATTCATAGATTTTATAAGTTTAAGCAGAGCTGCCAACCTAATCCGGCAAATTGCTAGTACCGCCCCTTTTTCTGCACCACTTAATTTTTAGAGTAATTCTCTTCAAATATATTTACGATGAATTTAGAAAACAAATGCTCTAAAAATATATTGGTGTAGAAAAAGGGGCGGTAAAAACATTTTGCCGGATTAGGTTGGCAGCTCTGGTTTAAGTGATCTTCAAATTTCAGTATAATTCAAGAAAGATGTAATGGTTTCCCCCTGTATTTAAGCAATATTAGAAATGATTTTTAATTATATGACTTGAATGATATTTTTAAACTGAAATAAATATCTAAAATTTATGGAAATTTTGCCGAATATTTATGAAAAAAAAAATCTTTATTATTTTTATGTATTTCAATTTGTATTTATTTATTAAATGTATCATACGTTAAATAAATTTTATCAGTGTTGCAATAATGTTTTTTAGGCAATAACTAAATGACTTATGTAACTTGTTCAAAGAATCTTTAAAATTTGAAATTTTTCGCTTAGTATTGATGAAAAGTTTTACGAATTTTTTGTGATATTTTAATTATTTATTTATCGTGTTTCCGTAATTTAACCTTTTAATTTTAATTAATTTATTTTTTTTCTTTTTACGTGTAACAATAGAGAAAGTACTTTTTGTTTTGGGATCAAATTTTCTGAATTGTGTTTATTGCTTTTGATATCTTATCTATTTTTAAGTTAAGTGAATCTTAGCGGTTGATCTGTGCGCCTGTGTGTGTGTTTTTTAACATTACCCTACAGGAACAAATGTTGGCAGCAGGAAGTCAAAACTATTCTAAATCTATATCATGTAGCAGAGTTGCCAACTTTTATAATTTATTCCGGAGCATTGTTAGTCTCGCCTTTTTTTCATACCGGAAATTTCGAAGAATGATTTTCTTCTTATTTAATCGTTGCCACATATTGAAGAGAAATATTCTACAAAATTTCTGGTGAATATATATATATATATATATATATATATATATATATTAAGCGGGGCCAAAATTGCTTCAGAAAAAATTATAAATGTTGGCATTTCTGCACATAGTGATGCTGCTTAACACTTTCGCGACCACATGTTTTTTGTCTTTTTTAGAGTAAGCTCCGCCTGTGGGCGTTATCCTTTTACATTACATTAGTTTAAATAAATGATTTCTGTGTCCAAATTTATAATATAAATGAATATTCATTACAATCGTACTCTTTCTAATCAAAGTATTGTTATCCATAGTACATTGTTTGCCCAAATGAGAATATTGAGCACATTGTTAAGAAATAATGTAATCTATGTAACCTAAAGAAACGCCCACTGCCGTTGTTACAGATTTTCAAATGACGTGAATTCACGTCAGTGGTCGCGAAAGTGTTAAACTTTATTGAAATCGAACAAAGAACTCGTATGTAGAGACATTCAAGAAAATTCGAATGCATTATATCTAAAAGCTAAATTTCTGGTAAATACAGTGTATGTACTAGATAAACAAAAACAATTCTGGTAAAACATTTTAGACTCCATTCAACAAAATGAAATGAACACACACACACACACACACACATATATATATGTCATGATAAAATTGACAGCTACACATTTAAATAATTAAAATGCTGTCGTTGGCGTAAATATTTCTTTAATGAAGTTCAGGTTTACAATCCATCACGCGAAGGTGAGCCATCCTTGTCAACTTACATCTTAAAAAATCTAACAAGCAAATAGTCACTCCAGGGTTGAGACTGTCTGACTATTCCTTTTTGCGGGTGCGATCACGTGATGCTGAGAGTGCTCTAATGGACTTTATTCACGAATGGCAACAGCCGACAATAGCCCCGCCCCTGGTGGTATTTACCTCCTGACTGCTAATGTTTACCTATGAGAAAATGATGGAAATAAATTTTATTTTGTTTTATTTCTGTTACAATTTGCATTATTTTCAAATATGCCCAAGTTTTCTGCAGCTTTCGTCTGTGTCAGCATAAGCGGTAAAGCTGAAATAAGCAAAAGAAATATCAATTTTCGTGAATTTCCTTTGAAGGATTGTGACGTTTGAACGAATAGATTTAAAGTTAAAACTGGAAGAATTCGAGCCCCGTGAACGTTCAGTTTTGTGTTCTGAACATTTTCATGATAAAGATTTTGAAAATACAACTCCTGTAAATGACAAACGAAACTTTAAAACCTGATGCAGTATCTAGAAAGTTCTCTTTCTCGAAGCCTGTGATAAAGCTGTAAGGAACATCTTACTATTTGGGTAAGTATATATACGTATACTTTTTTTATTTCTGTATACTTGCTTGTTTTAATTAAAATGTCTCATTATCTAATTAATTTCAACTTTATATTAACGATATATAATTTCTAATTTTAATTGCATTTTATGTAATACAATGTATGATTGTATGATGTGTATTATATGGATCATTTTTAATTTTCTATCATATGTAATTTTATTTATTTATTTATTTTTAGTAATTGAAATATTGTACTAAAAAATTATTGTTAAAATTGCAATTCAAATGACCTTATTTAGGTCAAGGTGAAAATCATTACATCCTATATAATGCAAATAAACACCTAGTGGGGAAAAAAAAATCCAGAAAGAAATGGTTATTATTTTCAAGTTGTTATAATTGATGTTGTGGCGTTTTGGAATTTCGGGCGAGGGTTCTGGTAGCGAAGAAGAAAATCCCGTCACAGCAGAGGTTGATAAGAAAATTAATTTAATTAAAATTTAAAAAAGATATTCTATGTACAACCGTTAGTTTCAATATTGATGTTGGAAAACAATACTTGCACCGTTCCAGGTACAGAACAGATATAGTCCAGTCCTATTATAATTTACAGTAAAAAGTCTTTTGCTAGCTGACCTGCACACTTTCGCCGGTGACAGAAAATGAGTTGACCTGTGTTCTCTGCTCCTAGAGGAACACAAAAAAAAAATCACTAAGTCTCGTTACCTCTCCTGGTAAACGGGACAAGAGAAGACCCTCCGACCTTCACTGGCCGAAGACAAGAAAACGAATCCCCGACTCTCTGCTCCCAGCTCTGTTCCTGGGAAAACTCGTCCTCTCGATGGCAACCCGCGCTCCTCTCTCATTCGCGGAGCGGGCGGGCGCCTTTCCGTCGGGCCGAAGAAATTCCTCGGAAACTCCAATGTTCTCACGACCATCAGGGCGTACCATCAGGGCAGCTTCTTTGTACTTTAGTGTCACAGTTCGAGACAGTCTGGAGCCAAACTATTGTAAGTATCAGCACACCTGCTCTGTGTAGAGATTAAGGTCTGGCCAACTTTAATTAATTGGAAGGGGGGCTGTATGCCACAACTTCCCCCCCCTTAAGATGGTTTTCTGGGGTTGAAACTCCAGAAAATCTCTGCAATCAAATTAGGTTAGGGTGCATCAAAGCAATTCTAGAGAGGCTAATCTTCCTGACTAAACAATACTTAAATTTACACTAAAGTTACAAGTTTCAAATTACAAATTAATTAACATAATAAAACAATACTAATAATAATTAACTATATACAAAATTTCTTACAGATAACTTTTAATCCACCCGACTCAAACAGTCCACATGAGGAATGTCTTTTCCTGGTCTGTGTCGGATTTCATAGTTAAAGGGCTGCAAGGTTAACGCCCACCGCATTAATCTGGGATTGTTTCCCGCATTTCTCTTTAACCATATTAATGGGTTGTGATCAGTTTCTATGGTAAATTTTTGACCATCCAGGTAATGTTTTAACTTTTTCACTGCGAAAATGATCCCAGCACATTCCTTTTCGGTTGTGCTATAGTTTTTCTCTGCCTTAGTAAATTTTCGACTTAAGTACAGAATTGGATGTTCTTCATCTCCTTGCCTTTGAGCCATGATAATACCTATCCCCTTATCTGAGGCGTCACTTTGAATAATAAACTCCTTAGTATAATCAGGAGCGTACAGTACTGGGTCACGGGTGAGTTTATCTTTTAACTCCCTAAAAGCCTTCTCCATTTCGGGACTCCAGTCTACTTTTTCCTTTTTCGTTTTCCCTTTTAAAGCTCGGGTCAGCGGTTCTACTATAATTGCATAGTTTTTTATGTATCGGGAGTAATACCCGCACATCCCTAAAAACCTTCTAATTTCCGTTTTTGATTTTGGAGCTGGGAAATCAGTAATGACCTTAATTTTAATCTCGGACGGTTTCCTACGTCCTTTCCCTACAACATGCCCTAAATATTTGACCGTCTCCTGGGCAAATTTACACTTGGCTAATTTAATGGTTAATTTTGCCTTGGTTACCCGCTTTAGAACTATATCTAAATGTTCTAAATGCTCTTCCCATGAATTAGAAAAGATAGCCATATCGTCAAGGTAAGGCAAACAAAAACTTTCTAGTCCCTTTAATAGAATACTCATGAATTTTGAAAACCTATACGGGGCGGAGACAAGTCCAAATGGCATTATCAAAGGTTGATATGAACCGAAACTAGTTACAAATGTCGCTAAACGTTGTGCGTTAGGGGTTAAAGGTATTTGCCAATAGCCTTTAGTTAAGTCAATCACGGTAATAAATTTTGATGCTGCCACTTGCTCTACCCTCTCTTCTATGTTAGGCAAAGGGAAAAATTCGGCACGAGTTATCTCATTTAACTGGCGATAATCAACGCACGGGCGGGGTTCTCTGCCAAGGGCCTCTACTAATATCATAGGCGAGGTATAATCTGACTCCCCTTCCTTAATTATGCCCAATTCTAACATACGCTGGATTTCGGATTTCAGGATGTCGGTTTGTCGAGGTGACGTCCTATATGGCTTCATTCTAACGGGTTTATCACTAGTCAATTCAATATCATGCTCAATTAAATTCGTTCGGCCTGGAATATTGGAAAACACTTTCTTGTGTTTAATTAGTAATGCTCCTAATTGCTCCTGTTGGGCTTTTGTGCAACGACTTCCTAAATTACTGTCCCTAATTACCATATTGAGGTCAAATTCTTCCGGGTCAGTTATAGGATAAGGTATTTCTAAGTCTGCCTCCGTCGTTTTATTATCCCGATTTTCCTCTATTAATACATTTACGATTTCTGCTCTCTGCACGTAAGGTTTTAGTAAATTGACATGATAAATTTGCGACTTTTCGCGCCTGTCCGGTACATTTACAATATAATTAGTCTCTGACATTTGACTCTCAATAGTGCCTGGCCCTATCCATGATACGGATAATTTATTGGGTTTACTTGTGGCTAAAACCAGCACTTTGTCCCCGGGATTAAATTTCCGATTTACCGCATTTCTGTCATACCAGATTTTGCGTTTGTCCCTTTTTTCCTCCATCTGCTCCCCTGCGAGCTCTTGACACCTTTGGAGTCTGTTTATCAATTCGAAAACATACTCCATCACTGGGTTTTGCTCCTCTTCCTGCTCTGTCCATTTCTCAAATAGCAGGGTTTCCGGGGTTCGCAGATTTCTCCCATGAACCAACTCGGCTGGGCTGAATCCCGTTGATTCATGTGTTACCGTCCGCAAAGCTAACAAAGCATAGGGTAAACTCCTCTCCCAACTTTCTCCACTTTCTAAACAGATTACCTTCAGTAACCGTTTAACTGAACGATGCCAACGCTCAATGCAATTTGTCTGTGGGTGGTGCACACTACTGTGAGTTATCTTAATTCCAAATTTTTCTAAGAAAGTTGAGGTTAAGTTACTCATAAAACAAGCCCCTAAGTCTGTTTGGATTACTTTCGGAAATCCCATTCTACTAAATACTATCATTAACGCGTCGATCACTGTTTCCGACCTTGAATCGGGTATCGGGATAGCCTCTGGATACCTCGATGCTAAACACATAGCCGTGAGCATATATTTATTTTGATTTTCCGAAGGTGGGAGTGGTCCCACAATATCACAGTTTATATGCGTAAAAATTGCAGTAATAATGGGAACAAGTTTAAGAGGGGCTTTTTTTTGCTCTCCTGCCTTCCCAATTTTCTGACAAGGATCACACGATTTTACATAGGCTTCAGCCTCTTTAATGATATTTGGCCAGAAAAAATATCGCAGCAATTTATCCTTAGTTTTAGTCATGGCCACATGACCGGATATTAAACTGTGACAAAGATTCAAAATTTCATTCCTATATTTCCGCGGAATAATTAGCTGACGCCTTTTTCTCCTCTGTGATCTGTAGCAATTCTGTACAGCAAACCTTGATCTATTGTTAAATTCGATTTCTCCTCTTTCGCGCGCGCCCACAACTCTGTCAAGCTTTCATCTTTTTCCTGCTCTTGGCGAAACTCGTTTTTCCCAACGTGCGCCAGAGCGGTGATCCTATCCTCCTCTAACTCGGGGAGGAAAATTGATTCTTCCGTACCCTGATTTTCCGTAGGTTCGCTCTCTGCCTCTCCCTGATCATTCCCAGCGCTTTCACTCGCCAGACTGGTTTTTGGCGCAGTTTCGTTTTTACGCCTTTTCGCCCGCGTTTCGACTGCATGGATTAATTCGGGTTTTTGTTTTTTTCTCTCGATTAATTTCTGCGTCTCATTTCCCAGTAAATAATAATCCATGAGAACTTCCTTATCCGCTACCGCGGCTTTCGTATTAATTAACCCTATTCCCTCAATTTCTAATTCAATATTGGCTATGGGTAGACATCTAACTTCGTTGGCTAAAGCTGCTTTAACCCACACAGTTTCCCCGTTTAATTGCTCATTAGAAATTATTTTATGAGGGGCAATATCGAGGCACGTCCCAGAATCACGTAAAATGGTAAACTTTTCCCCATTTATCTTGGCTTCACTTAAATAAGGTTCAAAAGCCGGGTTTAAATTCTCAGCGTCTCCTACGTGATTTACTTTTTCAGCCTTCTCTTGTCTGCTTTTCCAGACTGGGCAATTTGGCTTAATGTGATCGGGGGAAGAGCACACATAGCAAACAATAGGTTTTCGGGCCTCAAATAATTTAGATCTTTCCGTCAGATCAGACTTATCCCTCCAATTTTTTTGTTCTGGGGCCTTTTTCTCAACCCTATTTTTATCAAAGTTGCGAGGTTTATCTAATTTCTTTTCTAGTGGTGGTTTCGGGGTCCAACTTTTCTTATTATTTCTGCGAACTGACTCGTATGCGTCAAACTTCTTAGCTAACTCTCGCGGTTCATTGAGAGAGCTCCACGAATCTATGAAATGATCTTTCATTTCGAAATTAGCCCGTTTCTTTAACTGGTCGGCCACCATTAATTTCTTTAGATCCTCAAAATTTGTCACTTCTACTCCCTCTAACCACCCATTTAAATATGTATCTAAATCATAAGCTAGATCATGCCAAAGAGTTCCCGGTTGTTTTTGGTGTTGCATAAATTTAATTCTAAAATTTTCCGGACTTAATTTAAATCGATCTAATAGCATTTGTTTGACTTTCTCAAAATCGTCACTAATTTCTTGGGGTTCTTTTAAAATTAATTCCGCGATTTCTACGGGCAATAAAGCTAATAAATTAGTCACTAGATCCTCGTCATCTATTTCTAACTTCCTAGCTTGTCTTTGGAATAACGCAAGAAATAATGCCATGTCCGATTTCTCCGGTTCAAATTTTTGCATAACCGATTTTAGTGATTGTCGGCTGGAGCGTTCGCTACGAGTCGAAGCTAGACTTACTGTTTCTGAATTTTGGGCTATTTTAAGTTTTTCTAACTCTAATTCATGTTTCCTTTCCGCTTCTCTTTCAGCGATTTTTTTCTCTTCAGCCTCCCTTTCCGCAATCTTTTCCGCCTTCCTTTTCTCTTCCGCCTTTCTTTCTAAGAGATCCTCCCGTATTAACTTAATTTGAGCTAGGGCTAGGTCTTTATCGTAATCTGGAGACTTTTGAATTTTCCCTATGATATCACTTATCCTATCCGAAGTTTCAACAATCACTCCGAATTCGACTGCGAGCTCTTGCAGTTCCGCTTTCCTATACTGCCCTAAATCTGACATGTTTACCTAATTCTAAATTCACAATTTAATCTTACACAATTCCCAAAAAAAAATTTCTACATAATACCTAACACTTTTACACAATTCCTAACAATTTTACACAATTCTTACAATTTTACCCAATTCCAAAAAATACATATACAAAATTACACTAATAAAACCTATAATTCAATTTTGCAAATTTTTGGGGTGTATAAAATTCCAATACAACACGATTCCAATAACTAAAACTTAATATTCAATTCTACACATTAAATTTGAAATATTTGAAATCACAACACTTTCCAGGAAAGAAACCTCTTTCCGTAACTTATTTGATTCACTTTTAATTTTCATAAATTACACAAAACAATATGAAATTACTGTGTTATCTTTCTCAAGATATTTTAACACACTTTTTGTTTTCTCAAATAATATCTGTTTTCAAATATAATCTTTCTCATTTAAAACAAGATAATCAAATATGTGCAAATCAATTAATATTTTTCCAAACTAAACAAATATGAGTTATATTTAAATTAAATTTACCTATAATTTAAATTCCTCCCTGTTTTTACTTAGAGTTTCTAATATTTGTGATATGCCACATTTTTAATTTTTCCAAAAACAATGTTAATTTAAGGTTTACTCTCCCTTAATAAATTTCTAAATAACTTTTAACTTTATACATTTATCATCTAATACCTTAAATAACAAAAAGTTTTACAGCCTCACTAGAAAAGTTTGACTCACCCCTGTTTTGTTGTCGTTTGCTCGAGTTCCGTCCTTCCTTCTGGCACTTATGATGGCTCTCGGATCGGCACTCCGTATGGAATTCGGGATGGGTTCCGGCTGAGGGCTCTCCTCTCTGTCTTAGAGATTCTCGTCGATGCGACGTAGATGTATCCTCCGTTGATTTGATGATTCGACGTACTCCGCTGCGTTTATCCTTCCCTTGAGTCTATCACTTTTCTATCGTCCGTAGTCCGTACTTCTTCAGGCAGTGTATTATTCTCCAACAATCATCCCTCTAGCGCTGCCACCAAGTTAGTATAGCTGTGGCGTTTTGGAATTTCGGGCGAGGGTTCTGGTAGCGAAGAAGAAAATCCCGTCACAGCAGAGGTTGATAAGAAAATTAATTTAATTAAAATTTAAAAAAGATATTCTATGTACAACCGTTAGTTTCAATATTGATGTTGGAAAACAATACTTGCACCGTTCCAGGTACAGAACAGATATAGTCCAGTCCTATTATAATTTACAGTAAAAAGTCTTTTGCTAGCTGACCTGCACACTTTCGCCGGTGACAGAAAATGAGTTGACCTGTGTTCTCTGCTCCTAGAGGAACACAAAAAAAAAAAATCACTAAGTCTCGTTACCTCTCCTGGTAAACGGGACAAGAGAAGACCCTCCGACCTTCACTGGCCGAAGACAAGAAAACGAATCCCCGACTCTCTGCTCCCAGCTCTGTTCCTGGGAAAACTCGTCCTCTCGATGGCAACCCGCGCTCCTCTCTCATTCGCGGAGCGGGCGGGCGCCTTTCCGTCGGGCCGAAGAAATTCCTCGGAAACTCCAATGTTCTCACGACCATCAGGGCGTACCATCAGGGCAGCTTCTTTGTACTTTAGTGTCACAGTTCGAGACAGTCTGGAGCCAAACTATTGTAAGTATCAGCACACCTGCTCTGTGTAGAGATTAAGGTCTGGCCAACTTTAATTAATTGGAAGGGGGGCTGTATGCCACAATGTGATGACTCAAAAACCAAGTATACAGCGTTATGTGGAATTTATATTAATGGTTCTGCAGATCAGAAGCTTGAACATCCCATTTACGTTACTTATTACTGAGCAGATCATTTTTATTTATTCCATATTAATTTAAATATTGATACTTTACATAATATTCCAAATAAGTACAAAATATTTTATTCTTGCATCTTATTTAATATAATGATAAGGATTAAAATTGGTGGTTGTTGAAACATAAGTGTACTGTTAATTTTTTCTGAAATCTAATTTTCAAAACTTCATTCCAAAAGATTTTTTTTAATTTTGTGAAAAAAGCACATCTGTACCGCTCAAACTTTAGGCCTTTTGACATAATCTTCACTGTGAATATATTTAGTTATTCAAAACTGCACTTTTAAAATTTATTTGTAGTCTTAAAAGGAGGGTCGTGCAGAAGAGAACACACATCATTTTTGAATTAAATAACTGTATTTTTTTTTGGTTAATTCTATGCTTAATTGTATGTCCCATTTTCAGAGATTTCAAAATTTTCTTCTCTCATTCTTATAGATTCCATGATTAATTTGCAGTTATTTTGGGAAAAGAAAGAAATTCTGAAATAGACTGGCAGTTCTGATGGATGTCTTGAATTAGATGAAGAAGAAAAAAGAAGATATTTTAAGAAAATTTCCTTTTTTAGCACAATGTCACTTTATGATACATTGTGCTATAAGGAAGTTATCTTAAACATTACTTTTCAATGATGTCCCTTGCCACCAGATGATGTGTGTGAGCAAGAAAGATAAAGTAAGATATTTAAAATAGAACTCTATCAGATGCTATGTATCATTTGGCTATTGTAAGTCTGCATGGAGCCCCGAAAAGGAAGAAGGGGATTTATTTTATTTATTCTTCATAGACGGTGCAGTAGCCCCTATATTATAATATCTAATGACTTGTACTTTTATAAATTTTATAATATAAAATTCTTTTAGTTAAAAGTTTTCACTGAACATATTTTTTCTAATATGTTCAGCAGTAACATATAACGTTAAAATTCTTTTTCTAAATATTGGGTGCATTTAATTTTTTTCTCTTCAATTTTCTCAAATTTTTTTTCTTATAATTGTTGAATTTAGGTAGTCTAATAATAGAAGGGTGATATTTTAGGTTTTTGTCAATAAATTCTAAAATTAAGGTGACAGGAATTACATGTCCTAATGGAACTCAAGTATAGGTCCCGCTGTCTTAAAATTCAGATTCTCTCACAATTTTTTCTCCCTCATTCTGTTTAGTCTAAACTCTATTTTCGGACCCATGGGCAGTTTCAGAACTTGGTGGAGGAAAGTGTGGTGCTTGGTGAAAAAATTAGGGGGGGGGGGGCTTTCTTTTTTGAAAGTTTAATTTTTCTATACTTATTTTTGGTTTGACTGCTCCTTTATTCCTGGGCCCTTGGCCCTGGCAAGCTGTCTATGTGTTCTTGTCGTCAGAGCAATTGTTTCTTGTGTCTGTTGCTTTGCTGAAATCCTGGCTATTTTTCTCATATTTATGGGCCTGAAATTCTCGTATTACAAACAGCATGTTTACCAAAAAGTGGATTACCTAATGAAAACTAATTTTGCCCGAAATAAAAACTGGGCAGATTTTTACTCTCCAAAACTTCTTGTCCTTATTTTTCACTGCATATAAGGTCAAATTTAAAAATATGTCATCATAAGATTTCAAAATTCGATAACACATTCTTTTCTATGCGTGAACTTCAGCGTATAGGGAAAAAATATTTCATTTCAAAATTATACTTGAACTTTGTAGTTATGAATTATGAAATAAATAAAAACATATTTAGGTAGAGTAAGCGAGAATGACTTATTTTGATTGAATGTGGTTTAGTTAGTTATAAGCTGCCTAACTAATAAAAATTTAAATTTAATAAACTTAAACCTATGGTAAAAATTATAAAGCTTTTACAATATTATAGTTGACATAGTTACAATAGTAAGGTTAAATATACTTGGAAATAATCTATTTTCAGTTAAATGTATTCGATTATTCTTTGTCGCCATCAGTCACCCCTCCCCCCCCCTCTACTTTCCCAACAAGTCCTTTACAGCTGCCAATATTTTGTAGTCAATTTTCTTAGTATATTTTATTACAATTTCATGGCTATTCAGGAGTACACAGAATTGCCAATGCCATATATATATATATATATATTTGTCACTATTTATAAGCAGTGATCTTTTGTAATATGGTTATGCGACTGAAAAAAGCAAAGATTTCTGTACAAAAATCGTGGTGGCAATCCTGCATATAAAAGCATGAGCGAAGACAAACAAACTAAACTGATAAACATTTTTCAACTGCGTTGGGAAGTGAAAAAAAAAAAAAAAATAAATAAATAAAGGAAATTTCTTTTAATGCACCATAGAAGTAAATTAATTAGAAATATCGGTCCAATCTTTAAAAATTTGGTACCAAATGAAAGGGGCGATTTTTCTGAATCCAGGGGTGCAAACAGAATTCTAACACAATTAGATTTTTTAAAATTAACTAAAGTATGAAATTTAGATGGCAACACTTGATTATTTCATTTATCAATTTTTCAGTGCCAGACATATTGGCTGGTTATTCTTCCGGTAGGAAATATAATTGCTTTTTGACCACGTGAGAAGGTACTGGAAATAAAAAAAGCAGATTTTTAATTTTTTTAATTTTAAATCGATTTAAACAGAAATTCGAAATCTCCTGATATTATTGCTCACCTGTCTGCAGTTAAAAAAGCTAATGTAAAAACAAAAAAAAATTTAAAACTAAAAAAAAAAAAAAAAAATAGACATATTTATTTAAATTTATTTTTATATGTAAACAGACAAAAGTTACTTTTAACAGAATAATAATGCCTTTTTTTTTTTTTATCTTTTCTGAACTGGGCTGTAAAAAAGCAGATTTGGATTTTCTTAAATTTTAGCCAGTTTTCAACAGAAATCGCTAATCGCCCTTGATAGATTAATAATTTTGAGTCTAAAATATATCAAACATATTCATTAATATTATACATAATACACCAGTTGAAAGATATTTTAAAGTACTTTTATTGCATACTATTAGTGATATAAGCCGTTCACATTTCGTATGAAACTTTCAGAGACAACTACGGAAAATCCAGAACGTTTTTACTCTTTTATATTTTACCGAGTTTTGAATTCCGGTTTTCATTCATGTTTTGTACAAAGGATTTTTAACTGTATATAGCCCAGAATTACACAAGTTTTGGAGAAAACCACGGATAAGTTAGACACAAATCTTTTTATAAAAATGTTTATATTACCTTTCTATCTCAGGTTCTAATTAACATAATCTCATAAGTAGTATGGCATTTTAAAACTTATTTGAATTGGAATTAAAGAATAGAGATTGCAAATCTCTGCCACCAGATGGCACTTTAATATTTTAAAATTTCAATATCTCCAATTCTAATTATGATTAAATTACTTACAATGCATTATTTGAAATATACTTTAGTGTGTACTTTTAAACTGATATAAACCGTAAAATTCCGTGCGGAAGTTTCAGTGCAAACCACGAAAAACCCAGAATACTTTTTTTCTAATATATCCAATTATAATTATAAATAAATTACTTATATAAAATTCGAAATATATTTTACATTAATTTTATTGCAAACTTATATAAGCCATTAAATTCAGTACGGAAGTTTCAGAGTAAAACCACAGAAAACAAAGATCACATTTATTCATTTTTATTTCACAAACTTTCGAAATCCCACACTCTGCTTACATTTCTTATTAAGGATTTTTTAACATTATTTAGTCCGCAATTACACAAGTTTTGGAGAAAACCATGGAAAAGTCAGACACAAATCTTTTTATAAAAATATTTATATTGTTTTTGTATCTGTTACTAATTAACATAATTTCATAAGTAATATATCATTTTAAAAGTTATTGCGATTGAAGAATACACGTTGCAAATCTCTATAGCCAGATGGTGCTTAGATATTCTAATAATTCAATATCTCCAATTATGATTATGATTTATATGGGAGTAGATTAGGAGACCGTAGGCCCCACCAGGTTAGGATTTGCTACAATTAGAATTTTCAATGTTTCTTTACACAGTGAGCAAACAAGCTGTTTCAAATCATGAAAAGTAAAAGGGCATCGTAGCCGTCATAGAGTGGAAATTTGCTACAGTTAAAATTTTCAAAGCTATTTGCATTATGAGTGAGCAAGCTGTTATAACTTCTAAAATGGGGATAAGGGGCCACAGGCACCGCCGAGCGAGACTTTGCTAGCGTCAGGATTTCTAAAGATCATAACTTTCATAACATGGTGAGCAGACACGCTATTTCAGATACTTAAAGGGGAAGAGAGCGCCGCAGGCGCTACTGAACGGGAATTCACTCCAGTTAAAATTTTCAATAAAGCTATTTGCACTATTACAATTTTTCAGTAGTCAAAAAGCATAAAAGTTGGCAGATATATAAATTTTTAAAGGATTTTATTTAATTATATTAATAGAATGTAGTAACAACTATTATAATTTTACTACTTGAACTATTTGTCTAAAAGTGTAATACAAATGTAATAATTATTTAAGCACACTGTGCACATTTCTTCCTACAGAGTGAATTCATCCGATCTTTTTATATAACAATTTCACACGTTTCAGCATCATACTTATCTATGCAGCAAAATCATAATACACTTCTTAAAGAAAAAAAAGAAACAGAAAAGTTCTTAAAGAAAAAAATAAATAAATAAATATTTAAATTTAATGGAGGTTACAAAATCTTGCAAATATAGAAAAGTTAATATTTTGTGTGCAATGCCCTGTAAAGGAATTTAGGTACATTACAGACGGTCATTGTAAATACTGGAAAATATACTCACAATTGTGTTGTGAATTTTTATTTATTTACAACAAGTAAGTAAATTGTAAAGCAACAAATATATAAGTAAAGCATGAAGTAGTTGAAAATAAAGACATTGCTACGCACAGTATTTCTTTACTGACTGTTGGTAGTGATGTGGGGTAGAAAATTTTGAAAGCCAAACAAGTAATTTTTTTTATTTAACTTTTTGAAAGAAATATTTAAACTTTTCTTTTATTAGTCACAGTATAGTTAATAACTACAGTAATATCAGATGATACAGTGTGAAGAAACAAGTTTTTTATTAAAAAACATCTTTTAGAAAGATGAAAAACTCACAACTCTAACTGTTAGTTACAAAAAAAAAGTTTAAAAGTCTTAGGCAGAATAGAAAAAGTTTTTTTCAACAATGTTTACTATGTATGTTATGCATGTTTGCTGATCATCAATTAGGAAATGAAAGTCACTGGTGGCAACTGTACTTGTTAAACCCTGATTTCAAACAGTGATTTTAATACATGAGAGTGTGTTTAACCCTTTAACATTCATTGGTTTCGCAGCGAAACTAAACATTTGACATAATTTAACAATTTTTATGCAGCAGTTTTTTTAACATTTCCTCCTTGTTTTAAACTTTTGTTCTTTTTCTGTTCGGTATATAGCTGCACTATTCCAAAATTTAACAAATAATGCTTCAAAGCATTACTGCTAAATGCATAAGTCACTTGAAGTTTCTTAGTGTGCGCGTTGCTGGTTTAATAATGCACTCATGTCCAGTTTTTTTTATTTAATCAAGAGCTGGACACCTAAAACAACTTTTACGAGTTTTTGTAGTCGATAATGTTTACTTACAAAGTGTTTTATTTATTAAATTAAACATTATTTGAATTTAATAAGGTTAACTTATAAATGTTTCAAACCAAAAATTTCTCGAAAAGGACCAATGCTATTTTTTATTTTTTTTTAATATTTATGATCAGCTATGTGTCTAAATGCCATTTTTAAACTCAGTTTAGTAATTTTTAAAATAAATTAAGTAGTGAACGTTAAAAGGGTTAAAATGATAAAATTATTTTAAATATATATGTACAGTAGACTCTCTCTGATCTACAAAGCAAGTTATGAAATAATCAATTATTAATTTAAAAAAAAAAGAAAAAGAACTTTTAGAAGAAATTCAAATTACTATCTAATTAAGAATAATATCATATTTCGTTAGAAATAAAAGGAGGTTTTACAACTTTCATTATGTTAATGAATCATATTTCCACAGATTAAGAGAAACTCAGCGTTAAATGATAAAAAAAAAAAAAAAAAAAAAAAAAAATGTGAATGTTACTACTTACATTATGTAAACTGGCTGTATCAGAAAGCTTTCGATATTTTATGAGCACCAAGTTAGAAAATTTTTCTTCAATTCAGATATTTTTATGCTTTTTTCATCCAATTCAGCTCTTCTAGAGATTGTATTAAGAAAACTTCTTTTTAGCAT
Organism: Salticus scenicus; assembly: GCA_963930645.1. Classification (NCBI taxonomy): domain Eukaryota; kingdom Metazoa; phylum Arthropoda; class Arachnida; order Araneae; family Salticidae; genus Salticus; species Salticus scenicus. Next base: position 81,897,659 of record OZ005659.1, on the reverse strand, counting down.
AGTTTGTTTTGAAATAAACCTATGCTGTAAAGAAATTCACTTAACATTTTTCTTTACTTTTAACTCTTTATTAGCCAACATGTTTCACTAGTAGCTACTTTCTTTCCTCTCCTTTTTCTTACAAATTCCTAAATTCATTCTAAATGTTATAAATAAAACTAATAAAATTATAAAGAGCTAATTTCCAAAGAATTAGTGTACAAAAAGAAACAATATAATGCCATACTACAATATTACTTTTAACTTATAATAATAATAATAATAATCAACAGAACTTACTAAAGCTTGCATTAACAGAAACTGCATCAATCGGTAGATAATCTTCATTCTTATAAGTATCCATGAAAGTAAAATCCTCTGTCATTAAATGTTTAAGAAAACTTCTTTATAGCACAATGTATTATAAAGTGACATTATGCTAAAAAAAGAGATTTTCTTGAAATATCTGTTCATTTACTCCTTCATCTACTTTATAAGTGGATAGAAATTTCCTCGTTAACTTGGAGATGCCTCTACATCATCTAATGACACTTTTTATCTCTCATTTGAAAACAACATGACACCATTAAAACATGAATATCCTTTGTATGTATTTTATGATTACTGTAATAAACACATGTATAACATATCAATTGAAAAAGAAATATATATTAGAAATATTAGTAAAGAGAAAAATACAGAATAATTAAATATAAATTAAATGTATAAATATTCTGTTTTAAATTTATTTGCTTACAATGGATGAAAATGGCAGTAGTCAACAGCTTTATTCATATTAAGGTTTAAAAACTTAATCATTATACATTTTTACTGATTGATTATTACTTTTTGATTTTACATTTATATTGCATAAACACACTTATAAATTATCCATATAAAAGATTTTCTCTCATAATTCAAATACCGTAAAACAAAAAGATAACAGTAGGATGAGTTTTTAAAAATAACACCAAATATTATATGTAGAATAAAACATGTGAAATCTATAATGACCATCTTTTTTTTTTTAACTTTAAAAATGAAATGGCATATATGAATGACAATAAGAATTTCAAAAATAATGGAGTGTATCACTAAACTGATTTAAAAACATCACTGCAAATCTTCATACTAAGCTTCACACCATACATTGCGTAATCAGATTACAGTATACAAATGAATAATATTGTATGCATCAAGCATCTTATATAATACAGTTTCCATTTTAAAATAGGTATACTGAGTACAATATATTAATGTAGTTATATTGCAGTTATAGTATTATAGTTATATCTACCCTTGTGACAAGGGTAGTGTAAAAAGCTTTTAACTTGAAAGAAATGAGACTGATATTAGCATAGTTGTTAGGCATTTTCATGATAATGTACAAAGTAGATTTTATGCAAATATAAATAAATATTTGTATTTGGAAAATCAAAAACAAATTACAATTTTCTGCGATTATTGCATCGAATTTACCGTTGTTTAGAAGCTAGATCATAACTGACTGGGTGTTTAATTACAGTTACTCAGATTTAAAAAAGAAAAAAAAAAAGTTGCATAAATTAAACGCACTTTTTACAGTAACTATTACAATTTGAAACGAAACGAATGAAATGGCATATATGAATGACAATAAGAATTTCAAAAATAATGGAGTGTATCACTAAACTGATTTAAAAACATCACTGCAAATCTTCATACTAAGCTTCACACCATACATTGCGTAATCAGATTACAGTATACAAATGAATAATATTGTATGCATCAAGCATCTTATATAATACAGTTTCCATTTTAAAATAGGTATACTGAGTACAATATATTAATGTAGTTATATTGCAGTTATAGTATTATAGTTATATCTACCCTTGTGACAAGGGTAGTGTAAAAAGCTTTTAACTTGAAAGAAATGAGACTGATATTAGCATAGTTGTTAGGCATTTTCATGATAATGTACAAAGTAGATTTTATGCAAATATAAATAAATATTTGTATTTGGAAAATCAAAAACAAATTACAATTTTCTGCGATTATTGCATCGAATTTACCGTTGTTTAGAAGCTAGATCATAACTGACTGGGTGTTTAATTACAGTTACTCAGATTTAAAAAAGAAAAAAAAAAAAAGTTGCATAAATTAAACGCACTTTTTACAGTAACTATTACAATTTGAAACGAAACACAATAAAACATTAGTATCAAACAAACAATAATTTGCACTTTTAAAAACAGATTTAAAACGAGAATCCGTCAGTTTAAATAGCACACATTTAGGGTAAATTATAAATGAGAATAAGAAAGAGATTTAAAGAGTTTAAAAAAGATTTTTACAAACTCACCTCATTGCTCAATATGTCGGTCTTAGTATCTACATTATACACAATTATTTAAAATCCAGCACGTACAACGCTACAAATTGCAACAGTTTCATTTAAACTATTTTCTGGAAATTTCACACCAATTATAAATTTATTGCGATACATTTTTAAACCTGTAACGCTTGCCTTTAAATTTGCATCTTGATAATGACATTTATTATTCATGGCTACATTCTGAAATATTCTGTTGAGAAAAATCCCGAAGCGGCATCGGAGTATCTAGAATATAGAATTTCATATTTTGATTTTAATTTCTATTAAAATACTGGTATGCTCGTACTCAAACAAAATTAATCTACAAACACTAGCGAAACGACACGACAGCGTGAACAAGAAAAAATGGAGGATGAAAACAAAACACGTCCACGTGTTTCGTGTTTACAATTTTATATACCACCAGTGACGTCACGTGAATAAAGTCCATTGGTTTAGGGGAGTCATACGATACACAAGGAGGGGTCAGAATATTCTGAATTATATTTGCATTGCGCAATATAATAAATAATAGTTTTGTTTCATCGGAAAATAAAATAAAATACCTTTAAGAATTGAGAACAAGTTACAGAATTTGTAATTAATGAAATATTTCAGGAAATGAATTAGTAAAGAATTAATTGGGGCGCTATCAGTGGATTAGTGGGAGGTAAAGATATTTAAGTTTGAGAAATGGAGCTATAATTTTAAGGGGGCTTTTAATTATATTTCATATATATATATATATATGATGCAAGAAACATATGTTTTTAAACTCATTCAACTTCTGGGAAGGGCCTGTTTAAATTTGCTGATTTTTATGAATGACCTGTTTCGGAACAAAATAATTATGGAAAAAATAAATATTTAAAGGCATCTGCTATTGGAATAGAAATTATGCCCATCACTAGGTTATTATGTCGTCTCTACTGGGACATTTTAAATTCTCTAGAAGAAGAATTTCTTAAGAATAAGTATGCTTCAACCAACATTTTTCGCAGAACAGTCGTGTACAGACAAGATAAATTGAGATGTCTATCACTGGTTATTCTTATGGCCCCTAAAATTAAGAAAACTATACCAAGAAAAGCAGACAAAAAATGTTCTTTAACTGGAAAATTTATCCTTTGTAATAATTATAAAAGTTTATATTATCAATTAAGGGGACATGGCATCACCGTAGGCAGCGTTCCCAACTTTTATAATTTATTCACGAGCATTTTCAGCCCCGCCTCTTTTTCATACCGGAAATTTTGAAAAATGATTTTCTTCTTATTTATTCGTTGTCACGTCACATATTAAAGAGAAATAATCTACAAAGTTTCTGGTGCGAAAAGAAGGCGGGGCTAAAAATGTTCGTGAATAAATTATAAAAGTTCGGAACGCTGACCGTAGGTTTCATATAAAAGCTTATTTTTCCGTTTAATATTTATAAATTGAATTATATTAGTTTTTTTTTTTTTTTTAATGAAGTATTTATTCAGATAACAATTTTTATGGTTTTGAGTTTAATATTTTACATATTTAAAATCGTTAAATTGCGTTTTTTCAGTTTGTATTTTTTCATCAATTCAGGATTTACAAAACGCTAAAACAGATATTTAAGAAAAGATCTTAACTTTCCTCCCGCCATGATTCCACTTAAAAGAATTAAGGATGGGTTTTGAAATTTATTAACTTTTGAAATAAATAAAATAAAATAAAAATAAAAATTGCATGCCTTTATATATATATATATATATATATATAAAATTTATTATACTTTTATTTTTATCATATTTTTATTTTAAAGATATTGCAAAACCAATCCCAAAATTATTTAAGTGTTAAACATCCAAAAAATATTAAGCCTTTCCTTAAATATCTGTAGAATTTTCAGTATTTTGAAGATCACGAATTCATGAAAAAATATAAATTGGGAAAATGTAATTTAAAAATTTCGTATCTGTAAAAAATACTTTAAAAACAAGGCGAATTATCGCCTTAATGTATATTTTATAACAAGTCTAATAATGTTCAGTTTATAAATAGAAATATAAAATTTTATATGAAATTTTCAACATACTTGCCAACCATCCCATCAATAACTGTACAATTGTTAACGCCCCTTGAAAAAACGCCCCTTTTTTCACACCACTTTATTTTTTGAGTAATTCTCACCAAATGTTGTTACGATTAAATAAAAATAAAATCATTCTAAAAAATGACTGGTGTGAACAAAAAGGCGAGTACTAAAAATTGTACGGTTTATAATGAGATGGTTGGCAGGTCTGCTTTCAATAATGCCAAGTCCTCTTAAAGAAGCCTCATGTAATTTTGAATAGAATATACAATTGAATTTATAGACAAAGTTCATAAGGAAAAAAACTATATATATATATATATATAGATAGATAGATAATAATAATTAAATAATAATAATAATAATGTCTTTACAAAGATAATTGTTTTCTTCAAAAGTTATTAAATTAATAATGAAATATTGTATTAGGTGCAAAGTACAATATTATAATTTTATACATATTCTCACATGATAAAATTTTTAAAATTTAACTCGTGTTAAAAATGAGAATAATCGGATAATATAAATTAGTTATTGATAAAAGTGACCAATGAAACATGATAACGTAAATACAAAAACTAACTAAATTCCCTATCCAAACTGTATAATTAGTTTAAAGCAATGGACCATTTTAAAAGAATTACTCGCTAGCCATAAACTTACCTGGGATGCAGGTATAAATTTCTATTTTCACTGAGTACTCCATTGTCTAAAATTAACAATAAAACCGTTCGCATAGTTTTTGAATAAATCAAATTACTTTAAATCAATTACAACAAAGAGTTAAAGTGACTAAAAATTTAAATGAAATTAACTGCTTTTCTTTTACATTGCACCTTTTGTGTTTTAATGCAAATTTTTTCAATTATAGTTGAGTTCATTTATTCAGTTGAAATGATAAGGCGTAATTATACTTTGGAAAAGCTGAGTTTTAAAGGGAAATTTGTATAAAAAAGTATTCATTTTAATTGAATTAATTTTTCAGTTTTTTTTTTTTTATGTATACTTCTTGACATTTGTACAAATTGTCCAACAAATATATTTAAAAAATGTAAAAGTAGTTTTTAAAAATATCATATCTTGAATTAATTAAATATGATTTTCAAATAAGATCTGAAATTATTTGTTGGAAAAACGCTGGATCGAGAATTATAAAATGTCAACGCTGGCCTTGAATTTAATTAATTGCTACATTTCTTTATAATCTTAATTGCAAATCGAATTTAGAAAATGTTTGGACTGTAAACTCATAATCACTAATTTTAGCCAGTAGTTATTTTTTGTAAAAACCGGTAAAAATTTGAGATAAAAAAAAAAAAAAATCATCTGACATAAGTTGATTGACAGATGGACAGCTCACAAATTTTTATGCATCAATGCAGAATTCCCTTGGGAAATAAAATAAAATAAAATAAATCACATCTAAAAATTAAAAAGAAAAAATCTCTATAAAATCTCTATTTTTTTTTTTTTTTAACTTAATCTAAAGATTTTTTGACTATGAACTTATTCTCCCTGATTATAGTCAAATGAATTTTAAATCGATATCCCTTTTGCTGATATCGGTTGAAAGTTCGCGAATTTTAAAAGACGCGTTCTTCTAAGATAATCCGTAAAAACCCACGTCACTTACCATTAACCTTGTTTGGAAATATAAAGATAGCCAACTCTCTACTTTTCTTTGGGAGATGGAAGTATGTCAGGCTTCCAATTTTATAAAATAGTACTAGTGCATTTTGGCCTGAAAAAATACTTTAATTAGTTTAAAAAAATCTATAAAAAAGATTTTTTTTTCAAAGAGCTGAGAACCACTCCAATACAATCAACATTCTCATAAAAAGAAAATAACGCATTAAAATCTGTCTATCCGTTTGGGAGATATTGGAGCACACACAAACACACAAACGGCTTCAGATTTCAAAACCTTCTTTTAGTTTACCATCTTACTGTAGGTATGGGGAACTATGATATTCGTAAAAGTTTTCCATCTCATTTTTTTTATTTTCATATTTTTACATGTTCTGAAGTGTGAGGAATTTGAAATTTGGTAATTCATGTGGTATGCATCGTAGATTTAACACTTTGTTAGTGCGTTAGATAGATAGTTAGAGCTGTGTATACTATATCTAAAGAAACTAGTATGTTGTGGCCCCCATAATATTTTTCTTCTATATTTTCCTTTACAAATTCACTCAGTAACAATATTTAAAAAAAAAAAAAAAAAAAAAAGATTTTTTTTTTTTTTTTAAGGTTTTTTTTTTTTTTTTTTTTTTTTTAAATCGATAACTTTGTTTTAAATTATCACAGATTTATAGTTCAACCATTCGTTTTAAAGGTATTGAGGAGACCTTTCGAAAGATACCCATCATGAAAATTTACCACCCCAGGGGGGGGGGAGCGATGCCCCACATGCACAGAATTTTTTTCCTAGTTAACTACTACTATTATCAATAATTCATATTAATTTTACAATCACAAGTTAAAAATAACTCTTATTATGTACATTTATACGAAATTTTGTCCTATACTGCCATGTTAAAAATTTAGAAAAAATGCGATCACAGCGCCACCTGTTGAGCGATTGATCCCCAAATCTAATCAGCACCAGTTTATGTCAAGGTGCAACTAAATACCAAGTTTAGTTAAATTTCATTTATTGGTTCGTGAAATACAGCGTCCACAAAAAAGTGATACAGACAGATAGACATTTTCTAAAAACTATCAATTCGTGTTCAGGACATCCCAAAACGTGTAAATCCATCAAAAAAATGGAGGTCGAAAATTTTCACGAATCCAATACTTTCTCTATATTACATATAGAAGAAAGTAAAAATGAACGTAGAATGGCCGAAAAAGTTTTAAAATATAATTTATGATGCTTGCAAGAGCTCTATTGATTTGCAACATTCCAATTTGAAAATTTTGTAAATTCTTCGAGATTTATCCTTTTCTTAGTACATTATAAGAAATAGTTTTCTCATAAAGATATCAAATAAGCGTTAAAATATCCATTAAGATGGCATTAATATCATTAATAATGAACATTTCCCTTTGGAAACTTCGTAAGTTATTCGAATTTACGAAATTGTTATTGGGCAAAATTTCTCATAAACGCCAATTTCGAGGAATATTTTCATCGTAAAGAAGTCAGACCACTTTTCAAATATCATTTAGGATACTGGGAAATTAACTGGAAAATTTTACTTTGAAAACTCTGTAAATTAATCGAAATTTATGATTTTTTTTTAAGCAAAATACAGCAAAATATCGCAAAAACGTTCATTGTGAAAAACAGTAATACGACGTCTTAACCACTTAACGTTCACTACTTAATTTATTTTAAAAATCAGTAAACTAACTGTAAAAATGGCTTTTAGACACATAAATATTCAAAAAATAAAAAATTACCATAGTTCCCTTTCGATAAATTTTTGTTTGAAACATATATAAGTTAACCTTATTAAATTCAAATAATATTTAATTTAATAAATAACACACTTTGTAAGTAAACATTATCGACTATAAATACTCGTAAAAGTAGTTTCAGGTGAAAATAATAGTCCAGCTCTTCATTAAATGAAAAAAAAAAAAAAAAAAAAAACTAGACATGAGTGCATCATCAAACCATCGCAATTTACACTCGTGCATACTAAGAAATTTCAAGAGACCTATGCATTTAGCTTCCTTTGAAGCATTATTTGTTAAATTTTAGAATAGTGCTGCTATCTACTGCACAGAAAAGGAACAAAAGTTTAAAACCTGATTAAAATAAGGGGGAAATGTTAAAAAAACTGATGCAAAACAAATAGTTAACTTATGTCAAATGTTTGGTCTCGCGGCGAAACCAATGGACGTTAAAGGGTTAAAGATGTCAGACCACTTTTAAACATCATTTATGATACTGGCTTGAACATAATTTACTATGAATATTAGAAACTTCATAAGGTATTCGGAATTTAAGAAGAGAACAATATTTCACTTAAACTTGAATTATAGGGATCACTGCATTAGAAATTAGAATTGCATAAAAAAAATAAAATATCGAACTGATTCTTATAAAATTAATCAGCAAATTAGGATAAGGTAAATGTATCGAATCGCACAGGGGGTATTCTATTAGTTGAGGCTTTTCAGTCTGCGACCGTAAAGAGCTATTGGCCAAATTCATTTGTCTTAAAAAAAAAAAAAAAAGTTAGTATGTCCTATAGCAAACATTTATGAGAAGTAAGTATACGATGGGGAACTGAACAGAGTCTATGTCAACTAGTTTTATTTGGAAGTAAACAATAAAAGAGGTAAAATAAAAGTAGTAACATTTTGTGGTCATTCGAAATAATTCTTTGATGAATTTTTTGAAGAAATCGTATGTATGTCATATGTTTAGTTATAATTTATAAAACAATTTTATATTATACTTTCACTCTTTTTAAAAGTAAATACAATTTTTGAAGTAATCACTATGTATAATAATAAACAAAAAAGATTTTGTGTGTCTCTATGTTGCAGTAAGGGCAAACGGTGGCACGTATAATTATGAAATTAAGTTTGAACGACAGATAGTGATTCAAATTTATGCTCATTTTTATATTTTTTTTCTTTAGAATTAAAAAAAGAAAACATGATCTATTTATTAACGGATTCATTATAAAATAATGAAGTTTTCAAATATATAGGATAGAAAATAGTAGAGTTAAAAAAAAAAATCTGTATATGCAGTTTTTTTTTTTTTTTTTTTTCATCTTTTTTTTTTCATCTATATTATTGGATTCGTAAAAAAAATTATATTCTGATTTCTCATAGATTTGCAAGTTTTAAAATATCCTGAACACGATTTCACAATTTTTAGAAAGTGTCTTTCTGCCCATGTATGCATGTTTATTACATTTTGTGTCAGCTCTAAATCAAGAACAAATGCAGAAAATTTCATAAAATTTCATATTTAGTTGTAACTTGACATAAATATGTGTCTATCAATATTTGATGCATATGACGGAATAGTGTCACTTTTGTGCTGTGACTTTTTTCCTTTAAGGAAAGACTGCATACCAGCTTTTGTAGTAATTGCAGAATTTTTATATATGAGAGGATTATTACTAAGAGCTATACAGATTTCATTTGGGTGCATATCGGCAGACAAGTCGCACTGCTATGCTGCAATTTTGTCCGTGTGCATGATGGTTATTTCAGTTTTCATAGTGTATAAATGCAATGAACTCAATAAGATATAGCTATTACAAAAAAGAATGCTGATGTAGTTTGAATGTAAATCGCCCAATAGTTGGCACTGCTGCTACTCAATGTCTGCAGTTATCCATAAGGCTACATCTCCGTGCCTGTTGGTGTAAAATTGCACCAATCTGCACTTGTAACATCTTTATTTTGAGGAACGAGCACAATTTTTTTTAATGCATTTTAATCAATTGCATAGAATAATATCAGAAGAAAGTTTTGTGATGGCAAGAACATATCAATTTTCTTTTTAATAAACAACATACTTTTCCAAAAAAGTTTTTTTTTATATAAAAAGTTTTCATAGCTTTATTCACTGTAAATAGCTATAATTTATCTTGTATTTATTTATTTTAATTTTTTTTTTTTTAATTACATATTTTTATTTATTTGTATATTTATTTTTAATAAATATTCAAAAATCTTACTTTTTTTGGGGAAAAAAAATGAATAAAAAAAAAAATAAATAAAAAAATAAAAAATTAAAAGATTCATGTAAATTTAACATCGAAAACGCTGCATAATTAACCACTAGTTCATTTATTTTAATTATATAAACATAAAAATTAGCAGTGAAAAGAGATAATATATGCACACAACTAATTAAGTTCTAAAAACAGCCTTAATACCTATTTTAACTTGATGAGTATTTTAATGTAATTGTTTGTTAACTAATTACCTGCTATATAAATCTTTCTTTCTTTCTAAGTATTTAATTAAATAAAAGAACAATGTATATCTATTCATTAAATGTAAATCTTTTTAAGTTTCTTAAAATACTTAAAAATAATAATAAAAGAAATGTAATCAAATGAAGAGAGATTTTAAATGAACTTCATTATTTTAGCTTTGTTTTCAAATTTTTTGTGTCTTAATTCAAAAATTTTTAATTAAAATGGAGTTCATTTATTCATTACTTAACTTAAAAAAAAAAAAAAAAAGATAATTTTTTCGTAAAGTTTTTTAGTAAACTGTTTTTCATTTCGTTACTTTTGCATAATACATGCTTTAATATAATTACTTAGTGAATAAATTTCGAATTATAGTTGCTGTTTAAGTCGAATGAATCATTACATGGTATTTTGTTTGCTAAAGTCGTGTTCAATAACAGTGTTTATTAAAAAAAAAAAAAAAAGTATCCTGGATTAATTTGTAAAAGTGAAATTAAAAAAAAGAAAAATACTAGTTTAAGTACTTTTTTTCTTTTTTATTGAAACTGGTTTAAATCAAACATTTTTTTCTTTTTTTTACGAATTTTTTCAGTATTCTAGCATATTTATTATTTAATAAGTAAGCGTAGATGCTGATATTCAAACCTAAAGTAAACTGAAACGCAAAACTTTAAAATTAAATTAAACAAAAATGTATTTTTTTCTTTTTTCTTCCTTCCTTTTTTTTTTTTTTTTTTTTTAACGGGGAAACCACCCAACAAATACGGTAAGATAGATTTTATTGCTAATGTTCAGGAACTTCAGAAAAATAAATTTGTACAGGAAGTTACTTAAACATACATTCTTCGAGAAATAAAAAATTTACGTATTCAATTATGCGGTCTACTCATTTGAAGCCATTTTTCAGTAATTAATAATGATTATAACAGAAAAAACTAATAAAAAAAATATGCATTATGTCGAAATCAAGCTCTTATTAATGCTAGTATATGTTTACGTTCCCAATAATTGTGGGAAAGAGTTCATAATATATAAAAGATGCGTGACTTTACTTTCTTTCTACATTTTTACACTTTTGTAAAAGGAATTAACTCAAACATTTCTGGGTTCATTCTCTCTTTTGTTATAATCAAATTGGAAAGTCTTTCATTATCTATGGATTACGCAAGATTTTAATCTCTTGTTATGTTACTTTTCCTTTACGTATTTAGAAAAATTATTCACCCAATCATTTACTGACTCACTCTTATTTTTACTAAAGCTGTATCCCGTAATATATGAAAATGTTCATAATTTATATGTGATGCCTCATTTTTTCTTACTTCGAATATGACACTGATATTAACTAGTAGATCTACAGATCAGAAGCTTCAACGTTCTATTTATATCCTTTATTACTCAACAAATCATTTTTACTTATTATATAGTATTTGAAATAATTATATATATGATTAAACTCACTGCATAAATAGATATGATTATGAGCGGTCTACCGCCCCCCTTTGCATCCGTCTGTTTATATCTATCTGTATATATGTGTATACATACATTTCCTTGTAACTCATAGCCTTGTGTTATTTCCTTTTAACACATTAACCGAATTTCATGCAAAATCATTGCTTAAATTATCGAAATTATTTTGTGTAGCCCTGTAAACTAATTACTTATACTATGCCAATCATTTTTCAAAAATACCTTGCTTTTTAACATTCTATTAATATTTGTTTATTTAGTTAAGTTTAATGCAGTGTAATCATGTTAAAATGCACTTATAAGAAATACCGTCTATAAATCGTAATGGTAGAAAATTCTTTTGAGTGTCCTTGCACACGAGTCACAATAGTTATACACATTAATAAAAAGTATAAACTAATTCATTAATATTCAATCAATTTTGACATCACTGGAGGATTACAGAATGCCATCGGAATTCGTTTGAGTGTTCCTCTATATTTTGTCTATACATAAATATTTCTAGAGAAAACATGTTTTGAAGCATCTTAATAATGGATCTTAATTATACAGGGTAAGTCAAAATGAATATAGCGATTACAAACGGCTATAACTATTTAATGAAAAAGAATTTATCGATAAGATTAACACAGAATGTAGACGGAACCTCAAAATTTTGTATACATACGTCATAGATGTTCTATGTGACTTCCCTTGGTCATACGGTCTAGGAGGTAGTCCATTTCACAGCATACATTCTGAAGCATTTGTTCAGTCACCGACGCAAGCGCATTACAAATGCGTACTTTGAGTTCTTCAATTGTTTGGGGCATGGGAAGCACATACACCCTGTTTTTCACATAAACCCACAGATAAAAATCGCAGGGTCTCAAAGTACGCATTTGTAATGCGCTTGCGTCGGTGACTGCAGACATGCTTCGGAATGTATGGCGTGAAATGGACAACCGTCTAGATGTTGTCCGTGTGACCAAAGGAAGTCACAAAGAACAATTATGACGTATGTATACAAAATTTTGAAATTCCGTCTACATTCTGTGTTAATCTTATCGACAAATTCTTTTCCATTAAAAAGTTATAGCCGTTTGTAATCGCTATATCCATTTTGACTTACCCTGTATTTTGTTGAACGCAGTATAAGCGCGTTAAAATGAGCTGGATGAAAATCAGGCCATAGGTTCTAATGTTACGAAATTTATTTCTGCGACCTTGCCAACGAACCTTAAACATTATATAAACCAATAAAAAATGTAGAACTTATTCTATGTAGCTCATGAATGTTTATCCGAAATTTGACATAATTTGGAGGATTACGTGACATTGTCGAAACAACTTTGTGAGCTCCTGCACATTAATCATAAGCAATATTTTCTACAGGAAACATGCTTTTATGCATCTCAATAATGCATGTTAATTTAATTTTCTTGAATGCAGAGTAACTATGTTAAAACGAGTTTAAATGAAATCTTTCTCATAGGCGTAATGATAAGAAAACCTTTGGTTTGTCCCTGTACACGATCCATAAACAATATAGACACCAAAATCTATATAGCTATTTCTGTATAGCGCCTGAACATATGCCTCAATTTTCAAGTCAATCCGAGGGGTTTTGCGCTTGCTAGCTCGGCACACACAAATTCTGTTCATAAGCCGTAATGATAAGAAAACGTTTTGGTGTGTTCCTGGGCACGAACTACAAATAGAATACACACCCAAAACTATACATATATTTCTGTGCGGTTAATGAACGTCTGTTCCAAATTGCAAGCCAATAGAGTGATTTTTGTGGCCGTCATCGCGAGACATACAGACAGACACACAGACAGAACCTAAGAACTTTCTGAGTCTCCACTAACGTTTCGGCATTTACAAGTCATCCATGTATATTAAAAAGTTTTTAGTAAAAAATTAGAAATTAAAAAATGTGGCCCAAAAATAAAATTAAAAAAATTTTTTTTGCAATAAACGTATTTTTGAAACGTTAAATTGAAAAATATCGAGTGCGAATAAATTAACGTTAGAGCATCGTAACGCTTAATAAAGAAGGACATCTGTAATAAAAAATTACATACATGCATAGTAAAGTATGCGGTTTTAAATTCTTGAGAATTAGTATTAAATGTCTCCGCTAGTAAAATGTTTAAAACTGCGAAAACTGGAATAATCGTGTTAGATCTATCATGAAGATCAAACTGTCTAGTTATGAAGATCAAACTAGACAAACTGTCTTTCAATAACGTTAACTCTACATGACTGTCTTTTATCAGCGAAGCCATAATCAGTATTGCCAAATTTAGGGACTTTTATATTCAGTAATCACCAATAATTTTTAGAAGTGACATTTGATATATATAATAAACGATTAATCTTCGAAGTGATTAGGCAACTGTTACAATCAAAATTTAGTGGTAGATTTCAAATAAAAAAGTCCCTAAATTTGGCAACACTTGTGAAAATGTGAATGCTACACTTGGTTAATTCTAGCGACTGAAATATTAACGAAGGGGACTAATAAGCATATTTAATTTACTGAAAATGATTGAATGGTTTGAATCCACAGGAAATTTAGGAATACAACATTGCATATCAAACGAATGAATGTCGATATCAGCATATGCGGCTGTTGAAACGTCGTGTACAGAACTCACATAATAAGACGAGCTGGCCTATCAGTCGCCATCCTTATGCCTTGGAAAAAGCCATTTTTTTCCACTTGGTGCTTTTATCGCAGCTCTCTTCTTCATCTCGTAGGATCTGGTGTAAATGTAAACATTTTATGTCCTTTCCTGTAGTGATTTGAGCAATTTATTGCTGAGTAACCTCTTACAGTCGGCAGCAAAATTACTGAAGCATATATCCACATTTTTCATACATTTTTTTTTTTTTTTTTTTTTTTTAGTTTGATTGCAATTTTTTTTCATCAACTTACACACAGAAAAATAAATTGGTCACAATGACTTGTCAAAGTGCTGAGCTGACAAAACAGAATTGACTAACTAAAATAGCTGACTACGAAACTTCAGTTAAAAAGTGTACTAGTTAAATTAGTCTCCAAAACAATATCCCAGACTAGGAAGGTTCATATTATCAGACAAAGAAGGCTAGTCTACAATCATAACTATCTGACCAGGAAGATTAGTTAACAATCGCAGTTAAGAGACAAGGCAAGTTAATCAAAATGTACACTTGATTAAAATTAATATACAAAACGCCCTTGCGGGCCCTCGATCTCGGGACCTCTGTATCACAGGTCAAGCACGCTACCACTGCACCACCCGTTCTTACAAGGATTCGTGTTTTGTTGGTTTTTATAGAAATAACTAACACTATTAGGGAGTCGCCCCCATGGGTGTTGTTGCAGCAAATTTGCACTTCACCCTATGTTTTCGACCATGCTCTTTAATTTAAGCTCCGTTTGGTTTTAATAAAAAATTTACTGATTTATACTTCCCTTGTAAGTGGTCCTACCCCGTATTTACGCAAGTTTTAGAGAAAACCACGGAAAACTGTGAGTGGCTAGGTCAACGAGCGCGTCCTAGTATCGCACTTCTCGTCCAACTTTGTGCATAGAATCGCTCGGTGATTGGTGGGGGTCTTGGGGTCCAATGAGCAGAATGTACACCATTATTTCCAAAATACAGACTATTTTTAGTAACATATGTTCCCATGTATCTAACATGATGAAGCTGATAAAAAAAAACTCTAAGTCCCACAGTTAGCAATACTTGAGAGAATAATACAATAAAATTTTCCTAAGAGGGCCATACACATTGGTATATGAAATTGGTCCTTTGCAGAGATGGCCTTTTAATAAAGGTTATTCAGCAAATTTAACTCTGGCAACAAAGTGGTATTCAAATTTACATAATTTGTCTATATAGTTTTATGATAATTTAATGTTAGTTTATTCGAACTTTATGCTATTTTTAGCAAAAATATTTTTTTCTAAATATTTTTTTTTTATACACTGGAACAAATTTTGCTGATTAGCAGTGGAAAGCGATCTCTATTAAAGTTTTCGGGTAGGAAATACAGATTTCAATTTTGCATTTTTAATCTTAGTTAGCTTCAAAAAATTAAAATAAGTTAGTTTTATTTGTAAAATTTTAAGTAATTTTTTTAAAGGATAAATATGAGTGAAAGGCTGATTTTTATATATATCTATGTGAAAAATGCCAGATCCAATCGAACCCGGGCTCTCGGCTTAACGCCGGAAGCGGAGAGCCCGGGTTCGATTCCAGACTCTGGCATTTTTTACATAGTTTCTAGAAAAATCAACAATCCACTCTAATTTATCTGAAATGAATTTTCATTGTTGATGAATAAAATTCTAAATTAAAATTTATTTTTCTATCTGTTATTAAAAATTGTCGTACTCCTTTACTACAATTTCCTGTCATACTTAAAAAATGATTTATTGGACTTGAAAATACATAAAAAACTGGGATCAGCATAATAGAAAGTAATTGGCTCTTATAAATAATATGCGCTTTCCAAATAACTGAAAGCGCATTTTTTTTTTTTTTTTTTTTTTTTTTTTTAATTAATGAAACTAACACTATCCCAACAAATTCGATGGGTTAATTGTTCGGTTTCGGTTAACTAACCTAACTTGTCTGCTTGAGACAAAAAATGCATAAACAAACAAATAAATAAAATAATAACAATAACAACAATACTCAGCCTTTTGACTAATCAAACAAATAATTCTTAGTCAATTGACAAGATTGGAACAACCTATTTTTATCCTCTCATTTAACTAACCTGTCAAATTGGAGGAAAATGAAAACTGTACTAGGGAAACAAGTCGTCTGACAAATTTTAGAGCCAAAACTGATCATCAGATGAAACACCATTAAATATACATTGTAAAATGAAACGACTTTAGTATCTGATACTAACTAGAACTGTCATGTAGTGTTTTGATTGTTTAAAATTTAGCGTAATTTTGTGCAAATTTGTCAATGTACTTGGCAAACGTCTTGTATCCCAAAGATTTCCGTCTCTTGCCAAGTTTTGATTTTCCATTTTTCTGCGTGTATATTTTTATAATCAGCATAACACTAAGATCATAACTCGACAGATATTTACTTAAGAAAACAGTATTAGGTGCACAGCTTTTAAATACGAATTATTGCTAGCGTTCAACAATTTTGCTGCCTGTATATCCCATTTTGTTAAACTAACATCACAAAATAAATAAATACATAAATAAAAAGTAAAACTAAGGAAACATTCAACGCCTTGAAAACCAAAGGGTAAAAAAAAATGGAAAGCAATCAATTGTTTCGGTAGCATTTAGCGTACTTTCATCAGTTCATAAAGAAATGGGAGAAAAGTTCTCGTATATAAAGGAAATTAATCGAATTCTGATCAACCAATAGAATTACGTGGAATGTGGGGATTGGCCAACGAGCATTTCCTTCTCATATCTTTACGCACTGAAGACGGTACGCTAAATGCTTCCGAAACCGCTGTCTGCGTTCCAGTTTTTCTCTTTAGTGTTCTAGATGTTGAAGATTTCCTTGGTTTTAATGATCCAGCGACAAATCTCCTTTTAATATTCAAATGAAAAGTTACCCAAAAACAACAGATGGCGGCCACTGTTGAAACAGTGGCGGCCACTTGATAATCTAAGGACTTGCTGACAGGGTTCTCAAAGGAAAATTTGGATACCAGAAATTTTACACGGTAAATTTTAAATATATATTAACAATTAGTCATGTTTAAAATTAAAATGGGGTTAAAAAAAATGTAGAAAACGTAAATTCATATATTTACATGCTTTAGTCGTCTATCGCATGTAGTTACTAGAATATCAAAATGGTGGCTATATTAAACCAAATTTGTAAGCAACAATACAAGAAAACCGTTATTTACTGTTTCTGTTGATAATTATACATTCATTTATAATATAAATTGTGTTTACAGTACCATAGTTACCCAAACGGTTACTTTTTATACTTTTTTTTTTCTCTATAGAAATAAAAAACACATGCTCAATTGTGCAAGTACGCAAATTTTTATTAGTACATTTGGCTTATTGCTGTAAGAGTTATAAAACCTTTCCCACGTCAGGTTAGTTAATGCACATCCAGTAAATATGTCAGTAAGAAAAAAGAATGTTTCAAATATAAATACATAATTTTACTATATTTGCACAAAACCTAATAAAGGTTTAAAAATATATGATTTTAAGGATATAAAAATAAGTAAAAGAATTTTCAAATAGCGATATCTTCTAAACATAAAACTTACTAAGTGAAAAAAAAAGCGTCATTTTATTTTATTTTATTTTAATTATTTGTTAGATAATTACCTACTTCATAAATTTTTATTGTTTTTTTAATACTTAATTAGATAAAGAACTATGAATATTCAATAAATGTAAATCTTTTTCAATTTTTGAATTAGGGAAATGGTCACATAATAATCACAAAAGAAACGTAATCAAATAGCATACAATTTTAAATAAACTTCATTATTTTAACTTTGCCGTCATATTTTTTTCTTATTTTAAAAATTTTAAAATAAAGTGGGGTTTATTTAATCAAGTCTTAATATTTTGTAGAGCAGCAATTCCTAATTACCATTGAAAGAAAAAAAAGAAAAGAAAAAAAAATCGATTTATTTTTTATTTTTTATCTTTTTAACAAACTGTTTTTCCATTCTTTTTAATTTAATATTTTATACTTTAATGTAATTACTTACTGAAGACGTTTAGAAACAATGTTACTAACAAATGAGCTTTAATGAGCTAAAAAAAAAAAAAAAAAATGCATGTTATATTGTTTGTCAAATATTTAAGTTGATGATTCAAAAAAAAAAAAAAAAAAAAAAAAGTATTTACAGTGACAGAGAGGGTATTTTGAATTAATTAGAAAAAAAAAAAAAAAAAGAATTGAATTGTGAAAAGAAAAATGCTGATTTATATTTTTTAATCTTCAATTCTGTTTTCTTTCATTCCATTCTTTTTTTCTTTTCTAGGTAATTATAACTGTACTTTATTACTCTAGGCTTCTGAGTTTACTCTAGCCTTTTTATCCTTCAATTAGAGACTAAAAATTTTTATCATAAAATCTAAAACAAAATAAAACTCAAAATTTTTGGATACAAATAAATGCATAAATAAACATACCGGGTGCTTCATAAATCTGTAGACATTTTAAAGATTCATAAAAATTGAAGAAATTGGTAAATCTAACACGGTTCGCAAAAAAGTTATTCTCGTAAAGTTTTTTTTTTTTCTTCTAAAGTAAAATCCACAGACGGTCAGTGATGTCACACTTCGCTTGCGTATTGAGTAATTTGAAAGCGATGTTATAATTTGAAAAAAAAAAAATAAATAAATAAATAAAAATATACAGACACGACATTATTTCATTATTTAAAACATGAAAATCTGACATTGACAGATTTTAATTTAGTGCCAGAGGCCTACTGCTAAACTTGTTAATATCGACAAATTCTTCTTTAGTTAATTCGTGATGATCTAAATTCCATGATAAAGTTTCCATTAAATCAAACCAATGTGTTTCAGCTGCAGATATTGTAACAAATAACGTTGGAAGTCCAAACTGTCTTATAGCCGCAAAACAACGTTTTTTCTCTTTTTACCAATGAGGGGGAGGTGTGCCTTGGGAGGGACTCATGTCAAAGGTGTGCCTTGGGGGGGGACTCATGTCAAAGTTGTACCTTGCGTTGGGCCTTGGGGGGGACTCATGTCAAAGTTGGGCCTGGGGGGGACTCATGTCAAAGTTGGGCCTTGGGGGGACTCATATCAAAGTTGTACCTTGGGGGGGACTCATGTCAAAGTTGAGCCTGGGGGGGACTCATGTCAAAGTTGAGCCTGGGGGGGACTCATGTCAAAGTTGGGCCTTGGGGGGACTTCATTCAATAAATCCCCATTCAATAAACCGACTGAAATATGCCCTTAGCACTATTAAGAGTGTATTATAAAAATTCGACAACGCTGTACCGACTGAAATAGGGGTAATTTGGGGGGAGGGACTCATGTCAAAGTTGGGCCTTGGGGGGACTTCATTCAATAAATCCCCATTCAATAAACCGACTGAAATAGGCCTCTAGCACTAATTAAGAGTGACCTATAAAAATTCGACAACTGTACCGACTGAAATAGGCCTCTAGCACTAATAATAATAATAATAATAATAATAGTCCTCCGTCCTAAACTAAATACTGCTTTTGCCAGAATTTCATCAATTTTTTTTTTTTTTTTAAGAAAAAGAAAAGAAAATTAATAATAATCAGTATCGTTACAAAAGATATCGAAAAAGTTTTTTTTTTGAATGGGCTTTTCCCACGTGACGTCAGAGGTCACATGATAGAGGAAAAATAAATAGCAGACGAAATCTTGTTTATCTATAGCGATTTCTGAAATAACATATTTTCTATTCTTATTTTTGATCAATCGTATTTAATCTGTGTTATTTTTTTTTATAAATCATCATTTTTAATCCATTTTATATCATTATTCATCATCTTTTGTTTGCTGTATACATTTACAATCATCATTTAGTTTATGTTTGTTATTGATGTTCACGAAGAACATGTTTAATACTCGGATTTTTGGTACTTAAATGAGTGACAGTGCAATATCGTACTGCGTAAATCCATTTAGACCAGTAACTAAGTTAATTAACTTGTTGTAACACCTTTATGAATTAAATTAAATGAAAACATTTTAAAATTTAAAATTATAATCCATAAACATTCCACAAGAAGTTATTATTTATTGCAAGATCAGTTAATGTTAGAGTTACACTACAATATGCAAAAATCGATTCTTATAGGTAAAAATAAATAAACACATAAAATGTTTTTTAAAAATTATTAAATTTACAAATACCATTATTCTACTGTTTACAAATGCACAATATTACTTTTATTTCATTTTATATTAAATATTAACATTTTACCATGTTTTTATTAACTTCGATTCTTGTTTGTGGGTTTGTTTGTTTGTTTGTTTGTTTGTTTGTGTGTTTGTCAGGGACAAATCTTGCAATCGATTTTTAACTAACTTCCCGACTAGCTAGATATTGGAAATTTTCAAGACAGCTCACAACACGGTGACAATACATTTTTCTAATAATTTTAGTCAACTATTTCAAGTCCCGCTGCCTTCGGCAGCGCTTATATGATTCGACAGAAAATTTATTTAACTAACTTCCCGACTAGCTAGACATTTGAAACTTTCAGAATAGTTCAGAACACGGTGAAAATGCATTTTCTTAATACCTTTAGCCAACTGTTTCGGGTTCCTGCTGCCTTCGGCAGCGTTATCAGTACAAAGCTTGCAATCGATTTTTCACTAACTTTCCGACTAGCTAGACATTTGAAACTTTCAGGACAGCTCACAACACGGTGACAATACATTTTTCTAATAATTTTAGTCAACTATTTCAGGTCCCGCTGCCTTCGGCAGAGCTTATATAATTCGGCAGGACATTTATTTAACTAACTTCCCGACTAGCTAGACATTTGAAACTTTCAGAATAGTTCAGAACACGGCGAAAATACAATTTTTAAATATTCTTAACCAACTGCTTCGGGTTCCCGCTGCCTTCGACAGCGTTACCAGTACAAAGCTTGCAATCGATTTTTCACTAACTTCCCGAATAGCTAGACATTTGAAACTTTCAGGTTAGTTCAGAACACGGTGAAAATACATTTTTTTAATAACTTTAGCCAACTTTTTCGGGTTCCTGCTGCCTTCGGCAGCCTTTATATGATTCAACAGAAATTTTATTTAACTAACTTCCTGACTAGCTAGACATTTGAAACTTTCAGGATAGTTCAGTACACGGTGAAAATACATTTTTTTAATACCTTTAGCCAACTGTTTCGGGTTCCTGCTGCCTTCGGCAGTGTTATCAGTACTAAGCTTGCAATCGATTTTTCACTAACTTTCCAACTAGCTAGACATTTGAAACTTTCAGGCTAGCTCATAACACGGTGACAATACTTTTTTGAAAACTTTTAGTCAACTGCTTCAGGTCCCTACTGCCTTCGGCAGCCTTTATATGATTCAACAGAAATTTTATTTAACTAACTTCCTGACTAGCTAGACATTTGAAACTTTCACAATAGTTCAGAACACGGTGACAATGCATTTTTTTAATACTTTTAGCCAACTGTTTCGGGTTCCTGCTGTCTTCGGCAGCGTTACCAGTACAAAGCTTGCAATCGATTTTTCACTAACTTCCGGACTAGCTAGATAGTTGAAACTTTCAGGATAGCTCAGAACACGGGGGCAATACAATTTTTTTAATACTTTTAATCAACTGTTTCAGGTCCCTACTGTATTCGGCAGCGTTCATATGATTCAACAGAAAATTTATTTAACTAACTTCCCGAGTAACTAGACATTTGAAACTTTCGGAATAGTCCAGAATACGGTAAAAATGCTTTTTGAAAATATTTTCATCCAATTGCTTTATGACCCTGCTGCCTTCGGCATCGTTTCCAGTACAAACTTGCAATCAACTTTTAACTAACTTCCCGGCTAGATAGCCATTTGAAACTTTTATAATAGCTCAAAAGACAGCAAGGAATTTTTTTAATACTTTTATCCAATTGATGGGGTTCCGGCTGCCTTCAGTAGCGTTTATATGATTCAACAGAAAATTTAAAAACATGCTTTATAAAAATTTTTTTATCTTATAATTATTTGTTCTTAAGAACAATATTTAATTGAATTCGATTCTCAGAATTCCATTATTCGTTTTCCTCTATCACGTGATTGAGCAGACGACGGTGGGAAGAGCCCATTAGGAAAAAAAAAGTGCGCGAGCATCGAAAATAATATGAAATAAAAATAAGTAAAAAAGAATTTAATGATTTAATTTTTATATGAAACATGATCGCATGCTATCTTAAAAGTAGATGTAAAATTTAAAGTTTAATTTTTTTTGGCAACAATTATAAATTAAAATAAATAATTTAACGAAAGTTTAGAAGTTAGAACTTCTAATTTTATTTATTATTATTTTTTCATGCAAAGAAAGGAGGTACAACTTCAGTATATACCCACAGCGGAATTTGGCGATTTTTCTTTGGCACCGTTTTGAACGATAACGATGTCGTTCTGGACTGTTTGCGATATAATATGGCAGCCTATATGTTGTTTATTTTAGATTTTAGATTTTATGTTTTATGATTTTATCCTTTACGATTTATGATTTTTAGATTTCTGATTTAGCCATAATCGCCAACAAAAAATCGCCAAATATCGTTGTGGGTGTATACTGAAGTTGTTCCGAAGAATGTAACCAGGGATCTGCACTCTCCGCCATTTATTCAGGGCACTCTCAGGAATGAGAAATTTTCACATTTATTGGTACCGCTACTTTTATAAAATGATTTCTACCCTGTATAATCATGGCTCATTACTATAAATATATCAGAGATATTTCTGCAGGAAATTAGTGGTGGCAAAACAGACGGAAATTTCTTATATTTGAGAGTGTCCTGAAAACTTCAGGTGTAACACCAATTCTGAAGACTTGTTCTCCGAATTTAAATTTGAAAATGCCTACTACTGGTACATTGCCCACTACTGATGCACTTATTACACTGATATTTTTGTTTTTGGAAAAGTATTAACAGTAACAACAACGATAATAAGCCATTCCAAATAACAGCGCAATGTAAAATATAACAAATATGTACTTGTTAAAATTTTACGTGAAAAGAAAAAAATGAAAAAATATACTCGAGCAAATCATATTATTCTAATAAAATAAAGAATAATTCTTTGAAATCCAAAATAAGAGCTTCATTAAAATATTTTATTCTACTTACGAACTGAAGTAATAAGTTTTCAAACTTTAAAAGTTTTCTTTTATACTTCGAGGAAAAAACAAACTATCTTCATTTCAGATTCAATGCTTGCTTTTTGAAAAAATAAAAAGTATCTCCTAAAGTTTATAAAACTGAAATTGAGTTTCTGCCGCACAAAATTTCTGTTTTTAATTAAGCTACCGTTTACATTTCTTTTAAAATACATATTTTAGAGAATACGAAGGGAAAAAAAACCTTGGAAGAGTTCCTTTTATTGTATGCATATATTTGGTTGAAATTCTTTGTTTAGTAAGAACTAGGAATTTAAGGAATTTAAGTCGAATTAGGTAAGTTGTGTATTTAAATAAAATCCTGATACTTCTTTTGTGTAAAATACTTTCATGGATTTTGTTTTTACAATAGTAATTCAATTTGTATATTTTAGTCGCTTAGTTCGATAAATGTATTTCTTTGCAAAATTAGACGTTTATTATACAGAAAATTCGAAGAAAATGCTTTTTATTCTGTTAACACTTTCGCAACCGCATGATTTTTTTTTTTTTTTTTTTTTTTTTTTTTTTTTTTTGAAGTGAAAACTTCTTTAGGCGCGTTGAGCACTTTTGGATGAACAAAAATCCTTGAATTCCCGTCATCGTCAGCTGACGCTTTCCATTTGAAGTGAAAACTTTCGGGTGAACAAAAATCATTGAATTCGCCTCATCGTCTGCAAACGCTTTCCATCCTTGTATGTTACAAATAATGTATCATACAATTAACTTGCTAATGTGAAATGTTAATAATTATATACTGTATATTGTTTTAAAATCTGGTGCGGCTCTACACGACTTCTCTCATCTCCGGACACTATCTCTTAAAGATTGCAGCCGGAAACGTTGCAGTTAGACCTCACAAAACCGTGAGAAAGGCCAAAGCCGCAAATTTTCTCACGTTTTTACAATCTGGTGCGGCTCTACACGACTTCTCTTATATCGGACACGGTCTCTATTGCAGTTAGACCTCACAAAACAGTGAGAAAGGCCAAAGCCGCCATTTTTCTCACGTTTTTACAATCTGGTGCGGCTCTACACGACTTCTCTCATCTCCGGACACTGTCTCTATTCCAGTTAGACCTCACAAAACCGTGAAAAAGGCCAAAGCCGCCATTTTTCTCACGTTTTTACAATCTGTTGCGGCTTTACACGACTTCTTTCATCTCCGACCACTGTCTCTTAAAGATTGCAGCCGGAAACGTTGCAGTTAGGCCTCAGAAAACCGTGAGAAAGGCCAAAGCCGCCATTTTTTTTCACGTTTTTACAATCTGGTGCGGTTCTACACGACTTCTCTCATCCCTGGGCACTGTCTCTATTAGAGTTAGACCTCACAAAACCGTGAGAAAGGCCAAAGCCGCCATTTTTCTCACGTTTTTACAATCTGGTTCGGTTCTACACGACATCTCTCATCTCTGGACACTGTCTCTATTGCAGTTAGCGCATTAAAAAAAATTGTAATATAATTTTTGTAGTAGTAGTTTATATTGATGAATAAAAAAACACTTCATTTAAAAGTATTTCCTACACAATAATATATTTCCTGACGATTCAAGAAATGCACACGTAATTGTTCACGTTTTCACTTCTGTCGGCACTCCCGAAGTGCAACATTTTTTTTTTAACAGTAAGGTCCGCCTGTGGGCGTTATTCTCCCAAGATAAAATATTTTAGAACAAAATTTTATGTATTCACATTTATATTATAAATGGATATACATTATAATTATATTCTTTCTAATCAATATATTTGTGTCCATCGTATATTTTATTGCAAAAATATGAATATAATGGTACATACTTAAGAAAAAAGTAACATACAAACTACGAAAGAAACGCTCACTGGCGGAGTTTTAGATTTTCAAATGACGTGAATCTACGCCAGCGGTTGCGAAAGTGTTAATAAGGAATGAGAATTCCAACTTCCTTTGTTACAGGAATGCCAACCATCTCATTAATAAGCGTAGACTTGTTAACGCCCCTTGAAAATACGCCCCTTTTCCCACACCACTTTATATTTAAAGCAATTCTCTCCAAATAGTGTTACGATTAAATAAGAATGAAATTACTCTAAAAAATGACTGGTGTACAAAAAAAGGCGGTGACTAAAAGTACTACACTTCATAATGAGATGGTTGGCAAGCATGTTGTTATATCCCTATTTTCTTTCAATTCTATCCTATTTATTAATCGCAAAAATTTACTGTTAAAATATTATAAAGATATCTGTATGGAAATAGTGGTAGGAAAAAATTAAAAGTTTTCTTCCCTGTTACGTACAGAATTTATACAGTCCTTCATCTTGTCTATCACTAATCTTGTATAGTCGTCTTGTAAAAAAAAAAAAAAAAAAAAAAAAAAAAATCGAAAATGCTGGTGAAAGAGCCATTTTAAAAAAGCAGATCAGTACGAACCTTTTAGATAGAAAAAAGATTCAAATCATTTCTTTCATATCCTCTTCTAATGAAAAGAAATTTTTCAGATGTCTCTCGAAAAAGTTCAACTTCGAGCTAGATACATTTTTCAAGGTCTTCTTAAGCCGATCTTTTTATGTAGGCTAACTTTAATTCTATAATTCAATCGGAATAATTTTGTCACAATTATCATTCTGAATTTGATTATCTGAATATAATATTTAATAAATAAAGGCACATTGCTCGGTTAAAATGGTGATCGTGTTCAGGATCGAATCAGGTAAAAACTGAGGACATTTACCTGCTGCTTGAGGATTTTGGTTCATACATGGGCCCCAAATTAAGCATAGCTGCAAATATTTTAATTTATTCCGCATACTTGCCAACCGTCTCATTATGAACCGTACAAATTTTAGTACCCGCCTTTCTTTTCATAACAATAATTTTTTAGAGTAATTTTAGTCTTAATTAATTGTAACATCATTTGGAAAGAAAAACTCTAAAAATATAGTGGTGTGAGAAAAGGGGCGTTTTTTCAGGGGGCGTTAACAATTGTACAGTTATTAATGAGATGGTTGGCAAGTATGATTCCGGAGTAATCTTAGCCCCGCCTCTATTTCGTGCAACTTACTTTTTAGAGGTAATTTTTTTCTTATTTTATCGAAGTGACGTATTGAAGAAAATTTTTCTATAAATAAAGTAGTGTGAAATAAAGGCGGGGCTAAAAGTACTCCGGAATAAATTTAAATATTGGCCACTATGAATAAGACAGTTTACAAAATTTTTTATCTTAAAAATGGGCTCTTTTATAAAATTTAAATTTGTGAAATGTACCCCATTTCAAAAATGTCTTGTTAAAACGACCTTTTAATGAGATTTCGTTATATAAAAAGGATCTTTATAATATTTTTTCCCATTTTTTCAGTATTATTTTCAAAGAGTACCGATACTTGGTTTAATAAAATACTATGAACTTGATATTAAACATTATATAGATCAAACGTTAAAATAAAAAGCTTTAACACGATTTTATTTTTATTTATTTATTTATTTTTTAACTAAAAATAAATGAAAACAAAACGAAAATATTTTGTTATTTCAAGTTAAATCTTGATTCGATTTCTGTATTTTAAAAACCACAGAAAGATATATGTTCAAGGATATTATATTTAATATGCATTAATCTGTAAAACTGTTAATGAATCAGTCCAGAATTTTTGGTTCGCTATGCAAAACTACACTGTACATTTCAGGACCCCGTACTTCTTAGTTCAATCAGATAATTCGATTAAGAGATATTAACCCTTATCGCTCGTATGTCCCTTCTGAGGTGACATTAAAAATTCGAGCCACGCCTTAAGGTGTTCCACTGCAAGTGAAATATTATTTTTCTAAAATTTGTAACTATAGGCTACCTTTCGGCTACCGGAAAATTTTAACAGAAAGATTTATTTTATTTAATGATGAAGTAAAATAAAACAAATTATTACAATTTTTCGGTAGCAAAAAGATAGTAAGTAGGAAACTATACGTGTGATGTTTTAAGGAACGCCAAAAGTCGTGTCTTACAGAAAATATGCCGAGCGCAAAGGGTTAATAAAAAGCAAATTTTAACTTTAAAATTAATAAAAAGAGAAAACTGTTAATGAATCAGTCCAGACTTTTTGGTTCGCTATGCAAAACTACACTGTACATTTCAGGACCTCGTACTTCTTAGTTCAATCAGATAATCCGATTAAGAGATATTAACCCTTATCGCTCGTATGTCCCTTCTGAGGGGACATTAAAAAATCGAGCCACGCCTTAAGGTGTTCCTCTGCAAGTGAAATATTATTTTTCTAAAACGTGTAACTATAGGCTACCTTTCGGCTACCGGAAAATTTTAACAGAAAGATTTATTTTATTTAATGATGAAGTAAAATAAAACAAATTATTACAATTTTTCGGTAGCAAAAAGATAGTAAGTAGGAAACTATACGTGTGACGTTTTAAGGAACGCCAAAAGTCGTGTCTTACAGAAAATATGCCGAGTGCAAAGGGTTAATAAAAAGCAAATTTTAACTTTAAAATTAATAAAAAGAGAAAAGGAAAGTTGATGCTAAATAAATAAATAAATATATAACATATTTATTTTTTCCGGGCATAAAAGGAAATATATTTCCCGTGAATAATAAAATAGAAATAAAATTTATAAAAAATTAAATTTGCTCAAAGTCATACAAATTGACATTATCATAAAGTTTAAAATTCTTATACATGCTAATGAAGATTTATTTCAATTTTGTTATTCACGCATACTTGTCAACATACTAATTAATATTCCGTAGTACTGTTAGCCCCACCTTCTTTTTCACACCAGTATCTTTTTAAAGAATGTTTCTTTTTATTTAATCGTAATTGCATTTGTAGACTATTACTCTAAAAATTTACCGGTGTGGGAAAAAGGGTGGGACTAACAACACTACGGAATATTAATTAGGATGTTGGCAAGTATGTTCACGCGTAATAAATAAATATATATTTTTTATATCGAAAACAAATGACCGTGTGAACTTTTTTTTTTTTTTTTTAATTTAAAGTGAATACTTATCTAAAGTTTATTTGTTTAATTTCTCACTTTGAGTTTAAATTGTCATGATTTGGATTACGTTGGGGTAATACATTTAGTAAATATTTTTAATGCTTTCTTTTTATTCCATGATATTTTTCGGCCCACCAGCGGCCGAGCGGTTCTGCGCTCAAAGCTGGTAGATGGGAGGTGCCGGGTTCGATCCCAGGTCGCGCTCATCGACCTAGCCGTTCGGAGTTTTCCGTGGTTTCCTCCGAAACTTGCGTAAATACGGGCTAGGACCCCTTAGAAAGACCCCCACGGAGGGCACTCCCCCTCTAGGCCTAGGACACATCAGGAGTCAATCGGCCTTAAATCCTACAACCAACCAACCAATCCATGATATTTTCTTTCTCGTTTGCAACGTTTAAGCAGTCTAAGGAATCTTATTTGATTCTCTGTCATACAATTTTACCATGATACAGATTATTTTAGTTCTCCTTAAATGTAATTTACATTACACTGTTAAAAACTTGGTGTTAGTTTGAACCAAAACTTGGTGAAAAAGTGGCTGCAACCAAAGAGATATATAAAGTAGAGTGATAAATGGTAACCCTTGAGAAGGTCCAAGATGAGTCATGTGACATGCTCTCCTTGCACCTGCGTATTCGGTGGTTCCCTTGGTAACAACTTATTTTCAGTAAATTTCTGTGGCAACGGTTTGGAGATTGTTCTTCGCAAAAATCATAACCGCCAATGTTTTTGTTTACTTACGTAGTTTAACATTCTTTTGTTCAAAATCATTTTGATTTTGATTTTACTTCTTTTTTATTTCGTGTAGTTGAACTTTAACAGACAAAATGCTTAAAAAATAGTTGAAAAATTATTATTTGTTGTTAAATTTAGCTCTTTAAAAGTTTACATTTTCTTTTATAGACACTTTTAAACTTTGTTGGGAAACGATGAATAAAAAGGTATTTTATTATTTATTAAAATGTGAAATATGTGTAAAATTATTTAAAAACAATTTATTTCGGTCATAGGACTGTCATGTTACCTAATAATAATGATAATTTGTCGAACTGATATTTTAAATTCCAAAATAGCGATAAAGGGCCAAACACAGCAACGTATTGGAGCTAGAGATGGGCGTTATTTCACGTAACATAATAAATAATATTATTATTGCATTGTAGCCTATTAGCACTGTAATATATTACAAAAAATATCCTATTAAAAAAATAATATTTTCAACTTTATCTCTGTACGCGAAATAGACAAGAAATAAAACTGATATAATATACCATTATACAAGTAAAAAGCTTGAATTACTTCTTTTATATAATTACTTTTTTATTTTATTTTATTTTATTTACAATACAAAAACAAAATTATGAACGCCGGCTAAAGATTCGCATCAGACTTTTCGCGCAGATGTTCGAATCAATTCGTTACTTCACGTCTGAAAAAAAAAATAGGTCTGAAATCTCAGTAAGCAATGCAAACGATTTCATGCAATCTGTTACTCTGTGATATTCTGAATCAATAATATCTTTCCATTTCCAAGTTCATAAAATTATCGTTAAAAAAAATAATATAGCTGCAGATGTATTATTTTTTTAACGATAATTTTGCAATGATAATATTTTCTAGAATGTATTACGGAATATTCCTTGTGAAATATATTAATCAAAATAATTTTAATAAGCAGGATAATTTTAACGTTTAGGACAAATAGCTTCGTGCTCATATTAATTTAGAAATGATTTTATTTGGTGTTGATTATTTTTCATGGGATAATAAAATCGTTTGAATAAAAAACTTTGATATTACGGTTTAAGGAAATAGTGTTAATTTATGCAGCTAGCCGAAATAGATAAGGGGTGATTATTAGATGTTGATTACTATTTAGTCATGAAGGTGAGGAATGACATTACACTTGCTTTGGATTCGCTTGCGTATTGGGAAACAGATGTTTGATAATTGAAAGGAAGGAGTGTTTGTTTATATTTTAATTGCTTATAGCAGATGGAATTGAAAATGCGTAATGGCATACAGCATTTATTGTGGTTTTATTAAGAATAATTTGAGAAGAAAATTGAATATTTATTTATTTTTACTGTTCAGCTTTTCTTCACTTTTTTTTTTTTTTTTAATCTGATTTTTTCTTGAAACTATTTTTTTAGATTTAAAATGAGTAAAGGTGTTAAGAATAGTTGGTTTCTAAAAGAATTTTACTGATTCATACTTTCATAGTGAGTGGATATATGGTAGGTCCAAGTTTTGGTTCAACTTAAATTCAATCGCAAGAAATAGAAAACTTAAAAATGATATTGAACCATATTATGGTATTGTTTATAACTTTACTCCGTATAATGGTTCAAGTATGAACTGAAAATTTTAACAGTATACTTTTAAAAGTTTAACTTTACATTTATCATTTACATTTTTTTTTTTTTTTTTTTTTTTAGTTTTACCAAATAAATTTTATTATTTAAATAGTTAGATTAGTTTGATTACAGTTTCAAAATCAAAAGTTGACATATGATCACTTTATGGAAAATTGTGGCAAAAATAATGTGTCTAGAAGTAAAATATGTAACTGAAAAATTATGCAAAACGGCTGTTTCTTGCACTTATACTTTAAATTAAGCATAAAATAAATAAATAAATAAAAATAAAAGGTTTAAAAAAATCTAATTAAATTTTTATTTGTAAAAAATGTTAAATTTTAAATGCTAATATAATGTGCAGTTATTAGGAATATCATTTTAATTTGAGGTGTAAGTTGCTGTACACATTAAATTCAATATTGCTACCAAGTTTTATGAGAACAACTTATGATGTTGTTGAGGTACACTGCGAGCAAGAACAGAATGTTTATTTTAATTGGTGTGCAAAACACGACATCACCTCACTAGTGTTAATTTACTAAGTAAAAATTCGTACAATATTAGGTTTATTTTTATATAAAAAATGCAAAAACTATAAGGAAAAAAAAAAAAAAGAACTAAAAATTGTGTCTTCTACAAATTTCATTACTTTAATTCACAATGGACATTTATTTGCATATAAATTCAGTAAATTGTTTCATAACTTATGAATGATGCATAATCTTACTGCGTGTGTGTGTCCTCGATCTTGTGCGTATGCATGCGTATGTACACGCGCGTGTTAACGCATGTTTGTATGCGTGCATAGGTATGAGTAAGTAAAATTGAAATCTGTCTCTAACATATTTTAGTAGTTTAGCCGGGAATAGCTGTTTATTTTCTACAGATATGAACAAATGTTTCAAAATTTACGAGAAAAATGTAATTTTATTTATTATTATTATTTGTTTGTTTGTTACTGTACGAATTTGTCTTACACTTACACGTATTTTAATATGCATAAGAATAATATTCAGTTAATTACGCATTTTCACTTTGTACGCACACACACATATACAAAAGTAATATTTTGTACGGACAATAAAAATTTAATCAAATCACTAACATCAATGGGATATTATGGAATAGAAATTTTGAATTAAATTAGAAATTTTGTTTCCATTAACAAAATAATTTTTATTGCAATTCATACCAAATATATTTTGTTTCCATAATAAGAAATTGATTATTATTTTTGATTTGATGTGGTTAACCACAACGAAAGTTTTACGAGAATCGAAAGGAGCATATCGCCCCCTTATTGACTATTTAGAAAGTGATACATAACGTAGCTTATCTTACTATCGAGTGACAGTGATTTCTTTCAACCATATCATTTTTGACCAAAAGCAAGTTTGTTTTTTAACTGTATATAATTGTTGTCAAAATGATAAATTAAATCTACAAAATCAATCAACAAAATATACTAGATTTTCTTCACAAAAGTTGATTTGGTGCGATTTACAACTATAATTACCTATATCTATTAGTATGTAATATTGGTCATATTACATCCTGAAATTTCAATAAATCAACAAAAATTTGGAGTCCACAACAAAAACTTTTGTTTCAGTGTGTTCCAACAGAAAGTTTGATTTGATTACCAAAATATTTTTATTTCAATTTGTAACAAATATATTTTGTTTTCTTATAAGAAATTTTTGTTAACTTACACATATACAAAAATTAGTGCAAAATTAAACAAAATATGTTGTTTATATGTAAAGAAGTTTTGTTTAAATTTTGTAAATTTGCTAATAATATATCTTGTGTTGTCATAATATAACTGATTTTTTTTTACTTCTAACAAAAATTTGAATTAAGACAAAATAACCCCAACATTTTCCAGTTTTAATTAAACAGCTTGGTGTGTATAATTCAAGGTGGTTGACAGAACAAGTGATAACGCTTTTATTGCAGACTACAATCAATAGCTTTTTTGTGATCTAAAATAAATAAAGGTTTTATTAGGAAAAACTATAAGATATAATATATATATATTATTAAGTATAGATTAAGAAACACTTTTCGATATCACTTGATGTCGTTATTGTAATTTGAAAGTATGACAGCGAGTGTTTGAAGCAATTTCACTTTAGAGAAATAAGTGCGAAAATGAAAAGTATGTAGGCAATAAAATGATGTATTTAAACTATAAAACTTTTTCACACACCATAAAATTAAAGATAGCACCACTGGGTTCAAAAGGACATGGCCTTTCTTCTTCAGGCGTAAAAAACACGTGCCACTGCCTTGGAGGGAAAAGCCAGGCTGAAAAACAGGGAACAATTCAATCGAGGAGGACAATAGAAAGCACAATAGAAAGCATCCAGCAAGACCAATCAGAGAGGAACACAACCAAAAATCAGGAAACAAGAGAAACAAACACAAAAATCAGAGGAAAGGGATTTCGAAATAATTTAATAATTTAAAATCCCAACCCTCTATTTCTTTTTTTATTTTATTTTATTTATATATTTATTTTGTGTGTTTGATTCGCTTGTTTCCCGATTTTGGTTGTGTTCCTCTCTGATTGGTTTAGCTGGATGTTTTCTATTAGTTGGTATTGTTGCGCCTCGCCCAGGGCCTGATTAAGGGGGAAGCTCGCTCTTCACACATTATTTATACTTACACCGTTATTTTTTAACAAATACTTTCCTCCTATAATAAACAGAAAATTTTCATTAAAAATTATTTTAAAAGAATTCTGGTGTCTAATAACGGTGAGTAAATTGGATTATTTTACACCGTTCATTTTTTATAAAAAATATTTCCGCGTCAAAGCGTGGAATTTCTATGACATGAAGTAAAAAATAATTGTAAAAATATTCCGGTATGAGCGAGCTTCCCCCTTAATCAGGCCCTGGCCTCGCCCTTTAGATTTTGCCCTGCATTTCAGTCTTGCTTTTGCTCCAAGGCAGTAGCACGTGTTTTCTGCACCTAAAGAAGAAAGCAGAGCTGCCAACCTAATCCGGCAAATTGTTAGTACCGCCCCTTTTTCTACACTACTTAATTTTTAGAGTTTTTGTTTTCTTCATTCATCGTAAATTTATTTGAAGAGAATTACTCTAAAAATTAAGTGGTGTAGAAAAGGGGCGGTACTAACAATTTGCCGGATTTGGTTGGCGGCTCTGAGAAAGGCTACGTCGTTTTGAAACCAGTAGTGCTGTTTTTAATTTTATGGTGTGTGAAGAAGTTTTATAGTTTAAATAGTGATTGCACACCAGGTTTTTAATAAAATGATGATCTAATCACTATGTAAGCGAAGCTAAATGTAGTTAACACTTTCGCGACCACACGTATTTGTCTTTTTGACAGTAAGGTCCGCCTGTGGGCGTTATCCTCCTAAATTACAATATTTCAGAACAGTATTTTCCGTATTAACATTTATATTACAAATGGATGTACATTATAATTATATTCTTCCTAATCAAAACATTTGTATCTATATTATTGTATAAATTTGAATATTGGGTATATTCTTTAGAAGTAAGTAACATACAAATCGCAAAAGAAACTCCCACTGGAGAAGTTACAGATTTTCAAATGACGTGAATCTACGTGAGCGGTCGCGAAAGTGTTAAATAAGCAAGTGCATTAAATATTTGAAACTTTTTTTTTCTTTTTTACTTTCTGTAACTTCATCTATGTTTGGCGGTTTTGGTTATTGAAAATGATATATGCATAATTTAGTTCAAACTAGTAATTATTATTACAAATCTAGAGACACAGAGAAAATAAAAAAAAAAAGAATTTTAGATATTGTTTAATTAATTAATGAGTGAAAAAACACATAAATATTTTTATAGAAATTATTCAATAAACTTTTACTTGAAATCTTCTATAAAAATGGAAAGTAATAATACAAAAATATTTATGTACAGCAAATATTTAAAAATATTTTTCAAAAAATGAAAGGAAAACGAAACGTAAAAGGAAATATATATATATATTTACAAATTTCAACGATTTTCTCTCCCCCCCCCCCTCTCTCTCTTTTTTCTATTTTATAAAAATGTTTTATTATGGGTATCGACTTTTTTTTTTTTTTTTTTTTAAATAAAATTCATTTACTTATTTATTTATCTATAATGGTAATAAAAAAAAAATATTTTGCTTTGAAAACATTTATATTGCAGAAAAAATATCTGGGAATTTAATAAGATTGAAATTCAATTTCGAAATTCTTACACCGAATTTTAATTAATTTAGTGTTTGCTTTTTACTTTGAAAAGCATAGGATATCCGCAGGCTGCAAAAGTTCTAGAATTACATAATTAAATTTGGATTTAGTGTTTATTTTTTTAAAATCTCTTCTCCTCGAATGAATGTTATTTCGAAACCGGTATTTTTTAATTCACAAAATAAAATAAAACATATATATTAAGACTCTTTCCACACTTTTATTCTATTAACATAAATGTAATATTAATTCATGGAAAAGTTTTTGAACAATTTGTTTTAAATTAGATTATGTTAAGTTTCATGGCAAATATTTTTATTTAAAATAAATCTAAATCTAGAAGAGTATAATTATATCATAAAAATATGTTGACAAATCTCGTAATTACATACACTAATGGAATTGTAAGATAGTATTATAATCATATGTTGTATTAAAAAAAAAAAAAATCGAATCTTTTCCATTTGTGTACGTATAAATGCAAAAATTTATTAAAATAATTGATTAGAAAATTGATTATTTTAAAACAAATTTTATTTAAAAAAATAAGGGTTAAGAAACAGGATGATATACGTTATAACATTATTATAATCGTGGGTAATTTAACATACGTATGTACACAAATGATATAATAATGAATGCGCCTCAGAACTGGCGTTGAAAAGTAATAAATACATAACTTTGAATAAACACGACCATAACATGCAAGAACTTGCAACGATTGTTTCGGTACAAAAGAAAATACGACCTTTCGTATGGTGAACAAAATAAGCACGAACGTATCAAAGAAAGCAACAACGCATGGGGTTATTTTCTATCTTCGGATACTGTTGGATGGAAGCACCTGTGACAAAAGCCACGCATCTTCCTCTGCCTAAAGATGGAACTAACGAGGCGCGAGTCCTAAAAAATCACAATCACTGCAACGGAGAGAGGGGGGAAAAACTGAGAAGGAACACCAAAGCATAAATACGTAAACCTGGAATTCATAAAATAGGAAGGAAAAAAAAAAAAAAAAAAAAGAATGTTAAGGAGAGCATTACAAATTATAATAGAAAGTTTAAGGAGAAAAATTTATTTTGTATTTTCTAGGAGCAAATTTTTTAATTTTTGTTGTCTTTTTAACTTTTTTTTTTTTTTTTTTTTTTTTTTTAACAGAGAATGACAAACCTAACATAAACAAACACAGGACAACACAGGGTATAATCTCCGAGGAGAAGTCAGTGGCCGAAGGAGATAAAAAAGAGAAAAAATACGTAACGTTGAGTAAAACAGCAAAACAGTTAAAGGTGGGAGTTCAGAACGAGGCCTGCTTTGGGTTTGCATCTGTTCACAGGATAGTTATGGTCATACGCTGCTAGCATAGCTTCCTAAACTAGATGCCTGTCGCGTGACTCGGAATCTTGACAACAGTTCAAACGGTAGACAGTGCCACCTGGTACAGATTGCGCGACTTTTTTATTCAACTGTTACCAATAATTTTAAGAAGTGATATATGTCATATATAATAAACGTTTCTTCGATTCAATTCGCCTTTTATATGTATCAAATCCCACTTTAAAAATTTTTTTGGTGGCTGTTGAATGAAAAAGTCGCACAATCTGTACCAGGTGACGCTGCTTACCGTTTCAATTGTTACCAAGTGTCCGAGCTACGCGACAGGCATCTACTTTAGGAGGCTATGCTGCTAGTGTGTTTAAAGCTGGGTTATCTAAGGTTTGTAGAGCCAAATGAAATTGTACATTTAAGTACTGAATGAAATTATTGAGAGTTGGAGTAGAAATCATCTTATAAATGTGAAATTTTCGAACATACCATGGCATATCAAATATTTGCCGAATTGTTGCGTTTTGTGCCCTAATGAGTAACTTGATATGGGATGTTGCAGCATATGACAATACCATACATGCATAAGTGAGAATAGGTCGTAAATACGACGTGTACAAGAGCATCTTATTTTTAGTGTTTAATTTACTATTCCGAGCAAAATTAGGGGCATTAACTTCTTACGCATACTGGTAATGTGTTGTTCGACAGTGAGTCTTTGGTCTAGAATAACTCCAAGGTATTTCAGGGTTAACTTCGTGAAGAGCAAAAACAAATAAAACGGAGTGTGAACATAAATACTGGTGTCACCAGAATTATAAATTAAATTAAGAAAATAAAAAACAAAGAAATAAAATAAAATAATCAAATTAAAGGAAAATAAATAAATAAATAAACAAACACTGAAGTTGTGTAAATATTTTACATTAAAAAACTACTTTAAGCTGCAAAATATACAATAACAAAAAGTGAAAAATTGAAAGAGTGTGAGTTAAGAGACCTGTGAGATAATTGCCTAATAAAAAATATGACCTATAATTCAATTTTTCGGTGTAATTTATTTAAAAAAAAAGAAAAAAAGAAAAAGAAAAAAAAAAGAAACAGAAAAAAAGAAAGAAAAAGAAGGAAAGAAAAGAAAAAGAATTGAAGCAGAAGAAGAACTAATTAAACCAAATCCCCTCTAAAATAATTAACACATTAAATATATTTTATGTAATATTGATATAACAAAGGAATTGTAAACCCAAATGTGTAGATAAAAAAATACAGAATAATACAAGCAAAAATTTTAAAGTATTTAATTAGAAAGACAAGCTCGTTTATTCAGATTATAATTTTATAAAAAAAATTTAAGTCTACTAGCTGTGTAATTACATAAAACCAAGGAATGGTTTAAAAGGGATTAATTATTAACTAACTGTCTAAATAAAAATTCGGCATGAATCTTAATGTATCTGTGTGATTTATTTAATTAGAAAAAAGAAGGGGCAATTCAATCAAATGAAATCAGCTAATAAACAAGAAACATTAAAAATATATTTTACAAAATATGGATACGTTAAATAAGCATAATTACAAATATACACACAAAAAGCAGAATACTAAAAAATAAACAATTAAATGGATTTTATTGTCGAGATTTCATTCCTTTACATTAAATTTAATTATAATTTTCTTAATGAATAGCAAGTTTTTTATTCTAAGTATAAACAAATTAGCATTATTTTAATTTAGACATTAAAAAAAAATAGATAAAATAAATAAATAATTTCAAATAAATTGGATATTACCTTATTACTTAATGACCATATTCTTTACTTGGTTGAGAAATTTATTTGATAGAAAATGAGAAAGAAAAATTATTTAAACCAAATCATATCTTAAATCATAATCACATACATAATATAAATTAAATAATTTAGATACACAAAAGTTTAATTACAAATATATACAAAAGAAATAAAACTGAATTAAAAAAAAAAAAGAAAGGAAGAAAAAGAAAAAAGGAAAAGAGAAGAAAAACTTTTGCCTACAAATTATGCAATTAACAATCACAGTGTATGATTTTAATGTAACTATTTATTACATAATTTGCCTATGTATGCATTTTGCCCAGTCATCCGCCGTTTTCTCGGGACTCCACCTTCTCCCCCAATTTTTATCACTGTTTGGTAATTTTATGGCCATGGAATTTGATTTCGAGAATGAAAAATTATTAATTTAACACTTAAGAAAAAAAATATAATGATTAATAAATAACATTAATAATAGATTAAAAAATCATAAGAAATGTAATACATAATTTCAGTGAAATATCCCCCCCCCTCCCCCTAAATTTCGCCCTTGCCGCAAATGTTCATGTTTTAGAATTTTCCAACTCTGTAACTCCTCAGAAGATATTTAACAGTTAAGATAATCCCCCCCCCCCATAAAAATAAAATTTATAGCCATAAAATTACCGAAAAGTGATAAAAATAGGGGGCCGTCCCTAAAAAACAGTGGCTGATAGGGCAAAATGGGCGTTATATTCGGATTCAGGAGGTCATTTTACATAAGAATTTACAAAAATGGTGTTGGAGGTAATTTTCATGCAGAGCAGTGGTTAAACAAAATCACCTGTCAAATAACACAGTTCTATATAAAATAAATAAAAAAGTAAAAGTTCAGAAAAAATGATTTGATAATTTTAGCTGATTGTTTTTTGGTGAGCTGAAACCGAAAATGATGTCAGTTTTTCTCTATCATATATAGCTTTTTGCCAATACAGACTCTCTCAATATATTTATTTGGAAACATAAAAAAAAGTTAATATATATTAATGTACTGTTGGAAGAGTCACTATAAATTGTGTTGGCAGATACCCTGTAAAAGTATGTACTTGATATTGAACGCGGGCTTTAGTTTCGGTTTCAGCACACCAAGAATATTAAAAATCAGCCAAAATTATCAAATACATATCTTAGATGTAGACTTGTGCAATAAACAAGTGAAATATATTTAAAAATGTGTATTTATCGAAGAAAATATATTTAAAATTACATATATCAGAAAAAAGAATATTAGTAAAAACAAACAATTTAAACAATTACATATATCAGAAAAAAGAAGATTAGTAAAAACAAACAATTACATATATCAGAAAAAAGAAGATTAGTAAAAACAAACAATTCAAACAATTACATATATCAGAAAAAAGAAGATTAGTAAAAACAAACAATTTAAACAAGTTTTATTGTTGAGATTTCTTTTTCTGTGCATTTTCATTGAACAAGTTGATATTTCCTAAAAATAATTGCATTAAAAATAATTTTAATTTACAAATTATGTAATTACATAAAAGCATTAAAAATTAATTGCATAGATAAAATGATGCCATGAATATCTATTTATTTGTAAAGAAGAAAAAAGAACATTTTTAAATAAAATCATCTTTCAAATAATTAACAAGAGAAATATACTTTAAGTAATATGGATACATGAAAGAAATTTTAATTACAAATATGTACACGACAAATACAAAATTATAATAATAATAGTATTAATAATAAAAATAAAATAAAATAAAATAAATAAATAATAATAAAAAAAACGCTTCAATTATTGAAATTACATTACTTTTCTTTTAATGTAATTATAAGTACTTTTAATCAGATATGAATTGATTTATTTTAAGTGTAATTTTCTGAAAAATAACTTCAGCCTACAAATTTTATAATTATATAAAGAGAATGGGGGATTTCAAAGGAATTAATTACTAACTATTTTTTTTAATTAAAAAAATATGCCACGATTTTGTAATTAATTAATAAAGAAGATAAAGTAAATTGTTTAAACCAAATCATGTCTGAAATAATTAACAGATAAAACATATTTCATGTAATATCGATACATCAAAGGAAATGTAATTA
Organism: Salticus scenicus; assembly: GCA_963930645.1. Lineage (NCBI taxonomy): Eukaryota > Metazoa > Arthropoda > Arachnida > Araneae > Salticidae > Salticus > Salticus scenicus. The sequence goes on along the minus strand of OZ005659.1, from coordinate 81,857,233 downwards.
GAATATATACATAAAAAGTTGCATAATAAAAAACTAATAAGTAAAATGTGCTTCCTTTTCTCTAAATTAAATTGTAATCTTTTTTAAAGAGAGGCAGCTTGGTTTAGTCTAATTACACCAAAAATAATTTTAGATTATAATATTAAAAAGACGAAACGGAGGATTTCAGAGGTATCAGTTTTCAGCTAATTTTTTAAATAAAAATGTGCCACTATTCTTTATTTATTTGAGTGATTTATTTGATTCAATAAATAATCTGGTGTGTCACTCACACGACTTTCTCTTACCCTGAAATTTAATACTATATATAGAGGTTGGAGATTAAGAGGTAACGAGTACTGTTATGTAAACCTATGTTAAACAATTCAAATTACGCTTCGGAAGAGTTTTATATGATAATTAGTTCTGTGTGAGAGGCTACCGCCCCCTCTCAACCCCCCGTTTCATTCATGCACTTACATTTATATATAATTTAATTCTGTTATTAAAATTAAAAGTTTACTTAAAATTAAACAGACAATTTTCACACGCAACATTCATTGAAACTTATCAATCTTGATCAAACTTTTCCAGCAACAAACTTATATTAACTTCAAAATACAACATTTGGATCTCCTAAAATTATTCGTTTTTAAGTTATTCTAAAAGTAGTATAACATTAAATATCCAAAAAAAGTTGAATTTGTTCTCAATATTACATTAAAAAAATCGATAACTTTATTTTAAATTATCGCAGATCGATGGTTCAACCCTTCGTTTTAAAGGTATTGGCGAGCTCTTTTGAAAGATACCCATCATGAAAATTTACTTCCGTCGAGGGGGGACTTCCCCCCCCCCAGTGGGGAGGTGAGACACCTACATACACAAATTTCTTTTCCCAGATGACTATCTCTATTACAAAAAATATATGTTCGTTTCATTTGATTTAGTGCAGTCTATAGATGTTAAAATCTACTTACCTGCAATTTCCCCCATAGACGTAAGGTATTTGAATAATTTTGAGTGTCTCTGTACACGAACCATTCGCTTCATCTCAACAAAAAGCTTAGTGTAGCATCCCTATATCATACACATTTAGAATACCGAGTTTGGAATTTCTGCTACTATTTGTTCTTCAGATATGCTGATAACAGACACACAGACAGGCAGACAGACACACACACACAGAGAGACAGACACACACACATACAGACCATTCGCTAAAAGCATGATTTTCGTATTCAGGGGATCGCAGAACATGTAAATATAACAAAAACTCACTTTTGAAAATTTGACCCTCTCTACCGTAAGGGTAAGAGAAAGTAAAAAAAGAAAATTTTTAAACCAAATCGTCTCTCAAATAAATTAACAAATGAATAAGTATTGCGGATACATGAAAGAATATAGAATTACGAATATATGCATAAAAAAACAGAACAATAAAAACGAATAATTTAAATGAGTTTCATTATTGAGATTTCATTCCTTCTCTCCAAATCTAATTATAAACTTCTTTTAATGAGAGACAAGTTGATGTATTTCTAAGTGTATTTTTTGAGGGAAAGTTATTTGTTCATTATCGGTTTAATTTAACAAATTTAGAATAAGTGGCTGCAAAAACTGATTTGAGTTAATTACACTTATTTGTAATTAAGTTTTAAAACTAATTACTCAGATGATTTGAAATGCGCTGTTAAATCGGTTTACGATTGAAAAGGAAATTAATAGAATTATAATGTATCATAATATTTCGAAGTAAAGGTAATGGAATTATATCTTAAGGTGTAGACTGAGATTTTCTGTTCTGGAAGATTGTAGACAGATAGGCTACAACCCTATGTCACGCTCGTTCACTTAGCTATTTTGATTTTTCTATGATTTTCTACGAAACATTTGTAGATATAGGTTTAGTCACCTTAGACAGACCTAAACGAAAGGTATTCTACTCAGACTGAGAAATCGGGTGCAATGAAGCAACTTTAACATAGAAATATGGCTAAATCAACCGTAATTCTGAAACAACTATTTAAATTTAGGATTTACTTAACATGCAATAAAAAGTAATTGAATTTACCTAGATTGACCTGTAAAATGAAAATGACTGAAAAAATTAAAAAATAACAACAACGAAAGATTTAGGCCTTCACACAAATCAATACTTTTAGCTGTAATTTACAGCATTATGCACAGGAGAATCGGTTAATATGCAGAAAATTTTTGTCAAAATAACTCAGTTATTTCTCTGTAACAATTAAAACTTTACGATGCTCCTCCGTTGGATGGAGATGTGTGAGGGATTCGGATTATTTTAATCTACGTCTTCCTGAAACAAAACAATTCAACATTTCATCCCTAAAAGCGCATTTATCCCCTGTACAATCATATGACGTACTGTGGATGTACTTGTAATCTCAGGATATCGTGGAAACGTCCTGGGGAGACGATTTGCTGTTAGGGTCGCAATCATTTACAAAGATGTGTACATAAGGATCAATTAATAATCACAATAAATTTTAGTGAAATAATTTCATTAGTTTCAGTAATAATTAAAACTTTACGATGATCCCTCTACGTAAGAAAGAGACATGTGCCAGATGTGGCTTACTCCAATATATGGTTTCTTGAAACTCAACAAATCAACATTAATAGCTGAAATTTACATTACTGTATACAAAAGACTCCACTAATATGTAGAATTTCTTTTATTCAGAAAACTTCGTAATAATTAGAATTTTTCTAGAACCCCTAAATGAATTGAGAAATGGGGCGGATGTGGCTTACTACAATATGCAGGTTTTTGAAACTTAACAAATCAACATTAACAATTATAATTTACAATACTGTATACAAAAATATTAATAAAATGCTTGTTGAGAAATGTGGCGAATTAGTAGCTTACTTCATTCTACAGCCTACTGAAACAAACCAAACCAACTTTAATAGCTATAATTTAAAATATCACGTACAGTCGGTAACAAAAGTGTCCGAACACTAGCAAAAATTCCTATGTAAAAAAAGTACACTTCATACGGTTTTGTTAAATAAATCCTTGTCGAATCCTGTTCTTAGTCAGTGTAAGAACATGATTCGATAAGGATTTATTTAACAAAACCGTATGAAGTGTTCTAAAAACATGATTCGATAAGGATTTATTTAACAAAACCGTATGAAGTGTACTTTTTTTACGTAGGAAGTTTTGCTTGTGTTCGGACACTTTTGTTAACGAATGTACATAGGGATTAAATATAATGTGTAGAATATATTTTATTAGGGTATAGCGATTATTCTTCAAGTAATAATTAAAACTTTAAGATACGACTACATATTACAAATCATTAAAAATAAAATTATATTTTTATTATTTTTTACAAGATTTAAAACGTAATTATTGATACGTGTTATTGAATATATAAATAATTTTTTTTTTTTTTTTATGTCTGATAATTTTCAAATACTATTAACCTACCATATGTGTACAATTATATCTTTAATTCACCCCTTATAATCATTTTTCATACTAAAAAATAAGATTATTTCCTCTATAGCTGACGTTTTACAGATAAACTACCATACTCGCAACGTTCGCCATTTATTTCTGTCTCATGATAAATGAACAGTTTAGTAAGTAGAAAAAAAAATGAAGGGATTAATTGATGAGACGAACAATATCGAATAAAAAAACTCATACTCGAACAATCGTTCACTACTAATGTCAATATTTATTCATTTCACCCAATAAAGGAAAATAAATATCATGATAAATTTACGTTTTCAACCGAAGACAGTAGAATCAATTAATCAAGTTGAAGAATTATATTACAGAAGCTGAAACGATTTCACATTAAGTAAAACAATGCTTATTAAGTTTGGGAAGAGGATATAGATCCAGAAAAAAAAAAAAAAACTCTTTCCATTAATTGAGGAATTTTTGTTTTATCGCAGTGCTACGATTTGTTGTTTACTATTTCTATATTTATTTTATCACTGTAATTGTACTTTAATCTATTGAGTTACTACAGCTACACTAATTTCCGAAAAAAAAAAAAAAAAAAAAAAAAAAAAAAAGGTTTTTTTTAAAAAAAAAAAAAATCTCATTACGTGTAGTTTTATTTTTTATTTATTTATTTATTTTTCTTTCTTCTCTACTGATTATTTTTTTTATCCTTTCCAGGCACGAAATAAAGAAAAAGCAGGAAACATGAACAAAAAGTCATAAGTTTTGCATAGGTTATTAACACTGACTTAACTTTCTATGTACTTTGTCTATGCGATCACGCAATGGTCAGACGAAGTAACAGAAAGGCAGACAGTTTAAATTAGATCCATAATTTCTCTTAAACATTACTGGCAAGTGTTAAAAATACTTAACACAAACGGAAATGTAATTTCCAGTTGTAGCCCTTAATGTATCTTAATATTTCAGTTTAGCCCAGCAAGAAGTAGCACTTTTGAAATCGCTCACGTAGATTCACGTCATTTGAAAATCTGTAACTCCACCAGTGGGCGTTTCTCTTGCAATTTGTAAGTCATTTGTTTCTTACAAATATACACAATATTCATATTTATACAACCAACATACTATGGATATAAATACTTTGATTAAAAAGAGTATGGTGATAATGTATATCCATTTGTAATATAAATTTGAATATAGAAAATTTTGTTCTGAAATACTGTAACTTCGAAGAATAACGCCCACAGGCGGATCTTACTGTCAAAAAGACAAAAAGATGCGGTCACGAAAGTGTTACCGCTAAACATAGCATATTCCATAGAAAACAATTTTTTAGCCTGTGAATAATAAATGTCAATTTCATTGTGAATAATGCAGTACGAAGTTATTTTAATATTATTTTTTAAATACCTCTCATAGAAGGCTATACAATGACATTCTTTTCACATAAATAACTAAATATAATCTTAAATATTCTCAGTACTGCAAATTGTTGCGCATCTCTAAATACGTAAATTTATTTGATATATATATATATGCATAGAGAGAGAGCGCTTTATTATTTTATTTTTATTAAATAATATCAATAATGAACAGGTAAGATTTCACTTACCTGGATAAGGCATACAGCACTGGTTCAGCATACATCGATGGTAAATAAGATCCAGTCACTCCTGCGTTGAACGTATAAATTCTATCTGTAAATAAAGCTCATGAAATGCACAATGTTATTAACTTGTGTGTATTTCTTATTTGATTAAAAGGATATTTTTCTTTTATCCAAAATTTTAATGTGTCTGGATTATACATGATAAAAATTTTAGTATATATATATATTATTTGTAAGAGCGTTTTAACGCCCTGCTAGGATAAATAATTTTACATCTTCCACTTAGAGAAGCGAAAGAACATCTACATCATAAAATGTAATCGAGCGAGTGAGAGTTTCGTTAAAAGTGCTGAGTAATCAGTTTTTGCTTTTCCTTTAACTGGGAGTGCCACATATTTCTCTTTACATCTATACTGATTGTTCTTTGAAATAAGTGATAATCTTTAAAACACTTCTTGATTAAAATGGAAAATATCGGTCATATAAAAGTTATTTTAATGTTCAGTTTTCTTACACCCCTACTTGACCGGTATTGTCAATGTTCTATAATTTTAAGTTCAGTTCTAAAGTTTTTAAAAGCCGGCCCTGGTAGGGGCTTTGTAAATATGTCTGCGATCATTCTATTGCTTGGGACGTATTCCAATCTTATTGTCCCTTCTTTATATAACTGTCTAACTAGATGATATTTTATGTCGACATGCTTACTACGGGCTTGATGCTTGTCTGATTCTATCAGTTTTATCGCAGACTGATTATCATCAAAAATTGTGACTGGTTTAATTTGATCTAAATCTAAATCCTTTAGAAGACGAAGAATCCATAAAGATTCCTGTGCAGCACTTCCTGCTGAGATGTATTCTGCTTCTGCAGTTGATAGAGTTATACATTGCTGCTTACGCGAGTACCATTGAATCGGGTTTTTGCCAATAAAAAATACATTGCCGGTGATAGACTTTCGGTCCTGGGGGTCGTTCGCGAAATCGGCATCCGCATATGCTGTTAGTATAGCAGGATGTTCATTATCATATTTTAATTTCAAGTTTATTGTAGTTTTTAAGTACCTGATGACTCTTTTTGCACTTTCCCAGTCACACTTTTTAGGTCTCTCGTTATGTCGAGATAAAAGGTTGACGGCAGCACTGATGTCTGGTCTGCTGACAGTGGCTATATATAGAAGTGCCCCTACTGCTTTTCTATAATCAGTATTGTTTGATAAATAATTTTCTCGTTATTTTTCAAGTAATTTGTATCTATGGGAGTATTAGTGGGCTTCGCATTTTCTAGATTAAATTTATTTACTAATTGTTTAATCTTACTTGACTTATCTATTAATAAAGTGTTGCTGTCTGGTCGTGTTATATTTATTCCCAGATAATTAGTAACGCTCCCAAGGTTGGTAATACTATATTCGCGCCTAAGTTCTTCTATTATATTGTTTATATCATCTTTGGTTGCAGCAATTAACAAATCATCTACATACACTAGTATGTAGACGGTTTTGTCATTGGTGTTTCTTTTGTATAGGCATTTGTCAGTGGAACTCTGTGTGAAATTCAATTTTGTTAAGGTTTCATTAATTTTAGAGTTCCAAGCCCTGGCTGACTGTTTCAGCCCGTAAATGGCTTTACGTAGTTTACACACTTTATGTTCTTCACCGGGATTTATGAATCCCTCGGGTTGTTGCATTTAAATTGTTTCTTCGAGCTGACCGTGTAAAAACGCGGTTTTTACATCCAAGTGGTTTAATTCCAGATTTTTATATAGGGCCATTACTAGAAAGGATCTAATTGTCGTATGAGACGCCACCGGGGCGAACGTCTCGTCATAATCTACTCCATACTTTTGGCTAAAGCCTTTGGCAACAAGCCTGGCTTTATATTTTTGGATTTCACCCTTATCATTATATTTCGCCTTGAATGCCCATTTTGAGCCTACTATGTGTGTGTTAGGGGGAGGGTCTACCAATTCCCATGTATTATTTTCGTTTAAAGAAGCAATTTCATCTTTGGCTGCTTTTAGCCAATTTTCCCTTTCTATGGAATTTTCTATTTGCAATATTTCATTGAAGGTTTTGGGTTCATTTATGTTCATAGTATTTGTCAATAAAGCAAATCTGTCAGGTGGAACACCTTTGTTAGCTCTCTCCGACCTTCTCGGAATAGTTTGATCTGTCATGTCATGATTAATATCCTCAGTTTGGTCTGAATTTTGATGTATTTCATTTAATGTCACCGGGAAGTTGTTTTTATGATCGTTTGTTTCGCTAGAATTTCCTTCATTTGTATCATTGTTTGCCTCTAACAGTTTCTCATCGATATACTCAAGATTGTTATTTTTTGTTTTTGTTTCTAAAAACTTTACTGTTCTACATATTCTAACATTATTATCTATATATACTCTATAACCTTTACTTCTAAGGTCATAACCGACAAGTATTCCTTCCTTTGCCCTGTTGTCAAGTTTCCCTCGTGTGGTTTTGTGAGTATACACATATGCCTTACAACCAAATGATTTTATATGCGAGAGATTTGGTTTATTTCCATTCCATTTTTCATATGGTGTTTTATCGCATGCACTCGTTGGCAATCTATTCTGTAGATAATTAACAGTCATAAGGGCTTCACCCCAAAATTTATTCGGCAAACCGCTCTGTCTTAACAAACATCTGGTCATTTCTACCAATGTTCTATTTTTTCTCTCCGCCACGCCATTTTGAGGAGAACAATGCGGTACTGTTAATTGGTGTTCGATTCCTTCATTCGCGAGAAAGTTTTCAAATTCATTGCTTGTATACTCTCCGCCGTTATCGGTACGCAATATTTTTATTTTTCTGCCAAACTTGTTTAAAGTCAACGCGTAATATTGTTTAAATTTATCAAAAACCTCACTTTTATTTCGCAATAAGTATGTAAATGTAAAACGAAAGTAATCGTCTATATACGTTAAAAAATAATTTTTCCCTCCTATTGTGGAAGTTTGAAAAGGTCCGCAAACATTGGTTTTTCTACCCTGAAGGTTGCCCTTTTCGGATATATGTCATCCTCTAATTTTGAAATGATACAGATTTCGCATTCTGTGTTGTGTTTACATTTACTTAACTCAATTCCAGTTGCCATATTTTTGTTGACGAGTTGTTTTATTTGTTGAAAATTTTTATGCCCTAATCTTTCATGCCACAATTTAATGCAATTTTTATTTTCGCAAGCTTCTACAATATTTACACTTTCGGAAAATTTTTCGCTCGTTTGTAGTTTATATAAATTATCTGTCAAGTTCGCCTCTATATAAGTTTTATTCCCGAATTTGATTTTACATTCATGATTTTTAGATATGGCAACACAACCATTCTCTGTTGCTTTCTTTACCGATATTAGATTTGTGGCTATATTGGGTATGTATAAAACCTCTTTCTAAGTAATGTTGTTTATTTCCTTATCCGAGTTAATTACTTTAAGATTCACGTCGCCGCAACCCTGTGAGACTACGGAGTGCCCGTTCGCTAGCATAACACTGACCTTTTCGTTCTCTTTCAGATTTGTAAATTGATTTATGTCGTTGCAGATATGCCTGCTGCTCCCACTGTCTTCTATCCATGAGTTATGCTCAGTTTTATCAATGATAAATGTAAGATTCTTTAATTTATTTTCAGTTTCCTTTATAAGTTGTGTTTTATTTTTGTTTTTGTACTTGCTGGGATTGTTACCGCTGTTATGAAAATTATTATAACTCCTTTGGTTATGATTTGGTCTGGCGTTTAAATGCCAGCATTCGTTACGGGTGTGTGAATTCTTTCCGCAAAAATTGCAATGTTTACTTGGTGGTGTTTTACGCTTAATTTGAGTTTTATACGCGTTTTCACCTTTTGTTTGGTGATTTTCTGTCCTTTTAATGTGTTCATCAAACAATTTACTTTTAATGTACTCTGGTGTAAGTTCATCGACATTTCTGGCTTCGATAGCCGTTATCAGGGTATCATAACTAGGGGGTAGCGAGCACAACATTAACGCTGATAAGTGCTGCTCATTTATTTCTTCTCCTATCGCTAGCAATTTGTCCCTTAACTTATAAATACTAGTTATGTGTTCTATCAGATTTCCCCTTCTGCTAGTTTGGTGGAGTACAATTTTCTGAGTAAGAATAATTTGCTGCTTAGATTTGCCCTCTCATGTATATTTTTAAGTGCATCCCATGTTTCCCTGGCTGTGGACAGGTGTTTTACATACACTATCTGTGTGTCTTCTATAGCTAAATTAATTATGGCGCGCGCTTTACGATCTTTAGATCGCCATTCATCAGTTACCGGCTCTGGGGGTGCTTCTATAATAACCTGGAAGAGATCCTCCTTCGTGAGGAGCATCTCCACTTTGAACTTCCAGCTGTCATAATTATTAGCATCTAATTTCTCGATGAATGTTATTTCTTTTGCGGATGCTGCCATTTTTGTTGTTTATTTTTATTTTATCAAAATATACTATTATATACTACGTATATTTATTCTTGGAAAAGTTCAAATAGTATTTAAAGAGAGCAAATTTACTGATTTTTTCTCGATAACAGTTATGAGTTTTTGATGTCTAGTTATGAGCACAAACAAGTTGATTTCAGTTTAATAATTCACACTTATATTATTTGTATATATATATATATACTTAATTGAAATTCTGCATTTTGCATTTATTATCTTCAACACACAAATTAATTATATTTAATAATTTCTTTCTTTTTCGATTTAAGTCCCAGTGCTGTAATTTTATTTTATCGTATTTTACGCTCTATATCTTACGATTATTTAAGAGACTGTTATCAGTCTCATAATATCACATAAATAACTAAATATAATCTTAAATATTCTCAGTAGTGCAAATTGTTGCGCATCTCTAAATACGTAAATTTATTTGATATATATATATATATATATGCATAGAGAGAGAGCACTTTATTATTTTATTTATATTAAATAATATCAATAATGAACAGGTAAGATTTCACTTACCTGGATAAGGCATACAGCACTGGTTCAGCATACATCGATGGTGAATAAGATCCAGTCACTCCTGCGTTGAACGTATAAATTCTATCTGTAAATAAAGCTCATGAAATGCACAATGTTATTAACTTGTGTGTATTTCTTATTTGATTAAAAGGATATTTTTCTTTTATCCAAAATTTTAATGTGTCTTGATTATACATGATAAAAATTTTAGTATATATATATATATTATTTGTAAGAGCGTTTTAACGCCCTGCTAGGATAAATAATTTTACATCTTCCACTTAGAGAAGCGAAAGAACATCTACATCATAAAATGTAATCGAGCGAGTGAGAGTTTCGTTAAAAGTGCTGAGTAGTCAGTTTTTGCTTTTTCTTTAACTGGGAGTGCCACATATTTCTCTTTACGTCTATACTGATTGTTCTTTGAAATAAGTGATAATCTTTAAAACACTTCTTGATTAAAATGGAAAATATCGGTCATATAAAAGTTATTTTAATGTTCAGTTTTCTTACATATTTGGGCGTCAATGTACACGAACTAGTTGTGCGATTTATCTTATACTATTAAGTGAGCTATATTTGTTTATATACGTATATTTCACTGTTCTCGAAAACGGTAGCTCGGATAGTCACGTGATTTAACACAAAGATGCCCTCCGAAGGGTTATTGTGCACATCGAAGTCAGATTTTCGAATTTTTGATTAGCTTTCTTTTAATTAATAAAAATATGAAAATAAAACTTCCCATTTCTATAATGACGCAGAATGGAGAATCTTAGGAGAGGTTTGATTGGTTTATTTGATTTTCATTGATTTGAGTGTATTTTACATTGAACTACAGCTACGTTACGAGGAATTACAAGAGATTTGATTGGTTTATTTGATTTTCATGGATTTGAGTGTATTTTACATTGAACTAGAGCTACGTTATGAGGAATTACGAAAGATTTTATTGGTGTATTGGATTTTCATTGATTTGAGTGTATTTTACGTTGAACTAAAGCTACGTTATGAGGAATTACGAGAGATTTGATTGGTTTATTTGATTTTTAATGATTTGAGTGCGTCTTACGTTGAAATAGAGCTACGTTATGAGGAATTGCGAGAGATTTAATGGGTTTATTTGATTTTCGTTGATTTGAGTGCATTTTATGTTGAACTATAGCTACATTTTGAAGAATTACAAGAGATTTGATTCGTTTATTTGATTTTCATTGACTTGAGTGTGTTTTACAATGAACTAGAGCTACGTTTTGAGGAACTACGAGAGATTTGATTGGTTTATTTGATTTTCATTTATTTGAGTGTATTTTACATTAAACTACAGCTACGTTATGAGGAATTACAAAAGATTTGATTAATTTATTTGATATTCATTGATTTGAGTATATTTTACGTTGAACAAGATCTACGTTTTGAGGAATTACGAGCGATTTTATTGGTTTATTTGATTTTCATTGATTTGAGTGTATTTTACGTTGAACTAGAGCTACGTTTTGAGGATTTACGAGAGATTTTATTAGTTCATTTGATTTTCATTGATTTGAGTGTATTTTACGTGGAACTAGATCTACGTTTTGAGGAATTACAAAAGATATGATTGGTTTATTTGATAATCATTGATTTGAGTGTATTTTACATTGAACTAGAGCTACATTTTGAGGAATTACGAGAGATTTGATTGGTTCATTTGATTTTCATTGATTTGAAGTAGGGGTGTCCAGTGAAGTTCTTTTTTTTTTTAACATGCTTGACAGTGATTGCTGCGAAAACGAGTTTCGTGCGATTTCAGATTCATGCACAGCGAGGTAGGGGTGTCCAGTGATGTTTTTTTGGTTTTAACACTCGTGATAGTGATTGCCGCAGAACCAAGTTACGTACGTTTTCAGATTCATGCACAACGAGGTAAGTGTGTCCAGTGATTTTATTTATTATTTTTTTTTAACATGCGCATGATAGTTATTTCCGCGGAACTGAGTTTCGTGCGTTTTCAAATTCATGCACAGCTAGGTAGGGGTGTCCAGTGATGTTTTTTAATTTTAACATGCGTGATAGTGATTGCCGCGGAACCGAGTTTCGTGTGTTCTGAGATTCATGCACAGGCTGTCCAGTGATTTTTATTTTTTTGGTTTTCATGTGCGTGAAGCGTACCTACGTGCGTTATAGTGATTGCTGCGAAAACGACTTACGTGCATTCTCTGATTCGACCATTCATCGAATAGTGACTTTTACTGTACGAGTAACAGCTTCAACTGTTTCCAGAATATTCGAAGAATTAACATTTCTATTTGACTGTTTTCGAGAATATTCGTTTTAATAATAGTTTTGTTGCACAGATTCGAGAAGTTCAAAAAATTTTGATATTGTTAAGGATATACCGTACTATAACTGTGAAGAAAATTGTCGCCAATCGAAACATATTTATTTAAAAGTTTCATTTATTCAATTAAAAAGAAATCCTTTAAATATAGTGCCCAGCGAAACGGGCGAAGCCTGCTAGTATAACTTTAAATAAGGAACATTTTACAGTGAACTTGAATAGCATATATCATTTTGAAGAAAGTCTGAAAATACTTATCGATGCTACAGGCAGACAAAGAGATATATGGACAGATGTACAGCTAAATAGATTATTTCAAACCACAATCCCTCTTAAATATTGTTAGGGAGTGATAGAAAAGATTAATAAAAAGAATTACAAGTAATTTCCAGTTATACCCTTTAAATGTATCAGAATATTTTTGTGTTGTCTTGTAAATCTTAATACTAATCATACTATATTCTGTTAAAAATTTGTTGCTTTGTTATCAGCCATTTGTTTAAAAAGCGACACACGTTTAAATTTAAATTTATTTGTCACTTTCTCGTCTTCCTTGTGGTTTAGGATACTGTAAAGGTGTGAAGACACTGAGAAATTTTCTTTTATCAAATGGTAGCTTTTTTATTAATTTTCTGCAAAAAAGTAACACAATGGCCTTTGGAGGATCAAACCCACAACTTTCAAAATATTAGCATGACGCTCTAACCAACTATGACAATTGCCCACGGAAAGTCTTTTCACATTTACGTTTCTATCTTCAAAGCTGATCTTTTTAGTAATTCATAGTTTTTAATTATTAAAAAAAAAAAAAAGAAAGAAAGAAAGAAAAAAAAAAAAAAAAAAAAGAAAAAAAAAATGATTATCAAAATTTTGAAAATCGGGCTTCGAGGAGCATCAGAAGTAATCAAAATAGGATTCCATGCAAAATTCTGTAATTTCTGCGACCAGCCGTTTGCATGAAAAGCGACCTTTTATATGTCTCAGTTTAATTTTTTTTTTTCGTCACTTTCTCGTCTTCTTGCAGTTTAGAATACTGTGAAGGCACTGAAATTTTTTTTCTAATAGGATTCAGGATTAAACCACGTAAGGAATCAAAGCAGGATTGAATCAGGGTTCACCGCATCATAAGCGATGATCATATTGTCCACCCAAGTAACCACATTCTGTGCTAATACTTTGTACTTCCCAATCCCGTTATGATATAAAATTCGTGGTATGAAAAAAAAAAAAAGTATATGTATACATTTATACCTACCACATAAAATTTGTATCCGTAATACAGATTTCATCTGGTTGAATAAAAAAGTTTATTAATAATGGATAGTGAGCAATTCATTTTTAAATTACTTAATTAACATGCTGGACGTTATACAGATTACGCTATTTATATAAGTTTACATTATATACAGTTACAATCATATTTAAAAAAAAATTCTTCAGACGACGCCCATACAGCACAGAATGTTTCAGTTACGTTGCAAAAAGCTTACAAAACGTAACACATTTAAGTATGCTCTCTGATACCTTTCTGAAACATTCGCCTTTTTTGATTTTCTATCTGTTCAGTGATTGTAACGTTTATGTTACGTATCTGATCTTTTGTTGCAATCGCGGACATTTCTACGTTTTTGAAACTAATCGGAAAGCAATTTGAAAGTTTTTAAACATTTCTGAAATATTTATAATGTTTCAATGTTATATGATTGTTACGTTTCTGGAACATTTTGTGCTGTTAGGGCGCGCTCCTGTCAGCCGTTCTAACAGATTCCGAAAAACTAACTAAGAACAATCTTCCATCAATGCCATATATACAGAAAGGGAAACTTCAGCAGAACACATCTAGAAGGCAAATATGTCTCCCTCACAGTCACGGAGGAAACGATCAAATACGAAACTTCTGCTGCAACAAAATTCCTTTGGCAAACTGAAATGCAATTAAACAGTAAATTTTTGCATTTCGAAAAAATAGAGATTTTATATACACTGTAAATACATATATATATTACAGAAAGTTTCTGGAAACAAAGTTTACAGAGAATATTCGTATGCTATGAAAAAAATCCATTGACAGACATTTTTCGTAACAGAACAAAACAGAAAATATTCGTACACAACATATTTTTTCCGTATCGTACATTAAAAAAAATGTCGCACTATGAAAAATTCTTCCAGCAAGAATCGAGCTAGTATCCATCATACAGTACCTGTCAGTCATGTAATCCCATTCTGTGCTGTTAATTTTCAGTTCCCAATCTCACAGTGGTACAAAATTTTCGGTATGAAAAAAAAAAAAAATATATATATATATATACCCACTAGATAAAATCGGCTTCATTGGTTACAAGTACAAGTTTTCTTCGGTTAAAGAAAAAAATACATCTTTTGACAAATTGAGATGACATTAAACAATAATTTTAATGGACACTGAAAGACAACCCTTTTATATTAAGAAAATTCATGGCAACAAAGTTACCAGAAAATATCAGCATGGTATGTAAAAAAAACCCATTAACACAGAAATTTTCCGTAACGGAAGAATACAGAAAATATTCGTGCACAACAGTCATTTTCTGCAGGCCACACTGGAAAAATTGCGCATTAAATGCAATTCGTTAGCTCGATAAGCCAGAACTGAACTACACCTCACCACATCTTAACGGTCCTCTTCACTTACCTTCGCCGGAAGCCCCAGACAATGTTATTCTATGGGGAAATTTTCTTTACAAATAACTTATTAACTAATACATATTTTTAAATTCTGTTTTCACATTCAGAAAATTCCCAACTGTTAAATTGACGGACCTTTTTTAAAAATGTATTTTTTTAATTTTTAATATTTTATTTTGAAATTGCAAAATGAAAAAAATTTACATATTGAAAATTCGTATTTTGCAGCTTTAAAATAAAATATAAAAAATTAAAAAAAGAATTTTTTAAAAAAGGTCCGTCAATTTAACAGCTGGGAATTTTCAGAATGGGAAAACAGAATTTAAAAATATGTATTGGTTAATAAGTTATTTGTAAAGAAAAATTTCCCATAGAATAACATTAGCTTCGGCTTCCAACGGCGGTGAGTGAAGAGGGCCCTTAAGTTACGGACTTGTCTCACGGCTGTATTCAACAATAATTTAATTTCCCAGTTGAACACGAAAACTCGAAAAATGTGTAAAGTCAGGGTACATCTTTTCAGCAAAATTTGTCTCGTCGCTTCTACCCTCTAGCGGCATTATTATTTTCAGTTTTTTTTTGGCTGAAAATAACCAATCAAATATGAAACCTTAGAGGCTACATGGCAAAAGCAGGATGACATTTTTTTTCTTTAAAGTTGCACCCTGATTTTAGACGCTTTTCAAGTTTTTGGGTTGAACCAAAGGTTGAAGTTATATGGTGAATACGGCATTCTCCAAGTAATCACATTCTATACTAATACTTTGCACTTCCTAAATCTCACTTTGATGCAAACTTTTCGGTATGGAAAACAAATAAAATATGTACCTATTAGATAAAATCTGTATCAATCGATACAGTTTCTGTCTGGTTAAAGGAAAAAAAATCCTTTGGCAAATTCAGGTGTAATTAAACAGTAATTTTTTGTATTAAAACAAAATAACGAAGATTTTATGTACACTGTAAAAAAAGAGAAAAAAAAAAAAACGCCTGTTTACCACAGTAAATTTTTATAAAAAGTTTCCAGAAAATAATCGCACACGATTAAAAAAATCGGTTGATAGAAAATTTCCATAACAAAACAATGCAAAAAATTTTTGTACACAATTTTTTTTTCCATATGCTATGTTGAAAATGAAATTGCATTAGATAATTTTCTTTTAATCCTCCGGCCAGGATCATACTAGACTATACCGCAGAGCAGACGACAATGTTACCCGTAAAATACGGAAGCACATTACATGATGCTACTTACGATTTCTCAATCCTGCTTTAATACCAAATTTTTCATTTGCAAAACAAATAAAATATTTACCCGCTAGATAAAATATGTATATATAGTTATAAAATTTATCTGTTTACAGAAAAAAAAATATTCATTTGACAAATTCAGATGTGATTAATTTTACGATAAATTTTTGTAGTTTTAGAATACCGCAATTTATTGCCTTGTAATAGAATTTTTTTACAATGTAATTAAATATATAGAATAAGCAAATCAATAAAATTAATTAATTAATTAATTAAAAGAGAGTGAGAGAGAAATAAGAACACGAATTATTAGAAGAGGGACGAATTTTTAATAAGAAAAGGTATAAATTTTGCGGAGAGTATAATGCAAAATGTTATCCTTATTAATAAATTATTAAACAAATATAAAAATAAATTCTGCATTAATCATCGATATAAACTTATCTTGGTACATTTATTTGAAATTAAATCTTATGACATTTTATTTTGTAATCCCAAATAGTAATATAGAATATTTCTCCGGCTCTTCGGTTCTTCTTCCTTATATCTTCTTCTTCATTTAATATATATATTAAATGAATATGTCAACTTGAAGCATCAATGTAAAAAAGAAAGAAAAAAAAAGACCCTTGTATAGGTTTTTCTTCATTACAAAAAATCGATAGTTATTAAGTTAGGAAAGTATGAAGTAACATTTCATGATAAATTAACAGTTTTACCGGGAGGTAAATGAAGCTATTAATTAAGATGATGAAAAGTAACGAGAAAAAAAAAATAAATAAACAAATAAAAAAAAATAACGATAACGCTTACTCGTAAAGGAAAAAAAGATAATTTGGCAGCGGTTTTAAATAAAGATAAAAAATTTTCTTTTTATTTTCCTTTTTTTTTTTTCTTTTTTTTTTTAGTATAAGATTTTGTCTTGTGATTATAAGTCAAATCCCCTGTAATCAAATTTTCAATTCACATGTGATTTAGGACTAGCTTTTGTTCCAATGTTAAATGTGAAAAATATTACATTTTTAATCAATCTTTATTAATTTTTCCTTTTTAATAAATAGATCGAAGAACCAATTATGATGATCAAGCAAAATCTTAGAGAGGAAAAAAAATAATAACAAATAATAATAATAACTAGCGGGCTTCGCCCGCTAGCGGGTCAGTATTTTCAAACGAATCACTATAATTAATGAATCACTAACAGTAACTTTTAGTGTTAAGAAAAGAAATTAAAAAAAAAAAAAAATCATTTGCGATTGGGTAAAAAGTCGGCCCGGGTCCCCACTGCCTTCGGCAGCGCGGTCCCGTGCGCGCTGCGCGCGCGTATTCCTTCCCTGACCCTACGTGCCCCCTAAAAAAAATCATTTCTGATCGGGTAAAAACTCGCACCGGGTCCCCACTGCCTTCGGCAGCGCAGTCCCGTGCGCGCTGCGCGCGCACAACTTCAGGGATACACGCGCTGCGCGCGCGTATTCCTTCCCTGATCCTTCGTGCCCCCTAAAGAAAAAATCATTTCTGATCGGGTAAAAACTCGCACCGGGTCCCCACTGCCTTCGGCATCGCAGTCCCGTGCGCTCTGCGCGCGCACAAGTTAAGGGATACGCGCGCGGTGCACGCCTATTTCTTCTCCACCCTTTCAGGTCCTCTTTATTAACCTACGCATACCAATTTTGAACGATCTAACTCATTTGGCTGAGATTCAAAAGAAAACTAATTCAGGACACCTCAAAACGTGTAAATCTGGTGAAAACTTTCGATAATAAAAAAGAACTTTAAAATATCTTTCGAATGATGTATTAAAAATAATTTAATCATAATTAGAAATTGAAATATTGAAATTTGAAAATATTACAGCGCCATCTGGCGGTACAAATTTCTGTATTACACTGTTCGATTCCAATTGAAAAAAGCTTTCTAATGATGTATTACTTATGAAATTATTTTAATTAGTAGCTGAGATACAAAAGAAAACTAATTCTGTACACCTTAAAACGTGTAAATCTGGTGAAAACTTTCGATAATATAAAAGAGCGTTACAGTATCTTTCGAATGATGTATTAAAAATAATTTAATCATAATTAGAAATTGAAATATTGAAATTTCAAAATATTACAGCGCCATAAAAGAAAATTGATTCAGGACACCTCAAAACGTGTAAATCTGGTGAAAATTTTCGATAATTTAAAAGAACTTAAAATTATCTTTCGAATGATGTATTAAAAACAATTTAATCATAATTAGAAATTGAAATATTGAAATTTGAAAATATTACAGCGCCATCTGGCGGTACAAATTTCTGTATTCCACTGTTCGATTCCAATTCAAAAAAGCTTTCTAATGATGTATTACTTATGAAAATATTTTAATTAGTAGCTGAGATACAAAAGAAAACTATTTCAGGACACTTCAAAACGTGTAAATCTGTTGAAAACTATAAATAAAAAAAAAGAACTTTAAAATATCTTTCGAATGATGTATAAAAAATAATTTAATCATAGTTAGAAATTGAAATATTGAAAAGAAAACCTAATCAGGACACCTCAAAACGTGTAAATCGGGTGAAATCTCGCGCGCGGTATACACCTATTTCTTCCCCCCCTCCAGCCCCTCCCCTACGTATACCAATTTTGAACGGTCTAACTCAATTAGCTAAGATGCAAAAGAAAACATTCATAATTAGAAATTGAAAAACGCATATTAGAATAAAATTTACTTTGGAATTAAAATGTAAACCTTTTGTTTATTGACGAAAATCCATGAAATTTTAATTGCAAGTTTATTTTATGGTTTTAAGATTTCATACCAAGTGTCATGTCCTAATTCGAAAAATTGAAGAAAATAGAAATTTGCAATTTTTTATACCACTTAAAATACATCCAATTATCAACGGCAGGTGTTTTTTTTTTTTTTTTTTTTTTTTTTTTTTCGCTTCCGAGCAGACATGTCACTTCCTTGAAGTGGTTTCCATGGAAACGACAAACGGCAATGGAATTCTGAAAATCATTACGGAAGGAAAGGTGAAGTTTTCAAATTAATGCTTTAAAGCGTAAAATTAAAAAATTTATAACTCATTCAGTTTTTGAAATTTTCTCTCAATATTTTGGAAATTGAATTATGGAAGCGAGATGTATATACAAAAAAAAAAAAAAAAAAAAAAAAAAAAAAAAAAAAAGAAATGATTTATCTCTAAACGCTTTTGAGTTATAAAATGTTTTGCGAAAAAATCGATGTTTCGTAAAATCTAAAAATATGGATCAGTAATCCGTATTTTGTAAAAATGTTTATATGGTTCGAAAGAGGATTAAATGGCCTTTCTTTATATACCAGTTGTTAAGAAATGGAATTGTTACCCTGTCGTACAGGGCGTTTCGAAAGAGACGACCGCGAAAAAACGAAATTTTCGACCCTTTTTAAAACTTTTTTTAAAAATATAAAAAATCCGTATTTAAAAAAAAAAAAAAATGTACCGTAAGAATCGGTAATAAATGCTCTTTCTCGTCGTACAAGTGTATTTTCGATATTTCCAACAGATCGGAAGCGATCGCTTTTCAAAAACCCACGAAATTTTCCCTCTTTCCTTTTTCTTTCAAGGTGAGCGTTTCCGGGCGAAAATGATGATCGCCTGCCATTTTGAATCGTTTTTTCGTTAGACAATGGTCGACATTTTAATTAATATCTCCGCTAATTAGGGCCGCATCGTTTAGCAAATTACATATCGTACATCTGCGATAAATTTTCTGTCCGACGGTACCTGTTCGAAGTCCGTGCGACCATTAGCGGCGGAGCCTTATCCGTTTCAAGCCGTTTCTCACAGACACACAGACAGACAAAAACACACACGCGTACAGATTTTAATAATATAAGGAGATAATACTTAGATCAAATTTTTGGAAAAGAAATCAATATTTGTTGAGTTCTGTCGATGATATATTACATCTAGTGATAAATGAACATTTTCGATCGGTGAAAGGGGAAGTAATTAACTAAGATTAAAGAAAAAATACCCCGCAAGCATTTTTAATAAGAAAAAACGTATTTCTTCTATATAAGAGGAGAGTAATGGTTTCGTACAAATTTTTGACGTCAAGATTTTAATAGTTCACAAATTTTGCTACGTCTTGAAATGCGTTGCCGATTTGTAAGGACTATTTATATCCAATAACCATTATTAGTTTTTTATTGTATTGTTTGTCTAATTGTACGCCTGCCTTATGGACTATCATATATATCAAACACCATTTTTCAAATTTAGTGATGATTATGAAATTAAAAATCGCTGGCAACACTGATCTTGAACTATTTTAGACTATTTTTAGATTAGACTATTTTTTGAAAATATCTATTTGTCTCTGTGCATGTGTGTGTATCTGTGTGTTACCAAAATATTGTGAGTACTTTATATCTTCTAAACCAATGGATGAAATTCAACAAAATTTTAAATTTGCTTGGACATTGGCATAAATTGTTGCTGATTAAGTTTTGAAATATATCACTTGGCAAGTAATGCTGCTAAGTAACAATTTCTCCATTTAAGGAAGGTTATACTTAAAATTTTATTGCGTGCAAGCACTCACAACATGTATGACAGCCTTTAGAAAAAATTCTTTCAATTCAATTTGATATATATGGGATGAGAGGTGGCGATTCTTCTTGCAGTTCAACCACTTTTAACTCAAATTCAATAAAACAGCTTTTATGATATACAAATGCACCAATTTGGTATATAAAATAGATATTATGAAAAATTATATTTATTGAATTTATGCGCACGTTGGATAACTGGTGTTGTTGCTATGCTGCAATATTTCCCATTTATGAGAAGGCTATATGAATGTTTCTAAGTTAAGTAAATGCATACATGCCAACATACTAATTAATATTCCATAGTATTGTTAGCCCCGCCTTCTTTTTTACACCAATATCTTTTTAGAGTATTTTTCTTCATGTTTTATCGTAATTGCATTTGGAGAATATTACGCTAAAAATTTACTGGTGTCAGAAAAAGGGCGGGTTAACAACAATACGCAATATTAGTTAGGTTGTTGCCAAGTATGTAAATGTACCAAAATTCATATGTTAGACAGACACTACGAAGAATTCAGCTGATTAATTTTGTTTGTACAGCGAAAGATAGGCGCTGCTGCTGTTAATCACATACTTTAGTTTTTCAGATGATTGTATTTCACCACATTTTTACTGTAATCACATTAAGCTGCACGTTCAATAGCACTGTGAGAAGCTATTGATAAAATTTTGTGCATGTTTTCTGATAGGTGGTGCTGTTGTATAAAATAATATAAAAAATAATAATAAAGTTTTCTGATGTCAGTAGATACTTCTTCTTTTTTTTTTTTTTTTTTTTTTTTTTTTTTCACTTCTTTTATTTATTTATTTTTTATTTATTCAAAAACCATCATATCACATGCAATTATGTAATTATAAATTATGTAATTTTAATTCTCTAGTTTGTTACTGAAATCTAATATTTATAAATGATAGTCATAAGGTTTACCATATGTGCGTATTTATATTTATATTTTGAAGTTTTCAATGCATAGAAAAAAAAAAAAAACTGTACAGTCAAAACAACATTACAGTGTTGTTCTTTTCAAAAGCTATCAAATTAGGCTGAAAATCCATTTTCTTTGTTTAATTCATTAAAATCAAGGCAATTTTGTCTAAATTTTCAATTTTAATTCATTGTCTTTGGGAATCCATTATTCATCTACAATTTCATGCATCACAGTATTGTATTTGATGCATAGTCGAGCATCAGAAACAATATATAATTTTTATTTTTAAACGATTTTACGTACCTATACCCAAAAACTTCAGAAATGTTTTTTATTGCCTGAAAATTTCTAAAGTTTTGTTTTTTCTTTAACTTACATTATTTATTTTATTTTAATTTAATGTTAACTCTTTTAGGGGCAAGCAAATTTTCCTCATTTAAAATCAATAGCCACCAAAAATCACCAAAAATATTAAAAGACAAGAAATAAATGAGTTCCCAACTTTTGTAATTTAATTACAAGCATTTTTAGCCCCGCCTGCTTTTCACACCAGAAATTTAGTAGATTATTTCGCTTTAATAGGTGACAACGATTAAATAAGAAGAACCATTTTTCAAAATTTCTGGTATGAAAAAGAGGCGGGGCTAAAATGCTCGTGAATAAATTATAAAAGTTTGGGAGCTCTGTGACCGCATGCCTTCGTCTTTTTGACAGTAATGTCCGCCTCTGGGCGTTATTTTCCCAAGTTACAACACTGATTACTTTTAAAAATAAAGCGATATGAAATAAAGGCATCCCTGAAAGTGCTCCAGAATAAAATAAAAATTTTGCGACTCTGAACGTATATCAACGATTAGTGAAGTCTAAAATTACTACTTAAAAATAGTGGTATTCTAATTCCTCTTTGTGAGAACCTTGATTCGGAATGCCTTCAATAAGGTACAGGTATCATTTTAAAGATTATGAGTGGGATAAACTTCAGATACAACTAAAAAATGCTCACAAAGTTTATCTTTTGTCTTTTTATTTAAAAATGTTCATTAAATATGTACTACGAGAGCAAGATATAACTTTTATGCAATCAAAAAATTAATTAGTAGGGAGAATTAGCTGAAAAAGATCTTACAACTCTACTATTACTTCTGGGAGACTTCATATCAGACGTTTATACAGAAATATATAAATTAATCAAAAATGTCTTTAAATATCAGTTAGTATAATAACATGTTGAAATTCTATTGATATTTACACAAATTTAATGATTTCGCATGTACCTAACATGCTAGTCTAAGTAAATTTAGAAAGTTTTTTCTTCGGATCCCGATGCTCATATCAAGATGTACTATATATTTCACAGATACAACTTCCATGCCCCATGATTCCACCCAAGCATACCCAACGATTCCACCCAAATACAGCTGAGACAAACTTAAAAGAAAGTGAAGGTTTTTTGTGGTACAAAATTTTGAATTACTTAATCAGTGAAAGCGGTTATAGAAATTTATTTAAGAATTATATTAACCCTTATCGCTCGTATGTCCCTTCTGAGGGGATATTAAAAAATCGAGCCACACCTTAAGGTGTTCGTCTACAAATGAAATGTTATTTTTCTAAAACGTGTAACTATAGGCTACCTTTCGGCTACCGGAAAATTTTAACAGAAAGATTTATTTTATTTAATGATGAAGTAAAATAAAACAAATTATTACAATTTTTCGGTAGCCAAAAGGTAGTAAGTTGGAAACTATACGTGTGACGTTTTAAAGGAACGCCAAAAGGCGTGTCTTACGGAAAATATGCTAAGCGCAAAGGGTTAACACTTTCGCGACCGCTGACGCAGCGTTCCCAACTTTTATAATTTATTCACAATCATTTTTAGCCCCGCCTTCTTTTCGCACCAGAAATTTTGTAGACTATTTTTATTTAATATGTGACAACGATTAAATAAGCAGAAAATCATTTTTCAAAATTTCCGGTATGAAAAAGAGGCGGGGCTAAAAATGATTGTGAATAAATTGCAAAAGTTGTGAACGCTGCGCTGACGTAGATTCACGTGATTTGAAAATTTCTAACTCCACCAGTGGGCGTTTCTTTAGCAATTTGTATGTTATTTATTTCTAAAAAATATACCCAATGGATATAAATGCTTTGATTAGAAAGAGGATAACTGTAATGTATATTCATTTGTAATTTTAATGTAAATACGAAAATTTTTGTTCTGAAATGTTGTAACAGGGGAGAATAACGCCCACAGGCGGACTTTATTGTGAAAAAGACAAAAGCACTCGGTCGCGAAAGTGTTAACACATGCATGTATGTACTGTCGCAGATTTACGCGCATATCGGGAGTTTTTCCGTGACTAGCGTCAAAAGATGGGGCTTAGTGTCACAAATAAAAAATACCTCATGACAATTTGTTAAAGAAGGCGAGTCTTTAAAAAGAAAAGAAAAAAACCTGCTTTTATCGCGCTCTAGTGCTACTGATACACTGCATCAACCCGTAAAATTATGTTTCCTGCTTGGAATGTCTTAAAAATTAATTGGAGCGAAAATATGTAATAATTCACAGCTATGTTTTATGATTGTTCATTAGAAACTTATCCCATTTAATTTAGTCAAAGTGTTATATCTTAGCATAGTTGCCAATATTTTAATTTATTCCGGAGCATTTTTAGCCCCGCCTCTATTTCGCACCACTTTATTTATATAATATTTTTCTCCAATATATAATGACGATAAAATAAGAACAAAATACTCTTAAAAATTAGGTGGTACGGATTAAAGGCGGGGCTAAAAATGCTCCGGAATAAATTAAAATGTTGGCATCTCTGTCTTAGTTATTATCGCGTTGTCAAAAATAATAAAAGTATTTTAGAAATAAAGGTTTATGTTAAAATAGCCTTCAGTAGTTATTTGTTTTTTATGTTTATAAGTAATTAAAAGAATTTTAAGCTCTGTATTAGTTTTCTTCATATTAAAAAAGCATTGTACTGAAAAAGACTTTATTTTGAAAAACATTTTTTAACAATCAAATAATTCTTGTGAATAAAATATATTCTTTAGTTTATTTTCTCTAGTTAAAATGTTATTTCTAAGTGAGCAATAAAAATCTCTGGACATTGAATTTGTAATATTAAAAAATTATCAAATAAAACCATTTATACATATATTGTGAAAGAGTTTTTATATAATGAGCATTTGGGAACATTTAAGGGATATATGGTGATCCACTAGAACAACTGAGGACTACTAACAAATGATATGAGAACATAGAGGCAGCCGTTGAATAATCTAATAAATTTCGATAACAGCTAACATTTCTGTTAACTTTACTTGATCAAAATGATAGAAATCAACGTCGACGTCCTATTGATTGTTTAATTTTTTATATAATATATTTTTTTGTAATGTTACCTGGTGTTAAGTTCTAAAAATTTTTCAAAAATTTTCAATGTCATAAAGCATTAGAAAATAAGGGTTGCTTCATTAACCAAATGCGTTTCAAAAGCTAATATCAGTCTATGGAAAATTTCCTTTGCACATAAAACAATAATGTATAAATATAGTGATATGTTGCGATGCTTTCTTTTTTTGTTACTTTTAGCAAAATCACGCGCATTTCATCGATTTTATGGACAAATAATTATTATTTAATAATAATAATAATAATAAACTGGTGTTATTGACCTATCTATGTTGATGCATTCAATTGCTTATAAATAACTTGCTGAATTTTGTAAAAAATAAAATAAAATGAAGTAAAAATTACGCATCATTAAAAAAAAAAAAAATTCATGGGACGTACGAAAATATCTTATATTTTGATAAAATTTTAAGTTAATTAAATTTGTACAATAAATCCAACTATTGGACTGAACTAAGGTGACTATATTTTCAAACACTGATTTGGTGACAAATAATGTATTATTTCGGAATCGTATTAAAATTTGCGGACATTGAAAACTACATTTGAGAACTTTTTCGAGGACGCAGTAGATCAGTACCTATAGGCATTACTTTTAAAAATATCACCGATTTATACATTACGAAACACTGAAACACTCTTTTTATATCTATCATTGTTGAATCAAAGGAATATTAAAGCAAATTAAACCATCTAGACATCCAATTTCTAAACTAAAACAGTAATATCTAATCAATAGAACACATTTGCACTCTAAATTTATTATTGTGATTGGAGACATCACAAAAAAATGAGTTTCGATTATAGTTATCTCACATATCAAATTACGTACAGTTATATGCCCTAAACGTTGAGATATAGCCATCCCATTATCGATGAAATTTGCAGTATAGCAGCGCCACCTATTGGCCGATAACAGGGATGGAACACGGGCGCAGAATTCATACCACTATCAATGTAAGAAATTTTTCTACCTCTTAAATCGACGATATTATAGGCAGAGAAATTTCTTAAACACATTCCGGTGTGAATTCTGCGCCCGTGTTCCATCCCTGCGATAAGCATCCAAACTGAGTTAGCATAATATCTCATAATGACCTACTCCCATATCAAGTTTTGTTTGATTATACGTAATAGAACAATAGATATAGCCTCCCTCAAATTTCAGATATCGCTGTATTGCAGCGTCACTTATTGAGCGATTGACACCAAAAGTTGATAGGCACTAATTTAGGCCAAGGTGCATCTACATATAAATTTATATGTAATTCTGAGCAGTAGTTCCGGAGATACGGTTGCGACAAAATTTTTGTTACACACACCCGCACACAGCCAGACAGACGGACAGACAGACATTTTCTAAAAATGGTCAAATCATATTCTAGACATCTCGAAACGTGCATATCCATCGAAAACTGGAAGTCGAAAATTTTTAGGAATCCAATACTTTCTTCTATTGAATATAAAAGAAAATAATAAGAGTACATTTTAATTTAATCCTAAATCCTCTACTCCTAGAAATGCAGAAATTATCCTCTGTATGTATATTGAATATGTATATCTTTTTTCTTTCTTTCTTTTTCTACCAATGCAACGTATAAATCAACGTACTTCTGTATTCAACCCGTTTGTGAGCTTTTAGATAATTTATTAGTCGAGTTTCTTGCAGCTGGTAATAGTTATTTTTTTACAGTGTAGTAAGACACTTGAAAATTGTTTTAATCAGGATATCCGTTTTCAAGCATATTTTCTGATTTTAAAATAATATTATAACTTTAAAAATATTTAAACAAACTCAAATTAAGAGTTAAATTGTAAACACGTGTCATTATTGTAATAAAATTAAAAACACGTTAAAAATACATTTATTAAAAGATAAAAGACTTCCAAAGCTTTTCGCCTTCGATAAAACAAGGCATCATCAGGGAATTAGTTTTACACACTACAGAGAAGTTATATATACTTTTGTACTATATGATCAACAGTTAAGTCCTTACAAAAAATAAATTCAACCGGAAGTTATACATAGAAGCTGGAACTATTACAGGGTAATGAGGTGCTACACTTGGAGGCTGGAACTATTGCAGAATGAGGGGGTGCTACACTTGGAGGTTGGAACTATTGCAGGATGCGGAGGTTCTACACTTGGAGGCAGGAACTATTGTAGGAAGGAGATGTGCTACACTTGGAGGCTGGAACTATTGTAGGATAAAGAAGTGCTATACTTGGAGTCTGGAACTATTGCAGGATGCGTAGGTGTTACACTTGAAGGCTAGGACTATTGTAGGAAGAGGAGGTACTACACTTGGAGACTGGAGCTACTGCAGGATGAGGAGGTGTTACACTTGGAGGTTGGAACTATTTCAGGATGAGGAGGTACTACACTAAGTGTAGCATCTCCTCATCCTGAAATAGTTCAGTGTATCACCTCCTCATCCTGAAATAGAATAAGGCGAAAAGCTTTGGACGTCTTTTATCTTTTAACCGTTTTAATGCTAAAGCACTTTCAGAAACACAACCTTAAATTGCAATCGGTTTTACAGGCCTCAATAAAAGTTTTCCGGTGTAAATATTTAATTTTCGCTTTGTAAAAAATTCGAAACCCAATCATGCTTAAGTGGAAAACCACGCCGTGTAGTAAAAAAAAAAAAAATCTAAGTAAGCAGAAGTCGAAGAGGCATATATAAATGTGTATTTTTATGCATAAATCCTTTACCTCGATAGCTCTTTCAACAGAAATAAAATATGAAATTTTCTAATGATCTATAAAAACACACCTAATTAATGAAAACCACGCCTTACTGTAGTGTATGTAAAAGGCAAATTTAAGTTTCATTAAAAGATGAATAAAAACAAAAAACGTGTTTTACCATTAATAATTGTTCACACGTAATGTTTTACGAAAATTTAAGAGCAGCGACAAAATCCAAATTTAATGTAGTTTTCCAAATATAAAATTCATCCTAGTGAAGGGTGTGTATTTCGATAAGATTTTATCGAGACTCCGCCCATTCTTTTCTTTTTCCAACTTATTTTCCAAATATAAGGATATATATTTTAAAAATGATAAAACGAGCGTCGTAATAATTTATGCATCGAAAATCATGGTAGATATTTGTCTTTTGAAGAACTACATTTAATTGATATCAGATCAGACTACTAACGTCGTCTTCTGTTGATATTTTTTGAGTATTATATGAAAGAAAAATGATGAAAAGATGATGTTAACAATTGTATTTTTCTGCACAAAGGCCATGTAGCCTTTTCTTACAGCGAGCGCAGATAGGGTTGGAACGCTTTATCTCACTCTGCTTGTTACTGCAGACCACACATTGATGTAAATTTTGGCACTTTCTACATTATTTGCTTCCAATGTCTTATTCTCCTTTATACCATTATGCACCGAATCATCGTCCAAAATAATGTTGTGACGTAACATAACCAACTGCTTCACATTATCGAGAAATTCCAATTGATCGATTGATTTTTTTTTTTTTTTTTTTTTTTTTTTTTTTTTTTTTTTGCGTAAAAATTAAATTAAAATTCCGGTGTTGTCTGAATTGTATCTCTCGAAGCGCGATAGCGCTGCTAGTTTTCGAGACTAAACATTGCAGCTCTATCGCGCTGCTTAGCAGTCAAACGGTTAATAAATATATTTTTAACGTGTTTTTAAAGTGTTTTTGATTTTATTTAAAAATGTTTGTTAGAACCGCAAAATTTTGTGCTATAAATGTATAAAATAACTTTATAAATATGATTTATCGCGTCTGTAAATGATTTTCTACAGTGAATTAACTAGAGGTTCGTGCAGCTCTTATTTTTCGGTACCAGTAAAATTTTTTATAACAATTTTTGTCAGCAGAAAATAAGCTATAATTATGAGTAAAATTTTATTATACTAACACATTCGCGACCGCTGACGTAGATTCACGTCATTTGAAAATCTGTAACTCCACCAGTGGGAGTTTCTTTTGTAATTTGTATGTTATTTTTTTTTCTTAAAAATGTGTTTAGTATTCATATTTCTACAATCAATATACTTATGGATACAAATACTGTGATTAGAGGGAATATGATTATAATGTATATTTATTTGTAATACAAATGTGAATGTAGAAAATTTTGCTCTGAGAAATTGTAACTTGAGAAAATAACGCCCACAGGCAGGCCTTACTGTCCAAAATACAAAAACATGCGGTCACGAAAGCGTTAATATTGTGCTGGAACAATCATTACAAAAAAGGCGAGTTTGTAAGAACCCTGTTGCTACAATGGGGACTGAGGAGGAAGATTGTGATAAAATGTCCGCCTTGCAATGAAGGCCAGCATTTCATTTTCTGCTGATCCAAAATGCAGTTCTCAACATTGACCTGCATTTCTCGGATAAGAAACGACGTCAACGTATGTTTTTCTTTTTTTTTTTTTTTTCCTTAAGAGGGCAAGGTTAATAACAAATATTGCTAAATGGAAAAAATATATATATATATTTTAGATGCACACAGTTTGTATTAAAATATTTTAATATTCTTAATGGAGAGCGAAAGATCTCACTCTTCCGAAAAGATTCTTCACATTCTTTAGAGATTAGCTCATTTTTGTCATGTTTAAACACTGATATGCCACGAGTCAGACCTTATTCTTTATATTTTAAAGAGCATCGACTAAAACTTCGAAAAAATAAACAATTCAACAAAAAATGAAGATTAATTATTTTATTGTCGGTTAATTTGCATGGAACACCAGTTCGCGGCATTCACAGTTATACACAATAATATGAACAACGTTACCTAACACTAGTGGATCTGCAGATCAGGAGCCTCAACGTCCTATTTGCATCAGACATTATTCAATAGGCCATTTTTATTTATTCATTATTATACATATAATAGTATATATTGATTCGATCGATTTGTTACCATAATGAGATGCATTCCTGAGGGGGCTTCCGCCCCCTCATCCCCCTGGTGTATCTCTCTTTGTGTACCTATTTGTGTATCATATATATGTATTCTTAATAAAGGACGCTCTTGTATTATTTCCCTGAAATTCATAAATACCAAATTTCATGCAAAAAAAAAAAAAAAAAAAAAAAAAAAAAAAAAATACATAGTATATAGGAAATATTTTGCGTAACTTTTAAATTAATTACCAATTTTATGCTCACAATTTTCAACAGGAAAACATGCTTTTAAAATTCTGATAAAATTTCATTTTATTTGATGGGGTGTAACCATGTTAAAATACACTTTTAAGAAATACCGACAAAAGACCGTAATAGTACGAAATTCTTTTATGTATCCCGAAAAAATAGCCACAGTTATTATAAACGCCAATAATAAGAATATGCCTAATTAATTATAACTCATTAATTTTTCAAACTAATTTGATATCATTTGGATGATTACAGTACTTCCTCGGAATTATTTTGTGTGGTTCCATAAATTATTTAGTCTATACGTACCCTTTTTTAAGAGTAAACATGATTTTAAGCATCTTTATAATGTATGTTAATTCTATTAAGTTCAATGCAGCCTGAACGCATTAAAATGCGCGCTTAACTAAAAATTTGTCCATAGGCTCTAATGTTACGAAATTCTTTTGTGTGTCTCTGTAAACGAACCATAAACATTGTATACAGCAGTAAAAACTATCCAGCTTATTTTGCGTTTAAAATTAATAATTGTTCCAAATTTAACATCGTTTGGATGACTACGTGACATTGTCAGAACACTTTTGTAAGGTCCGGTACATTAATTAGAAAGCTTAAGAGCACATATTTTCTTCAAACAACATAAGTTTAAGCATCTTACTCACGTACGCTAGTTTAATTTTCTTGATTGCAATGTAATGATATTAAAATGCGTTTAAACGAAATTCACACACATGCCGTAATGTTAAGTATTTTGGCGTGTCCCTGTACACAATCCATAAAAAGTATAGACATAAAACACTATATAGCTATTTCTATACTGAGCCTGAATAAGTGTGTCAATTTACAATTCAATCGGAGAATTTTTGCGGCCGCTATTGCGGTACATACAAATTCTTCTCATAGGCCGTAATGATAAGAAATATTTTTGTGTGAACCTGTACACGAACTACAAATGGAATACACACCCAAAACTATACAACAAATATCCTGTGTGGTTCATAAATACGTGTACCAAATTGCAAGTCATTAGCATGACTTTTGCGGCTGCTATCGCGGTATATGCAAATTCTTCCCATAGACCGTAATGATAAGAAAAACTTTATGGTGTCCCTGTACACGAATTACAAACGGAATGTACACCCAAAAACTATACAGCTAATTTCGTGGGGATCATGAACATGTGTATCAAATTTCAAGTCAATAGCGTGATTTTTGCGGCCACTACCGCACGACAGACAGACGGAACCAAAATCTTTTGAGTCTCAACAGAGGGCCTGAACTGCCGTTTCGGCAAAAATTGGAAGTCCAATAGCTTCATTTTTGCGGTAACTATCGCGGTGCATACAGATTCTTCCCATAGGCCGTTATGATAAGAAAAACTGGCGTGTCCCTGTACACGAACTACAAATGGAATGCACACAACTATACAGCTAATTTCGTGGGGATCATGTCATGGACATGTGTACCAAATTTCAAGTCAATAGCGGGTTTTTTGCGACCGTTATCGCGCGACAAACATACAGACAGACAGAAAAACAGACGGAACCCAAAACCGTTTTGAGTCTGAACAGAGGGCCTCCACTGACGTTTCTGCAATTACAGCTTTAAATTAAAGCAATGAATATCCCGAAAAAAAAAAAAAAAAAAAAAAAAAAAAAAGATATATATATACAATATATTGCGTTGTTACAAAACACCATTCTTTTTAAAATTTATGATTTTTCTTGTAAGTGAAAATACCATAAAAATATTCTCTACATAGATTATAAAAATTAGGCGTATGATTTCCTCTAAAGAAAAAAAAAATAAAATAAAAAGAGATTAACGAGGGGATAACTGAAACATCACAAACATACACATTTATTCCGACATTGATAATTATTTTAACTCATTGTTAAAATATTGTTATTTTAATTTGTTAATTAAATGTTATTTTTCTATAGCATCTATAATTTTCAATTAGAACCACACAAATTATAAAATGTAAATGCAGGAATTTAATTAAATATTATATATATATATTAAAAAAATCTCTAATCTACAAGCGAATTTAGCGAGTTTTCGATTGTAAGCACATAATCACAATTTATAGCCTTTATATTTTTATTTTTTATTAGTATTATTACTTTTCTTATTTCGTATGTCAAAATCGGTTAAAACTGCTCTATATAAGAAACTTTCATATACTCTAATCCAAAAAAGCAAATGGTTTATCATCTAAAATCAGATGGAAGAATCAAAAGCTTGCAAATTTTAATATATACATATATATAAAAATCTCCCCCCCCACCAAAAAAAAAAAAAAAAAAAAAAAAAAAAAAAATTACAACTTAATAAATTAAAATATATATATATATATACAGCCTGTTTTACAACTGCGTGTAGAGATTTTTTATATTGAAATTATTATATACATTTTAAGCCAATTTTTTATCTATAATAGAAATTGGTGTAATAAAATTGGGATTAAAGAAAAAAAGGTGTGTGTGTGTGTGGGGGGGGGGTGTTAGGAGTGTTTTTACACTCTTATCCAATCGGGGCAAATATATCATACATGATAGCATTTATAATTTATTTCAGAGTATTGTTAGCCCGCCCTTTCTCCACACTAGTATATTTTAAAAGTAATTTTCTTCTTGTTCGTCGTAATTACATATTGCGGAAATTTTCTCTAAAATCACACTAGTGTGAAAAAATGGCAGAGCAAAGTGCACTTCGTAATAAATTATAAACGTTACCGATGGCACACACACACACATATATATATATATATATATATGTACGATGTGGAAGTTGGAAGGTTGCTGGCTGACAAATTTTAAATCATCAAATCATAAAGGTTGGAAGATTGACAGTTCTCAAAGTTTAAAACATCAATTAAGTGGCCGGTAAAAAAAGCATTTTAATATATATATATATCACAACTAAATAAAATCCGGACAAAACCTGCGTTTTAATAATAAATGAATAAATAAAACGCGAGGAAATCAGTCAATTCCCTTTGGAGCTAGAGTGCTACAGACACATAAGCGCACATATAGCATAGATGCCAACATTTGCATTTATTCCAAAGTATCTTTAGCCTCGCCTTTAATTCGCACCACTTTATTTGTGGAAAATTTTAGTTCAATATATATCTTCCATAAAATAGGAAAATATTACTCTAAAAAAATAAATGGTATAAAATAAAGGCGGGCTAAAAATACTCCGGATTAAATTAAAATGTTGGCATTTATGATATAGACAAGGACTTCAAACTTTGAAGACATTCATTTAACCTTGTGGTTTAAGAACTAAAATTAAAAAGTTAAATTGAATGAACGTAGATGATGATAATGAAGTTGATAATACGTTATGTGTAAAAATATAGAAAAGAAATACAAAATATTGCTTTTTTAAAGGGGATGAAAGTTCGCCATATTTTCTTCTTATTATTAATTTTATACACGACACCTATGTTCTTAATTCATACCGGAATAAGTTTCTCATTTAAATACATTTATGTGCTTTAATATAAGTGTACTTCAATGAAATGCTCATTCTAATGCAGAATTTTGCTTATATTAAAATAAATAAATAAATAAAAAGGGCGGCACTTTTATTTTTAATTACATTTTCTAATAACAAATCTCCTAAATAAAGTATACAATATAAAATTATATTGTTTTCATTTATTCTTTTGGAAATTTAATCTCGGATAATTAGTGAGAAAGCAGTAATTAAAATAAGAACTTTATCTTAAATGTAGTCATTATTATTAATTTGTACATTCTATAAACAAGTAATTTAAATTGCTTAAAGTTTTATTCGCGACCTTTTAATGAAATTATCTATATTAATATAACGCTTTGATTTATAATAAAATAATAATTAAAAAAAGAAAATGGTGAAATATACAAATATTATCAAATGAGAGAGAGAGAGAGAGAAAAAAAAAGTCTATTTCTTCCTCGTTAATGAACTATGAAGTGTAGAATTTGTTTGGCGATTAATATTTTAAACTCACGTTATAAAAAGAGAAAGCATTTAACGAAATCGATTACGATTTAGATTTTCAAAGTTGTTAATTTTAAGTTAGATACGGGTATTTATCTGAAAAATATGTAGGTGACTGAGATAAAAGAATTTATATTTTAAATAGCGAAACTTTAATTAACGACGTTAATACAAAAGATTGTTCATTACTTTGCTGCTAAGTTTCTTTAGATTAACTACTATCTGAATTAACTTTAATTTCCATGATCTGTAAAGAAAACTCAAATCTTAGTTCTTCTTTTTTTATATTTTTCGAAAATTATTTTTAATATTTAATAGGAATTAGGAACAACTTATTGTAAAGACATCATATTAATTTTAATTACTCAAATTGAAGTAAAATAAAGTAAACAAGCTTAATCTTCATGAGTGTGTATTTAATTGGAAAAATTCAAATTAAGAAACAATAATTTAAACTAACAACATGGCTTTGATTTCATAATTGCTTTTTCTTTTCGGCCGTTTCCAATTAACTTTAATTGGTAAGACAAAAACAGAAATTTTAAATCTCACTCTTCTTTTGCGCACGAGGTAGAAAAAATCTAAACATTTTTGTATTTTTTATTATTATCTTTAACTGGCAATTAGGCAATTAAGCAAAGACGGCACGTTCTCATTCATTTATTTAATTTATACTACATAGTTGATAAGTATTACGCTTTCTACCGGAAAATTTAATAGAATTTTTGTTTTAATTAATGAGTGACATACGTAAAATAGAGAAAAAATAAAAATAAATAATTAAACAAATATATAAGTCTTACAAAAAATTTTCGATAGCCGAAAAGTGTAAAAGTAGGAAACTGTGATTTTATTTTACACATTCGTCTTTATATATGTTTTATTTCTTCTACCAATTTATCCTAATAAAGTCAATGAATTAAGGAATATGAATATAAGGTAAAGCTAGGAGAGTTTGCGCACAATTCAACAGAATGATATAAAAAATCCAAATATTAATTTTTTGCTAAACTCCTGATGCATAGCTATGAATTGATCCTTCTTCTATGCACTTCCATTGTTGCTCTGTTGTAATTTAAAATAATAGAAATAATAAAAACAAGAGAGCTATTTTGCGCAATCTCTCCTAATAGGGTAGGAGTGATTGCGCACATGGGTAGGAGAGATTGAGTTTAATTATAACTAGAATTACAATATCAATAACAATAACTCACTTAAATGACATTTTTGCAAGGTATTTGTAAACAAATATTTTTGCATTGGGAGTGGATATTTCAATTCAATAATTAAAAAAATCAGAAAAATGAAAGAAATTTAAAAAGAACTACAAAAATTTATTTAAAGAAAAAAATATTAAAGAAACAGAAAAAAGAGCAAAATTAGATAAAGAACAAGACCAGAAAATAATATTAAGTTACTAGTTATGACGTTTAACTTAAAATTAGTACATTACCTTTTCAGCTAGGATGGTTTCTTGTTTGCTGACCGAATCCCTCGTTGTTCAGAATCATTGAACATATTATTGTACATGTGAAGTTATTATGCAACCTCCTGCCACATGCGACACTGTTCCAGACGGTGTATCCGTCTCAAACAGGCATTTCCAAGCAAAAAAAAAAAAAAAAAATGTTAGCACACCGTGCGTGCAATTATATGTGGCTAGTCCCGCCCATTTTTAAGCGCAGAATACGCCCACCATTTACTATTTATTAAAGTTTTTTTCCTCAAAATCTTCCGCCAAAAAATCCTTTAAGTTTTAAAAGCTTTTACTCGAAAATCCTTTACGTTTTAAAATCTTTTATGCTTTGAAATCCTTTACGTTTATTTTATTTATTTTATTTTATTGAAATTTAGACGATTACATTCATTAAAAAGAAGATTGGCCAGGAAACCACCACAATAGTGTAGCAATAGAAATCAATTAAATCATGTTCATTTGAGAGGGCATAATATAACGTGATTTTTGACGCATAAACTGTTAGCTCTCGTAAACCCGTTCTCCAGAAATCTATATTTAAGTTTGGGTAAAAATATATTAGTCTGAAAGAAGTCGGAGGAGTCCCGTGAAAACCTGCCAAAACCATGACTTTTATCAATTTTTAGATTCTATTTTCGCAAATTTTTAGACATTTTATCTCGATTGAATATATCTCAAAGCTGAAATGGGCAACTGATTGTTCCATCAAAGAACTCATT
This sequence comes from Salticus scenicus, assembly GCA_963930645.1. NCBI lineage: Eukaryota > Metazoa > Arthropoda > Arachnida > Araneae > Salticidae > Salticus > Salticus scenicus. The sequence goes on along the minus strand of OZ005659.1, from coordinate 81,820,679 downwards.
TGACAATGCTTTTTCGATTTCTGCTTGTTTTGGATTTTATTCATTATTTCAGTAAGGCGTGGTGTTATCGATTCAGGAATCGCCTCCCAAACTAGATGCCTGTCACGTTGCTCGTAAACTTGGCAACAGTTCAAGCGGTAGACAGCGCCGCCTAGTACAGATTACGCGACTTTTTTATTCAACAGCCACCAAAAATTTTTAAAAGTGGGATTTGATATACATAAAAGGCAAATAGAATCGAAGAAACGTCGATTACATATGTCATATATCGCTTCTTAAAGTTATTGGTGACAGTTGAATAAAAAAGTCGCGCAATCAACACCAGGTGGCGCTGTTTACCGCTTGAACTGTTGTCAAGTTTTCGAGTAACGCGACAGGCATCTAGTGTAGGAGGTCACAGCAGGTCAAGTGACCCGTCCTTTAAATGTTATATATATTACTATGCATAGCAAAAATATATTATTTAGCACAATTTGGTACTTGAAACATGGACGATATGACAATATTATTTGCAAGAAATTCTGACAAAATGTTTAAAATGAGTCATTTGACCCGTCGTTGTAGGTTTAGTTTTAAAAAAGATATAAGTAATTGATTTGTTTTGTCATAGCTTCCTAAACTAGATGCCATCCGCGGTGGCTCGGAAATTTGGCAACAGTTCAAGCGATAGATAATGCACATGGTGGAAATTGGCCTCTTTTTTTATTCAACTATCATCAATAATTTTAAGAAGTTATATATGACATCTATAATCGACGTATTCGCAATCTGTACCAGTTGGCGCTGTCTACCGCTAAGTTTCCAAGCCACGTGGAAGGCATCTGGTTTAAGAAGTTTGTAATTCTAACAAAAATTTTGTATTTTTTCGAAAAAATTGCTGTTTAATTGCAAATATACAAATCATGTAATAAAGTTAGAAAAGTTTGTTAATATAAGGAATATAACAAAAATTTGCAAAATATATTTTCTGTTTTGGGGTAAAATTTCTGATTTTTTTTCTAATAAAAATTTGATTAAAATAGTAAAATAACATGAAGAAAGCACATTTCGTTGTTTTAAGGAAAATCTTTCCATACGTGCATACGTAGCCACGACGCATACTTACATTAATGCTAACCGTACAAATTATAATAACACATAAATATACGAAATGTAAATCATTTTAATGGGCTTTACTATTTTTATAATAATTTTGTGTATATAGAGAAATTCTCGATAATATCGATATTTATGGAAACTTTTTACCTATAGAGCATGAAGTTTCATATTTTGGATAATGATATTGTAAGAACAAGCTTTGCTGATAAATATATATACACTCTTAAAAAAAAAAAAAAAAAAAAAAAAAAAAAAAAAGGAGAAGAAAAGAAAAGAAAAGAAAAAGACGCACCAAGAAGAAGTTATCCAAATTTGATGAAAATTGTTCGATGTGATGTACATGTGGAAAAAAACAAATGGTTACAGTTTCAGAAAATTTGGATAATTTAATTAAGAGAAATGACCTGAAAAAATAAACAAGTCAATAATGCATTTGTCAATTTCTGACCCTTTTCCATACTTGGCAATATTCTAATTAATCTCCGTAGAGTTGTTCGTCCTGCCTTTCTTTTCACATCAGTAAATTTTTAAAGTAATATTCGCCAAATGCAAGTGCGATTAAATTAAAAAATTACTGGCGTGGAAAAAAAGGCTGCTACCTTTTTTTTTTCCCCTTTCCTTTCCTTTTTTCTTTTTGTATAATTCACTGATTAAAATAACATATCTAGACCTGCTAACTATGCTAGTTTATCCGTAATGGTATAGAGACCCATCTTTTTTTTCACACCAGAATAGTTGTAGAGCAATAGTCTTCTTATTTAATCAATATATTGCTGAATATTACTCTACAACTATTCTGGTGTGAAAAAAAGGCGGGATCTGATTTCATTACGGATAAACTAGCATAGTTAGCAGGTCTACATATCATGCACTTTTATTTCGAAGCATTTTTGTACCTGTTTATTAGTGCCATAGCCTCCTAAACTAGATGCCTGTCGCGTGGCTCGGAAACATGACAACAGTTCAAGCGGTAGACAGCGCCACCTAGTACAGATTGCACAATTTTTTTATTCAACTATTACCAATAATTTTAAGAAGTGATATATCTTCGATTCTATTTGCCTTTTATGTATATCAAATCCCATTTTTAAAAATATTTGGCGGCTGTTGAATAAAAAAGTCGCGCAATCTATACCAGGTGGCGCAGTCTACCGATTGAACTTTTGCCAAGTTTCCGAGCCACGCGATAGGCATCTAGTTTAGAAAGCTATGTTAGTGCTATCAGTTTTATTGTAACTTTTCGATTATTAGTTAGGAAAAGCAAAAATAACTACCCATTTCAAGGCATAAAAGAAATAGATATTATTTATTTCAAAAATTCATTCTAATACTTTATAGGAAAAATCAAAAATCCACTACGATGCGTTATCGGTCAAATTATTAATAAACCTTATTAATTAATTTATTAAAAAAAATATTAATAGAGATTTTTAAATTGGGTTTCCAATTATTAATAAAATTAATTAATTAATTAATTAAAATAAATAAATAAATAAATAAATAAAAATAATAATAATAAAGATTGTTAAATTGGGTTTCCACTTTTTAAGTAACAATGCAGCATAAGAATTAAAAAGTAGTTTATTCAAATTCATGTTCTTTTAATTCTTTATATTCATGTTTATTAGTTTATTCAACTTTTTAAGAAATTATGTCAATGATTTTATGAAATATTCCATTTTTTCTTTTGTAAGTATTCTAATTAAAGCAGCCTAATATTTTAAAGTTACCCATAAACGTATTACATATTTGTTAACAGTTTTTATTGATGAACAGATTTAAGAAGTTATGTTTTATGGCTTAAACTCAAAATTAGCATTTAATCGAAATACTTAAAGTTTTACTATTCCGACGAACATATTTAAAGGAAATAAGCGTTTTAACTTACTTTTTATAATTTAAAAATATGAGCAACGAATGATTTCAACAGTAATAATCTGTGTAGCAAAAACCAATAGCATGCATAGTAGTAATAGCAATACACAACACAGTGAAAAATTCTTTCGCATGGCTTTCGCGCCATCGCTTAGCGTCATGTGTTGATGACGGCTGACGATAAATATCCTGGCCGTAAGAAACCTTTTTATCTTCTTACGGCGGCCCCGAATGTTGACAGCGACATGATAATCACTATCAAAGCTTCCAACATTTTAACACTTTCGCGACAGCTAACGTAGATTCACGTCATTTGAAAATCTGTGACTCCACCAGTGAGCGTTTCTTTCGCAATTTGTACGTTATTTGTTTCTTAAAAATATACACAATATTCATATTTGTACAGTCGGGAAAAAAAAAAACGCAACACTCGCTGTAATTTCGTTATTAATTGACGCAGGAACATCTAATAGACATAATTCAACATGAAATTAAAAGCACTTTCTGAATATGCCGTCAAATTTTGAATTAGGGGTCATCTACATATTGAAATGAGTGCGAACTTTGATTTTTTCAATAGCAACACCCAATTTTGACTTCATTTTCAAATTTCTGAGAGTCTGGCAGTGCGTAAAAGTATACTATTTGTATACTTTATCTTTAGTATTTATAGAGTTATAATCAAAAATGTGTTAGGGGGTTATCTGTAAATGTAGAAAAATAAAATTAAGATCCTATAAAAATTAGACAAAGTTTTAAAGTTTCACACCGGAAATCTTTCAGGAAAAAAATTATTATAAAAATTAGTAAAACGCTATGTCTCTTCCAGTTCCTTAATTATCCTGAATTCAATATTTTAGATCTGTGTATACTTCAGTACTTTTTTAGATAATTTTAGATCTATTTAATTACATTACACTCGCGATTAGTCCATACAGTACTCTTTGAAAAAAAGTGCAATATTTTTCAAGTAAAAGTGTCTATTATAGCTGTACTGATCACCAATAAAGCTTAAATTTTCTTTCGTAGGTAACATAATAGACGAAATGAAATAACACACACACACATATATATATATATATATATATATATATATATATATATATATATATACAACAACGCATAAACTAAACCTTTTCGGATAAATTATTGTAAGGGTTCATGAAATAAATATTAAACAATTTTAATCGCACTTACCAATTTTTGGTCAGTTGAACTCTTTGGAACTGTACGATTCGTTTTATATTTTCTATGAAAATATATTTACTTAATTAACCCTTTCGCGACTGCTGAAGTAGATTCACGCCATTTGAAAATCTGTAACTCTTTCAGTGGGCGTTTCTTTCGTAATTTGTGTGCTACATATTTCTTAAGTGTGTACCCAGTGTTCATATTTTTGCAATATAATATACTACGGATAGAAATATATTGATTAGAAAGAATATAATTATAATGTATATCCATTTGTAATATAATCGTGAATACAGAAAATTTGTTCTAAAATATTATATTTTGAGAGTATAATGCCCGTAGGCGGGTCTTACTGACAAAAAGACAAAATCCTGCGGTCGCAAAAGGTGTTAAAATATATTTATAAAAGTTAAAGTATGTATGTTTTTAAAAATGTATAAAGTTAAAATATATTAATAAAATTTTAAAGACTAAAGTGTCCTTAAAATAATATTCCTCCCCCCTACTAAATAAATAAATAAGTAAATAAATGAAATAAAAGCAATATACGGAGCAAACGATTAAGCTTTTTTAATTATGACGGTAGTTAAGAAATAGTTAAGAAGTAGTTATTTATATTTGACAATTTCACATTAAACCCATTTTTCTATTTAAAACAGTAAACCCCGCCTATTTAGTTTTTTTTTTTTCTTCTTCTAGTGTTCGTTTAAAAGATTCAAAATTTATCACCAATTAATCGATGAAGTAAATACCACTTGTGCTTATTTTTGTTACGATGTAATCATAACTAGTTCATTCTTAATACTTCCCAAAAAAAAAAAAAAAAAAAAAAAAAGGTTCTATTCTGTAAAAGAAAAAAAAATAAGGAGAAGTTTGCTTATCTACATGTTTTGTGTTGGGTTTCAAGGCAACTCGTAATCTCGAGTATTGCACGTTTAAAAAAGGAAAACACGCCTGTCTTGGAAAGTATTTTTGTCAAGAATTCCTGTTTGTATATTCTTTAGATATTTTTAAGCGTATTAAAAAGGAAAGCACGGCCCTATACATTCACTTTCAAAAGGTGCTTTGTTTCTCTCTCTCACTCTAATCTCTTACTGCCGGGAGAAGGTATTTCAGAATTCTTGTCCCGAAGGAGGAAGAAAATTGTTACTTTTCTTCTATCGCTGAAGGTCAGCGTGGGGGTGTGGCGGTCACAGCTGTTTCTCACAGCTGTTTTTGGGACTCAGTTGCAGTGAGGAATGAAATAGGGATGCCGTAGAGATTAAAATATCGGTCTACCTGGGGGGGGGGGGTTAAATTGAGGTCGTGCAGGGTCGAGCTGACTGTATGGGCGTGAAAATTTTGGTTTTAGAAATATTTTAAATGTGGGCGTATTAAATTTTTAACTAGGAGGGACCAGGGGGAAAGTTTCAGTTACTGGTAGCAAATGAGAGTTTTGTTTTGAGCTGAGTCTTGTGGCAACGCGTCTGGATTGGATCGAGCGTTGTTTTTCATGTGATTGCGTTTTATCGGGAAGCTGTGTGCTCACGTTGGATTCGTCCGAGTGTTAGATGGTCTTTTGTGGTGAGTTTAGAACGTTGTATTTTTTAGTTTCCCTTCGTTCCTTGGTGCCTTCAATAATGATTCAATGATTCTTCTGAGAGTTGCCCTAACTGATTTCCGCTTCGTCTCTCCTTAACACATTTATCAGCCTGATGTGTCTTGGTCTCGGAAATCATATCTGATGCGTACTGGTCTTTGACAAAGAGCGTCTTTGTGATAACGAAATCTGGGATGGTTGACTTTTCTTTTGTGAAGAAGCAGGCTTGGGGCGTGCTGTGTGTTTTTCTTAAACCACTTACCGATTGACACAGCTGAATGTGAGAAGCTGAAAAATTCTAAAATTGAAGTTCTGTTGATGTAGGCAAAAAAAATGCCCAGAATGGTCATCCGACGGGATTTAACGCAGCATTTTGTCTGACGGAGTGCAACTACGTCGTTTCATTGACGGAGTCTTAAGGAGCTGCTGAAGTGGTAGATGTGCAATGCGGTCTGACATGAAGCCGCAAATAGTATGACCACTCCTGGCTGCCTGATAAGTATTATTTTGTCATTTTTACTTTACTTTTCTCTCATAAATACGTTATTGGAAAAAATTAACACTTCCTGTTTACTTATCACCTTTTGGGATGGAAAGAGTTTGTTACCAAGAAAGATTCTGTATTTTGATAAATGTCTTGATAATTAATACTTACAGCAAAATTTATGTTATGAAATGTGTGATGAAAACAAAAATATACTTTTAAATAAATTTTTAAGTTTAAAAGCTAATTTTATTTGTATGTTTTTATTTAGATATTCCAGTCTTTTTACTGTGTTAATTTAAACTTACTTTTAAAATATATTGGGACTTGTGTTTATAATTCAGGATTAATCTTTGGGGAACTAAAAGAAATGAAACCGAAAATTCTCTTATGGGAAATGATTGTTTCCATTCGAACTGGGTTGTTGATTTCTTGTACTCATTAGAGCCTAGAAAAAAAAAGATAATCTAAATTAAGTGTTAATTCTTCTGTAGAATGTTATTCCGTATGTTTTATTTATTTTTTTATTTTCCTTTTGTGAGTGGTGAATATACTTACTGTATAATCTGGAATACTTCTGTTTAAAAAAAAAATAGAGGAAAAAGTAAAAGCCAAGTCTATTTCCTTAGTGAAATACTTGGAAAGTTAAAGTTAAGTTTTTAGGTAAGGAATGAATCGTTTGTCCTGTTATGAAATTCCAGATCATACCCTGTTATTGCTTAATTAACTATTAATTTTAGAGGTAATATTTTATAACATAAAAAGTTTAAAATCTGCATTTAATTTCTTTTGAGTCAGGATTTGGGTCTTGTGTGGTTCTGTATATTCACCAGCTGTTTATTTTATTTTATTTTTTTATTTGTGGGAGGTCGAAATTAGTTCTGAAATTTTTAATGTAGCTGGGCTTAAAATGCTAAGTAAAGTATTTCGGGTTGACTAATGAGTACTTGCAAAAGTTTTGTACTAAATTAATAAAAGAATTGCACTAACCACTATACGATGTATTTGTAAAAATTTAAAGCTAATAAGTTAATTTAAGAAAGTAAAAAGTTCATCATAATATTTTTGTCAACATAAAATAAGGTGTTTAACACGAATATTCAATGTCACATTTACTTTTTTTTTCTGTATTGTTTTGTTTTGAAGAACGATGAAGGCGGGGCTAGTCTTCTTTAGAAAACAGGAATTCTTGATGCTAACACTATTGCCTAAAAATCATCATTTTTGTTTGATTTCTTCGCGTTTGACGTTGTTGTTATATAATTTGACCCGTAAGTAAAAAATAAAAATACTTTTTTTAATTTTTTTTTTCTTATTTTTAAAGATTTGATTCGTTATCTCATGCAAAAGTTTATAAGAGACGGCCCCCTAAACCACTCCAAAAGAAAGATTTATTTATATCTCGAAAACTAATAACTGGAATGAGCTGCAAATTTGCACACCCATATTTTTCAGCATTAGGATTCGTTTTATGTAAAAATTAATATAGGTCATAATTCATAATTTTTATGAATATGAATTTATTAATATTTTTCAGAATTAAAAATATTTTTCAGAATCAAAAGTAATTATGGATTATGTTTGGGTTTCTTCGCTGTATCTCGTAAAAAAAAATTATATCGATCAAGTTACTTTTTGTGAAGATATTAATAAAAGTTTGAAATATGAATTTAACATTAGCACCTTCAAACTTTGAACGCTTATAACTCTGTGAAAAAATAAGTAAAATATACAACCAATATACTTTTTCGCGTTGTCGCGATCCCAGGAATTCAAATATAAAATAAAAATGGGGCATTACTATTGAAAAAATCAAAGTTGGTGCGTGTTTTAATATGTAGACGACCCCTAATTCAAAATTTCAGTTCATTTTCTGAAACTACTCACAATTCTCCGTCGAATGATACCTATTACACTTTTCTACATCGATTAGCAACGAAGTTACGTTGAGTGTTGCATTTTTTTTCCCCCGACTGTACAATCAATATATTATGGATACAAATACTTTGATTAGAGAGAGTATAATTATAATGTAAATCCATTTGTAATACCCTAGCCTCCTAAACTAGATGCCAGTCACGTGGCTCGGAAACTTGACAACAGTTCAATCGGTAGATAACGCCACCTTTTATAGATTGCGCGACTTTTTTATTCAACAGCCACCAAAAATTTTTTAAAGTGGGATTTTATATGCATAAAAGGTGAATAGAATCGAAGGAACGTCGATTATATATATCCATATACAGTGATCTCACTCGTAAATTTACAATTTCCCTCCAAATTTGCCAAAATTTCCCTCTTTTTCCCTTTTACATCTCCATTTTCCCCTCACTTTGTCCCACTGACCTATTATCAAAGCAAATACTATTAAAGTTAATAACATAGCTGCCAATATTTTAATTTATTCCGGAGTACTTTGAGCCCCATTTTTATTTCGCACCACTTTATTAAAAGAAAAAAAATTCTCCAATATATAACTTCGATAAAATAAGACAAAATTACTTAAAAAAAAATAAGTGGTACGAAATAAAGGCGGGGCTAAAAATACTCCGGAATAAATTAAAATATTGGCAGCTAAGTTAATCACCTAATTAAGGAGCACTACACATTCACAGAATTTTATGTTTTTCTCGTTATAGTTAATTATTTAAAAACACTTTATTTATTTTTTTTTTTTTCAAAATTGTAAAAGTTAAGATAATCTAAATGAATTTTAAAAATCTACGGGACGGCTATTGCCTCCTCCCCTTGCCTATATCTACCAGTGCACTAGTGCACATATATAAAGAACAAAAACATTTCTGACGCTATAACCAAGTGACATAATAACCGAGTTTAATTTAACAGCAAGTGAAATCTGTCCATGTAGCGGACATAATAATAAATTAAAAAATGTGCATTATAAAGCATTAAAAAGTACGATTACTGTATTAAATACAATTAAATTGTACTTACCTCATATATTTTCCGGAGAAAAAGCCATTTTTTATTTAAATGTTTTAAGTAATTCGAATTGATATTGTATTTATTAAACCAAAATTATATTTGGTAAACATAATGTATGTATTGTTTCCTTATTACACTTTCAACAAGTAACATAAAAATTGGCTTAAATTTGTTTTAGTCTTCTATTTTCTATTAAAAAAGGAAAAATATGCGATTAAATCTGCATAATTTATGCGATTAAGCCTGTATAAATTTTTATATTAAACCGAAGTCATACGGCTTCATACTAAGTTACGTTTACATTAAAGTTTAGGAAATATTGAGCAGGGCAAATATTTTGGACTTGAAAGGAAAGTTAACGAAATTACCAAGGATAATTTCGTTTATCCCATTTTGGACTTTATAAGAAAGTTAACGATATAACCAAGCTCGCAATTGTATTGATTTAAATGAAAGTGATATTCTGTGATTTAATATATTGAAATAAATTATAATGAGATATAAATTTCTAAAAACACGTATATATGAGGGAAGACTGAAAAGTTACTGTCTTTGCCCAGAAAGAAAACAGTCAGAGGTATGTAACTATATATTTATTCAACATAATCCATACTTGTCAACCATCTCATTAATAACCGTACAATTGTTAACGCCCCCTGAAAAAACGCCCCTTTTCTGACACCACTATATTTTTAGAGTTATTCTCTCCAAATGTTGTTACGATTAAATAAGATTAAAATTACTCTGAAAAATTATTGGTGTGGAAAAAAAGGCGGGTACTAAAAATTGTACGGTTCATAATGAGATGGTTGGCAAGTATGATAATCTCTCTGGAGACAAATGTCCTTTTTATAGCGTTGTTCTAACATTTGTAGACCACTAAAATAAAATGCATTTGGTTGTTCCTGAAGCCAGTGTTAAGAAGCATCATTTCTTCCTTTAACAGCCCTCTTCACTTACCGTCGCCGGAAGCCCGAGCCAATATTATTCTATGGGGGAATTTTCTTTACAAATAACTTATTAGCTAATACATATTTTTAAATTCTGTTTTCACATTCAGAAAATTCCCAACTGTTAAATTGACGGACCTTTTGAAAAAAAATGCATTTTTTTAATTTTTAATATTTAATTTTGAAATTGCAAAATGAAAAAATCTCACATATTGAAAATTCGTATTTTGCAGCTTCAAAATAAAATATAAAAAATTAAAAAAATAATTTTTTAAAAAAGGTCCGTCAATTTAACAGCTGGGAATTTTCAGAATGTGAAAACAGAATTTAAAAATATGTATTAGTTAATAAGTTTTTTGTAAAAAAAAATTTCCCATAGAATAACATTAGCTTTGACTTTCGGCGGCGGTGAGTGAAGAGGGCCCTTAAGTGTATTTTTTTTTTAAATCAGGAAACAGAAAATAATTAGAAGGGGCTAGTCTAAATGAATAAAGAGGATCATGAACCAACTAGAAGCCCATTTATTTAAGCTTGAAGTGCGCGCAGGTGCATTGTCAGGCAAAAACAGGATTCCATCCTTGGTGAACTTCCCCTGGCGTTTCTTTTAATTGTTTCTTTTAATTGGTCTAGAAGGTTAGTATAATACTCTCCAGTTATACTAGAGCCTTAATACTTCGTGTCATCGCCGTCGGTAAAGCTATAATTTGAGTTTTTCCAAAATATCCAGTCGTAAAATGTTTATGGGTTGCTATATCATAGCAGCACTACTTTAAAAATTTTTAAATAAGATTCATCTTCGGTATTTAAAAAAAAAAAAAGTTGTCAGATATTTTAGACTATTAAATAAACTAAAATAATTATGATAAATTTCTGCTGTACAGTTTTCCTTGCAAAACGGGAGAGATGGTAGCTACAGGGTGGGCAAAAACTCCGTTAATACTTTAACAATTCATAAAAACCGAAAAAATAACCGAAATAAGAAACGGTTTGCAGATATAGCATCGATAAGTCACAGTTTTTTTTAAAAGATAAAGTAAAAAAAAAAAATAATAATTCAAAAAACAGCCGATAGGTGGCGTTCTTGCATATGTGAAAGAAAAGACACGTAAATAACAAAAATAATGTTACCAAATCCTTTATTATAGCAATATGTGTTCCACTTGTCCACTATCGTAGGTAATAACATATTGCAGGCGTGTCACAAATCCAGCAACGGCAGAGTGCAGCATGTCCTTCATTATACATGACAGCTCTTACTTAACGGATCGACCTTTCAGTTCAGTCAAATTAGATGGACGGGATCCTTATTCACTTACATGGGATGCAACGGAGAACAAGTTCTTTGTTGAGATCGTTAGTATTTATAAACGCCATTTGCATATTTACAACAAAGTCGTTCGTACCAACGCCATCTGTCGGCCGTTTTTTGAATTATTATTATTATTATTATTTTATTACTATTTATTTATTTATTTATTTTCTTGTCAAAAAAAATATCCCGTGACCTTTCAATGCTAAACCTGCAAACCGTTTTTTATTTCGGTTATTTTTTCGAGTTTTATGCATTTTTAAAATATTTACGGACTTTTTGCCCACCCTGTATTAGAGTTGAAAGTGTTCCGTCTTCTGACGGTACTCTTCTACCGGTAATTTTAACTATAATCTCTATTCATTTATTCAAAAGATAGCGTAAAAATACACTGATTTTTTTTTTTAAATAAAAATAGTGGCGCCGGATACGATAGCCACTTTCACCCCTGGTAGCTATTAGCACAGCTTGAAGTCTCTGACCGTTTTTAGGACACTTTCAGAGATGACAAATTTCCGCCTTTTTTGCTACCACTATTATATAAAGAAAACATTTTCTACATTTTCTCTCTGTCGGGATTAAATAAAAGAGATACCACCATTTAATAGTGGTAGCAAAATGCACAGAATTTTCTCATTTATGAAGGTGTCCTGAAAAAAGGGCGGGGACTTCTTTCTCTGGTTGCTATGCTATGTTTTATTTATCCTTTTTTCAGATATTATCAACATCCACTAAAATTTTGTATTTCCATTTTATTTAAATTGAATTGGCGAACCCGTTGGTATAATGCTGCTTATATTCAAGAAAAATACATTATTTTGCTTAAATAAAAACAGCTACACAGAGGATTGTAGCAGTCAGATCCATACTAAACTAAGCATTCCACGTGTGTTAGAATTTTACAAAAAAGTGTGAAATATCATGAGACATATTCAATGCCTATCTTTAAGATTTTTTTTTTTTTTTAATATATTTATATGTATATATATATATATATATATATTATATGAATGCTTCCCAACATCCTAATTAATATTCAATAGTTTTGTTAACCCCGCCTTCTTTTTCACAACAGTATCTTTTTAGAGTATTTTTCTTCTTATTTAATCTAATCATAATTGCATTTCCAGAGCTGCCAACCTAATCCGGCAAATTGTTTGTATCGCCCCTTTTTCTACACCAATATATTTTTAGAGTATTTGTTTTCTTAATTCATCGTAAACATATTTGAAGAGAATTACTCTAAAAATTAAGTGGTGTAGAAAAAGGGGCGTTACTAACAATTTGCCGGATCATGTTGGCAGCTCTGCATTTCGAGAATATTACGTCAAAATTTACTGATGGGAAAAAAAGAGCGGGACTGACATCACTACAGAATATTAATTAGGATGTTCCCAAGTATGTATATATACATATATATATGTGTGTGTGTGTGTGTGTGTGTGTGTGTGTGTATTATATAGTTCCAAATTAAAATTTTCCATGTGGATTTAACCATTCTTGTGAAGCGGTGAATTTATCGCACGGATAATTTTAATATGATGAAATTATTCCTTTTTTTACTCCATCGTTAAATTTACTGTTTATTTCTACTAGGTTCCAATTCTTCTAGAAAGAATAAAATTGCTGGTAAGTATATTTAACATTAACGTCATTAAAATACGATTATTTTTAGCTTTATAAAGATTACATTAACGAACACATGCAAAACGAATATGCTTTCTGAAACTTTCTTAATTTTAAAACTGTAAAAAATGTTTAAAAAAATGAAAGATATTATTAAAAAATTAATAATAGATTAATGCAATTGTTAATAGGTAAATAACTTGTTTTGTGAAAACTACATGTAGATTTAAAGAGTAAACATAATTTCCAAATAATTAATATACAGTTGGTTGCTTTTTTGTATTAATCTATGATGCGCTTTATGTGACAATTGAGAAATAATCCATATGCTTTAACAGAAAACATAATTGTATAATTTGAAATTAATATGTTTTAATACCAGAAACTCTTTATAGAAAAATATAAATGTACATTATAAGACAGCTCTAGTTTCTGTAATAGAAAAATACAAATTTTGATTAAAATTTTTAAATCTCGGGGAATCCCTTGATTTAAGATGTATCGTCATAAAAAATGTAAGTGAAATTGCAACTGTGTCTGACGTAAGACTCCTATATAGGGGGCTGACGCATCCGCCATTCTTACGCTCAAAGGTTAACATAAGTACATTCTTCTGTTCAGTGTGGATTGCACGTGATTGTTTTTAAACGTATTTTCAGATAATTGTTTATGTGAAATATGGGTGATTGTGTAGCCGTTAATTGTACAAATTACTCTAGTGACAATTTCGATTGTATAAGTTTTCAGTTGATAGAGCAAAATGGAGAAAATGTGTGTTATAATGTAACTCCATGGTTTTAGTCATGCGAGCGCACGTTCTGTGTTAAAATTGATATTAGTTTAGAGTTTGAAAATGGTTGTTGTTCTATATGTTTTGTGGCTGTTGAATAAAGTTATAATTTAAACAGCTAGCAATGGATTCTATGCTTAGTTAAGCAATATTTAAAGCCTCCGTTAAACCTGTATAGGAAAAACATCACATGGTGGCAGCGGTGTTGAATAAAGTTATAATTTAAACAGCTAGCAATGGATTCTATTGCTTAGTTAAGCAATATTTAAAGCCTCCGTTAAACCTGTATAGGAAAAACATCACATGGTGGCAGCGGGAAAAACAGTAAAAGCAGTAAAGTGAAAATAATTTGTTTTGCATTTACCGATATTGAGCCCCACACAGCACATACGTCCAAATTTTGTTCATTTCTCGTCTCGTACGTTGAAAACACGTCCCTCCAGAGAACTGACATCCCATTTTTGTCACATGCTCACATAAATTCAACCATCATGTTGAAAGTATGTGTCGTGAGTAACCAAATTTGGACATACATTATTAGAAAAATATCTTGCAAGTAATGTGTTCCACAATTGAGCCACAATGAAGTGTCCTTTTACGTTGAATTCAACAAGCATGCAGCGTACTTTTTACTAAAACGGAACGAGCAACTGGGCATGCGCATTCAACCAACCATTCCACTTTTCCTCTCGTCCGTGGCTTCGCTTTCGCCCGCCGCCATGTTGTCATTTTGATTACGTGAAAATGCGAAAGAAGAAATAATTGCGTCGTATAATTAATGTTATGATTGTAGATTTCGAAGATATCGTCATATATGCTGTATTGTCCACCGTCGCCAAGCTTGTGACAACGATTTTACATTCTTGTTCTATACAGAATGTGAATGCGATCTGAAAATAATTGTCATATGTAAGTATCTAAAATAATTTTATTTTATTTTCATTTCTGATATTTGACTTTAATGTAATAATGCTTATTATACCTGAAAAGGTTTATTATTTGTAAAATTTAATTTCATGGGTGGTTTTAGTTTTTGTTTGTTGTGTATCATTTCTTATCCATTGATTTATCGATCCATAAATATTATTACATGGCCTAATGGACCTTTCTTTTATTTTAAGCAGGAATGGAAATATCTGTAGAAGTATTTTCTTGTAAACTTAATCGGAATTTCCATTGCTTTTTAACCATTCAAGCATGCCTTTATCAGTTGATTAACTTTGATAAACAATGCAAAAATGTGTTCATGAAAGCTTAAATTTATTTTAAAACTGTTGTAGTTTTATTTAACTCTCTCAAATTATAAAAAAAAAAAAAAATTAAGATTGATTTCATTAATGAAAGTTGTTATTTAAGTATGAGAAATTCAGTAATTCTGAAGTTAATTTATGTCAATAACAACAGTAAAATTTTCGAACGAACCATAGAAAATGAGAATAAACAAAGATTTCTAATGAACTGCTTGTACTGGTTTGGATTTTCTTATCTAGAATATGTATACTCTTTAACTTATTTTTCACGAGTAATTTTTTTCCTAAATATTGTAAATATTATATATTTATATATATATATATATTAAATATTATATATGTGCAATTTACAATTAAAAGCCAAACCATTAATTTCTCTTTCTCTGTTTTGAATCTCTTATCTACAATATGTATACTCTTTAATTTATAAAATTTAGTTATGTTTTTCTCAAGAGTAATTTTTTTCTAAATGTTGTAAATATTATATTTAATTGCACATATATTAAATATATATGTGCAAGTTACAATTAGAAGAGAAGCCAAACCATTAATTTCTCATTCTCTCACTTTTTATTTAATGATTTTAAATTGGTATTTTTAGTCTTCTGCTATTTATGTGTTAATACCAATAGCAGAAACAGTTGAGCCAACACTGTTAATTTAACAATCCATAAATGGGATACACTTAATAATAAATCAATGCCGTAGCTAAAGAGTTATACTTTCTCCTTTGTAAATGTAAATTTTGCACATTTTATGAATTATATTATTTCTTTTTATTATACCAGACCTGATCTCTGATTATACCAGACCTGATTCTCTGATTGCAGAATTTTGTTTTATTGTAGATAGATAAAAAATTCTTCCTGTGCACATGTGTATACGTATATTTATATAAAGTTCAAAATTACAGTTAACATTATGTAAACTATGAAAATTGTAACTTCGTGTTGATGGTATTTTTTGATTAGGCTTAAATTTTGTTTTTAAAAATTAGATTTTTCTTGGAGGTAATTATTAAATGTAAACTATTACTCATGATATGTTTTTTCCTCCTACAGTTGGAATGTAAACTCTGAAATGTTTTTTTTTTTTTTTTTCATCCTGTATACAATATTTATAAGCTATTTTTTTTTTTTTTAATTTTGGCCTTTTGTATTTTTCTTCCCAGATTATTTATTTAAGATGTTAATGAATATGTAAGGAATCTAGCTTTGGCCTGCAGTCTCCTAGCAGCCCTTCAGTTTAAATTTCAAGTTAATAAGTAAGACTTTCTGCATATAACTCAGTACTAATCATTGCAAGACTGTTCTTTTTTTTTTTAAATCAAGATTTATTTGATTTTAATGATTTTTTAAAACTATTCATACATTATTGTGCAACACTTGTATTTTATTCTGTGTATTTTTATGTATATATATGTAAATATTTACACTATCAATCATTTTACTTAAATTATAAATAATATTCTATTCCGATAGAAAAAATCCATGTAGGCATTTATTACCAATATTTCTATTCAAATTAGTATCATTATAATATAAGAAATAATCTTATAACAGTCACAAATGCTGTAGTACGAGCCACTCAACCTGAGAATTTGTAGTACTATAATGTATTGAAATAAAGAAAGTCTGGTGGACTGCGGTAATTCTCGATCAATGTGTTTCTAGGTTAATTAATGTTCACCCAGCTTATAATAGTATGCTTAAACAAAAATTAGAAAGTATTGTTAACAATTCAAGAACATTGTAGTTTAATGTACAAAATAAAAAAAAGTCGCCATCTTTGCTGAAAATTAATAAATAAAAATATATATTAAACTGCTACAAAAGCATCTTGAAAAAAGATTGTTTCTGAAAATCACACATTTTACTTAGATTCTTAGTGGCACAACATTTCTATTTTTTTTTTTTTTTTTTTTTATGTTATTTTACAACTATCTGTACTGATAAGTATAAAGGATTTAAGTCCAAAAATGTCGATTTTGAGTTAAGTACATAGTCAGACTCAGAAAAAAATTCTCTATCAATTGGTATAAAGGATTTAAATCCGTGTCCTTTAGTCTTTGAGAAAATCCATTGGTAAAAAAAGATTCAAGTTAGAAATTTAGCATTAATCTTTAGTATAAAATATTTAATTCAATTTTTCCCTTTATTAAATGAAGATTGACAATCACTTAACGGTATATAGTGTATAAATCAACATAATCCCTTTTTCCTAATCGATTCGGCTCATTAGTTTTTAGTTAGTTTAACTTTATTTTTCGTCTCCTGAAAAATCAAGAATATGCACTTAAATCCTTTATACTTATCAGTACAGATATAATATAAGCTTTTAAATTACGTTAATAATGTTTCTGTAATTTAGTATACTGGTTATACAACTATATTGATTTATACAACAGATTCTTTTTTTACCTATGTTTAAAATTATTTTAGACATATTTATCAATGTACATATATGTAGTGTGCATCTATAATATATATTCATTAATGCACATCAAAAAATCATAATATGTATTTTGCTTAAAATTAAAACCGGTTTTGTTATAGGTTTCATATCAAAATCAAAATTATCTTTCAAGCTATTTCAAAATTTTGTAGTAAGCATGACTAATGACTAATTAAGATCAAGATTACTAAGTATTGTACTGAATGCTAATAAATTAAATTGTATTTTATTGTACACACTTGTGATTTAAATTATACAGTTACATAAAAAGTTATTTATTTTTAACTGTTAACTTTAATACATTAAATCAAAGAAAAGTTCAAATGAAAGCCAACTATTTTATCTTTATTTCATAGTAAAAAAAAACTGTAATAACAGTAAATGGTTTTTTTTATAACTAAATGTTTAAATTAAAATATATAATAAAACTGAAATATTTTTAATGGGTAATTGCAATACTTAACTATAAATCAAAGAAAAGTTCATATCAAAAACGTAGTAGTTTATCTTTATTTCATAGTAAAAAATAAACTGTAATAATAATAAATGGTTTTATTTATTAAGGATATAATAAAAATGCATGGTTGAAATAAAATATATAATAAAATTAGGACAGTAATGCTATATACATTATGCTTTTAAATGTTATAAAGTGTTGCCAATAAGTTTGGATGTAATTTCAAAACAAATAAAAATAGTAAATTAACTACTATGCTTATTAAAAAAAAAACATTTATAATCAGGGGTCGATCCAGGCAAAATTTGGGTCCCTTTTGCGGCTCCTTCACGAAATTCCACACAGTAAAAAGGGGCCCTTCAGAAAATTCAAATTCATAAAAAGGTACCCTTCAGCCTTCACAAAATTCAAATCCATACAAAGGGACCCTTCACAAAATTCAAATTTATAAAATGAGTCCCTTCACAAGATTTTTTGTTTTATAAAAAGGATCCTTTTATTAAATGTTTTCATATTTTCAGTATTATTTTAAATTTATGCCTTAATTTGGCTCAACGAAATTCTATTAACTTGATATTAAACATTACATAAAGTGATTGTAAAAACTGAAGATTTTACACAATATTTTGCTTTTTCACAAAAATATTTTATATTTCACAAAAATATTTTGTTTTTCACAAAAAAGGGACCCAAAAATTAAAACATGGATTGACTCCTGATCAGGGTTTAACCTGGCAAAAAAATTACTTTAGCATTTTAGCGAAAATAGGCAAGCACTATTTTAGTTTTTTCGAAAGTTAATTCTTTGGATACCATTGATTTCTTTTACTTAGCTTTGTTATCCTCAGTTTTGTTTTCTATTCCTTTTGTTCATTGATGATTTTAACCAAGCATCCATATTTGTGACTTTAAAAATATGAATCAGGGAAACTATGTTTTGATTTTATCAATGGAAAAAGAGGTATTCATATCATATGTGTAAAATGAAAAAGCAAATTAAAAATCAAGTAAAGTGTAGTGGTAGATAATCGTGAAATACTAGTGCTAAAAATGCTTCTATGAAGCAAATTCTGAATTCTAACATACTTTTAAATATTTTTGCATTTAAATTCAATCATTGAAAATTAAAAATAAATCCAAATTACTATATAAATAAGGATTCCCAATAATTTCAGTCCTTTCGTAGTTTTTGCCTGCAAATATTACAAAAAAATAAAAATAAAATAAAATAAAATTCTGAATTATTATATAGAGATATTTTATACCGTTATCCAGTTTTAGCATTTTAGCGAAATTCTGACCGACTTGTTTTAGCAAAATATGATACCTTTTAGCAAAATGCTAAAAAAATGAATGGCAGTTTAAACCCTGCTCCTGATAATATGTAATTAAAATCAGGTTTATGTTAAAAATGACATTATTTGTAGTCCAAATTAATCAATATAGCTATCATTTGAACAAAAAATGTCCTGATCCGTAATTGCCCTGAGTTGGGGTGCGATCGATATTTACCCGGTTGCTGGGGCAATTACTGATCAATGAATTTTTTCAATTAAACAAACTTTTAAAACATTTTAATCAAAGTCTATATTTTATTGAATAAACACATGATAAAGCTTTAACCATGCTAAATTTGGTTAACATCAATTGTGATATTTTTAGAGTTATTTAGATTAGATGTTTGTGTTTTTTGATTGGGAATTACCCTCGCCCACACTAAAATCTTATCCATGCTATGGAACGGATAAAATAATTTTGGAAAAGGGTAATTTATTAGGGAAAATGACATCATAACTGAAACAATGTATTAAGAGGAAACTTTTACTCACACTTCCCAAACAAAATAAAGAGAATAAGGAGTTAAGAAAAAAAAAAGTAGGATATCTTAAAAAACTTATATTTAGGCTAAACTAATATAATTTGAATCAAGAAAATTTTTTCACACTATACCCATTAACAAAATTCACATTTTCATTACCATCTTAATACTTTCACTTATTCTTATAACTTTTCTATATTGAGTCGGGACAATTCATTAAACAAGCAGTGACAGCTGCCTTGAACTGTATGTAACTGATTATATATAATTAAATTTAATGGTTATGGAGTTTTTAAAAAAAATTTGGAGGCTTCAGCAGGGACCGATTTATTCCTGCGGAGGCCTAGGGCAC
This sequence comes from Salticus scenicus, assembly GCA_963930645.1. NCBI lineage: Eukaryota > Metazoa > Arthropoda > Arachnida > Araneae > Salticidae > Salticus > Salticus scenicus. Next base: position 81,800,499 of record OZ005659.1, on the reverse strand, counting down.
TCATGTTTAATGGGCCCTTTCTTCTGAAACTTTAATATTTATAATCCTCTATTCTATTAATCTATACAGAGAAGATATTTTAAAGGTAAATATTTTTTTCTGCACATGATTATACAGTTTACCAGATGATTAAACACTGATTATCTATATTTAAATAACTGATAACTTAACATACTATCATTTTACGGCAAAGTATATATTGTTCGAAATAATACAAACAATGATCAATTTCCATAGCGCACACAATGGAAATATTCACAATTAGTTTAAAAAAAAAAAAAAATGTATTTTATATATTATAGGATAAAAAATCAATAAACAAAAAAGTGTAACTTATGATGAAGCCAATGTACTATCTGTAAACTGATTCATGCACTAAATTAGACAGCATTGCAAACATGCCAACAGTTTAATTTATTCCAGAGGATTGTAAATACCTACCCTTTTAACATCACTTTATTTGTATTGATTTTTTTTTTTTTTTTTTCAAATATGGTAGGACAAATAAGAGGCACACAGCACAATACTATTTCCATTTGTTGACGAAAAAATGAAAATTATCGATCATTACAGAAAATTTTCATTCTAACTATTTTTTTAAATGTATGGTGGAATTTCTTGAAGGCCCAAGGCATGTGCCCTGAATGCTCTGCCATAAGTCAGGTGCTGGGCTTCAGGGCTTTTTAAACACTACAATGTAAAATATGCCATTATTTTTAAAATATGTGTGCCAATATTAAAAGATATAAACTGATATGAGAACTATAAATAAGCAAGAAAATGTTTTCTTTTGTAAATATCAACTGCAAGGCTGGCAGAGACAAACTATCATATTATATATATATTAATCCTCGCTTTCCCAAGATGGGGTCATTTTGAAGTTGAAATCTAGTTAAGCACGCCTCATTCAAAAAGTGTGCTAATTCGCCACAGATAGCAAACATAACCAGTGGAATTTTGCAACTTCTAAACGATATAAAAAGGTGTTGTGCTGGTGATTTTCGCCAAGTGTGCCAAGTGGCACCTGAAAGCAATTTTTTTGCAGTAATGCCATGATCTTGGGAAAGCGAGGGTTAATCAATTAATTCTACACTAACTAAATATTTATAATTCATACATCAGTCATAAGGTTGTGCTTGTATAAATAATTAAAATATAATAAATGGTTAAAATGTATAAATAATTAAGAAAATTAAGGTATAATTTATTTTTTTATTTATCAATGTTGCTTAGTAGAGACGAATCTAAAGTCAAGGTATCCAATATAAATATTAGCTTGTTTAATAATATTTTGTTATATTTTACAAATTATATTTTTAAATTTCTATAAGAAATATTTAAAAACCACATTTTTTAAAAGCTGGATGTACAGTTTCATTCCACTAAAGCCATTAACTTTAATATGTAAAAAAAGTGATTTAAATCAGTGATAGTTTTTATTTTTTTACTTTTTAAATCAATTGATTTAAATCACTACAACCCTGTTGCAAGATTCTCAATTAATAGCATTTGCATACAAAGTTTTTATTCATTAGCTTTACAAGGCAAAATTAGCTCTGGCCGCATGGTCAGTTACTACTGAAGAATTAGCCACTAATAAATTTGCTGCGGGTAGCCACCACAATGGCCACTGTTTGGCTACCTGCTGCAATTTTCACACACACACACACAAAAAAAAAATGTTTGTTTCCCTCAGTTGATTAATTTTAGCTATATCATGTGTATGCAGTAGGAAATCCACTCCCAGAAATCCATAGCACTTGGGACCAGAGACTGCAAATTTGAAAATTTTATGGATTTTAGTTTTTTTTTTTTTACTTGTTTGCAGTATAGACAAATGTTTTTTTTTTTTATTATTATTCATTTTTTTTTTTATTCTTTGAAATTACTTTTTATTTAAGCACAAAAACTTTATTATAAATTTCATTGTTTACTTTGGTTGTAACTTTTTAAAAGTATATAACTTTTTTAAAGTATTTATAATTTTAGTAATACATATTAGGGTATTTATTTGCATTGTATAATTTTATATTGCTACTATTCAAAAGTTCTTAAAACATCGTTTTTATCATATTAACTAGTATGCTGTGGCCATCACAAGTCTTTCTTCTATATAATCCTGTACAAATTTACCTAATATAAATTATTTGTTAAATTATAATTTATTAAAATTATTTTCCATGATGAATGCAGACGATTTTTATCTGAAAGTAGTTTAATATTAAATGCCAAAAGAAAATCAGTTTTGTTCAGACATGAGAAGAAATGAATTTTCTTCCCATTATTTCATTTATTTATTTTTTCATTAAAAATGGAAAAAATCAATAACATAGTATAAATTATCACTGATCTATGGTTTGATAATTCATTTTAAAGGTGTTGACGAGTTCTTTCGAAGATACCCATATTGAAAATTAACGAATTCCAAACGGCAAATTTCGTTCAAGGGTTTTGAGATTCAGTACCTACAAAATTTGTAACACACACACAGACACACATTTTCTAAAAGCAGTCAAATTGTGATCAGGACATCTCAAAACATGTAAATACATCAAAAAGTGTTTAAAAATTTTCACAAAGCCAATACTTCCTTCAAACATAGAAGACAGTAAAAATAAGATTTTTTTTTTTTTTTTTTTGCTAAGTTTTTTATGGCAAAAATGAAAGAAAAAATCGATAATGTTGTTTTAAATTAACGCAGATCAGTGGTTCAGCCATTTCTTCTTCTTCTTTTTTTTTTTTTTTTTTTTTCTTTTTCGTATGCATATAAAGAGAAAGTATTGAATTAGTAAAAAGTTTCAAACTCCAGTTTTGATGGATTTACACGTTTGAGGATGCTCTGATCACGATTGAACTGATTTTAGAAAATGTCTGTCTGTCAGTCAGTCTTTCTCTCTCTCTGTGTGTGTGTGTATCACTAATGTAGTAGACACTGCATCTCATTAACCAATTAATGAAATTTAACCATACTTGGAATTTTGTTGAAACCTGACATAAACTGATGCAGATTAGATTTGGCGATCAATTGTTCAACAGGTCGGGCTGTAATCCCATTATTTCTAAATTTTTAACGTGAACAAAACAAAATTTCATATAACTCTACAAAATGAGTTATTTTAAACAATGTAATTATAAAATTAATTGTTAATTAATAATTGTTAATCAATGATTGTGAAATTAATATAAATTATTGATAATAGTAGTAATAAATTAGGGGGGGAGGGAAATGTGCATCTGAGAACTTCGTTTCCTGTAGTGATGTAACTCTGTCACATAAAAATCGTCTACATTTATATGGAAAATAATTTAATAAATTTCTATTTTATGATTTTGGTGTATAATTAAAATATACAGAAGAAAGTCTTGTGGTGGCACTATCACACTAAAGGTATTGATAAGCTCTTTTAAAAGATACCCATGGTGAAAACTTGTCCCCTCTGGGCAATAAATGTAAAGGAAAATATATTCCGTAGTCTGCAGAACTGCTCTTCTTTTTCTGTTTTTTAGTAGCTTTTAAAATAATTTATATTTTTTTCCATACATTTGGATAGAGATCATTGCATTATGTGATCTGTATAAATCATGTTAAAAAAAATCACCTAGGAAGCAATAAGCCTAGGATAAATAAAGCTTATAAAATAAAATTTGATTCGTAGAGTTTAGAGTGCTATTCAGTCAAATGTGATATCATTGACAGTTTATTACCTACAATTTCACAGTAAAAATATAAAAAATAATTAGAAAAAATTAATTATAATAGAACTAACCTTTAATAGCTATTTGTTTTTAGCATCATGAAGTATATATATTAACGTTTATCAATAATTGTTTCAAAATTTTTAAGCTATAATGATGTTCTCTTATAATTATTATTATTATTCACGTTTAATTTTAATATGTTTGTCAACTAATTTAAAGTTAATTAAAGGTTATTATTATCATGTTTCAATTAATTAAAAAATGATGAAAATTTTGAAAAATTGGGCTTCATAATGTACTAGGACATCTCAGTAAGTATCTTCGTGTTGAATCACATGACTGTCCTTATTACCATTTTAGTGTTATGCTGTCTGGAGACACACATCCAGACACTGTCTTTTTTATATATGAAGATTTACTCGTATTATTGAAAAATCTAGTACTTATTGTAGATGAGAAAATTCAAAACTGATTGGTTTCAATTAAATAATCATACAAAATTGTTTCTTATAAATACCACAACTGGCATATTGTTATTGAATATAATTTTTGGTTTATGGGAGAACATAACTGTCAGTTTTTATTTATTTATTTATTTTTCCTTTTGAAATGTTTTTTATTTTCTCTCTCTGCAGGTGCTGCGAGAACTTGTCTATTACAGAGAAAAACATTAGATGTTGAATTAAATTAGTAATGTTCAATTAGCTTCGCTATGCAAATAAAGAAATTTTATGTAATTTTTTAAATAAAAATGCATAAATACATATTGTTTCTTTTGATTCTTTTTGAAATTTGAATCTCAAACCAATACAGGTAGGTTGGAAGTCAGTCCTTCGTTGTATCTTGCCGAACAGTCCACAATTTGTAGTAATTAAAACAAATTCAGCATATGGAACAAAGCACAAATAAAATTAATATGTTTAATCAAATAGAAAATACGTATGTATGTATATGTATATATGTAAGCATATGTAAAAAAAAAAAAAAAAAAAAGCATATGTAAAAAAAAAGCAAATCAGTTTTGGTAAAAATATGTGTGTTTTTAAGCTACGTAAGTACTTTCTAAATTTTTTCTCTTGTTTTTATATTTTATCTAATAATTGCACTGAGTTTAATTTTGTTTCTAATATTGACGTTCACTGAGACTTGATTCTTGGCTTCTTTTTAGCTGCATTTCATTGATACAACCTGTCGTCCAAAAAAGTTGGATCATATTAATTACAGTGATTTGAATTAGTGATTAACTTTACAGTTTTACTTCACGATCACCATTATGCATCACAATGAGAAAACATGGAGGTAATCTGGAATTTAACTGCATGTAATTAATGTGATCCAACTTTGTTGAATGCCAGGTGGTATGAAATGCTGCTTAAAAAAAAAAAAAAAAAAAGTCAAGGGTTACATACAAACGGAACGCTTGCAATTTCGATGACGTAAATTTTGCAAGTTTTTTGCAAATACAGTCGGCAACAAAAGTAACAGAGCACTAGCGAAAATTCCTATGTAAAAAAAGTACACTTAATGCAGATTTGTTAAATAAATCCTTGTCGAATCCTGTTCTTAGTCAGTCTAAGAACATGATTCGACAAGGATTAACAAAACAGTGTCAAGTGTGCTTTTTTCACATAGGAATTTTTGTTAGTGCTCGGATACTTTTGCTGCCGACTGCAGTCATACATTTGGAACGCCTGCAAATGGCTTTGCAACTGGAAGTGTTTCATTTGTATGTACCCCCAAGAGTCAAGTCCTTTGAGCAAAAGGGGATGCAACTTAGAGACAATGGGAATGGATATGTTCATAAAGATAAAATTTATATGGTGGTATTTAAAATATTTGAAAATTGTATATACAGTACACTTATGCTGCTATTACATAAAAACTTTTTGCACAACATTTGAACCGATTTTTGCTCTAATTTCTGGAGACTGAAAAAAATTTTTGGTTCGGAAAGTTCTCCAAAATACTTCAGATCTCAGTGGATGGTGTCACATTCAGTCTATGCCTGGAACTGGTTTGTAGCTGCATCTATAATGAACCAGTTCTGGTCCTAGACTGAAAGTGGTGCCATTTACTGAGATCAAAAAAGGAGAGTGACAAAAAATCAGTTTCAACTGTCAACATCACCTAAAACATGTGCTGAGGAAGTTCTGGATCTGGAAAGAATGCTATATATATTAGCTCTGAATAAAGCTATTAAGTTTTATCTTTAATTACAGTATAAAAGTTTCATGTTTTTTAGTAATAGTAAAATGTGGAATTGATGCATTTTTCTAATTTGGATTCTGTGTCTCCATTTGACATATTTGTGATCCATATCAGTTTAATGTAAATTGGAAGAATGTAATGTTTTTATTATAAGCTTTTAAGACAAAGTTGTAGCAATTCAAAAATCATGAGAAAGGTTCAAAAAATGTTATTTAAAAAATTGCTCAAAATTATTTACAAGGAATTAGGTGAATAATAATTAATGTTCATTAGTTGTTAATTAAAGAAAACACTTGTTATTTATAGACATAAATTTTACTATTAAAGATGTGATTCTTTTAGATTAGGTTATGCTCAGTGGGTGATCCATGTATGCTAAATTAATTTTATATGAAAAAATCTGGAGTGACTCTGTTGGACTTTCTGATAAATTAAAGTAAGCGAAGTTGTTAAATGAAGAGAAGAGAAAATTATAATAGGGCATTTGAGTAATTTTCTCCATATAGTGTGTTCTTTAACATTATTGTACTTTAAAGAATTTGAGCCTGTAGATCATAATGTTAAAGAATTTCGCATTGTGTCACTATAAAATAACTAAGCACTAGATACTCCAAAATCAATAGGTCTTGTGTTACGGTGACCTATAGCATATATACCAACATTCAGGTAAATTCATCAATGCATTCAGATGCTATCATGTTTACTCACACATATATACTACACACACATGCATATAGTACCATGAAAATAGCAAAAATGAACTCTGAGACCTCAAAGCCTATCGAAATACCAAAATCTCAAAGTAAAATTTTTGTCATTATTACAATATTTTCTTTACATATTTGTAGAGTATAAGTAATATTGCTATTGCTAGGGGATAAGGCTGATTATCTTTTTTATGAATTTAAAACTGCAGGGATACTTTTTTATATTTGTGTGTTGGCGGGGGGGGGGGGATTCACTCCCCAACAGACAGAATTTTCTGTAATGATTTGCAGACTGCAGTATAGAACTGCTAAACTAAGTTTTAAATCACATGAAGCTATTAGCAATTAATAAATTAAGTAATACCTGCACATAAAAAGAAAACAAAGAATGTACAAAAGAACAGTAATCTAGAGACATGATGTAAATTGTATTACTTTTCTTATCTCTATACCTGATAGAGAAAGTTTTTTTTTTTTTGGATGAAATAGCTGAAATTGAGTTTTTGTTAAATTTAAATGTTTTGAGGTCCCCTGAATCTGAAAATCATGTTTTTAGCAGTTAGTCTGTTATCAACATATCTCTAGAACAAATAGTAGCAGAAAGTCCAAACTGTAATGTACAAAATGTGCATCATATAGGGATGCTACACTAAACTTTTCTTTGAGATCAAGCAAGTAGTTCGTGTACAAGGGCATCCAAGAGAATTCAAACGTATTATCCTTGGAAAAATTTTGAGTAAGTACAGTGTAACAGCATTAAGCTGACTTAAACATTTTTTTTTTTTTATTTTTTTTATGCATAAAAACATGTCTTGTGTATATTGTGATATGGAAATCTTTTGTTTACAGGGCTACCCAAAATATTTGGATATTTGGGGCTATACTTATATTGACCAAACGTCCCCATTTCCTGGGGACAAATGGGGATTTCCTTTTTTTTTTTTTTTGAAAGCATTTTTCTAAGTTTTAAATAATTGTAGAAAGTAAATTATTAATCAGTAATACTTTATTTTTAGTCCTTATTTATTAGGAATGAAAAAATACACCCATAATTGGATATTTGTAGCAATTTTTAACGCTTCTCTATTATAAAGGTATTTTGATCTGGACAGCCTAGCTATACTTGAAAATTGCTGGAATAGTAATTCATTTTTTGGTAGGTGTTTTTTGATTGGGACTAAATTTAAGTACACAATATTGTTTATAGACAATATGACAACAGAGCTACCAAAAATTGAGCTAAATGTTCTTTTATATTCAATGTAATTGATGGGAGTGCTTCGATGCACGTTACTGTGTCAACAAACACTGCTCAGAAAGAAAAATTAGTGTTTCAAATTCATACTGTAAAAAAAGTAATTTTTGAAATTTAACTTTGTTTTTTCTTGTATAATATCATGTTTTGAGGTACCCTGATTACAAAAGTCCAATTTTTAGTGATTAATCTGTATGTATTCATATTACCATATCTTAAAATATCTAGTGTGTCACACACATCATTTTCTCTTACCCTGCATTTCAATATTATAATGATTGATTGCATATTAAATTTTAAGTTCAATAGCATAAGATAATAAAATTCAATATACTTTTAGAACATTCTAAAATAGTTTTAAAAACAATTTTATTTGATATGCAGTTCTGTGCATAGAATTATTACAAAAAAAAAAAAAAAAAAAAAGGCTATTAATAATTTACCTTCAAACTTGCCAGTCTTTATAAAATTTTTGCCGGTAACCTAATATGAAATTCAAAGTGCTAAATTTGAATTTCCTGCAGTTATTTACTATTAAGTTATGCGATAACAGACACACATACAGATCAACTGCTAAAAATTGGACTTTCGTAATCAGGCCACTTCAAAACATGATATAATACAAAAAACAAAGTTGAAAATAAAACTTAAAAAATTACTTTATTTGCAGTATGCATACGAAACATTAATTGTGCAGTGTCCGGCACCATAGTAAAATATACAAACCACTTCTGTTAATTAGATTCAATAGAAAAGAACATTTTGCTTAATTCTGAGTATCCCTGTATATTGTCTATAATCAATATGCACTATTAAGAATACTTTATATTAAAAATTAGTCTTCTTTGAAAAGCATTTAATGCAAAAGGAATTATTATTCCTCCAAGTATAGCCCCATCCAAATACTTTAATTGGCCTTGTAAATGAATGATGAATAATTTTCATACCACAATCTACACAAAACATGCTTTTAAGAATTAATATATATATATATATATTCCATTTTGGTTAAGTCAGCCTGTAGATGTTACACTGTATTTGCCAGATATTTCCCCTTAGACAATGTATTTGAATTCACTTGGATGTTCCTGTACACAAACCATTTGCTTGGTCTCAACGAAAAGTTTACTGTAACATCCCTATATGATACGCATATAGAATACTAAGTTTGGACTTTCTGCTATTATTTGTTCTTGAGATATGCTGATAACAGATACACACTCAGACTAACCGCTAAAAACATGGTTTTTGGATTCAGGGGACCTCAAAATGTGTAAATATGATAAAAACACACTTTCAAAAATTTTGACTGATAAACAATACGTTACCTATGTGGGAAGAGAAAGTAAAAAAAAAGAAACTGCATGAAATTCGAATTTGATATTTTGAAGTACGTTTTAAGTTGCCACTTAAAAGTTTGATCAAAATAGGTAAGTTTGAAGTCAAATTAATAACAGCCCTTTTTTTTTTTTTTTTAAATAACTCTAAGCACTACTGTTGAGCGGGGCTTGAGGGGTTGGTATCCCTCTCACATACAATTATATGTCAAACAACTATTCCTAAACCAATTTTAAATTATTTTTGAATTACATTGAACTTTATTATCCTACGCTATTTATCTCAAGACTTATGCAATCTACTTATATAATATTAAAATGCAGGGAAAGAGGAAGTCGTGTGAGTGATACACCAGATTATTTAAGTACTTTATTGAAGCCTGGCATTTTTTTTTTTTGTGTGTGTGTTTTTAAATTAATCTGCAGAGCTCTCTGCTATGCTGTACTATTTTTGCTACTAGAACCTGCTCTTATATCAGATTTTTTTCCTTTTCTTTTCAAAAAAGAAAAAATTATAAATTTAATGTTGCAATTAAACCGTCTGTTATTGCTTTACGACATTTGATTTTGTAATATCTTCACTTTTTTAATATTAAGAATAAATGCTGTTAATTTTCATAGCAGGTAATCTTCAAAAATATCAACAGATTTTCAGAAAATATGTCATTTTAAAAGTGCATGATATTACAAGTCAACAAGAAATAGATTGTTAGGCTTTGCATACAATCTCCTGTTCCCAAGATTAATTTCAGATTTTATTCCACCAATACTGATCTTGTACTTCTGCAAAAGAAAAAAACTGATGTGGACACCACATGACTTCCTTGTACACCTTTAGAAATATATACATAATGTTAAAAAGCATTATCATTAGACCCGAGACAGTTGGCTAAAAATATTTAAAAAATGCATTGTCAACGTGTTCTGAGCTTTTCTGAATGTTTCAAATGCCTAACTAATCAAGAAGTCAGTTAAAAATTGATTGCAAGATCTGTACTTGTAACGCTGCTGAAGGCAACAGGGACCTGAAACAGTTCTCTAAAAGTATTTAAAAAATGCATTTTCACCATGTTCTGAACTATTCTGAAAGTTTAAAATGTCTAGCTGGTTGTAAAGTTAGTTAAATAAATTTTCTGTTGAATCATATAAACACTGCTGAAGGCAGCAGGTATCCGAAACAGTTGACTGAAAATAATAAAAAAATGCATTTTGAATGTGTTCTGGGCTTTTCCGAAAGTTTCAAATGTTTAGCTAGTCAGGAAGTCAGTTAAAAATCATTTGCAAGATCTGTACTGGTAACGCTGCTGAAGGCATCAGGGATCCAAAACAATTGGCTAAAAGTATTTAAAAAATGCATTTTCACCATGTTCTGAACTATTCTGGAAGTTTCAAATGTCTAGCTAGTCGAGAAGTTAGTTAAATAAATTTTCTGTTGAAACCGTATAAACGCTGCCGAAGGCAGCAGGGACCCAAAACAGTTCTCTAAAAGTATTTTTTAAATGCATTTTCACCGTATTCTGAACTATTCTGAAAGTTTCAAATGTCTAGCTGGTTGAAAAGTTAGTTAAAAAAAATTTCTGTTGAATCATGTAAATGCTGCTGAAAGCAGCAGGTATCCTAAACAGTTGGCTTGTTGGCTAAAAATAAAAATTAAAAAATGCATTTTCAACAGGTTCTGGGCTTTTCTGAAAGCTTCAAATGTCTAGCTAGTCGCGAAGTCAGTTAAAAATCATTGCAAAATGTGTACTGGTAACGCTGCTGAAGGCATCACGGATCTGAAGCAATTGGCTAAAAGTACTTTAAAAATGCATTTTCGCACTGTTCTGAACTATTCTGAAAGTTTCAAATGTCTAGCTAGTCGAGAAGTTAGTTAAATAAATTTTCTGTTGGAACCATACAAATGCTGCCGAGGGCAGCAGTGACCCGGAACTATTTGCTAAAAATATTTAAAAAATGCATTGTCACTGTGTTCTGAGCTATCCTGAAAGTTTCAAATGTCTAACTAGTGGGGAAGTTAGTTAAAAATCGATTGCAAGATTTGTACAGGTAACGCTGCCTGAGGCAGCAGGTATCTTAAGCAGTTGGCTAAAAGTATTTTTAAAAAAAGCATTTTCACTGTGTTCTGAACTATTCTGAAAGTTTCAAATGTCTAGCTAGTCGGGTAGTTAAATAATTTTTCTGTTGAATCATATAAAAGCTGCTGAAGGCAGCAGGTATCCGAGACAGTTGGCTAAAAATATTTAAAAAATGCATTGTCAACGTGTTCTGAGCTTTTCTGAAAATTTCAAATGTCTAGCTAGTCAGGAAGTCAGTTAAAATTCGATTGCAATATTTGTCCAAACAGTTTTTGAGTTAAAGTTTTTTGTTACATTATGGCCAAAACCTTTGTATTTTTGGTCATTATTAACCTAATTTTCTTAAATATCTCCAAAACGGAAAATCATACGAAGTCCAAAAAGGGAGGTGCACAACTGGATGTTATAACAAACCTATGTACCAACGTCACGAAAAACCGTGTAAAGTCGCTTATATCGCTAAAACGAGAGCTCGTGTTAAGACGACACTTGCAGGTGTACAACTAGACATCATGAGAGTCACACATATAAATTGGCAACATTCAGCGATCATTCGTTTTCGAGCAATGTGAAATACAAAATCCATTTCGCAAATCGGGATCAGTGGCGGATTTAAGGGGGGGGCTAGGGGGCTGAAGCCCCCCCCCAAAACAGTGACATTCACTATTGAATATTGCAATTGTAAATCTTTTATTGGTCAAGAATAACACTTTGAAAAATCTTAGCCCCCCCCCAAAAGTGATGTTCTGGATCCGCCACTGATCGGGATTACCATAATTCCTTATACTTTGTATGAGGAAGTAAAAATTGGTGAAGAATTTTATGAAACCAACTAGAAATTTTCAAGGAGTTTGAAAAAATAATAATTGTCGCCTGTACAAAAAAAAAAACAGTATTTTGCAATGAGTAAAATATGTCTCATATTCTAATAAGATGATATACAAAGTTTTATCTGAAATAATAAAAAAAAAAGCTATCTTGCCAAATTTTCTGCCTGGGTAATGAATTCCATTAAAATCTACCAAAATTGGATGTGGAATATACATTTAGATTTCATCCCCAAGTTTTATAGAAGTTACATAAAATCAGCATAACTGATGCATTTTTCTTTTTTTTTCTTTCTCTTTTAAGCATTTTAATGCACTTATTTTAAACAGGGAAGCCAAAAGCATTGGTCTTGCTTTTTATTATGCAAATATTAATTTTAGACAAAAATATACAGGTATTGATTTTAAGCATATATTTTTAAATCCTGATGTTGAAAATCAATATCACATTTATGTTTAAAATTAATCTCTGCATTATAAAAAACAAGGTCAATGCTTTTGGTTCCCCTGTTTAAAATAAGTGCATTAAAATTTTTAAAAGAGAAAGAAAGAAGAAAAGAAAAATGCATCAGCTATGTTGATTTTACGTAATTTCTATAAAACCTGGATGAAATCTAGATGTATATTCCATATCCAATTTTGGTTGATTTTACATGATTTAGATGAGATCTGGATGTATATTTTACATCCAAATCTAGTTGATATTACATGAAATGGCTGAAAACACAATGTTGCATTTACATCCAAATTTGGTTGATTTTACATGAATTGAACAAACTCTGGATGTCTTACATAACAAGTTGGTTGATATTACGTACCAACTAAGTCTCATTTGGGGCCATGTTACAACTTTGCTTGTGACATTTCAACCAAAAATCAACCAAAGCAGATAGGAAATTTCAACGTAATGGGACGTAATATTTGATCGCGATTACGTAATATCAACCTAATCGGGATGAAGTGTGTTGTGTGGGAATGCATATTATCCCTGAAAAGGTTTATTATTTGTAAAATTTAATTTCATGGGTGGTTTTAGTTTTTGCTTGTTGTGTAATAATTTCTTATCCGTTGATTTATAGTTCCATAAATATTATTACATGGCCAAATGGACCTTTCTTTTATTTTAAGCAGAAATGAAAATATCAGTACGGTACAAGTATTTTATTGTAAACTTAATCGGTATTTCCATTGTATTTTAACCATTCAAGCATGCCTTGATCAGTTGTTTACCTTTAATAAACAATCCAAAAATGTGTTCATAAAAGCTTAAATTTATTTTAAAACTGTTGTAATTTTATTTAACTCTCTCAAATTATTAAAAAAAATAAGATTGATTTCATTAATGAAAGGTGTTATTTAAGTATGAGAAATTCAGTGATTCCGAAGTTAACTTATATGAATAACAACTGTAAAATTTTCTAACGAACAACGAACCATAGAAAATGAGAATAAACAAAGATTTCTCATGAGCTGCTTGTACTGGTTTGGATTCTCTTATCTAGAATATATGTATACTCTTTAACTTGTTTTTCACGAGTAATTATTTTCCTAAATATTGTAAATATTATATATTTATATGTATTAAATTTTATATATGTGCAATTTACAATTAGAAGCCAAACCATTAATTTCTCTTTCTCTTATCTACAATATGCATACGTTTTAATTTATTAAATTTAGTTATGTTTTTCTCAAGAGTAATTTTTTCCTAAATGTTGTAAAAATAAAATATTTGTATATATTAAAAATATATGTGCAATTTACAATTAGAAGAGAAGCCAAACCATTAATTTCTCATTCTCTCACTTTTTATTTAATGATTTTAAATTGATATTTTTAGTCTTCTGCTATTTATGTGTTAATACCAATAGCAGAAACAGTGCAGCTAACACTGCAGTTTAATTTAATAATCTATAAATGAGATACGCTTAGCAATTTTTCTCCTGAATGTTGTAAATATTATATATTTATATATATTAAATATCATATATATGTGCAATTTACAATTAAAAGAGAAGCCAAACCATTAATTTCTCTTTCTCTCACTTTTTATTTAATGATTTTAAATTGGTATTTTTAGTCTTCTGCTATTTATGTGTTAATACCAATAGCAAAAACAGTGCAGCTAACACTGCAGATTAATTTAACAATCTATAAATGAGATACACTTAATAATAAATCAATGTCGTAGCTAAAGAGTTATACTTTCTCCTTTGTACAAGCAAATTTTGCACATTTTATGAATTATATTATTTCTTTTTATTATACCAGACCTGATCCCAGATTCTGTGATTGCAGAATTTTGTTTTATTGTAGATATATATAAAAAATTCTTCCTGTGCACATGTGTATACGCATATTTATATAAAGTCTAAAATTACAGTTAACATTACATAAACTATGAAAATTGTAACTTCGTGTTGATGGTATTTTTTGATTAGGCATAATTTTTGTTTTTAAAAATTTGATTTCTCTTGGAGGTAATTATTAAATGTAAAATATTACTCATGATATGTTTTTTTTCCCCTCTAAAGTTGGAATATAAACTTTGAAATGTTTTTTTTTTCTTCCTGTACTATGCAGTATTTATAAGCTATTTTTTTTTTTTTTTTTAATTTTGGCCTTTTGTATTTTTCTTCCCAGATTATTTATTTAAGAAGTTTATGAAGAATATGTAAGGAATCTAGATTTGGCCTGCAGTTTCCTAGCAACCCTTCAGTTTTAAAAGCTTGCAAATTAATTAAGTAAGATGCTTACTTTCTGCATAATTATAACATAACTCACTACTATTCTTTTTTAATTCACGATTCTCAATGTTTCTTGAAAGTGGCATTTTGGGCTCTCTTTATATTGGTGGCTAATAACAATACATTATAAATGACATTTATTTCTTTTATTGATGAATTTCAACAGTCAATGAGATAATGAGCTTTTTACTATAACAGATAGTTTTTAGCCATTCACGTAGAGATAGATCAAAATGCTTTATTTATTTAAATGTTATTTTACAACTATGTATATAAGCTTTTAAATTATATTAATAATGTTTCTGTAATTTAGTATACTGGTTATACAACTATATTGATTTATACAACAGATTCTTTTTTTACATATGTTTAAAATTATTTTAGACATATTTATCAATGTACATGTATGTAGTGTGCACCTATATATATTCATTCATGTTCATAAAAAAATCATGTATGTATTTTGCTTAAAATCAAAACAATCTTTCAAGCTATTTCAAAATTTTGTAGTAAGCATGACTAATAATCAAGATTACTAAGTATTGTACTAAATGCTAATAAATTAAATTGTATTGTATACACTTGTGATTTAAGTTATACAGTTATATAAAACGTTACTTATTTTTAACTGTTAACTTCAATACTTAACTTTAAATCAAAGAAAAGTTCAAATTAAAGCCAATTATTTTATCTTTATTTCGTAGTAAAAATAAACTGTAATACCAATAAATGGTTTTATTTATTAAGGATATAATAAAAAAACTAAATGTTTAAATTAAAATACAAATAAAACTGAAATATTTTTAATTGGTAATTGCAATACTTAACTATGAATCAAAGAAAAGTTCATATCAAAAACATAGTATTTTACCTTTATTTCACAGTAAAAAAGAAACTGTAATAATAATAAATGGTTTTATTTATTAAGGATATAATAAAAATGTATGGTTGAAATAAAATATATAATAAAATTAGGACAGTAATGCTATGTACATTATGCTTTTAAATGTTATAAAGCGTTTTGCCAAGAAGTTTGGATGAAATTTCAAAACAAATAAAAATAGTAAATTAAATATGCTTATTTAAATATATATATATATATATATAATTAAAATCAGGTTTATGTTAAAAATGATATAATTTGTAGTCCAAATTAATCAATATAGAACAAAAAATGTCCTGATCCGTAATTCCCCCGGGGTCAGGGTGTGATCGATACTTACCCGGTTGCTGGGGTAATTACTGATCAATGAATTTTTTCAATTAATCAAACTTTTGAAACATTTTAATCAAACTCTATATTTTATTGAATTGACACATGGTAAAGCTTTAACCATGCTGAATTTGGTTAACATCAATTGTGATATTTTTAGAGTTATTTAGATGTTTTTATTTTTTTGATCGGGAATTACCCTCGTCCACCCTAAAATCTTATCCATGCTATGGAACTGATAAAATAATTTTGAAAAAGGGTAATTTATTAGGGAAAATGACATCATAATCTGAAACAATGTATTAAGAGGAAACTTTTACTCATACTTCCCAAAGAAAATAGAATAAAGAGTTAAGAAAAATAAAAGTAGGATATCTTAAAAAACTTATATTTAGGCTAAACTAATATAATTTGAATCAAGAAAATTTTTTCACGCTATACCCATTAACAAAATTCACATTTTCATTTTCATCTTATTACTTTCATTTATTCTTTTAACTTTTCTATATTGAGTCGGGACAATTCATTAAACAAGCAGTGACAGCTGACTTGAACTGTATGTAACTGATTATATGTAATTAAATGGGTATGGAGTTTTTTTAAAAAATTTGGAGGCTTCAGCAGGGACCGTTTTATTCCTGTGGAGCACTGTGGCACTCATGTTTAATGGACCCCTCCTTCTCAAATTTTAATATTTATATTCTATTAATCTATACAGAGAAAATATTTTAAAGGTAAATATTTTTTTCTGCACATGATTATACAGTTTACGAAAGGATTAAACACTGATTATCTATATTTAAATAATTGATAACATACTATCATTTTACGGCAAAGTATCTATTGTTCGAAAAAATACAAACAACGTTCAATCTTCCATAGTGCACACAATGGAAATATTCACAATTAGTAAAAAAAATTGTATTTTATGTTATAGGATAAAAAATCAATAAACAAAAAAGTGTAACTTATGATGAAGTGTAACTTACAACTATTTTAATTATAATTAATATGATAGTTAATGTAAGATTTATTGTTCTGATTTTGTTTATTGTGTGTACATGTATGCAATCAGATTTAATATTATTTTTATTATTGAATAATTTATATTGTGTCAGTTGCCTGTTACCACTTTTGAGAGGGGGGGGGGCATGAAAAGTTCAGCCTTTTTTTCTGTAAGCTTGTACCATGTCTGAAATTTGAAAATTTTATGGATTTTAGTTTTTTTTTTTAACTTTTTTTTAGTATAGACAAATAGTTTTTTTATTCGTTTTATTTTTATTCTTTGAAATTACTTTTTATTTAAGCACAAAAACTTTTTTATAAATTTCATTGTTTACTTTGGTTGTAACTTTATTTATAATTTTAGTAATACATAGTAGGGTATTTATTTGCATTGTATAATTTTATATTGCTACTATTCAGAAGTTCTTAAAACATTGTTTTTATCATATTAACTAGTATGCTGTGGCCATCACAGGTCTTTCTTCTATATAATCCTGTACATATTTACACAATATAAATTATTTGTTAAATTATAATTTATTAAAATTATTTTGCATGATGGATGCAGACGATTTTTATCTGAAAGTAGTTTAATATTAAATGCCAAAAGAAAATCAGTTTTGTTCAGACATGAGAAGAAATGAATTTTCTTCCCATTATTTCATTTATTTATTTTTTCATTAAAAATGGAAAAAATCAATAACTTAGTATAAATTATCACTGATCTATTGTTCGATCATTCATTTAAAAGGTGTTGACGAGTTCTTTCGAAGATACCCATATTGAAAATTAACGAAAGGGGGATGGAGCAGAGCAATGTTCCTACATGCACTTACCTTTTTCCCCTAGCTTACTACTACTGTTAGCAATAATTCATCCAAATTTTACAATCATGCTTAAAATAATTCTCATCATGTTCATTTATACAAAATTTCGTCTTGTATTGCCATGTTAAAAATTTAGAAAGAATAGAATAACAGCACGGCCTGTTGAGTGTTTAATCCCCAAATCTAATCATTACCAGTTTAGGTAAGGCTCCAACTAAATACCAAGTTTTGTTCAATGGTTTTGAGATACAGTACCTACAAAGTTTGTAACACACACGCAGACAGACATTTTCTAAAAGCAGTCAAATTGTGATCAGGAAATCTCAAAACATGTAAATACGTCAAAAACTGTTTAAAAATTTTCACAAAACCAATATTTCCTTCTTACATAGAAGACAGTAAAAATAAGATTTTTTTTGCTAAGTTTTTTATGGCAAAAATGAAAGAAAAAATCGATAATGTTGTTTTAAATTAACGCAGATCAGTGGTTCAGCCATTTGTTATTTTTTTTTTTTTCTTTTTCGTATGTATATATAAAGAGAAAGTATTGCATTAGTAAAAAGTTTCAAACTCCAGTTTTGATGGATTTACACGTTTCAGGATATTCTGACTTCTGATCACGATTGAACTGATTTTAGAAAGTGTCTGTCTGTCAGTCTTTCTCTCTCTCTGTGTGTGTGTGTGTATCACTAATGTAGTAGACACTGCATCTCATTAACCAATTAACAAAGTTTAACCAAACTTGGAATTTTGTTGAAACCTGACATAAACTGATGCAGATTTGATTTGGCGATCAATTGTTCAACAGGTCGGGCTGTAAATTTTTAACGTGAACAAAACAAAATTTCATATAACTCTAAACAATGTAATTATAAAATTAATTGTTAATTAATAATTGTTAATCAATGATTGTAAAATTAATATAAATAATTGATAATAGTAGTAATAAATTAGGGGGGGGGATGTGCATCTGAGAATTTCGTTTCCTGTAGTGATGTAACTCTGTTAGATAAAAATCGTCTACATTTATATGGAAAATAATTTAATAAACTTCTATTTTATGATTTTGGTGTATAATTAAAATTATACAGAAGAAAGTCTTGTGGTGGCAATATCACACTAAAGGTATTGATAAGCTCTTTTGAAAGATACCCATGGTGAAAACTTGTCCCCTCTGGGCAATAAATGTAAAGGAAAATATATTCCATAGTCTGCAGAACTGCTTTTTTTTTCTGTTTTTTAGTAGCTTTTAATATAATTTATATATATTTTTCCATACATTTGGACAGTGATCATTGTATTATGTGATCTGTATAAATCATGTTAAAAAAAATCACCTAGGAAGATCTATAAATAAAGCTTATAAAATAAAATTTGATTCGTAGAGTTTAGAGTGCTATTCAGTCAAATGTGATATCATTGACAGTTTATTATCTACAATTTGACAGTAAAAATATAAAAAATAATTATAATAGAACTAACCTTTAATAGCTATTTGTTTTTAGCATCATGAAGTATATATATTAACATTTATCAATAATTGTTTCAAAATTTTTAAGTTATAATGATGTTCTATTATTATTATTATTATTATTCACGTTTAATTTTAATATGTTTGTCAACTAATTTAAAACTAATATAAGGTTATTATTATCATGTTTCAATTAATTAAAAAATGATGAAAAATTTGAAAAATCGGGCTTTAAAATGCACTAGGATGATGTCTCAGTAAGCATCTTCGTGTGGAATCACATGACTGTCTTTATTACCATTTTAGTGCTATGCTGTCTGGAGATACGTCCAGACACTGTCTTTTTTATATATGAAGATTTACTCGTATTATTGAAAAATCTAGTACTTATTGTAGATGAGAAAATTCAAAACTGATTGGTTTCAATTAAATAATCATACAAAATTGTTTCTTATAAATACCATAACTTGCATATTGTTATTGAGTATAATTTTTGGTTTATGGGAGGACATAACTGTCAGTTTTTATTTATTTATTTATTTTTCCTTTTGAAATGTTTTTTATTTTCTCTCTCTGCAGGTGCTGCGAGAACTTGTCTATTACAGAGAAAAACATTAGATGTTGAATTAAAATAGTAATGTTCAATTAGCTTCGCTATGCAAATAAAGAAATTTTATGTAATTTTTAAAATAAAAATGCATAAATACATATTGTTTCTTTTGATTCTTTTTGAAATTTGAATCTCAAACCAATACAGGTAGGTTGGAAGTCGGTCCTTCATGGTATCTTGCCGAACAGTCTACAATTTGTAGTAGTTAAAACAAATTCAGCATATGGAACAAAGCACAAGTTTGATTAATATGTTTAATCAAATAGAAAATACGTATGTATATATGTATAAAAAAAAAACATATGTTAAAAAAAAAAAAAAAGTTAAGCAAATCACTTTTGATAAAAATATGTGTGTTTTTAAGCTACGTAAGTACTTTCTAATTTTTTCTTTTGTTTTTATATTTTATCTAAAAATTGCACTGAGTTTAATTTTGTTTCTAATTTTGACATTCACTGAGACTTGATTCTTGGCTTTTTCTTTTTAGTTGCATTTCATTGATACAACCTGTCGTCCGAAAAAGTGGGATCATATTAATTATAGTTTAGTGATTACCTCTACAGTTTTACATCACAACCATCATTATGCTTCACGATGTGAAAACATGGAGGTAATCAGGAATTTAACTGCCTGTAATTAATGTGATCCAACTTTGTTGAATGCCAGGTGGTATGAAATGCTACTAAAAAAAAAGTCAAGAGTCAAGTTCTTTGAACGTCAAAAGGGGATGCAACTTACTTGGAACAATGAGAATGAATATGTTCATAAAGATAAAATTTATATGGTGGTATTTAAAATATTTGAAAATTGTATATACAGTACACTTATTATGCTGCTATTGCACAAAAACTTTTTGCACAACATTTGAACTGGTTTTTGCTCTAATTTCTGGAGACTGAAAAAAATTTTTGGTTCAGAAAGTTCTCCAAAATACTTCAGATCTCAGTGGATGGTGTCACATTCAGTCTATGCCTAGAACCGGTTTGTAGCTGCATCTATAATGAACCAGTTCTGGTCCTAGACTGAAAGTGGTGCCATTTACTCAGATAAAAAAAGGAGAGTGACAAAAAATCAGTTTCAACTGTCAACATCACCTAAAACATGTGCTGAGGAAGTTCTGGATGGAAAGAATGATATACATATAAGCTCTGAATAAAGCTATTAAGTTTTATCTTTAATTACAGTATAAAAGTTTCATGTTTTTTAGTAATAGTAAAATGTGGAATTGATTCATTTTTCTAATTTGGATTCTGTGTCTCCATTTGACATATTTGTGATCCATGTTAGTTAAATGTAAATTGGAAGAATGTAATGTTTTTATTATAAGCTTTTAAGACAAAGTTGTAGCAATTCAAAAATCATGAGAAAGGCTCAAAAAATGTTTAAAAAATTGCTTAAAATTATTTACAAGGAATTAGGTGAATAATAATTAATGTTCATTAGTTGTTAATTAAAGAAAACACTGTTATTTATTGACATAAATTTTACTATTAAAGATGTGATTCTTTAGATTAGGTTAATGCCCAGTGGGTGATCCATGTATGCTAAATTAATTTTATATTCAAAAATCTGGAGTAACTCTGTTTGACTTTCTGATAAATTAAAGTAAAAGAAGTTGTTAAATGAAGAGAAGAGTAAATTATAATAGGGCATTTGAATAATTTTCTCCATATAGTGTGTTCTTTAACATTATTGCACTTTAAAGAATTTGAGCCTGTAGATCATAATGTTAAAGAATTTCGCATTGTGTCACTATAAAATAACTAAGCTCTAGATACTCCAGAATCAATAGGTCTTGTGTTACGGTGACCTATAGCATATATACCAACATTCAGGTAAATTCATCAATGCATTCAGATGCTATCATGTTCACTCACACATATATACTACACACACATGCATATAGTACCGTGAAAATAGCAAAAATGAACTGAGACCTCAAAGCCTATCGAAATACCAAAATCTCAAAGTAAAATTTTTGTCATGATTACAATATTTTCTTTACATATATATGTTTGTAGAGTATAAGTAATATTGCTATTGCTAGGGGATAAGGCTGATTATCTATTTTATGAATTTAAAACTGCAGGGATACTTTTTTATATTTGTGTGTTGGGGGGGGGGGATTTACTCCCCAACAGACAGAATTTTCTGTAATGATTTGCAGATTGCAGTATAGAACTGCTAAACTAACTTTTAAATCACATGTAGCTATTAGCACTTAATAAATTAAGTAATATCTGCATATAAAAGGAAAACGAAGAATGTACAAAAGAACAGTAATCTAGAGACATGATGTAAATTGTATTACTTTTCTTATCTGTATACATGGTAGAGAAAGTATTGTTTTTGGATCAAATAGCTGAAATTGAGTTTTTGTTAAATTTAAATGTTTTGAGGTCCCCTGAATCTGAAAATCATGTTTTTAGCAGTTAGTCTGTATATCTGTCTGTTATCAACATATCTCTAGAACAAATAGTAGCAGAAAGTCGAAACTGTAATGTACAAAATGCGCATCATATAGACGCTACACTAAACTTTTCTTTGAGATCAAGCAAGTAGTTCATGTACAAGGGCATCCAAGAGAATTCAAACATATTATCCTTGGAAAAATTTCGAGTAAGTACAGTGTAACAGCATTAAGCTGACAAAAAAAGTTTTAAATAATTGTAGAAAGTAAATTATTAATCAGTAATACTTTATTTTTAGTCCTTATTTATTAGGAATGAAAAAATACACCCATAATTGGATAATTGTAGCAATTTTTAATGCTTCTCTATTATAAAGGTATTTTGATCTGGTCAGCCTAGCTATATTTGAAAATTGCTGGAATAGTAATTCATTTTTTGTTAGGTGTTTTTTGTTTGGGACTAAATTTAAGTACACAATATTATTTATAGACAATATGACAACAGAGCTACCAAAAATTGAGCTAAATGTTCTTTTATATTCAATGTAATTGATGGAAGTGCTTCGATGCACGTTACTGTGTCGACAAACACTGCTCAGAAAGAAAAATTAGTGTTTCAAATTCATACTGTAAAAAAAGTAATTTTTAAAATTTAACTTTGTTTTTTCTTGTATAATATCATGTTTTGAGGTAACCTGATTACAAAAGTCCAATTTTTAGTGATCAATCTGTATGTATTTATTTATATTACCATATCTTAAAAAATCTGGTGTGTCACACACATCATTTTCTCTTACCCTGCATTTCAATATTATAATGATTGATTGCATATTAAATTTTAAGTTCAATAGCATAAGATAATAAAATTCAATATACTTTTAGAACATTCTAAAATAGTTTTAAAAACAATTTTATTTGATATACAGTTCTGTGCATAGAATTATTCCAAAAAAAAACCAGGCTATTATTAATTTACCTTCAAACTTGCCAGTATTTATAAAATTTTTGCCGGTAACCTAATATGAAATTCAAAGTGCTAAATTTGAATTTCCTGCAGTTATTTACTATTAAGTTATGCGATAACAGATACACATACAGACCAACTGCTAAAAATTGGACTTTCATAATCAGGCCACTTCAAAACATGATATAATACAAAAAACAAAGTTGAAAATAAAACTTCAAAAATTACTTTATTTACAGTATGCATATGAAACATTAATTGTGCAGTGTTCGGCACCATAGTAAAATATACAAACCACTTCTGTTAATTAGATTCAATAGAAAAGAACATTTTGCTTAATTCTGAGTATCCCTGTGTATTGTCTATAATCAATATGCACTATTAAGAATACTTTGTATTAAAAATTAGTCTTCTTTGAAAAGCATTTAACGCAAAAGGAATTATGATTCCTCCAAGTATAGCCCCATCCAAATACTTTAATTGGCCTTGTAAATGAATGATGAATAATTTTCATACCACAATCTACACAAAACATGCTTTTAAGAATTAAATATATATATATATATATATATATTCCATTTTGGTTAGGTCAGCCTGTAGATGTTACACTGTATTTGCCATATATTTCCCCTTAGACAATGTATTTGAATTCACTTGGATGTTCCTGTACACAAACCATTTGCTTGGTCTCAACGAAAAGTTTACTGTAACATTCCTATATGATACGGATTTAGAATACTAAGTTTGAACTTTCTGCTATTATTTGTTCTTGAGATATGCTGATAACAGATACACACTCAGACTAACCGCTAAAAACATGGTTTTTGGATTCAGGGGACCTCAAAATGTATAAATATGATAAAAACACACTTTCAAAAATTTGACTGATAAACAATACGTTACCTATATACCCCTTTAGAAATATATACATAATGTTAAAAAGCATTATCATTAGCTCTGAGACAGTTAGCTAAAAATATTTAAAAAATGCATTGTCAACGTGTTCTGAGCTTTTCTGAAAGTTTCAAATGCCTAACTAGTCAAGAAGTCAGTCGATTGCAAGATTTGTACTTGTAACGCTGCCAAAGGCAGCAGGGACCTGAAACAGTTCTCTAAAAGTATTAAAAAAAAGCATTTTCACCATGTTCTGAACTATTCTGAAAGTTTAAAATGTCTAGCTGGTTGTAAAGTTAGTTAAATAAATTTTCTGTTGAATCATATAAACACTGCTGAAGGCAGCAGGTATCCAAAACAGTTGGCTGAAAATAATTTAAAAAATGCATTTTGAATGTGTTCTGGGCTTTTCCGAAAGTTTCAAACGTTTAGCCAGTCAGGAAGTCAGTTAAAAATCATTTGCAAGATCTGTACTGGTAACGCTGTTGAAGGCATCAGGGATCCGAAACAATTGGCTAAAAGTATTAAAAAAATGCATTTTCACCATGTTCTGAACTATTCTGGAAATTTCAAATGTCTAGCTAGTCGAGAAGTTAGTTAAATAAATTTTCCGTTGAAACCGTATAAACGCTGACAAAGGCAGCAGGGACCCGAAACAGTTCTCTAAAAGTATTTTTAAAATGCATTTTCACCGTGTTCTGAACTACTCTGAAAGTTTTAAATGTCTAGCTGGTTGAAAAGTTAGTTAAATAAATTTTCTGTAGAATCATATAAATGCTGCTGAAAGCAGCAGGTATCCGAAACAGTTGGCTTGTTGGCTAAAAATAATTTTAAAAAATGCATTTTCAACAGGTTCTGGGCTTTTCTGAAAGCTTCAAATGTCTAGCTAGTCGGGAAGTCAGTTAAAAATCATTGCAAAATGTGTACTGGTAACGCTGCTGAAGGCACCACGGATCCGAAACAATTGGCTAAAAGTATTTTAAAAATGCATTTTCGCACTGTTCTGAACTATTCTGAAAGTTTCAAATGTCTAGCTAGTCGAGAAGTTAAATAAATTTTCTGTTGGAACCATACAAATGCTGCCGAGGGCACCAGTGGCCCTCAACTATTTGCTAAAAATATTTAAAAAATGAATTTTCACTGTGTTCTGAGCTATCCTGAAAGTTTCAAATGTCTAACTAGTGAGGAAGTTAGTTAAAAATTGATTGCAAGATTTGTACAGGTAACGCTGCCTAAGGCAGCAGGTATCTTAAGCAGTTGGCTAAAAGTATTTAAAAAAAATGCATTTTCACTGTGTTCTGAACTATTCTGAAAGTTTCAAATGTCTAGCTAGCTAGCTGGGTAGTTAAATAAATTTTCTGTTGAATCATATAAAAGCTGCTGAAGGCAACATGTATCCGAAACAGTTGGCTAAAAATATTTAAAAAATGCATTGTCAACGTGTTCTGAGCATTTCTGAAAATTTCAAATGTCTAGCTAGTCAGGAAGTCAGTTAAAATTCGATTGCAATATTTGTCCAAACAATTTTTGAGTTAAAGTTTTTTGTTACTTTATGGCCAAAAGCTTTGTATTTTTGGTCATTATGAACCTAATTTTCTTAAATATCTCCAAAACGGAAAATTATACAAAGTCCAAAAAGGGAGGTGCACAACTGGATGTTATAACAAACCTATGTACCAATTCGCAACTTTCTACGTCCAATCGTTTTTGAGTTATGTGACACACACACACATGCGTACGACGTCACGAAAAATCGTGTAAAGTCGCTTATATCGCTAAAACGAGAGCTCGTGTTAAGACGACACTTGCAGGTGTACAACTAGACATCATGACAGTCACACATATAAATTGGCAACATTCAGCGACCATTCGTTTTCGAGCAATGTGAAATACAAAATCCATTTCGCAAATCGGGATTACTATAATTCCTTATACTTTGTACTTTGAGTACAAAGTATAATTCCTTATACTTTGTTGGAAGTAAAAAATGGTGCAGAATTTTATGAAACCAACTAGAAATTTTCAAGGAATTTGAAAAAATAATAATTGTTGCCTGTACAGAAAAACAAAAAAAAAAAAACAGTATTTTGCAATGAGCAAAATTATGTCTCATATTCTAATAAGATGATATACAAAGTTTTATCTGAAAAACTTCCAGGTGTGATCTGAAAAAAAAAAAAAAAAAAAAACTATCTTGCCAAATTTTCTGCCTGGGTAATGAATTCCATTAAAATCTACCAAAATTGGATATGGAATATACATTTGGATTTCATCCAAGTTTTATAGAAGTTACATACAATCAGCATAACTGATGCATTTTTCTTTTTTTTTTTTCTTTCTCTTTTAAGCATTTTAATGCACTTATTTTAAACAGGGAAGCCAAAAGCATTGGCCATGCTTTTTATTATGCAAATATTAATTTTAGAGAAAAATATACAGGTATTGATTTTAAGCATATATTTTTAAACCCTGATATTGCAAATCAATATCACACTTATGTTTAAAATTAATCTCTGCATTATAAAAAACAAGGTCAATGCTTTTGGTTCCCCTGTTTAAAATAAGTGCATTAAAATTCTTAAAAGGGAAGGAAAAAGAAAAGAAAAATGCATCAGCTATGTTGATTTTACGTAATTTCTATAAAACCTGGATGAAATCTAGATGTATATTACATATTCAATTTTGGTTGATTTTACATGATTTAGATGAGATCTGGATGTATATTTTACATCCAAATCTAGTTGATATTACATGAAATGGCTGAAAACACAATGTTTCATTTACATCCAAATTTGGTTGATTTTACATGAATTGGACAAACTCTGAATGTCTTACATAACAAGTTGGTTGATATTACGTACCAACTAAGTCTCATTTGGGGCCATGTTACAACTTTGCTTGTGACATTTCAACCAAAAATCAACCAAAGCAGATAGCAAATTTCAACGTAATGGGACGTGATATTTGATCGCGATTACGTAATATCAACCTAATCGGGATGAAGTGTGTTGTGTGGGGCGAAGCCTATTCTAAAATTTTCAACTACGATGGAAACTGATAAAATTGGTGTTGTAAGGCATTCATTTCAAGTTACGCCACCAGAACCATTTACATTTTCTACTCCAGCTAATTGGTCAAAATGGATAACTCGTTTTGAACGGTATAGAGTTGCATCTGGTTTGAACAAGCAATCGGATGGTGAGCAAATAAACTCATTGATTTACATCATGGGCGATAAAGCTGAAGATATTTTTGCTTCGTTCCAGTTAAGCACAGAAGAAGCAGAAGATTATCAAATAGTCCTGAAAAAATTCAATGACCATTTTGTAGTAAAAAAGAATACTATTTTCGAGCGAGCGCAGTTTAATAAGCGTATTCAACTCGAAGGAGAAAGAGTTAATGACTTTATTACAGCACTATATTATCTAGCTGAGAGTTGCGAATATGGAAATTTACATGATGAATTAATAAGGGACAGAATTGTAGTTGGAATAAGAGATAAAGCCTTAAGCGAAAAGTTACAATTAGATAGTGAATTAACATTAACAAAAGTTATAGAAAAGGTACGTCTCAGTGAATCCATTAAACAACAACAACTAAAACTTGGCGAAGCTGAAAGAGCTACTTCTTTAAATGTTATGGGCTCAAATAAAACTGTTCGTTACCAGAATAATTTCCAAAATAAAAATGAGAATAAATTTAACGAGAAAAGCACAATGCCGAGAAATATTAAATTTTCACAGAAAGATGAAAAGTGTAAATGGTGTGGAAAACAAAAACACGACAAAAGAATGTGTCCTGCTAGAGATGCCAAATGTCGAAAATGCGCCACGATCGGGCATTACGAAAAGGTCTGTTTCTCTAAAAGCCAATCTAAAGGCTCATCGATTTCATTTTTAGACATAGTTTTTCACTTAGGGAAAATTAATGAAGATTGGACAATCGATGTTAAGATAGAAAATCAGGATTTAAAATTCAAGATAGATACTGGCGCTGATCACTCCGCAATTTCTACAAAAGTTTATCGCTCGCTAGCCAAGAAAACTAAATTGGAGCCAGTTCATAAAGTCCTATGCGGCCCGGATAGAAATCCTTTGAAAGTTTTAGGAAAATTCAACGCACATTTAAACTTTAAAAGGGAATATTGTAAAGAAAACATCTATGTAATTGATGGTCTACAAACAAGTCTTTTAGGAAAACCAGCATTGATTTCTTTTGGGTTAGGACCAAATATAAGCAATTTTGATCAAGTAGTAGTCCACAACCCTAGAATAGAATTTCCAGAGCTCTTTGAAGGACTTGGACTGATGAAAGGTTGTTATTCAATACAGCTGAAGAAAGACAGTGTTCCATATGCTACCTCACCTCGACGCGTTCCTATACCCTTACTGAAGAAAACCGAAGATGCGTTAAAGAAGATGGTGGAGCAAAAAGTCATAACACCTGTTAGTGAGCCTGCAGAATGGTGTTCGCCAATAGTCATAGTTCCAAAGAAAGATGGACAACTCAGAATATGTGTGGATTTGACACAGCTTAACAGAAATGTTTTGAGAGAATTGCACCCTCTACCCAATGTTGAATATACATTAAGTCTTTTATCAGGTGCTAAGATATTTTCAAAATTGGATGCAAACTCAGGTTTTTGGCAAATACCGTTAGACGAAAAGTCTTCATTTCTCACTACCTTTATTACACCATTTGGGAGATACAGATTTCTAAGATTACCGTTTGGAATCTCATCAGCTCCGGAACATTTTCAAAGAAGAATGTCTCAGTTGTTGGAGAATTTAAGTGGCACTGCTTGTCACATGGACGATATTCTGATTTGGGGATCCACTCAAGAAGAACATGATGAAAGATTAAGAGAGGTTTGCAAGAGATTAAAAGATGCCAACTTGACTTTAAATGAGAAAAAATGTATTTTTTCAACTAAAAGTATAAAGTTCCTAGGTCATATAATTGACAGCCAAGGAATCCATCCCGATGATGAAAAAGTTGCAGCAATTAAAGAATATAAACCCCCAAGAAATAAAAAAGAGCTGAAACAACTATTAGGATTCGCCAATTATCTAGCACGTTTTGTTCCAAATTTCGCAGAATTAATGTATCCTCTTACGTCGATGCTTAGCAACAAGCGAGAATTTGTATGGGATCATCAACAGAGAAACGCATTTGAAGAGTGGAAGAAAATTTTATATCCAGTATTGAAAATATTTGATCCTAATAACGAATCTATAGTCACCACAGATGCATCATCCTATGGTCTGGGAGCCACTCTACGTCAAAAACTGGAAGATGGAAAATTTTTCGTAATCGCATATGCATCGAGAACATTAACACCGGCTGAGAGTCGCTATGCCCAAATCGAAAAGGAAGCATTAGCTGTAGCATGGGGATGTGAGAAATTCAGAGATTACTTAACAGGATCTCATTTCTTGATTGAAACTGACCATAAGCCGCTGATTCCAATTCTTTCAAGGAAGCATTTAGACGATCTTTCTCCTAGACTGCAAAGAATCAGATTAAGAATGATGAGATATTCACATACTATTACTCATGTTCCAGGGAAGAATCTTTATGCAGCCGATGCTTTATCTAGAAGTCCAAGAGAGCAATCATGTGAAAATGACGAACTAGAAGAAGAAATTGATGCATACATTCAGATGATCACTAATAATCTTCCAGCAACTTCTAATAGGCTGAAAGAATTTCAAGAAGCACAACAATCTGATACTACCTGCCAGAAACTTTCTTCGTACGCGATGACAGGATGGCCCTCGAAGAAAGATGTAGATCGGCTCTGTTTACCGTTTTGGCAACATCGCTTTGAAATTTCGATACAAGATGGTCTTTTTATGAGAGGTTGTAGAATAATAATCCCAAAGTCGCTCCAAACTGAAGTGCTGAAAAAGATTCACGAAGGACATCTTGGTATAACTAAATGTAGAGCTCGTGCGAGATATTCTGTATGCTGGCCAAAAATTAACAAAGAGATTGAAGAAAAAGTGAAAAATTGTCCTGCTTGTATCAAAGAATCGAGCAACAGGCATGAACCACTAATTCCGACGCCATTTCCAGAAAGACCTTGGGAAGTTGTAGGCCTTGACCTCTTCAAATACCAGAATTCGTGGTACCTCCTTATAGCAGATTATTACTCACGGTATCCTGAAATTTCGAAACTTGAAACTTTGACTTCGGAAGAAATAATTAACCATTGCAAATCTATATTTTCTCGTCATGGTATTCCAGAAATACTCAGAACGGATAACGGTCCACAGTTCGATCCAATGAGAACACGAGAATTTAATGAGTTCGCAAGAAGCTACGGTTTCAAACAAATCACAAGCAGTCCGAAATTTCCCCAAAGTAATGGATTTATAGAATCGAGCGTAAAAACAATCAAAATGCGTATCAAGAAATCTGCTGATCCTTATCTTGCGCTAATGGAATACAGAGCAACCCCACTGGAAAACGGTTATAGTCCCGCAGAACTCCTAATGGGAAGGAGAATAAGAACAATTCTCCCAATAGCTAATTCTCAACTGCTTCCCAAATTGATCAAGAAAGCTGATTTAGAAGGCAAGGAGAGAAAACGAATAGAGAAACAAGAAAGAAATTACAACAGACACCATGGGACAAGAATTCTATCAGAACTTGAGAAAGGACAGGGAGTATGGGTTACTGACAAAAGAGTGACAGGAAAAGTGTTACAGAAAACCTCATTTCCGAGATCATATCTTGTTCAATCCGGAAAGAGAATTTATAGAAGAAATAGTAAGCATCTAGTACCATCGCCAGATTTCGAGCCAAATTCTGAATCAGATGAAGGAATAGATATCCCCGAGAATAATCATTCAACTGATATGGGATCTGGAATAAAGTCTCCGCCAACCAACAAAAATTCCGGGAATATATCGCCAAAATGTACCTCTCCCACAAGACCTATGACCAAGCCTTATATTACCAGAAGTGGTAGGACTGTTCGACCACCCCAGAGACTTGACTTATAACTTTGAAAGGAAGGGAGATGTGTTATAATGTAACTCCATGGTTTTAGTCATGCGAGCGCACGTTCTGTGTTAAAATTGATATTAGTTTAAAGTTTGAAAATGGTTGTTGTTCTATATGTTTTGTGTTTTGTGGCTGTTGAATAAAGTTATAATTTAAACAGCTAGCAATGGATTCTATGCTTAGTTAAGCAATATTTAAAGCCTCCGTTAAACCTGTATAGGAAAAACATCACAAAATGGATTAAAAAGTTGTAGAAGTGGTTCAAAATTCAAGAGCTGAATTTTGCGAAATATTGTTACCTGTTTGATATTAAGGAGCTTTATTTTTAAGATTTAAGTTCTACATTAACATTCTGAAAGGTATTTAAATGACTCATTTACAGATTTAATTTTTAAAAATTGTATTTTTGTAACGATGAAAATAATTATTTGGTTATCAAATTTACTAGGGTTGTTGGCGAATTTTTTGACAGTGTTCGCCAATGTTTACTAATCTTTAAACAATGTCAGACGCGAACTGATTTGTTTCTCCATTTAAATTCTAACAGAATTTTGAATTAAAAAAAATACAAGTATAAAATTATGTATTTAAAATCTTAATACTTAATTTACTTAATTGCGATTTTCATTAATAATGATTTGAAAAAAAAAAAAAAAAAAAAAAGAGAGAGAGAGAGAGAGAGAGAGAGAGAGAGAATATTGTTTGTTACTATTCTTTCCATCAATGATAGCTGAATTTTGCGATTATTATGATTTCAGTTATCGATATTTTTAGAAAATGAAAATAAATGAATTAATAAAGTTTTTGACTCTTTAAATAGTAGGCTGTTTGCAATCTAATTTATATACAGATATGTATCGATATATATCTGGATTCAACATTTTGAAAAATGCTAGGTAGCAAGTAAAAATTTTTAGCAGCGGTATAGACATAATCTCTTAACCATATGACTTAAACAACTTAACCATATGACTTAATCTCTTAACCATATGACTTAAAAAATTTGATTTTAAAATACTTAAAATGTTCAATGCCCAAACTAAAAGAATAATGCATAATGTAGTAATAATAAACAGCATAACGTTAAATATTTTAAGTTATCGACCTACCAGCTGCGGACAGGTTCTATCCTCTAAACTGGTAGATGTGAGGTGCCGGGTTCAATTCCAGGCCGCGTTCGCCGGCGTAGCCATTCGGAGTTTTCCGGGGTTTTCTCCGAAACTTGCGTAAATACGGGCATCAAATTCCAAAATATTTATTTCAAGAAGCTATGATTGACTTTTGTGTGTGGTGCTATTATATGGAATGATATAGACGAAAGTTTTATGATGGCCACAATATGCTAGCTTTTAATTAAGGACATTTTTTTTAAGTTGTATAATGTGAGGGTAAAATATGTGATACTATAAGTGATTAAAAGAAAATAATGACATTTTAAATACCAGCCAATGACAGAAATGTTAAATATTTCAAAAAGTGTAATTTCTTACTATAATAATTTAAGTATTATTTATTTATAATGATCACATGTAATAAGAATAAATGACAGAAATTTGTTTGATTAATCGAAAATGAGATTAATTATGTAAATTAATTGTTATTTCAAAGACACTAAGATATATTAAAATTTTGACATATTTTCTCTAATAGCATTAAAAAAAAAAAAAGGGTGATATGAATATATAATATATTAATGGGCCTGCTTATTCTTCATAAATTACTTTTAAACTGTTTAAATTATATCAATGGGGGATGTCTTCATCCCTTCTTTAGCTGTATTATGATTTTTTTTTCATTACTTCTTTTACAAACATTTCAAATTTTGTTGAATAAAATAATAAATAATGTAATTTTCCATTAATCACCGATTAGCATTCTTGTGATTCTTGAACTCTGTTAGAAAAGTTGTTCTAAATACAGGAATGTTACATTTCACTTTCTTAAAGTAATCTCGAAAATTGACCGACATTATTTAAACCAGTCAAATATTTGCTCCGTAAAAGCAATAATGACGCCAAGCGAGTAACACGTTTTAGTTCTGGTTTCGCTGAAGCGTAAAAAATGGCCGCCGATGCGTCAGCCTGTATTATAGGAGCTCTAGTCTGACGTACCCAGGAAGCTAGAGAAGAGGAGAACCAACGACTCGTTATGAAAATGGTCCCGATTTCCAAATGAGCTACTACACCGGCTGACCCTCGCGCCATCTATTGAACACTTTCTAAAGCAACAATAATTCTCAACGAATTTGGGAAGAAAATGAATAATTTAAATTATACTTGAATTATAATAGACTTATTTTACCAGGTTTCATAAAACTCACGTAGGAATATATATATATATAATATTTCCTAAAATACTTGTTTTCTAATTTTTCTCAATTTTATTTAATATAATTTTCGATGTTAGAAATAAATTTCAATTATTTTTTTTTATACAACTTCGTATTTTTAAATGCGTCATGCTTTCAGAATTTTATTTGGTTAGATTGCAAGAAGTTTAAATCCATAAAATGAATGCGATGAAGATAGAATTTTCTTTGAAAAATGATCAACGCATTTATTTCACCCCCCCACCCCTCCCCCAATATGATAATAATGTTTTTTTCTGATTTGGGTCCTGCACCTAGATGGATTGCCTTTGTATGTTTTTTTTAAGGAACATAGCTTATATTTACTGAGTTTTGAAGTAAAACACGAAAAACTCCAAATGGTTAAACTGACGACTCTGACTAAGAATTGAACCAAGCACTTCCCACTTACCAGGTTTCGACAGCAAAACCTCACGGCTACAGGTGGAGCATATTTTATTTGGAAGGAAAAAAAAATAGCTGATGAAATGTATGCTTTATATGTGATGTAAAAATCACTTTAAAATTTTATCCAAATGAAATTCGCGTCGTTTCTATGCTTTTTTTTTTTGTTGTTGTTGTTGTTCTAATCATTCCAATTTAACCATAAGATTCGTTGAATAATTGTGATAAATCAAATGGATTTAATTCCGAAAATTACGGAAGATGAAGTAAATTACGCCACATAATTCACGCTTCTGCCAGATATAATTACACATTTTTTTTATTCTCGATGATCAATTGACAGATTTAGTATTATGAAGATAATAATAACTTTAATTTTTCGCTTTTCAAATCTATATTTCTGAAAATGTATATTAACCGTTGATGGAATGTTGAACTTATTTGATATGCGTCAATTAATCACAAGGAGCCACAAAAATACAACAATGTTTATGATTTCATTCCGTTATTATATTTTTATTTTTGTTGAAATGAAGAAATGATTCATGGATCCTTTTTTTATCTGCAATATCTGAAAGAATGTAACGTTCGCTTTTGGAGAAAATAAATCTAATTCTTTTCGTTTTGAAGAAGCCTTTTAAACAAGGAAAATAAATACTTTTTAAGATGTTAAATGCAATTAAATTTTAAGAAAGAATATGTGATTTTCCATATCACATGGGCGCTTCGCCACTGTAACTAGGTATACATACACGTCCGTTTCATTTCTTTTTTGAGCATACATATCGGAAAAAATTCGAGAGTGAAGTCTATTCCTGTCATTTGTTTTGACATTTCACAAGGTACTGAACACTGTTTAAGTGAAAGCACTAGAAAATGACAATGCAAAGAAATATGACTTTAATTTTAGAAGATTAGCATTATTTTTTCGGCCATTAATAGCTACAGTGCAAGAGATGAATTTCCAAAATTTGTGAATATCGTCGATTTTCTCTATATTCTCATCTATGGTTATGGATATTTCTCTCCACTCATGAACCAATGATTTGGTGTCGATATCTTGACATAATGGTAAAATATACTTTCTTATTAAAGGTAATTCTGTATTACGATAAAAAAAAAAAAAAAAAAAAAAAAAATGAAGATTAAAAAAAAAAACAGGTCAGAGAATACATCCTTTTCTACTTTTAATCTGCCTTAATGTTTAACTTAAAATACAAAACTTGATTCCCTAACGGATTTTTCACTTTCCACTGAAGAATTTTCAATATTAAGCTGTGCAGCGTTCCTTAAATTTTACTCTCAATTGAGTGAATTAGTTGCATCGATACGAGGATATATTTTTTTTGAGGGGCATGGCATGAGGTTTGCTTCGGATACCATATCTTCTAAACCTTTAGATTTCGTAATATATTCGGGAACCATGAAATTTAATGCCATACGCTTGCAAAGTTCAGAAGATTTATTTTTCAGTCAGTTACTCATTACTGTCTACATATGCTCACTAAATTTGTAAAAATACATTTTTAATTTAAATCTGATTTAAATCTTTAAAACACACTCTTCGTGCTTAGTGAGAAGAGTAGTTTGACTTCTTTTTTTAACAAGTGGCCAGCATTTTGAAACAAAATCGCAGATCAAGTTGATTAGTAAACATGATTGAGACCTTAATAGGGGCTATATAAATATTAAATTTCATGCTAATTCAGGATGTCGACAGTCAAAATTTTTCTGCTGTCGACACCCTACAGTTAGTTCATAAATACGTTTAAGTGTTCATTTTCAAACGAAAATGTGAATTTAGTTGAAGCAGACTAAATTAGCAAGAAGTTGAACATTCTGCGCAAATAGGTTAATGCGTAACTTTTTCAACCGCTGGATACGAAACTAATCTATTCCGCGAACATCGCTGCTTTTTTACTTTCTCTTACCCATAAGATAGAGAAGGTATTGTTTCTGGGTATAATTTTCGAATGCGAGATTTTGTTATATTTACACGTTTTGAGGTCCCCTGAATACGAAAATCATGTTTTTAGCAAATGGTCTGTGTGTATGTCTGTGTGTGTGTCTGCCTGTTATCAGCATATCTCAAGAACAAATAGTAGCAGACATTCCAAACTTGCTATTCTAAATATGTATCATATATAGATGCTACGGTAAGCTTTTCGTTAAGATCAAGCAAATGGTTCGTGTACAGGGACAATCAAGAGAATTCTAATACATTACGTCTATGGAGGAAATTGCAGGTAAGTAGAGTCTAACGTCTATGGACTGCACTGAACCAAATGAAACGAAAAAATATATATTATAATACAGATTGTCAACTGGGAAAATTTTTTTGTGTATTTAGGAGCCTCGCCTCCCCCTCCTCCTGGGGGGGAAGTTCCCCCTCGAGGGGATTGAATTTTTATGATAGGTATCTTTCAAAAGAGCTCGCCAATATCTTTAAAACGAATGGTTAAACCATCGATCTGCGATAATTTAAAACAAAGTTATCGAATTTTTTTTTACGTTTAACAAAAAAAAAAAAAAAAAAAAAAAAAGAAATCCTTTTTTTTTTTTTTTAATATTGATAATAAAATAGACTTTTTTTGGATATTTAGTGTTATACTACTTCTCTAATATGGAAATCTTCTCCATTATCATAGAACATAATTTTTTAAATAATAATTTTCATAAATTATTTTTTAAAAACAGAATTATTTTTCAATACCCGAATTAAATTTTATATAAATCTAGGTGCATTAATGAAACGAAGAGTTAAGGGGCGGTAGCCCCCCCCCCTCACACAGAATTAATTATCATATAAATATCGAAGATTAATTTAAATTGTTTAACATAGGTTTACATAACATCGTTATCTTACCTTTTAATCTGCAACCTGTATTTATAGTATTAAATTTCAGGGTAAGAGAAAGTCGTATGAGTGACACACCAGATTATTTATGTTATCAAACAAGAAGATGTCGCTTTATGTATTCGGAAAACATATTCAGATCTTATTCTTAAATCAGTTAGAAATGGTGAATCAGATTTTCAGTCTAAAAACGTCATCTCAACTCATATCTCTTTTACTTTGAGGGAATTTTTTCCCTCATTATTTCATTTCCCTCTTTTTTCCCTCCGAGACCCTAAATTTCCCTAAAAAGCGAAAATTCCCTCGAAGTGAGAACACTGATCATATACCACTTCTTAAAATTATTGGTGACAATTTGAATAAAAAAGTCGCGCAATCTATACCAGGTGCGCTGTCTACTGCTTGAACTGTTACCAAGTTTCCGAGGCACTCGACAGGCATCTTGTTTAGGAGGCTATGGTAATATAAATATGAATTCAGTAGATTTTGTTCTGAAAAATTGTAGTTTGGGAGAGTAACGCCCACAGGCTGGCCTTACTGTCAAAAACAGAAAAACATGCGGTCGCGAAAAGGTTAATTCATTCCGAAGTATTCTCAGCCCCGCCTTTATTTCGTACCACTCTATATATAAAATAATACACGGGACAATATACGGGTTAACAACTAAGTTCTTTCCGTTTTTTAAATTTTAACATTATACCGGAATGCATATGCTATTTTTTTTTTCCACTTAAAGACCTAATCTACAGCATAAATTTTAGGTTTTTCACTGGAATAATATAATAATAATAAAAAAGAAGATAGATTCCGGCATAAAGTTAAAGTTTAACAAAAGGTGAGAATTTAGTGGCCAACCCTATGTAACTGCGATAAAGGTAAGGAAAAGAAATATGGTTAAAAGAAATAGCGGTAAGTACAAAGACGGGGCTAAAAATGCTCTGGAATAAATTAAAATGCTAGCAACTGCGCATTAACACTCTGACTGTCATGGCTATCATATGTGATAGCCAGTTGGGACACTGTTCCGTTGGGACACTGGCTATCAGATATTATAGCCATGGTTTTATTAACACTTCAGTCATTGGCTATAAAAACTATATCAGTTACATGGAATCCACAGCTGCCAACCTAATCCGGCAAATTGTTAGTACCGCCCCTTTTTCTACACCACTTAATTTTTAGAGTAATTCTCTTCAAATTTATCTACGGTGAATTAAGAAGAAAAATGCTCTAAAAATTAAGTGGTGTAGAAAAAGGGGCGGTACTGACAATTTGCCGGATTAGGTTGGCAGCTCTGGAAATCGCACTGGAGTTTGATTGTTGGAGGATGAGAATCTCCCCATGCGTTGCAAAATGAATCAGATTGAAAAATATTTTTTTTTTATATATAATTTTATGTTGGAAAAAATTTAAATTACACAAAAGAAATTTTTGGCACTGTGGTGAACATTTGCTGTTTTGGCTTGGCAGTCAAAGTGCTAATGTATATTTAAAATCTCTAACAGTGCAAATTAAAGCTCATTTCTGAAAGTTTTTTTCCGAAAATTTTCTGAAAGTATAATAATAATAGTAGTATTAATAATAATAATGTTTGTTTTAAAGTGTCATTAACAGCCGATAATTCATCACATTATCCTTATTTACATGATATACAAAAAAAAAAAAAAAAAAAAAAGCATATAATTAAAAACATTTTTGTTTTCTTCTTGAGCGAATTATGTGTCTATGTTTGGCATTCTGAAAAATATTGCAGATAACAATGTAAATTTAAAAAGATTGCAAAAACAGAATCAAAATAGTCTATGTAAAACATAATGGGGGTGAAGCACAGACTGATTAAGGGGGAAGCACACATTATCTCCGCTCTCACCGGAATATTTTTATAATTATTTATTACTTCATGTCATAGAAATTCCAAGCATTGACGAGGAAATATTTTTTATAAAAAATGAACGGTGTAAAACAATCCAATTTACTCACCGTTATTAGACACCAGAATTCTTTTAAAATAATTTTTAATGAGAATTTTCTGTTTATTACAGGAGGAAAGTATTTGTAAAAAAATAACGGTGTAAGTATAAATAATGTGTGCTTCCTCCTTAATCAGGCTCTGGGGTGAAGGACAGAAGATAATTTAATGAAGAGTGTAGCCTCGACACCATCACCCAAATAAATTTTGTTGTAAAACAATTTTTAGAAAATCTATTTAGCCGTGATAAATTATTACTATGAAAAACATGAATACAGTCCTTGGTCACTATTCATAATAATTATTTATCTTGTAATATTTAGTTACTTTAATAAAAATAATGAACGAAAAAGGATATGTGTAGAATTATTAGAAAAGTAAATACCAATTAAGGCATATTTCTCCATAATATTACAGAAAATGGTAAAGAGTTTTCTAAATAATTGTATTAGATTTCGACAATGTTTAATAATTTTTATCACAATTCATATTTTGAATGAAAAGAATAAAAGTATATATTAAGAAACTTGCTACTAAAAAAATAAAAAAGTAATAATGCTACTAAAGATTTTTCAACAAAATAAAAAATTGATAAAATAAAGAAATAAAGAAATAAAGAAAATAATAAAAACAGATAGAAAATTGAAAAGTAATCAAAGTATTATTCAGTAATGAATTACGAATGAAACTTTTAGTTATGATAATTTAGATTATTATCTCGAATATAAATTTTTGAACTGATGATTTAATTGGATTAAAATAAATAGCAGTTTCAGGTTTGTCTATTTTTCAGTTTATAAAATAATTACTTTTATTTCTTTTTATTTTTTTAGTTGGGTTTTTATCATAGTCGTTTGTTTATATTTTGTCCAGATAACCAGAAAGTACATTGTAAAAAATATGTCCCATTTGCTGCCAGAAATTCTCTGTAATTTGAGAAAATGCGCGTAAATTACTCGTATTTTCTCAAATTACTGAGAATTTCTGGCAGCAAATAGGACATATTTTTTACAGTATATTTACGTGGAAATGTCCAATAATATTTAGATTTAATTTTACGCTGTACTTATTTTTTTAACCCTTAGAAAGGAGAAGTAATTTCTGTACTTTATTGCAAATTTGTAAAACGCAAAACAAAATGCTTGTTTTGAAGGAAATAAATTTTTCGAA
Source organism: Salticus scenicus (assembly GCA_963930645.1). Lineage (NCBI taxonomy): Eukaryota > Metazoa > Arthropoda > Arachnida > Araneae > Salticidae > Salticus > Salticus scenicus. Next base: position 81,760,491 of record OZ005659.1, on the reverse strand, counting down.
AATGACGAGTTTTATTTAGCTCTTTATTTGTAGACAGTTTCAGGGATGGAACACGGGCGCAGAATTCATACCGGAATCTCCTTAAGAAATTTCTCTACCTATAATATCGTTGATTTAAGAAGTAGAAAATTTTCTTACATTGACAGTGGTATGAATTCCGCGCCCGTGTTCCATCCCTGCAATTTTACAAAATTTTCAGAAACAAATTAATTTAAGAAACTTCGGAGTATTTCTTCTTTCTATTGTTTATATATGATCTCATGACTAATAATGTACCAACTACTAAGAAGAAATGTAACTTTATCAAAGAATCGTCTTTCAGTTTTTGCTTATTTTTTAAAGGGGAAGAATTATGTAATAAGTTTTATTTTCCGTTGAGATAAATACAGATTTTGATGTATCAACAAATAAAAGTTTAACTGTATAATAAAATGTAATTACAATTCTTAAAAGAAGTTCAAAACAAATATTTAATATAAATGCACAATTGCGATAAGTTTGAGATTCCGAAGTGTATTAACAAACAAATGCATTTCTCAATCTCGATTATTTACAATAATTATATATATATATATATATATATATATATATATATATACCTATTTCCTTTTTAAACTTCCATGATTCTGAATTTTATTTTATTTTTTTTAATAAATTGAATTAATTAAACAAACTTTAACTATGAAGACAAATAGGCTACAATATATTTAAGTTTGAAGGAATGCTATAAGTTTTATGTCTTTTCTCTGTTGAACTTTCCAAAGAAATGTGAAAATATATAAAAGAGTACAAAAATTCTTTGAGCTCTTCTTTTCAATATAAAATGACATTCAAGAATAAAAGTTTAAAATATTCGCAGAAAACTGCAAAGGATTCCATATCTAAGTCAATTTTTGAGACGCACATTTCAAAGTATAGGACTGATTTTCATAGACATCTGACGCTGTTTATGATTCGAGATAAAAGACTGCATATTTTAATATTCAAAGCTGTAAAATGAAAATATCTCGAGATTTATATTTTAAAAGTAAATATCTATTCTCAACGTAGGAATATCAGTAAGCTCAGAATTTTCTTAGAAAAATATATTACTGGATATCAACTTTAACAAACAAATACACATATATACTCGTATTTTTAGAAATAAATATTATTTTATTATTTATACGCTATTATTATTTTAAATTACCAATATTAAGGGAAAACTCTATTTATCGTCCATGGCAGCCAATACAGCATGTTACTTTATAGGTTTTTTTTTTTTTTTTTTTTGTAAGAATTAACCGTTCATAGTTGCCAACTTAGCACCTTTTGGCTACCGGAAAAATTTAATAGAAACATTTATTTCATTTAATCAGAGAACCGTAACGGTTTTTACCAGAGTTCCCAACTTCTACAATTTATTCACGAGCATTTTTAACCCCGCCTTCTTTTCGCTCCACAAATTTTGTAGATTATTTCTGTTTAATATGTGGCAATGATTGAATAAGAAGAAAATCATTTCTCAAAATTTCCAGTATGAAAAAGAGGCGGGTCTAAAAATGCTCGTGAATAAATTATAAAAGTTAGGAACTCTGGTTTTCACTGATAAAGTAAAATAAAACTAGCTATTAAAATTTTCCAGTAGCCAAAAAGTGCTAAGTTGGCAACTATATACCCATTACGTAATACATTTCTAGTTCAACAGTCGAAAAAAATGCGATCGATAAATTAATTAGTTTTTAAATATTTCATATATATATATATATATACACTGATGGAAAAAAAAATCCCAACACCAAGAAAAAATTATTGTACAGTAATGAAATTTCAGCAATACATTTGTCTAGGCAACATATTTAATTGATTAAAGTTTCAAGATCACAGGTAGAGCCATTGGCGAGAAGAGCCATTTCAAATGTGAAATGTTGGTACATTAGTAACCGGTGTAACCGTCAAAATTTTGAATGCAAGCATGCAAACGTGCATGCATTGTGTCGTACAGGTGTCGGATATCAGTTTGTGGGATGGAGTTCCATGCCTGTTGCACTTGGGCGGTCAATGCAGGGACGGTTAATGCTGGTTGTGGATGACGCTGGAGTTGTCGTCCAATGATGTCCCATACGTGCTCGATTGGAGAAAGATCTGGTGATCTAGCAGGCCAAGGCAACATGTCGACACTCTGCAGAGCATGTTGGGTTACAACAGCGGTATGAGGGCGAGCGTTATCCTGTTGGAAAACACCCCCTTGAATGCTGTTCATGAATGGCAGCACAACAGGTTGTATCACTAGACTGACGTACAAATTTGCAGTTAGGGTGCGTGGGATAACCACGAGAGTGCTCCTGCTGTCATACGAAATTGCTCCCCAAACCATAACTCCAGGAGTAGGCCCTGTGTGTCTAGGCCGCAGACAGGTCGCTAGCAGGCGTTCACCTGGCCTCCTTCTAACCAACACACGGCTATCACTGCGACCAAGGCAGAACCGGCTTTCATCAGAAAACACAACAGATCTCCACTCCGTCCTCCAATGAGCTCTAGCTTGACACCACTCACGTCGCAAACGGCAGTGGTTTGGAGTCAGTGGAATGCACGCTACAGGGCGTCTGGCTCGGAGCTGTCCTTGAAGGAACCGATTTGTAACAGTTCGTTGTGTCACTGAGGTGCCAACTGCAGCTCGAATTTCAGCTGCAGACGCAGTACGATTAGCCACAGCCATACGTCGAACACGGCGGTCTTCCCTCTCAGTAGTGCCACGTGGCCGCCCGGAACCCGGTCTTCTTGAGGCAGTACCTTCCCTTGACCACTGCTGCCAACACTCATGCACAGTGGATACATTCCTGCCAAGTCTCTGCAATATCGCGGAAAGAAAACCCACCTTCTCGTAGCCCTACTACACGACCTCGTTCAAACTCAGTGAGCTGTTGATAATGGCTTCTTCGTCTTCTTAGAGGCATCCTTGACTAACATTAACCCACTACGTCAAATCTCAACTGTAAATAACGATCACGAACCTTACAGCGCTTGTTTAAAGCAAACCTCATTTGCATGTTCATAGTGTCGCTACTAGCGCCACACTTATGCGCGTAGCTCGAAATTTGAATCGACGTCATTTTTCAGATGTATAAACACGAATACCAAATTTCGTTTATCTAGCACAGCTCCTCCCTGGTGTTGGGATTTTTTTTTCCATCAGTGTATATATATATATATATATATATATATATATATATGTTTTGTTTTATTTTTAAGGTAGAAAATTTGTAAATTAAACTAATTGCAATTTTGTGATATAGATTAAAAATTTAATGCTATAAAACATTTAAAACATCGATGTTTGGAAAAGAAGTACTAATTAAGCGGTTGTGAATTAGCTAACTGTAAAAACGGGATTTAAAAAGAAACATGTCGATGAAGAAGTTGCAAAACGTAGAGATTATGCTTAATTGCCATCTATAGTCCGATTTATTAATATACAACTGTCAACTCTTGCAAACTTTCAGGAAGACTTAGTTTTCAGAGTTCCCAACTTTTATAATTTATTCACGAGCCTTTTCAGCTCCACCTCTTTTTCATACCTGAAATTTTCAAAAATGATTTTCTTCTTATTTAATCGTTGTCACGTATTAAAGAGAAATAATCTTCAAAATTTCTGGTGCGAAAAGAAGTCGCGGCTAAAAATGCTCGTGAATAAATTATAAAAGTTGGGAACGCTGTTAGTTATACAAATTTTTGAGGGATTCCTTGAATACATAAAACGAACAAATTTTTTCTAGATCGAAATGTTTGAAAGCCAGGATTTAATCATGGAACTTTTAGGTTAACGTCAACCCAAATGAAAAATAGTTAATGTAATTTTAAAAGTAAGCTTTTGATTTATTTTATAAAATTCACCTAAATAAAGGTCATGGTGTTATTTCGATCTGAAACAATTGTTGCCAGTTTTCTGCTATTTGTGATATTTGCTTACGATGTTGGTATCCATTTAGCTTATTTATTCATAAAAATTAGTAAAATAAAGTTTGTAAAAAAAATCAAAGCAGTGTTTTGGGACTGCCGATAGAAGTGAAAACTAAATAACTTGTGAATTGTATCGTCGAGCTATTAGATTATTATTTTCGAATTATATTTTTGGTTTGTAAAGAAGTGTTTATGATCTATATTATATGATTTGGCACAATATTTGCAGCTACCCAAATTAAATGAACTAAGCCTTATATTAGGTAAAAATATTGATTACTTATGAAATTATTTTAATTAGTAGCTAAGATACAAAAGAAAACCGATTCGGGACACCCCAAAACGTGTAAATCAGGTGAAATCTCGAACTCCACTTTCGATAATATAAAAGAACTTTAAAATATCTTTCGAATGATGTATTAAAAATAATTTAATCATAATTAGAATTTGAAATATTGAAATTTTAAAATACTACAGAGCCATCTGGCGGTAGAAATTTCTGTAATCTACTGTTCGATTCCAAATCAACAAAGCTTTCTAATGATGTATTACTTATGAAATTATTTTAATTAGTATCTGAGATACAAAAGAAAACCTATTCAGGAGACCTCAAAACGTGTAAATCAGCTGAAATCTCGAATTCCACTATTGATTCTCATGGAAAGCCTTCGCTGACGATGACGAGAGTTTCATGATTTTTGTTCACCCAAAAGTGCGCAACGCGCCTAAAAAAGTTTTCACTTCAAAAACACTGGAACCTTTTGAAATTCAAAATATTTTTAAGTGAACAAGACCAATCTGAACAAGACAAACGAAATTAGTGAAGTACTTATGATGCAAATAAACAAAATATTTGGCAGGAATAAGAATCAACTGCTCTCGAATAAATAAATTTTGATGTTGCATTCTAAAAATTTAAAATTTGCATAGAATTCTGGCAAAACTTTTAAATTTAATTTTACAAATAAGTGACTGAGAATAGTGCTTGTAAGTCAGAGTATGAAAATAAGAAAAACTTTTCAAAAGAAATCTCGATAATTAGTTTAGTTGAACATACTTCTAAAATAACTTTCTGTTCGTGATAATTATAGAATAATTTATCCGTGCTAATAGAATTTTGTGCTTTTCTTTTTGTGTATTTAAAAGCCGTAAACCTTTCGCAAAAGTTATTTGTCGATCAGTGCACATATATTTAATGTTGCCAACATTTTAATTTTAGCCTTGCCTTTATTTCTTACCACTATTTCTTTTAACACTTTCGCGACCGCTGACGTAGATTCAAATCATTTGAAAATCTGTAACTCCGCCAGTGGGCGTTTCTTTCGTAATTTGCATGTTATTTAGTTCTTAAGTATATACACAGTACTCATATTTGTACAGTCACCCCAAAAAAAAACGCCACCCCCTACCTAATTTCGCCGTAAATTATCGTAGAAACATTTGACTGGTACCGATCGATTTGTAATAACGTCTAGTTTATAACGGTATAGTTAAATTTTGCCTAAGGGGTCGTCTACATATTAAAACTGGCATTAACTTCATTTTCTTCAATGGCAACCCCTATTTTTGACTTCATATTCAGATTTCTGAGATCAAGGCGGTTCGAAAAACATACCTATTTATATACCTTAAATCAATTTTAAATAGAGTTACACGTGAAAATGTATTAGGGGTCCGTCTATACATTTAGAAAATATAAATCACGATCTACCACCCAGTATCCATTATTTATTAAGTTTCACACCGGAAAAAAATTTCAGAAATGTTAATTATAAAATAAAAAAAATGACTAATTCACAGAACTTTCTGAGTTAGTTTATGAATTAAAGGATTTTTATTGGTTTCTATTGATTAAACATCAGATAGTTCACTTCATACGAAGAAAATTAAATAGCTTGAATAGATATTAAAATATCTATCAAAAGAAAAAAAAAAAAAAAAAAGATGAATGGTTTTAAATTTGTTTGAAAATTCAAAATTATTTTAACTCAAGCTGCCGTATAACTGTCTGAAACGGCGGCACTCAACCTGGTTCCCACGCCCGTTTCACAGTGACAATGGGAGTTTGTTCTGATACTGCAGTACTTTCATTTTCTTTAATTGACTTTTTTAAAATATTAAAACAGATTTTTTTATTTTTATTTATTTATTTTTTTAATTAATTATTATTATTATTTTTTTTTTTCATGACATTATTAAAAACTTTTACATAAATCTCCACGATATTCTTTTGCTTTTATATTTTATAATGTGTAACAAATTAATATGCAAAATAACAAATCCTACTACTTAATGGGATGTTCTAAAATTCTACACTTTAACACAGATACCGAAGTGGACGGTGGGTGTAGAAAGGCTGACTGCCCTTAATCTAAATCTTCACTTGAAAAGGTCAAAATGTTACATAACTCTTTTTTTTTTTTTTTTTTTTTTTTTTTTTAAGGAAAAAAGAAGAAGAGAAGGAGGAGAAGGAAAGATCAAAACGAATTTAAAGCATATTAAACGTTAATACCCTTTAAACACTGGAAAAAGGCGGGGTTTCGTATTGTGTGTCATTTGGGAGCTGTAGAGTGCCAGAAAATTACTTTATGTAATAAAACTTTATATTTAAAGGGTATTTAAAGCAGCATTGTATTTAATACATAGACTATTCAGAAAAAAAGTACCATTCATCTGGTTCATGAAAAATAAAGAACATTTTCTGGCATTGCTCTATGTATATACATTCTTGTCAACCTATCCCGGAAGATTACTGGTCCCGCCCCTTTTCGTACATTTTTTTCACATCAGTCTTTTTAGAGCCGTGTCAGCCATCGGTGGCTGACACTGATCTTTCCATTTAGGCTAAGTCAGCCGGCAGTGTAAAATATGATATAAAACTACAGAACTTACATAGTTTTAAGTAATTACTGACAATTTATTTAAAATTTATTTAAAATTTACTTCATGTTTTTTTTTTTTTTTTTAAAGGATTTTTATAGGATTATATCGTTAAGGCCTAATGGGGTTTATTGAAACTCGATAAACATGACACGCTCCTATGCAGCACGTGTGGCCTGAATGGGATTTCCATAAGAATTCGCGTGGCGCTCAATGAGTTAATCGTAAATGTATTTGAAGTTAATTACTCTAAAAATTAAATTGTGTACACACAGGGGCGGGAACTAACAATGTTACGGGTTAGGTTGGCAAGTATGCATATATATTTTGCTTGATTTATAAAAATTTATAACACATTTTCTTCTTTTTTTTTAGTATTTTGTGTTTATATCTCTCATTAAAAATAAATACAATATTCATATATAAACATTTCTATACAGTAATGTAAATAAACATATTGATTAAAGAAGATTTGTTGATATTATATAATTATTCTTCTATCTGTATAGTATATTAGCACAAATATATTTTGTAAATTTCGCAGCATCGAAAAACAGCAACATAGCTTCCATACCAGGGTTAATGTAAATAAGACGTAAGCGTACTGTAGCTAGTGTTGAAATTTGAAAAAAAAAAAAAAAAAAAAAAAAAAAAAAAGAATAACAGTGGGCTAAAAATACGCCGGAATAAATTAAAATGTTGTTTATTCTGGTTTTAGTCAGGTGATATCACTCGTGCTAAATAGCTGGATCCGCCCTCTCTTAAGCTCGGGTTCAGCTCATCATAAAAATATTGTTTTTAATATCTGCCGCACCAAAATGTTCAAAACACAAATGCCAATTTTCATATATTTTGAAATCTTCCCGTTTATACTTTAAAAGCATTTAGATTAATTTATTTAATTTTGAATTTTTAAATTTAGACGTTTAGGGTCTTTTAAATGAAATTTCAGGATTCTGTAAGATCAATATCTATATATTTGAAAGTAATAAGACAATTCCTTTGTTTTAAATTTTTGTTCCATAATAACTGTGACTTTGATTTCGTGATTAGGAAATTGAAAATAAATACTATTGAGCTATGTTCCAATAATAGATCTTATAAACTTAAAAAAAAATAATAATAATAAAGCAATTTTTCACTATTTGATTCTGTATTAAAAAACTTTTAATAGAAATTTGATATTTTATTATGTTACATTATGGGATAAATTTTAAATAACACAAAGCTTACAAACGGTACAGTAACCAAATGCAAATATGTCACAACAAAATTTAAACAAAAAATTTATGGTAAAAAATCTTTTTAAAATTATTAAATATTCATAATAATAATAATAAAACGATCGTCAAATGCATAATTGCTGTTTCATGCAATCAGTTTCGCTGTACCGTGTTTTCTAAAACATGATATTTAACTAGAGGTGTACGTACTCTTGAATATTGAAATGCGAAAAAAAGTGTAACAAGGTTAAAATAGAATTTTAGCAGCGAAAAACTAGAAAAAGATATTTAATACTTATGAAGAAAGACTTAACATATTAGGATCGATATATACTTATCTTGTACCGTAAGCCACGCCTTTTCACAAATTTTCTAAAACTTTATAATATAAAGCAAAATAATTTTGCATATTTGTAATTAAATCATTTAAGTTTTGTCTTCAATAATCGATGTAGTAAATACCATTGTGATTTATGCATACCAGCGTCACATATAGAGTCAAATAGGAATATGGAAATTTGTCTTTTTTTTTAAATAGTGTTTCAGCGAATCACTTCACTGTTCTTTTCTTTTGAAATTCTTTCACAATCCCTCGCCTACATTGTGATAACTTTACAAAAATATGCCAATTTGTATAATAAACATCGAAATATTGCTTAGGAAACAATAAAAATAACATAAAGGTAAATTAAAATAGTTTTCCGTCAAATTATATACAAACATTTACTTATAGAGGGTACAGATTATAACAAGTGACGGCCCCCTAACAGGAATAAAAAGGGAAATATCACTGTAACTCAAAAAATAATGTTAGGAACGAGCTTTTAATTTGGAAACCCATGTTTTTGATGATGCCCGTTCTATTCGTGCAAAAATTAACATAGGTCATAATTCATAATTTTTTCAAATATGAATTTATTAATAATTTTCATAATTCAAAAAATGTTTTTTTAGCAAAAATTTGCATGGAATATGTTTGGGTCACTTCATTCTAACGAATAAAAAAAACAGAATTTAAATATCATAATTATTTCGGAAGATATGATTTAATGTTTGTCACATTCATTTAACATTAGCATCCCCAAACTTTGACAGCTTATAACTCTATGAAAAATTGAGCGACATATATAAACTATACCATTTTCCGTGATGATTTGATCCAAAGAATTCAAATAAATTATAAAAAATGGGGGTTACCATTGAAAAAAATGAAGTTGATGTCAGTTTTAATATGTAGACGACCCCCTAAGTAAAATCTAACTATAACATTATAAACTAGACGTTATTACAAACTGATTGGTACCAGTCGCATGTTTCTACGATAATTTACCGCAAAGTTAGGTGGGGAGGTGGCGTTTTTTTTTTGGGTGACTGTACAGTCAATATACTGTGGATACAAATACTTTGATAACAAAGAGTAAAACTATAATATATATCCATTTGTAATATAATTGCGAATACAGAAAATTTTGTTCTGAAATGTTGTAGCTTAGGATAATAACGCCCACAGGCAGGACTTACAGCCAAAAAGGCAAAAGCATGCTATCGCGAAAGAGTAATTTTTTTTATATCACTTTATTTTATAAAGGGGTAAGAATTTATAAAATGTACCTGGTTATAATGTTGTTGCGCTGATGTATAAATAAAGGCGGCACTAAAAATGCTTCAGAATACGTTAAAATGATGGCAACTATGATATATGTATTTAAAAACATTATTTTTAAAATTTGAAGGAAAAGGAAAATTGTTTATCGAGCTTAGTAAGGTAAAGACACTAGTGTTCACTACCTTTACAAAAGACATGTTAAAAAGAGCGTTTAATAACATGTACGAATTTGAATCCGCCCGTGCTAGATTCCCTAGAACTGGATTCAAATTCCTAGGTGTTAATTTAGGGGTATTTTAACATGTCTTTTATGAGGGTGTCAAAAACCTATGCAAATTTTAGGAGTGGCGAACACCGGTGTTTTTACCTTAATCTGTGCCCAAATTAGAGAACTAACAATATTCCAGCTGTAATCATTAGATGCATACAAAATAAAATTGCTGTTACTAATACAGAGGCGGTTGCTTGAATTTCTTTCACTATTTCTATGAAGCGATCATTATACTATTTAATCGACGATAACAACTGGAATTGATTACTAAATTTTTGCATTAAAAATTGTATTAAAAATCGTAAACGAGTGTAAACCCGGTAATAACAAATAAGAAATAATTATTTCGATTACTGCATTTGTATCTTTCGACGGAATACAAAATTTATATGTTTAAAGATATAATATTACCTGTTTAAATTCAAGCTTTACGATTAAAATCAACTCCTTATATTTCTTCAGTTATGCCTTCTCATGATAGAATATGAACGGTGCTTTGGTAACAGGAAACTCTTTTTCTAGTTCAGACATCTTTACAACTTCATGTAGTTCAGAAAAATCCCATTCACTAAAACGCATTGTTTAGTATGTCACTATACAGACCACTTCACCATGAAACTTTTCTCTTGGTAACATCACCCAATCAAATCTTTTTATACCGTAGTTGCCAACATGTTAACTTATTCCGGAGCAATTTTAGCCCCGCCTTAATTTTGCATATTTTGGTGAGGATTTTTAAAAGGACAAAGAGTTCTTTATCATTATGAACAATGTACAGTCACCCAAAAAAAAACGCCACCCCCCCACCTAATTTTGCCGTAAATTATCGTAGAAACATGCGACTGGTACCAATCAGTTTGTAATAACGTCTAGTTTATAATGTTATAGTTAGATTTTACTTAGGGGGTCGTCTACATATTAAAACTGACATCAACTTCATTTTTTTCAATGGTAACCCCAATTTTTTATAATTTATTTGAATTCTTTGGATCAAATCATCACGGAAAATGGTATAGTTTATATATTTCGCTCAATTTTTCATAGAGTTATAAGCTGTCAAAGTTTGGGGGTGCTAATGTTAAATGAATGTGACAAACATTAAATCATATCTTCCGAAATAATTATGATATTTAAATTCTGTTTTTTTTATTCGTTAGAATGAAGTAACCCAAACATATTCCATGCAAATTTTTGCTAAAAAAACATTTTTTGAATTATGAAAATTATTAATAAATTCATATTTGAAAAAATTATGAATTATGACCTATGTTAATTTTTGCACGAACAGAACGGGCATCATCAAAAACATGGGTTTCCAAATTTACAGCTTGTTCCTAACATTATTTTTTGAGTTACAGTGATATTTCACTTTTTATTCATGTTAGGGGGCCGTCACTTGTTATAATCTGTATCCTCTATAAGTAAATGTTTGTATATAATTTGACGGAAAACTATTTTAATTTACCTTTATGTTATTTTTATTGTTTCCTAAGCAATATTTCGATGTTTATTATACAAATTGTCATATTTTTGTAAAGTTATCACAATGTAGGCGAGGGTTGTGAAAGAATTTCAAAAGAAAAGAAGCCCCGCCCCGCCTCTGATTCGCTGAAACACTATTTAAAAAAAAAAAGACAAATTTGCATATTCCTATTTGACTCAATGTGTGACGCTGGTATGCATAAATCACAATGGTATTTACTACATCGATTATTGAAGACAAAACTTAAATGATTTAATTACAAATATGAAAAATTATTTGCTTTATATTATAAAGTTTTAGAAAAATTGTGAAAAGGCGTGGCTTACGGTACAATAGAAGAATATATCCGATCCTAATATGTTAAGTCTTTCTTCATAAGTATTAAATATCTTTTTCTAGTTTTTCGCTGCTAAAATTCTATTTTAACCCTGTTACACTTTTTTTCGCATTTCAATATTGAAGAGTACGCACACCTCTAGTTAAATATCCTGTTTTAGAAAACACGGTACAGCGAAACTGATTGCATGAAACAGCAATTATGCATTCGACAATCGTTTTATTATTATTATTATGAATATTTAATAATTTTAAAAAGATTTTTTACCATGAATTTTCTGTTTAAATTTTGTTGTGACGTATTTGCATTTGGTTACTGTACCGTTTGTAAGCTTTGTGTTATTTAAAATTTATCCCATAATGTAACATAATAAAATATCAAATTTCTATTAAAAGTTTTTTAATACAGAATCAAATAGTGAAAAATTGCTTTATTATTATTATTTTTTTTTTTTAAGTTTATAATATCTATTATTGGAACATAGCTCAATAGTATTTATTTTCAATTTCCTAATCACGAAATCAAAGTCACAGTTATTATGGAATAAAAATTTAAAACAAAGGAATTGTCTTATTACTTTCAAATATATAGATATTGATCTTACAGAATCCTGAAATTTCATTTAAAAGACTTTAAACGTCTAAATTTAAAAATTCAAAATAAAATAAATTAATCTAAATGCTTTTAAAGTTTTGAAACGGGAAGATTTCAAAATATATGAAAATTGGCATTTGTGTTTTGAACATTTTGGTGCGGCAGATATTAAAAACAATATTTTTATGATGAGCTGAACCTGAGCTTAAGAGAGGGCGGATCCAGCTATTTAGCACGAGTGATATCACCTGACTAAAACCAGAATAAACAACATTTTAATTTATTCCGGCGTATTTTTAGCCCACTGTTATTCTTTTTTTTTTTCTTTTTTTTCAAATTTCAACACTAGCTACAGTACGCTTACGTCCTATTTACATTAAGCCTTGATATGGAAGCTATGTTGTTGTTTTTCGATGCTGCGAAATTTACAAAATATATTTGTGTTAATATACTATACAGATAGAAGAATAATTATATAATATCAACAAATCTTCTTTAATCAATATGTTTATATACATTACTGTATGGAAATGTTTATATATGAATATTGTATTTATTTTTAATGAGAGATATAAACACAAAATACTAAAAAAAAAGAAGAAAATGTGTTATAAATTTTTATAAATCAAGCAAAATATATATGCATACTTGCCAACCTAACCTGTAACATTGTTAGTTCCCGCCCCTGTGTGTACACAATTTAATTTTTAGAGTAATTAACTTCAAATACATTTACGATTAACTCACTGAGCGCCACGCGTATTCTTATGGAAATCCCATTCAGGCCACTAGCACGTGTGGCCTGAATGGGAAGCGTGTTATGTTTAGAAGCGTGTTATGTTTATCGAGTTTCAATAAACCCCATTAGGCCTTAACGATATAATCCTATAAAAATCCTATTAAAAAAAAAAATACATGAAGTAAATTTTAAATAAATTGTCAGTAATTACTTAAAACTATGTAAGTTCTGTAGTTTTATATCATATTTTACACTGCCGGCTGACTTAGCCTAAATGGAAAGATCAGTGTCAGCCACCAATGGCTGACACGGCTCTAAAAAGACTGATGTGAAAAAAAAAAGTACGGAAAGGGGCGGGAGCAGTACTCTTCCGGGGTAGGTTGACAAGAATGTATATACATAGAGCAATGCCAGAAAATGTTCTTTATTTTTCATGAACCAGATGAATGGTACTTTTTTTCTGAATAGTCTATGTATTAAATATAATGCTGCTTTAAATACCCTTTAAATGTAAAGTTTTATTACATAAAGTAATTTTCTGGCACTCTACAGCTCCCAAATGACACACAATACAAAACCCCGCCTTTTTCCAGTGTTTAAAGGGTATTAACGTTTAATATGCTTTATATTCGTTTTGATCTTTCCTTCTCCTCCTTATCTTCTTCTTTTTTCCTTAAAAAAAAAAAAGAGTTATGTAATATTTTGACCTTTTCAAGTGAAGATTTAGATTAAGGGTACTCAACCTTTCTACACCCACCGTCCACTTCGGTATCTGTGTTAAAGTGTAGAATTTTAGAACACCCCATTAAGTAGTAGGATTTATTATTTTGCATATTAATTTGTTATACATTATAAAATATAAAAGCAAAAGAATATCGTGGAGATTTATCTAAAAGTTTTTAATAATGTCATGAAAAAAATAATAATAACAATTAATTAAAAAAATAAATAAAAATAAAAAAATCTGTTTTAATATTTTAAAAAAGACAATTAAAGAAAATGAAAGTACTGCAGTATCAGAACAAACTCCCACTGTCACTGTGAAATGGCCGTGGGAACCAGGTTGAGTGCCGCCGTTTCAGACAATTATACGGCAGCTTGAGTTAAAATAATAACAAATTTAAAACCATTTATCTTTTTTTTTTTTTTTCTTTTGATATATACATACTTACCAACCATCTCATTATGAACCGTACAATATTTAGTACCTGCCTTTTTTTTCACACCAATAATTTTTTAGAGTAATTTTAGTCTTATTTAATCGTAACAACATTTGGAGAGAATAACTCTAAAAATATAGTGGTGTGAGAAAAGAGGCGTTTTTTCAGGGGGCGTTAACAATTGTACGGTTATTAATGAGATGGTTGGCAAGCATGTATATATTTTAATATCTATTCAAGCTATTTAATTTTCTTCATATGAAGTGAACTATCTCATTTTTAATCAATAGAAACCAATAAAAATCTTTTAATTCATAAACTAACTCAGAAAGGTTTGTGCATTAGTCATTTTTTTTTATTTTATATTTAACATTTCTGAAATTTTTTTCCGGTGTGAAACTTAATAAATAATGTATACTGGGTGGTGGATCGTGATTTATTTTTTCTAAATGTATAGACGGACCCCTAATACATTTTCACGTGTAACTCTATTTAAAATTGATTTAAGGTATATAAATAGGTGTGTTTTTCGAACCGCCTTGATCTCAGAAATCTGAATATGAAGTCAAAAATAGGGGTTGCTATTGAAGAAAATGAAGTTAATGCCAGTTTTAATATGTAGACGACCCCTTAGGCAAAATTTAAGTATACCGTTATAAACTAGACGTTATTACAAATCGATCGGTACCAGTCAAACGTTTCTACGATAATTTACGGCAAAATTAGGTGGGGGGGTGGCGTTTTTTTTTTGGGTGACTGTACTCAAGTTATTTGTAATGTAATTGCTTTAAACGCCTTATTCTACTGAACTGATTGATTTGAGATGCCTCTTACTTTAATATATTTGAACAAACATTAATTACTTAACATTAATGTTCGGTAAATCGAGTGGAATCACTCAAGAATTTTTTTTGAATTATTCAGCGTTATTTTAGTAATATTCCAACAAATATAACAAACATAATTTTTCTAATGTAATTTCGTTTAACACTTTCGCGACCGCTGACGTAGATTCACGTCATTTGAAAAATCTATAACTCCGCTAGTGGTTCTTTTACAGTTTGTATGTTGTTTATTTCTTAAGTATATTCCCAATATTCATGTTTTTCCAATGAAACATATTACGGATAGAAACACTTTGATTAGAAGGAATATAATTATAATGTATACCTATTTGTATTATAAATGTGAATGCAGAAATTTTTGCTCTGAAACATTGTAATTGGAGAATAACGCCTACAGGTGGACCTTACTTTCAAAAAGACAAAAACATGCTTTAGCGAAAGTATTAAATTAATATTTTTTAAACATGAATATGCATTTTTAATACAATTCTTACTGATTATTTAACAAAGAGTTTCAAGGGAAACATTTTGCCGATGAATATAGGTTTAATTTCACGGCATTAGAGCAAAAATTATTGTACGCCTCCAGTCAACTTAACACTTAATATTAAACACTTATATTTAAATCACAAGGCCCATTCTTGAAGGAATTTTGTCTTTAGATGTTCCAAATTCAATTTTATGATCGCAATTACTGTTTATTATTTTTAAATAGCAACTAAAAACTCCTTTTGCGCATGGTGTGTAATGATTATGAGCGTGTCTGCAACTGTATGTGTGTGTGGGGGGGGGGGGGCGTTGACCGGGCATACCCCAATCCCTGTTCGCGCGCAACCATAGAGCATCTGCAACCAAACTATCATATGCATTGAAACTTATCAAAAACAAAAACTACTAAAAAAAAAAAAAGATTGAAAGACTAAAAAAGAAAAGAAATATTATTACTTACTAATACTTTTGTCAATTCTGTTTAATGGAAGACATTTTTAAAAACCTTTCTTAGCATATATGTAGAAAAGGTATTGTTTGATAGATTTTTTTAAAAAACAAGTTTTTATCATAATCTTTATTGTGAAGTCCTCACTTCGATAATTAGATTTTTAGTTAGTTTTGAGAACTCAAAAGGAAGTCCAAATTCGGTATTCTAAATATATATCGTAAGGTAAAATTGCTTGGTACTTTTTATGGCCCCTGCGCAGGCATATGAAAAATAATTCAAATACATTTTTGTCTATGGGCAAAATTTCTCGTTACTGCACATAAACTGTATCCAGGGATGGAACACGGGCGCAGAATTTATACCGGTATTTGTTTAAGAAATTTCTTCACCTATAGTATTGTTGATTTAAGAAGTAGGAAATTTTGTTTCATTCATAGTGGTATGAGTTCTGCGCCCGTGTTCTAGCCCTGTATATCTTTACAGTTCACTAAAATAATGAAAGTGAAGCATATTTTTATAGACACAGAAATACTTTTCTTATGCAATATGAATTGAAAAATATTCATCATTTGTTTATAAGGCACTACAAAAAGATTCAATCGTACTAAGGGATTACATTCAGACATTCCTCGAAACGCATGTGTATTATTAAATAATAATAATATTATTATTATTAATACTAATACTAATGCACGATGTTTCTTGTGCAGATCTTACAGTTAATATACAGTGAACAAAATTAGGAAAATATATATTTTCTTTCGGATATGATTAATGAAAATGCTTTACTAAATTGCCCCATGTTCAGTAAAGACGCTTTGAAATGACAATTAGTATTTTCCTTAACCCACATGGGAAGTGTCGGGTTTAAAACCAGGTCGCCGTCGTCGGCTTAGTTCAGAGTTTTCCGTGTTTTTTTCCGAAACTAAAGTAAATACAGGCTAGGACCCTTGGAAACCCCCCCCCCCCCCTTTATGTGGGAGGATTCGATCTATAGGCTTAATATACCAGTAAAATCAAGCGGCCTTCAACCACAGAACTACAACCACATATAATCCAGATGGTAAAAAAAGTACTGCGTAGTAAATTTTCAAAATTAAATTTTTCTGTAATTTTAAGTTTTGAATTCTCTTGACTACGAAAATCAGTGTTTTAGTAGTTGGTCTGCGTATATTACAGTTGGTGGAGTAAATAAAATCCCTAAATAATTTTGCACCATTCAAAGCCAGATAAAAAAAGCGCAGTGTTCCCAGACCTGGCAACACTTCGTCAGGAACATTCATTTCATATCGGAAATTTCATTAAATAGAATATAAAGTCGTATAAAATAATGTTTAATAAAAATGTACAAAGTCTGACAACATTGCCAAATAACATAGTTGTCAACATCTTCAGTGTTGTTGGATCCGTCTTTTTTTCCGCACCAGTAAATTTTTAGAGTAATGTTCTTCAAATGCAATTACGATTAACACTTTCGAGACCGCTGACGTGAATCCACGTCCTTTGAAAGTCTGTAACTCCGCCAGTGGGCGTTTCTTTAGGTTACATTATTTCTCAGAAATGTACCCAATATTCACATTCGTGCAATTAATGCATTATGAATACAAATACTTTGATTAAAAAGATTATAATTGTATTGTACATTCATATATATTATAAATATGAATACAAAAAACATTGATTTAAAATAATGTAATATAAAATGTTAGCGCCCACAGGTGTAGCTTACTGTCAAAAAGACAAAAACATGCGGTCGCGAAAGTGTTAAATAAGAAGGAAAATACTGTAAAATATACTGGTGTGAAAAAGAAGGCGGGGCAAACAATACTACGGAATATTAATTAGTATGTTGGCAAGTATGCTAATACCGTAAACCTCGTTAACGTGAATCTCAAGGCTGATAAAAAATGTATTCATGTTACCAGTAGTTTATGCTATTAGTAAGTAATCTTCATTTTGACGAGTATTGTGGAAACAGTTCACGTTAAAAGTAATTCACGTTAACAGTGTTCACGTTAACGAGGTTCGACTATATATCTAATATACCTCCAGAAATCTATAAATCTATATCTACAATCCAATTTAATTAGAAAACGAATTTTAGAAAATTGTAAAAATCCTGTTTGTTAATGAATTTCTATTTCCATCACCCAACAACCGTAGGTAAATTAAATGTTGTATTTGGTCAAACTTTTAATACCGTGTTTTCATCTTATTTGCATGCTTTAATATGTATGTTAGCGGATTCCCGTATGTTTCAAGAAAGGTAGGATTATTATTCAGTGGGTCTACGGCGTATAAATGCACTAAACTTAACATGTGGGCAAGATATTATGTAAAATTACACTGATCTGATTTAGAAGCATATATTGGCCAGCTGGTAGCGCTGCTATTCTGCAATTTAATCCCGTTAACATAAAAGCAACTTTTCAGCTTTTGTGATATAAATTATTATATATACAATAATATTTATAAATGCATTTGATTATAAATACATTCCCTTGGTAAAGAATATTGATATCATATAAAACTCTGCTGAATCGGAGATTACCGATCGACAGGTGGCGCTAGTATGTTGCAATTTAATTCCGTTAACGGAAAAACAATAGCTTAATTTCTATTATTTATAAATGCTTTAAACTAAAAATAGTATAAAAATGTGATATTGAATATATGTAATATATATATATATATATATATATATATATATATATATATATATATATATATATATATATATATACGAGGTTTGTCCGGAAAATACGTATAAAAGTTGAATAATAACTTTATTTTACAGTTTGCAGTCACCGCCAGGTGGCACTACTGCTGTAGCCAATCCCATCAACGCTCAGTTCGAGTCAGAGCGCTCAGCGTGTAAGTAGGAGTGTGCGGCTGCTTTTTGAAAGTTACCCTTTTTCACCTGGAGTCGGCATGGAGTTCTCTCTGATTGAGAAACAGCGCATCATCATCAAGTTTCTTGCAAAGCTAGGCTCGTGTGGCCCGAGTTCGACCGGATTCCGCACAAGGGGGCAGGTGGATCCTTCATCATGACAATGCGCCCGCACACACGTCGCTCGTTGTGCGTGAGTTTTTAACCCGAAGCTCAATCACCGTGACAGTCCACCCGCCTCATTCCTCCGATTTAGCCCCTTGTGACTTCTTCTTGTTCCCGAAATGCAAAATGGTGCTTCGGGGGCGGCACTTGGGAGATGTGGAAGCCATCAAGGCAGAAACGACACGGCAACTGAACAGCATCACAACTGAAGACTTTCAGCAATGTTATCAACAGTGGAAACGGCGTTGGCAGAAGTGTATCTTGTCTCAGGGAGAGTACTTTGAAGGAGACCATATTGTAATACCTGAATAATTCTAAAATAAAGTTATTATTCAACTTTTATACGTATCTTCCGGACAAACCTCGTATGTAATATCAAAAAAGTCACTTGTAAAAAGAAACAAAACTATGGGCGATTTGCGTAGGGGTTCTATGGGTTAAATTTTTGATATGTGTGTTTTCAAAGAAAGTAATCCACATTTTTAAAACGAATGCTTGAACCCTAAAATCTGTGTAAATTTAAAACAATATTATCATTTTTTTACATTTTTGATTTATAAAACATATTTCCTAAGATATCTATTCTATGATTTTTTTTTTTTTTTTTTGTATGCTTAATGTTTTATTTCTTTCAGATGAAAATCGTATGCATTCATCATAGAAAATAATTTTTATAAACAGTAATTTTAATAAATATTCTGTACTACATGTATTTGTATAGAAAAATATAAAAGAAAGATTTGTAGTGGCTGCAACATACTAGTTTAGAAAATGATTGAAGTTTTATATAGTATAAAAATTCCAATTCAAAAGCGGATGTTAACGAATGAATTGTATTTTGCCTAATCAGCAGATTATCCCGATACGTGTGTTAAGAATCTGCATGACATCTGCTAGCTATGCAGGAAGTAGGAATGTATATCATTTTGGCATATTTATTGCGATTTGGCAAAATAAAACACTTAGAATATGCTGTATTAATACTAATGATTGTTTTAAAGGGTCTCACAAACATTTTTCAAATAAATATGATATATAATTCGAAATTGCTCATTGTAAATATTCAACAGAATGAAGTTTTTTTCTTTCTATACTTTTCTGTTTCACAGCATATAATGTGCACGAAAGCAGTGGCGGATTTAAGGGGGTTGCTAAGGGGCTAAAGTCCCCCCCCCCCCCAAAAAAAAAACTGACATTCACAATTGAATATTGCAATTGTAAATTTTTTATTGGTCTAGAATAACACTTTGAAAAATCTTAGCCCCCCCCCCCCCCTCCCAAAAGTCAAGTTCTGGATCCGCCACTGCACGAAAGTTTTATACGATATAAGAGCTCTGTTTAAAAAATAGCCTATTTTAAACTTTTATTGTCCATATGAAGCTCCAGAGATAGCTATCGGGAGATTTCTTCTTCTCAAGCATATTTTAAGGTATTATCTCTAGGGTTTATCACCAGATTAGACAATGCAGTGAAAGTAGAGATGTAAATTTTTTATAAACAAAGGGGTCAGAATTATTTTTCTCTTTTATTAATTACGAAATTTTTACTAAAAAATAAATAATTTCTGCATTATACTTTCTTATAATAAACTTTTTATCTACGTAATTTCGTGTAATTTTCACCAATAGATGCTTGAGATGTAGACATCTAGAAATCGTAAAAAGTAATAGCAGCACCACTTGTTTGCCAATTTTTATCCGGATTCAATCAGCATAAATTTTAATAATATATTTTTCAAATACCAAGTTTGGTGTATTTAAATAACAGAAATTGGAATAAAATTTTAACTAAACAGGTATAGCTTCAACATAGTAGCGCCACTAACATAAACGATATGAAAAATGAATTTATTTAACTTTACAATAGCCATCTCGCAAACGAAATGTAATGCCTTTAAATATCATAGAAACTGATATACTGCCTTGCCGTTAACAAGAGTAAATTGTAGCATAGCAGAGGCACCTGTCGAGTTAAAGTTTTAAAAATAGTTTTATGTTTGAATGCCAAAGGCTTGCAATAACTTTCAGTATTTAAACATATATATATATATATATATATATATTAATTTTTAACTTAACAAGAAATTCAAAAATTAATTACACAAACATGGTTAGGTCCTATTGTAAAAATATAACAATGTAAATTCAGAGGGGAAAATAATAATTAGTCAGGAAGGAGCATCTTAAAACTTTAAAACTTTAAAAAAAAAAAATCGTTTTTTTCTTTAATTATAGTTTTTCAAAAGAAAAAAAAATGAAAATGCTTGATGTTATTATATTTGAAATGATGTTGATTTGATGTTATTATATTTGTATGTAAAATTTTATAACACTAAATCAATTATTCACACATTCAAACAAAGAAATCAGAATCTCGATGAAAAAAAAAAAAAAGAAAGAAAGAAAGAAAGAAAGAAAAGAAAGAAAAAAATAAAAAAAACGAAAAGACAAGAAATAAAGAAAAAAAAACAGTAAACAAACAATAAGCAAACAATATTTACATATATATATAGCACACACAAACACACACACACACGCACATGTATATAATACAAATTTAAAACGTTCAAAGAACGTTTCTTAGAGCGCTGTGAGAACGTATATACAGAACGTTCTCAGAACGTTTCAGTTGAACCAAGGGTGATGTTTGTGTGCAGAACGTTCCCTGTACCGTACTGTTCGACGGCTTCAAGATGGACAGATAGACGTCTATAACACGTACAGGTTAAACGTCCTTAGAACGTGTAGGCAAAACTATTTTTGATCGTTCAGAGAACGTTTCGGTGCTTCTTGGGATTAAAGTCGACTATTTAGATATTAATCTAAATTTCAATGATAATAAAATAATTTCTAGAATTTACGATAAAAGAGATAATTTAAATTTTATTACTATTAAGCTTTTGCATTTTTCTTCAAATTTACATTTATCAGTTTTTAGAAGTATTTTTTTAAATGGAATTAGACGAGTACATAGGCAGGGATGGAACACGGGCGCAGAATTCATACCACTATCATTGTGAGAAAATTTTCTACCTCTTAAATCAACGTTATTATAGGTAGAGAAATTTCTTACGCAGATTCCGGTATGAATTCTGCGCCCGTGTTTCATCCCTGCATAGGCTAAGTTCTGAAACTTCCTATGAAATAACTGACATTTTGCGTGTTTATAAGCAAGCTATTGGTCAAGGTTATCCGGTTAAGTTTGTGAGATTTTTGCTCATTGGTTTTATAAAAAATGAAAAATACTCAAGTGAAGTGATATCAGTTATCGAGGCTAATGAAATTGAGTTTCAAAATGGCAACTGGTGTTTAAAGTTTAATTCTGTGTAGTTTGTTGTTTTTTCTGGTCTTGGCAGGCTGGGGGAGTGTTGCCGGCGTGAAACTAGTTTGACGCCCCACAGGCAAGTCACAAGTCTTGCCACCTGCCTCCTTCCTTCTTTTCTTAAGTTCCGTTTCAAGTTCTTAAAATATTTTTTCAAAACTTTTGTTTCAGTTTATGTTTTTCTGTTAAATTTTTGTTGAGTTAGTTCATTGTTTCGTTTGTTTTGCATGTTGTTAATTAATTAATTTCGATTTCTTCATATATGTGTATTTATATATATATATATATAAACATTTTTTGATAGCCAAAAAGTGCTAAAGTTAGGAAAATTTACTACTAACAGACATACAAAATTGGGCGGTAAGTATAAAACGGGAATAAAAAGGTTGATTACTCCTGCTGTAGTTTATGTGTGCATGCATGTAGAAAAAAAATTCTGACTATCATACTTCCACAACGAACAAAGATAAAATTACGAAACTTGCACAGATAATTTTGCCAACTTTTGATGAAAATTACGTTAAAAAAAAAAAAAAAAAAAAAAAAAAAAAAAGTGGAACACTATATCCATATCTTGAAAACGTCTTTAACGATTTTTTTTTAAGTTTCTGCATAAATTATCTATTAGATGTCCGTTCGTATGCATTAGTTGGTTACTTCCGAAAATTTGTTGGCGTAATGTATAAATAGGTCAATTTCAAATCTTGAAAATGCGTTAATTTTTTTTTTTTTTTTTTTTTTTTAATCGACGTATCAGATCCATCTTTTAATCCTACAAGGAATCCAATTCCATATGTGGAACACCGACTTTAATCGTTCCTATGGCTATAAAACTATTAGTAGCGACATCTCTTGACATCTTGATAGAAGCTACTGACATTTAGCAATGTAATAATACGAATCTTTACGTAAAGATGTCGTTCGTGTTTTTGTTATAGTGCACTCAGTGTGAAATTTGAATGAAAGTGATACGTTAGTCGTTTGTCGGAATAAAAAAAAAAAAAAAAAAGAATAGTTATTGAACAGTTTTGACTCGAAAAAAGTGTTATAACGAATAGCGAGTGTATATTTTGCAGAGGTAAGTTGTTTTTTTTTTATGTTACAATAGTAAACGTATTAGTAAATCATATTTTTATGTATGTTCCACATACGGTACGTTGAGCTAAAAAGTTGATTTTTCCGTAAAATATGGTTTTATTTTTATTTTTATAAGTATTCCCTATCTTCTGATCACTAATTACAACCTATATATTTTTGTCGCGCACTAAAAAAAAAAAAAAAAAAAATGAGCCTTGTAGCGTTAAATCCTTTCGTATGTAATTACTGATATTCGGTGAATAAGTGAGTTTGCCGAGTTTTGGTGTAAATCAGAGGTGAGATCGAAAGTAGGTATTTTAAGAATCTTTTTTTCTTTAAATTGGCTAGAAATGTACTGTATCAGATGTCTTTTGGCATGCATACCTGCCAATACTTTAATTTATTCCGGAGTAATCTTAGCCCCGCCTCTAATTCGTACCAATTATTTTTTAAAAGCAATTTTTTCTTATTTTATCGAAGTTATGTCTTGAAGAAAATTTTTCTATAAATAAAGTGGTGCGAATTAAAGGCGGGGCTAAAAGTACTCCGGAATAAATTAAAATATTGGCAGCTATGAGCATGTATTTCTTTGTTATTACAAAAAAAATGATTATGTGTCCTAATTAAGAAGCTTTGTTGTAAACCTCAGAAAAACTGATGTTTCGAAAAGCAGTTTTGCCAAATTTATTTAAACACACTGTATAAACTATGTTTAACTAAACCTGTGTATAAACTGTGTTTAACTAAACGTGTGTATAAACTGTGTTTAATACTGTGTAATTGTAAATAAATCTGTGATTGATTGTCTCTTCTATAATTACATTAAGGAAAAAAAAAAAAAAAAAAAGCCGCACAGCAGAAAAATTAAGGAATTTATAACATGATACCTATGTACATTTTAGATTCAATAATTCGCTTTACTTCATTCTACAAGCTATTTAATAAAAATTTACACAAAATTTTCTTTTTAAACGTAATATAATAAACATATACTTTCCATTCTATTATGATTTACTATATGAAATAAACACGCTATATTTTAATGTATGAAGTAAAACTATTTTGTTAGATCGAAACAGTTATTTAATATAAATATGAATTCTACATTGGATAATTCCAACTTTATATGGAATTACTGCTTTAATGTGCGATGACATAGTATTTTACAGTTTTTAAATATGATACTCAGAAATTTCACCGTGTCAAACATCACAAATAATTTTTTCTAGTTCTTGTAAAATCATAGGTTACGAATTTCGAATCAACACCCTCTTTTAAAGACTACACATTTTCGAGTTGATTGACAGCAGGACTATTTTCAGGTCTAGTAAAGATGAAATTTTATGATATTCTTTTTGGTAAAAAAAACTTACAAAATTATAGATGTTCATTGGAATGGATGAGTAATTTAACAACTTAAATCAAATAAAGCCGCCATATAACAAGGTTTATTATCATTTTTAAATGCTGATTGTAGAAATGTCTGAAATACCTCCAAGTAGTCTGTCAGGCATAAATTCTTTAATAGCTGAGTTTTATTTCGGTTAACTGATCCCTTGAACATGAAAATTTCTTCCGAATTATTGAAAAAATACCCACATTTATCACAATGTATAGAGGATGTGTCACTGTTTTGAAAATGCAATTTCCATTAAGTCGATCACATTTTTTTTAAAAATCAAACTTGCTTGTTTTTTCCAGCTCGAAATAAGTTAAACTTGACTCATCAGAGAGAGCGACTTCAGCCCAATAATTAACTGATCATTTTTTTAATTTCTTTAACCCTCTGAAGTCTTGCTTTTCTAATTCTTCTCGTTAAGAATCGATATTTTTCAAGATTTTTTGGCACTTAAACTTGCTTTGTTTAACCGTTGTTGCACTGTATTTATAGAAATTATGCTACTAAACACTCTTTCTGAGTTTCTATGTTCTAAATGTAATGCAAACTGATTTTTTAAACATTGGCTTTTTAATTTGCGGTCATTTTGATTGGATGAGCAACATGGATGCCTAGAGACAAATTTCCAGTTTAAACAGCCAAACAATTTTATATCTACTAAAAACTAGCTCACCAATATTTCGTTAACATTTAACCACTTTGACATCCCGCGTGTTAAAATATTTTTTGAATTTCACTCTAAAATTAATATTTTTTGTGGTATAATTAATGGCCTTTATTTTTACATTTTTGAAATACTTTTTAAAATTACAATTTTTCGAACAATTGCATCTTGTTTTAAATACTTGACTCAATCCTAACTTGTTCGTGGAGTACATCATAATAAAATCAGTTCGAAAATTTACTTTTGAAACAAAAAAAGTTGGTGATTGCAGAAAGACAAATACAAGATATCCGGCTTTATTTATTTATTTATTTATTTATTTTTTTTTTGTCCCTTAGTGCATATGTAACATCTGTTGCATAGAATACAAATTGAACGAAAATTGAGGAGTGGCACAATAATGAGCGCGTGAAACAGGAAAATTCGAAGTTTAGCATACCTGCCATACAGTGGCGTCGCGTGAATGACGTTTTTGGTCATCTCTATGTGAGTGGCTGGAAACAGCGCATTATATTGGAATATGTATTTATCTTATTGGTTGATTCGCCTTTTTTTACAGAGCAGCGTAGGTATGACGGCATTCCAACAGTCAATCAGATCAATGAACTTTCCATAATAACGGACTGTTTCTAATCACACATATGGAGATGACTGAAACGTTACTCATGCGACGCCATTGCCTGCCAACCATCTGATTAACACTTTCGCCACAGCATGTTCTTGTCTTTTTGACAGTAAGGCCCGCTTTTGGTTGATTTTCTCATAAGTTTCAATTTTTCAGAATAAAAATTTCTGTATTCACATTTATATTACAAATGGCTTTGCATTATAATCATTCCTTATATTCTAATCAAAGTATTTGTATCCATAGTATGTTGATTGTATAAATATGAAAATTGTGTATATTTTTAAGAAAAAATAATCTGGTGTGTCACTCACACGACTTTCTCTCACACTGAAATTTAATACTATAAATACAGGTTGGAGATTAAGAGGTTAGATAACGATGTTATGTAAACCTATGTTAAACAATTCAAATTAGGCTTCGGAAGAGTTTTATATGATAATTAATTCTGTGTGAGGGGGGCTACCGCCCCCCTCAACCCCCCGTTTCATTAATGCACCTAGATTTATATGAAATTTAATTCGGTTATTACAAAATAATTCTGTTTTTAAAAAATGATTTATTAAAATTATTATTTAAAAAAATTATCTTTTATGATAATGCAGACGATTTCCATATTAGAGAAGTAGTATAACACTAAATATTAAAAAAAGTCTATTTTATTCTCGATATTAAAAAAAAAGAAAATACGATTTTTTTTTCTAAGTTTTTTTTCGTTAAAAAAAAAAAAAAAATCGATATCTTTGTTTTAAATTATCGCCGATCGACGGTTCAACCATTTGTTTTAAAGGTATTGGCGCGCTCTTTTGAAAGATACCCATCATGAAAATTTACTGCCCTCGAGGGGGGACTTCCCCCCCAGGGGGGGAGGCGAGGCTCCTACATACACAAAATTTTTTTCCCAGTTGACTATCTCTATTACAAAATGTATATATTCGTTTCATTTGGTTTAGTGCAGTCTATAGACGTTAAACTCTACTTACCTGCAATTTTCCCCATAGACGTAATGTATTAGAATTCTCTTGATTGTTCCTGTACACGAACCATTTGCTTGATCTTAACGAAAAGCTTACTGTAGCATCTATATATGATACACATTTAGAATACAAAGTTTTGAATGTCTGCTACAATTTGTTCTTGAGATATGCTGATAAGAGGCAGACACACACAGACACACAAACATACACACAGACACGCAGACACACACCCAGACCATTTGCTAAAAATATGATTTTCGTATTCAGTGGACCTCAAAACGTGTAAATATAACAAAATCTCGCGTTCGAAAATTTGTCCCAAAAACAATACTTTCTTTACCTTATGGGTAAGAGAAAGTATAAAACATACAAATTGCAAAAGAAATGCCTACTGATGGAGTTTCAGATTTCCAAATGACGTGAATCTACGTCAGCGGTCGCGAAAGTATTAATATGCGTAAAACTGATAACATCCTTTGAAAATATCTCTCCTTTCCCCACCACATTATTTTTAGAGTACTTCTCTCCAAATGTTGTTATGATTACGTAAGAATTAAATTTCTTTAAAAAATTACTGGTGTGTTGAAAAAAGGCTGGTACTAAAAATTTTGTGTTTCATAATGCAATAGTTGGAAAGTATGGTTTAGTGCAATATTTTGAATTACTGTTCAAATCTAACTAACTTAAAAAATTATCAAAATATAAGATACTTTCTTAAATCCCACGAAAACTTTTTTTAAATGATACTTAATTTTTTTTTTTTTTTCATTTTTTACGAAATTGAGTAAATTATTTATAAGCATTTGAATGCATCAACCTAAATATGTCGATAAAACAGCTTGTTATTATTATTAAAAATTACTTATTTCTCCATAAAATCTCTGAAACCCGTGCGATTTATCTGAATAGTAACAAAAAACGCTTTATGACATTAAAAACTTTTTAAATACTTTTATGAACATAGCACCAGAAAATATTACAAAAATTTGTTTTATATAAAAAATAAATCGCACGCAGTATTACCTTTTGTGACAAAATTAGTTGGTATCAAGTAAAGCTAACTGGACTGTTAGCTGCTGCTGAAAGTTGATAGCGAAGTTATTTAACTTTGTTTTAAGATCTTTGCTCTATTGGTGTTTCTCACTTCGTTTGCCTGATTTCCGTATTTCACGCAAATGTTCCTAAGAAGAACTCTTTTACAACATTTGTCGAAATGTTTTTATTTAATAATTCGTTACTATAATACAAATTCAGTGTCAAGAGATTTTTATTGCACACCTAGAAAATATTTTAACTAGAGAAAATAAATTAAAGAATATATTTTAATTATAATTGATTGTTACAACATGAATAACAAAACAACATGATTTCTCAAAATAAATTTTTCACCACAATGCTTTTTTAACATGAAGAACTAGCACGGAGCTTAAAATTCTTTTAATTTATATATATAAAAGAGTAAACTCACTGATTCAATGATTCACTCACTGACTCAACACGGCTGTGGCGATCCTATGGGAGATAGAGTCACAATTTTTGGTGAGCAGGTTGATTTTAGGACCCTGACGCTCACTAAGGCGGGATTTTGCGAAATACCCCCCCCCCCGGGGGGGGCAGAAGGCAAAAACCACCTTTATAAGCATAACTCGGCTCCAAATTGCTTCACGGTGAAGAAATTGCAGCTGGCGAGACTAGAATTGAATACAAAAAATCGTTTTCTGCGATTTTGGAATTTTGGATTTTTAAGGGGGTAGGGGGTAAAAATGAGATTTTCGGCGGTGCATAAGGCAAAAACACATTTATAAGTATAACTCGGCACAAAATTACTTCACAGTGAAGAAATTGCAGATGGGGAGACTAGACTTAAATACAATAAAATCATTTTCTGCGATTTTGGAATTTTTGATTTTTAAGGGGGGTAGGGGGTAAAAATGAGATTTTCGGCAGCGCATAAGGCAAAAACACATTTATAAGTATAACTCGGCACCAAATTACTTCACAGTGAAGAAATATCAGATGGGGAGACTAGACTTGAATACAAAAAACTCATTTTTTGCGATTTTGGAATTTTGGATTTTTAAGGGGGAAAAAGGGTGAAAATGATTTTCGGAGGCGCAGGAGGCAAAAACACCTTTATAAGCATAACTCGGCTCCAAATTACTTCACGATGAAAAGATTGCAGATGGGGAGACTAGACTTAAGTACAAAAAAATGGTTTTCTGCGATTTTGGAATTTTGGATTTTTAAGGGGGGGGGGGAGGGGTAAAAAGGATTTTCGGGGGGGAATTTAGCAATATAGGGATTTTCGAGTAAAATTCTAGCAGTAATAGCTCAATGATTTAAAAAAAAAAAACCTCCAAACGTCTTCTTGAAGGTATTTGCAAAAACTCATTTTTGATTTTTTCCGATTTTCGATTTTTTTTTTTGGGGGGGGGGGGAGTTACGAGGGGGGAAATTCGACAACCCCCCCTTTTAGCGCTAAATTCGTCCGTGGAAATCTATAGGAGTTGAGGTCACAAATTTTAGTGTGTGGCTTATTTACATGTTAAAACACCCACTGTAACGGTATTTTGTGGAAGCCTCCCTTTACCCCTTTGGGGTAGGGGGGGGGATAAACACGTTTCGAAGCATAACATTGCTTCAAATTATCTCGGTAAGATTAAATTTTATGTGTGGGTTGTTTATGCGTTCCCAACACGCACTATAAAGGGATTTTACGAAATTTCTCCCTCCCCCCTTTAAGAACAGGGGAGGTAATAAACACGTTTCCAAGCATAACTTTACTTCAAATTATCTCGGTAAGATTAAATTTTATGTGTGGATTGTTTATGCGTTCCCAACGTGCGCTATAAAGAGAATTAACGAAATTTCTCCCTCTACCCTTACAAGGGCGGGGGGGGGGGGAGCCAAAAACATGCTTATAAGAGTTACTGTGCTCCAAATTATTCCAGGATAGTGATTTTTTGATCTATAGATTGGTTATGCGTATTCAAGACACACACTGCAAAGGGATTTTGTAAAATTCCACCATATCTCCCTTGGGGGTGGGGTGGAGGAAATCTTTTTTCCATGCACAACTCTGCTCTCAACTATCTTAGGCGATTTTTTATGCGTGGGCTGGTTATGCTTTCCCAACACACATTATAAAGTGATTTCGTGAAAAAAAATTTCCTCTTTCTTCTCTTTAAAGGCGGGAGTGGAGGTGGGAGTGGTGCAAAAACACGTTTTAAAATGTAACTTTGCTCCAAATTATCTCAGGAAAGCGATTTTTTGATATGTCGATTGGTTTTGCGTTCTCAACACACACAAACTACAAAGGGATTATTTGAAATTCTGTGTTATCACCCCCTCCCCTGCTTTTGAGGGTTGGTGGGTAAAAAACATGTTTCCACACGTAACTTTGTTCAAAATTATCATAGAATGTCAATTTTTGATGTGTGGACTGCTTATACGTATTCAATACACACTACAAAGTGATTTTGTGAAATTACACCCTTCCACCCCTTAGGGGGCGAGGGGGCAAAAACATGTATTCATGCGTAACTCTGCAGTAAATTATCTTAGGAAGGATCTTTTTGATGTGTGGGTCAGTTACATGTACCTAACTGATAATATAAAGTGATTTTGCAAAATTTCCTCCCCCTTCTTTCCATTAAGAATGAGGCTAAAAAAACAAACGGGGGGGGGCTAAAAAACATGTTTTAAAGCATAACTCTGCCTCAAATAATCGCAGAATGTCAATTTTTAATGTGTCAATTTTTAATGTACGTGTATGCGACATGAACTATAAATAGATTTTGTGAAATTACTCCCACCTCCTGTTACAGGTGGGCGGGGCAAAAACACGTTTTCAAGCTTAAATGTGCTCCAAATTACCTTTGAATGGCAAATTTTGGTGTGTGGGTTTTGATTACATGTACTTAATATGCACTTTGATATGATTTTGGAAATCTTTCCACTTTATCCGCGAGGAAAGGGGAGTAAAATGCAGGCAAGACGCTACCGAAGGCATTGTTTCTCCAGACTCGAAGTGTGGCGTGTGGGAAAAACGCTACCGAAGGTAGCGAAAACGTTAACTTAGATTTTGACTGATTTCAATGATTTTTTTCTTATTATTATATTGATATGGTATATTGAGAAATCATTTCAATATAATGACCAGTGAAGCGGGCAAAGCCTGCTAGTTGTTTATAAACGTGAAAATCAAATAACTACAGAAAGCTAGTTTTACGTAAACCTTTATTTCTAAAATCATTTTATTATTTTTGACTACGTGATAACAACTAAGATATAACAGTTTGACTTAATAGTCCAGTCATAAAACTGAAATCCGTGTGTTTTTCGAGATCTTTTTCTAATGTTTGTAAATCATTTCTGACAGGTTAAAATGAAATTTAGCATGGGTGCCATTTTTGAAATTTCGGCGTTTGGCTGCTATTTTGAAAAATGGCAAAATTATCGTCATTTACTTTACAACTTCCATATTCAAGACGTGTCTTTGGACAAATTATCAATCAATACGTTTAACCATAGCCTCCTCAACTAGATGCCTGTCGCGTAGCTCGGAAGCAGATCAACAGCTGAAGATCAAGGCACAGCGGAAACAAGGCAACAGCTGTAGACAGCGCCACCTGGCACAGATAGCGCGGCTTTTTATTCAACAACCACAAAAATATTTTTAAAATGAGATACGATACAAATAAAAAGGGAATAGAATCGAAGAAACGTCGATTATATATATCATGTATCACTTCTTTAAATTATTGGTGACAGTTGAATAAAAAAATCCCATAATCGGTACTAGATGGCGCTGTCTGCCTCTTCAACTGTTGCCTAGTTTCCGAGCTACGCGACAGGCATCTAGTTAAGGAGGCTATGGTTTAACTATGTTGAAGCTTTTAATCTGAAAATTTGATAGTTAATTACTTATAAAAGTAAGAAAAAATAATGTTTAAGAGTGGTTCTAGCTTTTTATTATTGCTATTGCCTTGCAGCATGAACAATACTTATTAGTATACGCAATATATATTTAAAAAATGTACAATATTTATTTTATGCCCTAAGCATGTATGAAAGCGCGTAATCATCTTCATACATAACGTAAAAAATATCGTAAAAAATTCAAGCACTGAACTCTTTATCTGTAATGTAATAATATCTTCCATAATTTAGTGTAAGGCGTACATTTTCTATGTCTATTTCCCTGTCTAATTCCTTTTCAATTTTTTCTTTGGTTTGATGCAACTGCAATCCAACTGGAAGAGGGGTATTGTGTGTGTGATAGGTTGAAGTCCATCTTGACCTTACTCCCACCCAAGTTTTGTTGACAGCAGACATTTTGTTAGCCTCGTATTATTCTCTTTTTATGTCTCCAAGTGTCTTAAAAGAGAATGTTACGCAAAAGAATCTTTATCACGAGGCTGCCTAATTGTATCACACTTACGAATCTGACGCCATTTACATGATTCACTGAATCATCATAGATTATTCTAACGGTTAACAATTTCAGTTGAATGAACAGTTCATCAGATAATTCCTCTTCAACTCCAAAATGATTCATTGTTTTCAGAATGTCTCATTATTTTTCTGAAAACGTTTCTTAGATGGAACATTCTCCAAGCCAAAAAAGCATTCTATTGTATCACAAACTGTGAATGTATACTACAGTCCAATTGCAGAGCTAACTATCTTTTGCTCCAAGAAGTACGACTAGCACTGTTAGAATTTTGCATCTGTTCCTGATTTTTTCTATACATTTACAAGTCTGACTCAATCAAGTGACTCATGTATGAAGCAATAATCTATACATTAGTATTTTCAAAATCACAAGGGGGCTCTGCCCCTTGCTCGCTCCGCTCACCAACCCACGAGGGAGGCTTCGCCTCCCCTCCCGACTCACTTTACATACTAAGATCTGCAGAGCTCTGCCCGCCTATCCGCTGCTTTCTTCCACTGAAAAGGATTATTAATAGTGCATATTACAAGACAAAAGCAGAAAATTATCATGGAAACCCTCATATTCAATTTCAAATTTAAATATATAATATATATATATATATACAAATTTTAATAGAAAGAAATTCATAATGTCTAGACCCTTTTACATTACATCTTTAGTTTATGACCCTTTTTATTTCTTTTTTACAGCCTTAGATCCGGACCACGGTACCCCAGTCGTAGA
This sequence comes from Salticus scenicus, assembly GCA_963930645.1. Taxonomy (NCBI): domain Eukaryota; kingdom Metazoa; phylum Arthropoda; class Arachnida; order Araneae; family Salticidae; genus Salticus; species Salticus scenicus. The sequence goes on along the minus strand of OZ005659.1, from coordinate 81,727,175 downwards.
GCGCCGAGCTCGTAATTGGAAGATTGTGGGTTCGGTTCTCGTGCCGGCCAAAGACCGTCGTGTACACTAATGGTGGCTGGTGCACGTAAAATATGTCGTGGCCGCAATATCCTCCATGTTCCCATCAAATTATACCTTTGGGGGCCACCGAAGCGGCGGAGCCATCCCCTTTGTGTAGGATCAAAACTGTAGTGGCATCTGTGGCAACTCTAGTGTCTCTGAAGCATCCGTAGGGGTGCGTCCCAGACCGTCGCCACTTATCCATAGCGCAGTAAAGGTGCGACGTCAAACACGACCTACCTAATTACCTACCTACCTACAATCATGGATCATATTTTAATTTTTAAGTGTAAGAAAATTAATTTTCTAAAAGTAGAGAAAAAAAAGTTGATATTTATTTATTTATTTTTTTTTTTTATATCCATGGTTTCCGGCCGCGGTACCCTTGTCGGTAAAGCGCCGAGCACGTAATTGAAATCGTAAGATTGCCGATTCGATACTTAAGCCGGTCAAAGACCGTCGTGTACATCAGTGGTGGCTGGTGCACATAAAATCTGTCGTGACCGCAAAATCCTTCATGTTCCCATCCACACTGTACCTCTGGGGTTCAACAAAGCAGGGGGGGGGACGCCAGAAGATCAAAATTGTGATGGCATGTCTCCTTAACATCTCTTGGATTGCGTCCCAGACCGTCGCCAATTACCCATAGTGCAGTACTGGTGCGACGATAAATCGTTCATATTTTAATTTTTCCATGCAAAATGACTTCATAACAGAAGGAAAACGTCACTGGGAGAAACTTTTTTCAAAATGGCAGATAGAGTACCTTCATGAACTTGTCGTTTTTAGTTAATAACTTCTTTAATTAAAATGATAGAAATTTCTAAGCATCTGAAATGTCTTCCTTGGAGTATTCGGAGCCCATTGATACCTCTCATGACGCGAAGGACCCTGCCCTCCGCTAGAAGATGCTGTCGCAGACAAAAAAATTTGACGCTAGTGACAGTAACTTTTTTTTAATATATATAGAGAGAAGATTAACTGGTTGAGAATCAAGTAATTGACCAGCTGCATGGAAAAACGCTCTGGAACCTGCCTCACGCGTGATCTGTTTCTTCGCCATTATTTTTATTTTTTGAAATCACGTATTTTTTTAATGCTTTGGGATACCGGATGTCGCAACGTCTTGATTAATGCAAATATTATCACTAAATTTTGTACCAGACGCATCCTCTGCTGCACGCAACCACTCATCATCATCATCATCATCATCATCATTTTCTTGACCATCTGGAATTCTACGTCGTTTTTCCGTACGTAACTGCATTCCACGAAACAATTTTCTGGATTACTGAAGAGGTTACTTCCTGCCCTACTGAAATTACAAAATGAATAAAGGGTCCGGAGACATGGCATCACAATTTTGATCCTCCATGGCAATGGCGAAAAGAGTTATTTTGGATTGAAAAAAAAAATATTTCTCGTTTGTATGCCATATGGAACCGCCTGACTTTCAGGAGAAAATTTTTACAAGGTCAGTAAAAAAAGTTTACATTGATGAATGCTAGAAAACGACTATTTGAAGCACGATACATGCAGGTTTCGTTAACATTATTTAAATACAATTTGTGTAGGGACCATAGAAATAAAACGATGAATGGAGGAAAGATAGATTGGGGTTTCACTGAATTTTATTTTCTATCATACTAAATAAGAAATATTTCCTATTGTAAATATTTGTTTTCTTCAGTTATAAAGATAAATGCTCAATAAAGAAGTAGAATTTTTTTTTATTTTTTGAGGGATACCATACACACGGAAACTCCCCCCCCTCCCAAAAAAAAAAAAAAAAAAAAAAAATGAAGATTTTGATGTTTTTCCTTACCATTAACACTAGTCGCTTTTTTTTCAAAATGTTGGCCAAACGCCTAAATTAGAAAATTGGCACCCTCATAGATGCCAATATTTTAATTTATTCCGGAGTATTTTTAGCCCTGCCTTTTTTCATACCACTCACTTTTTTTTTTTTTTTAAGATAAATTTTTCTTATTTTATCGAAGTTATGTATTGTAGAAAATTTTTCTATAAATAAACTGGTGCAAAATAAAGGCAGAACTAAAAATACTCCGGAATAAATTAAAATATTTACAACTATGCACATTCTCTAAATTTCATCCTTAACATGTCAAAAATGGATTACAAGCATAAAAAAAAGGTCTCCCCCTCCAAAAAATAAAGGGCTCCGGCTCCGGTTTTTTGACCGGACTATAAATAAATGGATTGTTTCTAATGAACGATCATAATACATAGCTGCAAATTACTACACATTTTCGTTCCAATTAATTTTTAACACATTGTAAGCGGGAAACATAATTTTTCGTCCATCACTAGAGCGAGATAGAAGTAGTTATCTTAAAAAATAAGCCCCATCATCCTTAACAAATTGTCATGCGGTATTTTGCTAATTTGAACACTAAACTCTGTATTTTGACGTTACTTACCGAAAACTTCTCGATATGCGCGCAAGTCATGCGACAACACATACTTGCATGCAATATGTTAAACAAATTTCTTAAACAAATTTCTATAACCGTTTTTACTGATCAAGTAAATAAAAAATTTATACAAGAAGAAAACCTTAACTTTTCTTTAAGTTAGTTTTGACTGTAATTTGGTGGAATCATGGGGTACTAGCATGGAAGTTGTATCTATGAAATGAGAAGTATCTCTTGAAATGAGCATTGAGATCCAGAGAAAAATCTTTCTAAATTTACTCAAACTAAAATGTTTGGCACATGCGAAATCAATAAATTTGTGTAATTGTCAATTGAATTTCAATCATGTTGTTATACTAACTTATATTCAAAGAGATTTTTGGCTAATTTAGATAAAAACGCCTGATATGAAGTTTCCCAGAAATAATGGTAGAGTTAAATTTCTATTTGTATAAAAATTATATCTTACACTAATAGCGTATATTTAATATTTTAGACTTCACTAATCGTTGATATATATTGGTATGGGTTAAAAAAAATAATACATACAAATTCTGGTATCCAAATTTCCCTTTGTGAAAACCTATTCCGCGTAGATCCAAGTCCTTCGAATAAACATTCGGTCTTTCACCAACTTGACCACCCATTTATAAGTTTGCTATTAGATTGTAATCATCCTAAACGTTTAACCGATTATCTTTTACAATGTAAGGTTTTATTATATGTAAATAAAAACTTACATTGTAGACAGAGCCTGATTAAGGGGGAAGCACACATTATTTATACTTACACCGTTATTTTTTAACACATACTTTCCTCCTATAATAAACAGAAAATTCTCATTAAAAATTATTTTAAAAGATTTCTGGTGTCTAATAACGGAGAGTAAATTGGATTGTTTTACACCGTTCATTTTTTATAAAAAATATTTCCTCGTCAAAGCGTGGAATTTCTATGACATGAAGTAAAAAATAATTGTAAAAATATTCCGGTGAGAGCGGAGATAATGTATGCTTTCCCCTTAATCAGGCTCCGATTGTAGAAGATAATCGGTTAAACGTTTAGGATGATTACAGTCTAATTACAATCTTATAACTGGGTGTTGACAAGTTGGTGAAAGACCCACTGTTTATTTATTTTATTTTTATATGTGGAGATATGGAAAGGAAAACTGATTTGTGAAGGCTTTTCAAATTTATGACTGAGTCACTCAGAGAAATACTATCAGTTACTAACTTTTCAAGTAGTTTCAAATGTGACGTGTGCTTCTGAAAAGAAATTGACCTGTAAAGATTAATTTTAACAATAAAATAGCGGCTTAATAAAACTTTGGCTTAAAAGATTTATTTTATTTAAATTTTTTATTTATTTATTTACCTTTTTTTTTTTTTTTTTTTTCTTTTTAGCGATTTAGAATGTACACACGCCTTAAACACTTTAATATAATTTTAAAATATGGTATATAGTTTTTTAATGAGAACAATTTCATTTTTATTGCAATGATATAGTACCTCTTTTACTCCTTAACGAACTGGTAATTTTCAAGAAAACGGTACAAAAAGTATCTATTTTTTTTTTTTTTATATTCAAGAAAAGTGTATCAAATTAAGTGTATGAAAAATAGATGTATTCATTTTTAATTTTTGGAATATTTTTTTAGCTTGAAAACAAGGAAATTTAATTTTGCAGAAAAACCAGTGTTATTATGATTGGATGTTGGTTTTTCAGTAAGTAGAAAAAATGAAAGTGGCGTGTTTTAACCATTAAAACAGAATTTTATGAAAATAATTTTAAGTAATAATACAGCACTATACGTATAATACACTGTTCTCAGATTTGCATTCCGAACTTTCCTAAATATCACTTATTTCAGAATCACTCTCAGATGCATTTATACTAAAATTAGAATTGGAGTGTTTTTGTGATCTGATTACATAATCCATACAATATTTAAAAAAATATTTTATTACAGAGCACAAAATCTCTTACATTCATAAACCTAACTGAGCTAAGATTACAAAATAAGTAATACAAATATTTAAATTTGGATAGTGGTGACCGTTTAAAATAAACTTATTACCCCAAGTACATTTTAAATAGTCGGCTACTTCCATTTAAACCGTACTTGACTGCATACTAATTAATATTGCGTAGTATTGTCTGCACCGCCTTCTTTTTCACACCAGCATCTTTTTAGAGTATTTTCCTTCTTATTTAATAGTAATTGGATTTGGAGAATATTACTCCAAAAAATTTACTGGTGTGGAAAAAAAAAAAAAAAAAAGGCGGGTCTAACAAATCTACGAAATATCAATTAGGATGTTGACAAGTATGATTAAAACTATAAAATAAGAAGTAAAAATATTTCCGGGCATCAGAAATGGTTTGTTTTTAAGTCATTTTAGTCCATTAATTCTGAACACTCTAGCCCGGAAATGTCACTTGCAAGAGAAATAGAGAGCGAAAATTCAGCCTTTCATTTTAACGGGAGTGAGAAGGAAAGGTTTAACATTATTTTGTTCCGTTTTGGAACCAGTATTGCTAAAATTTGCTAATTTCTTATTCAATAGTCACCAATAGTCTAAAAAAATTATATTTGTAATACAAAATATAAGATTGTCTTTTTATATGCCAAATATTACGTCTCAAAATTATTGATTGTAGTTTAATAAAAGAATAAAAAAAATCAGGCAACACTGCATAGCATCGAATATTTAACACATAGCATAGTTGCCAACAGTTTAATTTATTAAAGACATTTTTAGCCACGTGAATCAGCAGCACTTTATCAATAAAATATTTTTATTAATTAAGTAAGTAACAATAATTAGATTAAAATATTCATACAAGCTTTGTGGAGCTATGATTTCACGTCTTTCATTGTAAAAGGGAATTATCTCCTTGGAATATGATCTGTAAATAACGAGCGTTTTTCAAATTTCTGCGTAGGAAAAAATGTAAAGTTCCAGTAAGTGTTATCAGTTTTTGTGTTGAATACAAGTCACAGTTATAAGAATTTAATTTTGTTTAGTAAAAACAAATTTAAAGACTTAAAGCTGGTTTAGGCAAGTGCTGTATTTAAATAAAATCATAATACTTATTTTGTGTAAAATACTCTCTGAATTTTGCTTTTACAATCGTAATCTTGTTTTAGTTGCTTAGTTTGATATTTCTTTGTGGAATTAGACGATTATTCATAAAAATGCTTTCTTTTCTTTTTCTTTTTCTTTTTTTTTTTTTTTTTTTTTTTTGTATTAATAGGAAATGATAATTTGAACTTACTTTGATATGCAAGATTTTTTTTCTATTAATTCTACCCTATTTAACTAACCTCAAAAAGTTACTGTTAAAATACGAGAAAAATTTCTTTAAGAAAATTATGATAGAAAAAAAAAAAAAAAAAAAAAAATTGAAAATTTCATTGTTAGTAAATTTTTTATTTATGTTATTTATGTAGTTCTTGAACTTTTATACTGCTATTCTTGTGTAACGGTTCTATTTTAACACTTTCCCGAACGCATGCTTTGTCTTTTTGACAGTTAGGTCCGCCTGTGGGCGTTATTCTCCCATGTTACAATATTTCAGGACAAAATTTTCTATATTTAGATTCATATTACAAATATAAATGCATTATAATTTTACTCTTTCTAATCAAAGTACTTATATCCATAGTGTATTGGCTCTACAGTCAGCAAAAGAAAAAAGAAAAAACATCCCCCCCCCCAACACACACACACCTTATTTCGCCGAAAATTATCCTAGAAACATGTGGCTGGTACCAATCAATTTGTAATAACATAAAGTTTATAATGGTGTAGTTAGATTTTGCTTAGGGGTCGTCTACATATTAAAATTGGCAACAACTTCATTTTTTTTGCATCGCCACTTGTCGCGGGTTGGCTAAGCCAGGCGATGCACGATGTAAAAAAAAAAAAAAAAAAAAAAAAAAAAAAAATTATTTCTCAATAAATGTCGGAGCAGCTCACGTGGATTTTCCTAGAAGCGCTCAACACCGCTCTTCGAGCGGTGAGCGGGGGCTGACCCTGTTCAACAACTTAATTTTTTTTAATAGTAACCCCAAATTTTTTTTTAATTTATTTAAATTATTTGGATCAAATCATCGCGGAAAATGGTATAGTTTTTAAATTTTGCTCAAATTTTTATAGAGTTATATTATAAGCTGTCAAAGTATGGGGATGCTAATGTTAAATAAATATGACAAACATTTATTCATATCTTCCCAAAAAATTATTCTATTCAAATTCTGTTTCTTTTAAGCGTTAAAATGAAGTGACCCAAACATATTCCATGCATATTTTTGATTAAAAAAAAAAAGAAAAACGTTTTTTGAATTATGAAAATTATTAATAAATTCATATTTGAAAAAATTAATAATTATGACCTATGTTAATTTTTGCATGAATATAACGAACATCATCAAAAACATGGGTTTCCATATTTACAGCTTGTTTCTATCATTATTTTTGAATTACAGTGATATTTTATTTTTTACTGTTGTTAGGGGGTCGTATCTTATTATAATTTGTATCCTCTGTGAGTATATATCTGTATATATTTTGTTGAAAAACTATTTTAACTTACCTTTATGTTATTCTAATTGTTTTCAAAGCAACATTTCGATATTTATTATACAAATTAGTTTATTTTTTATAAAATTATCTCAATTCAGGCCAGAGATTCTGAAAGAATTCCAAAAGAAATGAAGTCTCGCCTCCATATCGCAGAAAAAAAAAAAAAAAAAAAAAAAAACTAGTTTGCATATTCGTATTTGACTCTATATGTGAGACTGGAATGCATAAATATCAATGGCATTTACTATATTGAATGTTGAAGACAAAATTTAAATTATTTAATTAGAAGTATGTAAAATAATTTTGTATCTAACACGATATGTTGGACAAATTAGCAGTTTTTTTTTTTTTTTTTTTTTTTTTTTTTATAATAATTAAATTTTTTGTTCTTTTTTCCGGTGTCAATCTTAGTGAATAATGTCCATTCTGTGATAGATCATAATTTATTTTTTCTAAATGTATAGACGGACCCCTAATACATTTTCGCTTGTAGCACTATCTAGAATACATTTAAAGTACATAAATAGGTATATTTTTCGAACCGCCTTGATCTCAGAAATCTGAATATGAGGTCAAAAATAAGGCTATTGAAGTTCATACCTATTTTAATATGTAGATGACTCTTTAAGCAAAGTCTAACTATACCATTATAAACTAGACGTTATTATAGATTGATAGGTACCAGTCGAATGTTTCTATGATAATTTACGGCGAAATTAGGTAGGGGGGGGTGTCTTTTTTTTTTTTTTTATAACTGTACAAAAATGAATAAAGTGTATACTTTTAAGAAATAACAAGGTTCGTACACGCCTTTTCCCCCCCTGAGTCTCACAACAGTATTCTGAAACAATAGAATTCCTCTTGATCATATAGACCCATTTTATAACTAAAATCGTTCAACAAAACTACCGGTATAAGGCTCTGGAAAAAAAAATAATAAGGTCCGTACTAACTCAGAATAAGTGACATACAAATTGCAAAAGAAATGCCCACTGGCGGAGTTACAGGCTTTCAAATGACGTGAATCTACGTCAGTCGACATGAAAGTGTTAAAATAAGTATATAAATTAAAGAAAAAATTATTTAAAACTGATGGTGGGAAGAATTATTTAAAGAAATGCTGTTCCTTACGAGCCATTAAAATAGAAAAAAAAAAGAATCAAATCCCTTTCATTCAGTTTCTGTTTGAATGAAAAGGAATTCTCCGAATGTATTTCAAAAAGTTTCAATTTCCAGTTAGGCACATTTTTCTAGGTCCTCTTAAGCGAATCTTTTTCAACCAGGTAAACTTAAACTCAAAAATTTTTATCGAAATATTTCTATCACAATCATCGTACTGGCAGGGATGGAACAAACCCTAACAACACAGTTAGGCTTAACTTATCCACAGTACATCTTAAGGACGTTTCTGGGATGTCTTTTCATCCAGAAGACATCTTGAAGATATCCTGGGCAAGCGATGTGCTGTCTGGGAAGGCGCTGAACTCATTCCACTATCAAAGTAAGAATAATTTCTACTTCTTAAATCAACGATATTATAAGTATAGAAATTTCTTAAAGAAATACCGGTAGGAATTCTGCGCCCGTGTTCCAACCCTGTACTGGAAATTTGATTACCCGAATATGAATTTTAATAGATGCAGGAACACTTTTGAGTTAGAAAGACGTATTTACGTGTGAAGCCAAACGCAAACTGAAGTCCTTTAGTTGCCCCTTGAGGATTACACTTCATAAAATAGGTCACTTCATATAATTCTACTTTATAAGAAAAGCCCCTTCATGAAAATCACATGTGTAAAAAGGTTTTTGAACAAAATGAGCCTTAAAAATTTACACAGGATCGTTTTTGGTATTAAAAAAAAAAAAAAAAAACCCGCAAAAGAATAAATGTAAACTTAGTTTTTCGCACACATAATATTTCACTCAGTTTGTAAGGACCGAATAGTTAAACCTCTAAAAGTAATATTTAATGTTATTCTTTAAGGTATTTCAATTTATTAACGGAAAATGGCTATTTTATTCAGTCTTTAAAACTCTTCATCTCCAAGAACACTTTTCGTCTGAATGTATACAACAAGCGATTGGTATTTAAGTGACGTACGAAAATGCTAAATAAATAAATAAATAATATAAAATAAAGCAAAGGAAAATTAAAAATAATGATCAGCCTCCTACAAATTTCAACACTTTCACCTAAAAATGGAAAGGGAAAATTCTCTCAAATTGAGCCACTTCTCACTCAATCAACATGTCGAAAAGCAACTTTCCACGTTCAGGGAAATCCTCACAAGCCTTTAAGCTGTTATGAGGCTCAGATTTGAGCCAATTGGAACAATTTATTTTTGAGAGAAATGGAACCAGATTTGAATGAAACTGTTTGTTGCTGGAAAAATACCATATTCCCTCCGCCCGAATCAAGCTCGTGTCATCTTCCTTGACAGACGAACGCACTACCACTACGCTAAGTTTTCTTGCTATAAGTGATTGTATAACCGTTCTCAATCATTTTTAAAAGAAAAAAAACATATCATTTATAAATTTTTACTTGTTTTATACATAACATAAAACTATGGGAAACCCAATAAACATCCGTAAAATAACACTATTGATATAAAATTGAAGAAAAATTCTTCAAAACCGAACCTCTATGACAAGCATAGATTTTAGAAACTTTCAAATTAATTCTGTATAATTTAGCATGTTCAGAAAAATAAAGTCTTCCATGCAACGTTTCATAATAACTTGAATAATGATGAATTGAATAATCTGGTGTCACTCACACGACTTTCTCTTACCCTGAAATTTAATACTATAAATACAGGTTGCAGATTAAGAGGTAAGATAACGAGTACTGTTATGTAAACCTATGTTAAACAATTCATATTAGACTTCTGAAGAGTTTTATATGATAATTAGTTCTGTGTGAGGGGGGCTACCGCCCCCCTCAACCCCCCGTTTCATTAACGCACCTACATTTATATAGAATTTAGTTCGGTTATTAAAAAATATTTCTCTTTTTAAAAAACAATTTATCAAAATTATTATTTAAAAAAATTATCTTTTATGATAAGGCAGACGATCTCCATATCATAGAAGTAGTATAACACCAAATATCCAAAAAAAGTCCATTTTATTCTCAAAAAAAAAAAAAAAAAAAAAAAAAAAGAACGATTTTTTTTTTTCGTTAAAAGTAAAAAAGATCGATAACTTTGTTTTAAATTATTGCAGATCGAGGTTTCAACCATTCGTTTTAAAGGTATTGGCGAGCTTTTTTGAAAGATACCCATCATGAAAATTTACTCCCCTCGAGGGAGGACTTCCCCCCCAGGGGGGGAGGCGAGGCTCCTACATACACAAATATTTTTTCCCAGTTAACTGTCTCTATTACAAAAAATATATATTTGTTTCATTTGGTTTAGTGCAGTCTATAGACGTTAAACTCTATTTTCCTGCAATTTCCCCCATAGACGTAATGTATTAGAATTCTCTTGATTGTCCCTGTACACGAACCATTTGCTTGATCTTAACGAAAAGCTTACTGTAGCATCCCTATATGATACACATTTAGAATACCAAGTTTGAACTTTCTGCCATAATTTGTTTTGATACACAGACACATACAGACACACACACAGACCATTTGCTAAAAACATGATTTTCGTATTCAGGGCACCTCAAAACGTGTAAATATAACAAAATCTCGCGTTCGAAAATGTGACCCAAAGACAATACTTTCTCTACCTTATGGGTAAGAGAAAGTAAAAAACAGTATGTACTATTTTGTTTATGCATATTATTCCCGATGTTGAATTTAATTGTAATTAAAACATTATAACATTTTTTGAACGTTTTAGAAGAATTTTAATAATTTAGTTTCAATGAATATAATAATAATATTTAGCAGCTTTAGAGATATATAAACTTCTTCACTATATAAATATATTGTATACATTGTTCTCTTTCTTTATATTTCACATATTTCTTTGAGAAGCAGTTTTTAAAAAGACATTCATTGCTTATTTTCTTTTAATTTTATGACTAACATTCGTAATTTTAGAACTCTACTATGTTTTGTCAGGTGTACATGTTACCGTTAAAGCTCGAAATCCATTATCGTGCAGATTACCTAGCTAATTTTCAGATTAAATAAAATGACCCGTTAAAGTGCGGAATCAAGATTTTTCCGCATTTTAACTAGGTAATCTGCACATTGGCGGCTTCTGTATCGTTAAAGTACAAATGTTTGTTTCGAGCTTTAGTTTTTTTACCTTCACCATGACATCAAACAGTCATATGATACAGATACGCGAATGAACTTCAAACATAAACTGTAACTTTTTCCCCTTCCGCTCCGCTATGATGATAATCAGTAAACGCAAAACATGGAGGATGGAAGCCATACATGATTAGGTTTCTCATTATGACCAACACAAAATTTAAAGTAACAACTGTTTTAATTGTTTTAATTTAAATTTTATTTCTTCTCTTTTTTAATTCTGTCAATATAAGTTTGATAATTATCTGCATTTTATTAATGAAATCTAATCTAAACTAAAAGCTCTCTCTTGTGAAACTAACTCCATTTTAAATTATGAATATTTAATTTACAAAACAGTAATTATTTTCTCCCGAAATAAAACTATTAAACCACAACTTTTTAAAACTAATTTATTTTAAAATTGATTTAAATTACTATTATTTACTGGAAAATAAATAAATTAATTAAAGTATTAATTTTTAACTCTGAAAAACATTATGGCATTCAATATTATGGCATTATTTAATAAATACTTAATATGAAATTTTTGTGCATTTTTTAGCATTTCATTACTTTTTTTTTTTTTTTTTTTTTGTTTTGTCATTTTTAATTTCAAGTTTCCTTTGTAAATTTTATATATCATGGTTATATTTTATTTTTATTTTTATTACGTTCGCTTTTTCAGATAATTCCGTTGTAGTTTATCACATAAAATGCGCTAATAAAGTTTATATATATATATACACATACATTGTAAAATTAATATATTTTTAAAACTTGGTACAGATAAATATATGCTGCAAAATATAGTTTAATAAAGCATTGGAAAACTGTCATTTTAATTTTCATGAGTTCTAAAAAAATATATTAAAGCAGTTTTAATTATTTGAAGTACTTCTTAAATAATGCTTCTGATATGTCTAATTTAATATTTCTTGAGCGAATTAAAAATTAGTGCATATATATATATATATATATATATATATATTAAATAGTAATAGCAATATAAGTTGTTGTAAAGGAGTTTCTTGACGCAGTCGTGATCTTTGGTTAGTGTAGATATCTGCAAGAGAAGTTGAATTAACAATATTTCAATAAGGAGTCCAATGGCAGTCATCAGGAAGTCTTTATTTTGTGAAAAGTCTTTTAAAACAAAATCAAGGATAAATATTCTTAGAATCTTAAAACACAAAGCGTTGGTTATTATAATAAAAATTCAATAACCCTAGTGAAACGTTGAGATTGTCTCATAAGATGGGGGAGAGAGCGAATGTAATTACGTTATTATTATACTATGTTCTGGAGCAGTTCTGAGATCCTTACCCTAGAACAGATCCGAGATGTCTGAAGAAAAAGAGCCAAATTTTAGAAAAACAGCCAAATTATAGGGCTAAATATTTTCATTGTTTATCGGATAAAACAATGTTAATTTTTTGAATTTGCAATGACGGTTTATAATTGTAGTAACCCTTCACTCGCCAATATTTTGCCAAATTACCGTTAGACGAGAGAAAGAGACGGTTAAGAAATGCAGTCATCAATAATTGCGCAATCTAAAATAAATTACATCCTGTGTTGAAATAATATAAATTCTGACAATGAGTTTCCTTGTTTTATGACTATTTGAGAACACTTTTTATTTTATAATTACGTTTAATGTCAGAATTTCCGTTAGATATTATTATTTTGATTTTCTTTTTATCGCATAAAATAAATTACTTCTCTATTTAAAAGATAAACATGTTATTTATAATTTAGATATAAAACATATACAATTTAGATTTCTGAATGATGTGCGTTATTGTTTTATGTTAATAAATAGTGTAGGTCGTATGTATAATTAAAATTGTGTAATTTGTAATGACACCTAAAAAAAAACAATTCTTTCTTCAAATGTCTGAAAACAAATTATGTGAATAAAATATCACACATGAAATTTAATTATTTTTATATTGCGAAAATGCATTACTTTATCATTAGATTTTGTTTTAAATAAAAACTCAATTAAAATTTAACTAAATATATGTGAACACCTTCACATATTTCTCCCCTTCGCCTAAAAAGAAAAAAAAATCGAAAGGTAATCAAAAATATCGCTCTCTCTCGCATCAAGACAAAAACATACTACAAATTTCAAAATAACTTTCTATATAAAATCAATAATACTTTAAAAATATTTTTCATATTACAAAGTGGCTAATAATGTAAAATTAAACATCAAATATATATAATACCAATAATTAATTAGAACTTGTTTGTACTGGACATAGTTATCTTTCATAAGAAGCAACAATGTATATTGAAATCATGACATTATAATTATAAAATAAGCAATGCAATGTAGTATTTATAATAATTCACAGCTCTATGACAATGCATTCTCAACAAATTTTTCTTGAAAATGTATGACAAATTGAAGGCAAGGAAAAAGGAAATCAATAATTACAAAATTAAAATATTTTAAGTATTCACAAGTTTATGCAATCTATTAATTTGCCTGAAATTATTTATTATTTACTAATTTCAATAAAAGAATATTTTGATGAGATATTTTGGTATGAGAAATTTTTTTTTAGAATATAAAGAAAGTACCAGAACGCCAATATGTGAAGACCTAAAATTTATACAAATTGAGCCAGTGTGTGTGAATCAGTATACAAATCATAATTGACATTATGGGTTGTGAGGCCACAGCCAAAAATAACTTACTGAGTTAGGGTGTGAGGCAGAAGAGGCATATATTGTGTGTAAATAAAATTACAGCAAGCATTCTGCAACACGACATAATTAAATGTCTTTTGTTTGTGTAAAGTGAATTGCGAAAATGAAAAAAAAATATAGCCCAATCAATAAAGTAATAGGACACAAGTATGAAGTCTGGAAAATTTTTAATAGAAAATGTAATTAGTTTTTTGTTTTGTTCAATTATAATTAATTATTTCTAAAAAAAAATGACGTAAGTTCATTTTTCAAACATTATGTGGTTTAAAAAAAATGAAGAAAGATATCAATATACTACTAATTCCCTTTTCCTTAACAAATATAATAATTTATAAAACATGAATCACAACTGAAAAATGTAAATTGTCAACATGAACAAATTCTAATAATATTTTAATAATATTTATATTTTATTCTATTAATAATATGTATTATTCGTGATGTTTGTATTGAATAATGATTAAATAATTGAGAAATAGAAAATGTTAAACTTGTTAAGTATGCATGATACGATACTTTTTTTTTTTTTTTGTGTGTGTGTGTGTGTGTGTGTGTTTAGATTACTTACGTCTTGGACGAAGATGTGTAAATATTAGAACCTATATATTTTATATTTATTTATTTATTTTTACACAATACTGCAAGGTAAGCCATGTGAAATAATGTGTAAGACGGATAAAATTATGTGCATTTAACAAAAGTAACCCTATTGCAAGACTAGAATGACTAGATTTACATGCAGGTTACCTTAAAAGTGTATGTATATAGTGTATAAAAATTGAATAGTTCTCTTTTTTTTTTTTAATAAGGAATAATGGACAAGAATATTAAATAAAAATTGAAGTATTTGTGAAACTCTTTGTAATTGTGTATGTGGTATTATATATGTATAAAATAAATAACATATAAGTGTACATGTGTACAGTTAGAAAACATCTGTATCTCGAAAAATTACACATTCATGTGAATCATTAAAAAAAATGACTCACAGTGTTTGCAAATTGGAAAAATACCATAGAAAGAAATAAAAATGTTCAAGTGCAAAAATATTTTCTTTTTTTTTTTATTCTTTTTTTTTTTTTATACCCATAATATGAAACATTAAAAATTTATAATTAATATTCTGCATAATTAATGAGAAAAAATGTATGATAGACTCTTTAACTTTATCTATTTATTTATTTATCCCTTTTTTTGTGTGTGTGTGAAAAGGAATTAAAAAAAAATTTTTAATACAAGCCAAAATTCTTAAACATAAGGCCACAAATAATTAATTGAAAATGTCCTCTGAAAGAGACTGCAATGTTTCACAAAAATGTCTCATCACTCACTGTCCCAAAATAAAAAAATATATATCGATCCAGCCGAAAAATTGTTTAGACAATGAATAACAAAACAGTAAAAAAAAACTCATGCAACACTATGATGTGCATGCCACTCATAGGAGCTCAGTACATAAGTTCTGCAAAACACTACAACCCCACACAAAAAATTATCTTAAATTTTTGACTAACGAAAAAGAAATAGCTGCACTAAAAAATTTAAGAATTTATAATTTTAGAGAAAATATTCAATAACCAGAATTGCGAGAAGTGTCCATTCTACCTTTTGTTGAATGTTATGTGTAAGATGGATAAAATTTTATCATTTTTATTATTATAATTATAAATAATTTATCTTTTATAAGTTTCTAACTATATTTTACAAAAAAAGGAATAACAAATTTAAAATTAAAATATTGCTGATCACCTGACATGTGAGCACATGACATGCCAAATATTTAAGTCATAGAAAAGTGTATAAACTCAGAAGAGAACATGGCTGAATAATTGGGTTGTGAGGCCAATTAAAACATGCCATAATGTGTGAAATGTGTTAAAACGTGTAAAATAACTATTGAAAACATTGCCACTTAACCGTACCCCAAATTAATCAAATGACAATGAAGTTCTGACCTAAAAGACAGCACGCATAAGAACTCATGTACATAATGCAGCAAAAATGTATACAGAAAGAAACACATAAATTTGTTACTTATTTGTGATGATTTTTTTTTTATATAGTTTATCGGTAAAATTACCTTGTAAGCAAGTAGAAAAACATAAAAATGAAAAAAAACATTACATTCTCTATATATATATTACTAATAACTTTAAAACAAAGTGTATGTTTAATTGTATTCGTATATTAATCATAAAATACTTCAAAATGGAGAGAATAAAATGTAAACAATAGTATAATTAGTGTATTATTGTGTTATGAAATACTGTCATTTAAAATTGAGCAGAATTATAAATATCACATATATATATACTCCTTTATTGGCTTATGATTATAAAAAAAATATTTGATTTTATTTATTTATTTATTTTTATCTATTTTTTTTTTTTTTTAGGTATGAAGATTGCATGTGTGTGTGTGTGTTGAAAAAGTTAAAAATGTACATACTTTATATTTGAGTATATACAGTGAAATAATCAATACAATATGTGTTTATTTATTTCACTTTGTTAGGTTTTTTTTTTTTTTTTTTTTTTTTTTTTTTTAATGTACATATTTTTTTTTATAAAACAATTAGCGAATGCTTGAAAAAAATAATGTTTGAATAATAAGATAAATGTAATATGTGGTTTACCCAACACAATTTTCGGTGTTGAAAATTTAAACTTATAGTCAAATATCAGCACATTATATAAAAACAATCTGCATAATATACAGACCAAAGCAACACAATTGTGTGAACAGGGAGTGAGTGTTTATGTATATTTATTTTATTTATTTTTTAACAAGAAGCTGTGATAACATAGTTAATTTAATTTAATTTTTTTTTTTTTTTTTTTTTTTTTTTTTAATTGCGAGATTAAAATTCTCAATAACTTTCAATTATGTCCGTAAACATTCTAGAATGGTATTACTGATGAAAAAAAAATATAGCCACAATATTATTATTCATGATCTCTGATGACAGCTCTTTAATTAATAATGAAATAAAAAAAAAATGTGCACATGAAATTGTTTAAAAAAAGGTCATGACAATATAAACTTCTAATGAGTTCAACGAGGCCTCTTAAAATGAGCTTAAATCAATATAAAGACTAGCTACAAGGGCTATCATAAATGCTCATATCAAATTCCATAAAAACTCGAGTAAAGGAAGTATAAATAACTTCTCAATAAAAGATGAATTCAAATTGTTCATCAAGTCGACTAAAAATTAATCATAATTATAATCAGCTGACATGTATAAAAAAAGCAAAAAAATATTTGCTCAAAAGTTGCGCAACGCTGTTTTCTAAAAATGATGCATCTAATACACAAGGCCTGATATTTGATGTTATGAAATTTGCTAGCAATTAGATGTAAATACTAATATTAATGTATCTACATATTAATAAAAATAAAAAGATACACATACAAATAAGAATATAAACCAACAAATAAATATTTATGATAAAATGTGAGTAAATAAGTATATATGATGCTTTAACACAGTTAAATTATATTTACATTAAAAAAAAACATAAAAACATTACTATTCTTCTGATTACTATTTCCTTTAATATTATTATATGCATGGTGAGTGACAGATATGCACCTCAGTCTTTCAGAAAGAATACACAAAAAATATAAAAATAAACATGCTTCAACAAAATATTTTCACCATTGTATGAATAAAGAGTGTATCCATTTCATTAATTTTTTTTTTTTTTATTTATTTATGCATTTGTTAGCTTGTCAGGTTCTTTGTTTATAAATTTTTGTTTAATCAGTATAATCCAGTTCTTGTAATATATGAAAAAATAAATAAACTTGATGTGTGTAAAAAGTGTAAACAAAAAAATATAAAAATCTGCCATTGCACAGTGTTAAAAAAAAATATATATATATAGGCATAGCAAATTAATACGAAAGTGAATTTTTGAATGTACGTGAAAGATGAAATGTGTAAATTTATAGCAATGTGTGAAAATAAGAACATCATGCATGTAAAATATTATGAGCGGGAAAGTCTTTTATGAACAACAGCTGTTTTACTGTAATGACGTAATCCCGTCACATCTACATGCAGTGAACAAATGTAAAAAAAATGAGAAAAAAAAAATTTAATAAATAAAGAAACAATGTTTATCAATTTAATTACCTTATTGCCTTCATTTAATTATTATTTTTTTTATTTACATATGTATATGAAAAACAAATGCAGAACTGTAAATTTAGCAAAGTAAATATTTTGTATAAATGAAAATAAAATTCTAGCAAAAGTAAAATTGTGCAATGCAAGGCAATCAAGGCAGATCTCTCTCCATAAAGAAATCTGGCCAGGATTTCCGAAGAAAGAAATACACCCCGAGTACCAAGCAAACACTACTGCATTCAAGACGTCATTAAATGCAACAGTGGTGCACAACATCACAAAAATTTAAATCTTAAAATGGGAAACGTATAAAACTTTTGAGATGTAGAAAATAAAAATTATAATGTGTATAAATTATCATTAAAAACTTTACAACTCGCTATTATTTAATAGAACCTAGAAATAGTGTATGTATAAAAACATGATTGAAAATGTGTTAGTGTAAGAGAAAAATTTTATTACAAACGTCTGAAAACAAATATTTCTAAAGTTTCAGGATGAGCCAAACCAATCAATTTATCGATGATTAATTACTAATATTCCCCACAAGAATTGAAAGATCAATTTGATGAAAATGTGAAATGTGTAAATGCAAAATATTTATAAAAAAATGTGTTTGTAAATGTGTAAATAGTGGGAAATGCTCACCTGTCGCTTATAAACACCTAGTCCCGAACGATTGCAGAAAAAAAATTCTTACTTAAATTATTTTACCTTTTTTTTTTTTTTTTTTTTTTTGATAAAGTTATAAAATGTACATGTAAAGAAAAGATGCCTAAAATCATAATGTAAAATTGAAGTATTTTGAAATGTTTAGCAAGAAGGTATGAGAACATTTTAACGAAGGGCTAGCCTATTTGTGACAACAATGTAAACTATGTGTGAAATAAATTTATTGGGTGTAAAACAAGAATGAAGAAAAAAAAAATAGAAATAAGTTTAAAAAAAATATAAAACAATGTATAAATAGATAATACTTAAAAATATCTATGGTCTTACCAAAATAAAGTAAAGCATATTTCAAATACAAAGGCCAATATAATTTATGTAGAATTCAGCCTGAAATACTGAGAACAGATTTAACTCGTTTATCTTCTTATTCGATATAAACAACTTTGATTATAGATGTGCAATTAAACATCACTCCCTTCAGAAAAAGATGAGATATTATAATATTTATTACTTATTAAGTCTAGATATTCTATATCTTTCTCTCAAAGAGTAAATTTATTTGAACTTTAATAATATATAAAGTCGATAAAATGTATATATATTCATGTGCATTTCAAATTATCTAACAGAAAACTCAAAAATTTCACATTTTCTAAAAGAAATTATTATGAATCTAAAAAAATGATTTTCTTTATAAAATGGATAATGTATATACCTGTATGTCCATACCCAACATTTTAATATAGATTAAATACAAGAAAAATATATATAGAACGTATAAATAAGCAAGAGTACTACTATGCAAGTAAAAAATGTAATACATATAAAACGAGAAAAATATAAATTTAAAATTATTAGTACATATACTTTTTAATTAATAATTAATAGAGTTGCGTGCTCCATTCAAAAACTATTTAAGTGTTATATAATATACAAAGTTTAATTTTCTACCTTCAAACACTTTCTTCAAAACTAAGGAAAAAGTACTTACCAATCTTGAAAAATCAAAAAAATTTTTTTTTTTTTATTTATTTATTTATTCATTATTATTATTTTTTTTGAAGCACTGAAATTCGTATATTTTACGAAACTAAACCGATATTCATTACAGCAACTTGCTCTTCCTGGTAAAATAGTTCATTTTCCTAAATTATCGAAGTTTTGAAGGAAAGTTTCAAATATTCGTAGTGCCCACATAATTATCCACATTCGTAGTACGTAGTAGTCTTTTTGAACGTAGGAAAAAAAATACTTCTATATGTTTAAGGTTTTCCTCCTGTATGAATGCGTATATAATAATGGAATGTCACATTTTTTTTTTTTTTTTTGATTGTACGAAAATGACGATTTTAATATAAAATTTCTTAACGCAGAAAACAAAAGTATGTTTTGTATACTTGCGTAGAAAACAGCACACACAGGGAGAACCGATCCAGGCATGCAAACACTGCAGCCCCTGCTAGCGATGGAAAATGCACGATCATTAGAAAATGAAAACATATCGTGAACTCTGTTTCATTATTAACGTAGACTTTTGGCTCACAAATCTTGATTGTGGAGGTGTCACATGTGAAGCAGAAATTATTTTTCTTAAGTTTTGTAGGAGAAAACCACGAGTGGCAAAAATGTATAAAATCACCATAATGTTCGGCATAAATTTTGAACGGGATTGCTTGAACGGAAAACATCCGGACATGATGAAGGGTATACCGTGTCCGAAACAACTGCCATCAAATCGAGAGAACAGCAAACCCTCCAAAGTGCTATCGCTCGAACTGGAAGACGGGAGTTGACAAATCTTTTATTTAGAAAAGTGATGCATTGTCTCTATACGTCAGCAGGTAAAGAAGTGTCACCAAAGCAAGAAATGTACACTCCACGTACATCTATTTTCTCCTTTTCATTTAATTCTTGGAATAATTCTTGGAATTTTTCTTTATCTAAATTCGTAAAACAATAAACCTCTTCTTTAGGCCCTTTGAAATTTTCTGTATTAAAAGTGTGAGTAGTTATGTCAGTTTTTTGTAAAATCTAAGCAAAATTTAACAGTCTGAAAGTTCTTAAAAACCAAAGGCGTGATATTGAAGCTTTTCGATGGCAAAGTTTAAGTAACAACTTGCGAAAAATATTTAATAAAATATATATAAGAATAAATACAGCCCCTCTCCCCCATGTCGACCAATCTCAACTCCTGGTGCTTTGGCACCAAGATATGTAAAGGAGTTTCTTGACGCAGTCGTGATCTTTGGTTAGTGTAGATATCTGCAAGAGAAGTTGAATTAACAATATTTCAATAAGGAGTCCAATGGCAGTCATCAGGATGTCTTTATTTTGTGAAAAGTCTTTTAAAACAAAATCAAGGATAAATATTCTTAGAATCTTAAAACACAAAGCGTTGGTTATTATAATAAAAATTCAATAACCCTAGTGAAACGTTGAGATTGTCTCATAAGATGGGGGAGAGAGCGAATGTAATTACGTTATTATTATACTATGTTCTGGAGCAGTTCTGAGATCCTTACCCTAGAACAGATCCGAGATGTCTGAAGAAAAAGAGCCAAATTTTAGAAAAACAGCCAAATTATAGGGCTAAATATTTTCATTGTTTATCGGATAAAACAATGTTAATTTTTTGAATTTGCAATGACGGTTTATAATTGTAGTAACCCTTCACTCGCCAATATTTTGCCAAATTACCGTTAGACGAGAGAAAGAGACGGTTAAGAAATGCAGTCATCAATAATTGCGCAATCTAAAATAAATTACATCCTGTGTTGAAATAATATAAATTCTGACAATGAGTTTCCTTGTTTTATGACTATTTGAGAACACTTTTTATTTTATAATTACGTTTAATGTCAGAATTTCCGTTAGATATTATTATTTTGATTTTCTTTTTATCGCATAAAATAAATTACTTCTCTATTTAAAAGATAAACATGTTATTTATAATTTAGATATAAAACATATACAATTTAGATTTCTGAATGATGTGTGTTATTGTTTTATGTTAATAAATAGTGTAGGTCGTATGTATAATTAAAATTGTGTAATTTGTAATGACACCTAAAAAAAAACAATTCTTTCTTCAAATGTCTGAAAACAAATTATGTGAATAAAATATCACACATGAAATTTAATTATTTTTATATTGCGAAAATGCATTACTTTATCATTAGATTTTGTTTTAAATAAAAACTCAATTAAAATTTAACTAAATATATGTGAACACCTTCACAGTTGTTAATAATATATATATGTATATATATATAGGAATATAGTATAAATGTAGAAATATATAAACAAATGAATGAAATTAAACCCCGAAAACACTGAGATCTTCATCAGGGAGGTCCCTCAGTGTAGGGGTGAACGAGAAGTTTCTGAAAGGACAGTAGCTATACGCTAATAACTATCCTTAGCCCCCAACTTCTCACCAAACAGAAAACTACCAATAACTGAAGAGAAATCAAACATACATATAATGTATAAAACTACTAAAAATATTTTATAAAATTATCAAATTGTAGAAATTACAAAATTACACTAATTCATTAAAATATATATATATACAATACAATAAAGAATTACTGAAGGTAAACAAGAAAGTATAAAATGAAATAAAAATACAACCCTTCATTTGGAACACAAACTATCTTCGGCCGACGGGGCTACTCGTCGGTACTTAAATATCGCCCTTGAATGAGGAAGTAGAACAAATCGAGATAGGAAAACTCTGGAAACTCACAGTTAAAAATTGGGACGGGTAACTGGGGACGGTATTGGGACGGTATTCTCCTATTGGTTTTTCTAATCTGTAAAACTCATATATTTGTAAATTCATGTCAATAGTTTTCTATATATATATATATATATATAAATGATTAAATATCTTTGTTTTGAAAAGAAATCGTTATTGTATTATAATTCTAACATTCATTTATAAAATATAATTTATCGAAAGATATTAAAGATATTATATTTCATTTTAAAAATGCATAACATCTTCAAACTTATATTGACAGAATAAAAAAGATGAAATAAATAAAAAAATTAAAACAAATATAACTTTAAAAGACATAAAAATTAAAACACATACAGATTAGAATAAGTAAAAAAAGAAAGATATATATATATATATATTTTTTCCCGAATGGAAAAAAAAAAAAAAAATCAACACAGCGTGTTGTAAAATTACAACACCGGAGATCTTATTTCCACTTTAACGTGTGCCTTGTAGATATTGTGCAGATTAACGAGTGTCTCGCCGGTAATGGGCAGATTATCTAGGTAATTCGTAGAATACCTAGGTAATTTGAAAAATGAAACAATTTTCCTCATGTTAACAGACCATCCTAGTTAATGTGCAGATTACCTAGCCAATCTACAGATTAACTGATTTCTGCACTTTAGCGGTAATATATATAAAACATTTGTTATATTTATAAAAGAAAAAAAAATCGATATTTAACTTTTTTAATCATTAAAAGCCCACAATTTCGATCAGAACTGAACTGATACTTGAACGGCTATTTTGACTGAAAAGATGTATGATAAAAAAAGACCGATTTTTCTCAAATTTGATTTTCCCCTAGAAATTCCTCTCAAGTTAGGGCTAAAATATTCCGTCCGTTTTTCAGTAAGCAAATCCAGTCACACATTTTAAGAGAGCAGAATAGATATTTGTTTGCAATGTTTTTTATCTCATAAGGGATGCATGGTATTACTGCGCGTGTATGCGCTCGGTCCTGCATGTATGTGTGCATGTGTAATTAAAATCGAAATCTGTCTCTAACAGATTTTAATAGCTTCGCTTTTCTTTCCCTAGGCAGTTATGGACAATTATTTTAAAATTTATGAGTAATGCATAACGTCTGTTGTTGTTGTTGTTGTTGTTCTTTTTTTTTTTTTTTTTTTTTTTTTGGTATGTGTGTGTGTTTGTATGTAGTAGGATTTATTTTATATGCTTTTAAATATCCACGAGAATTACACCTAGTTTGTCATTTTTAATTTCTACGCATGGACACATGCACAAAAAAATATACATTGGTCGAATAACGAAAACATTGTTAAAACAAGAAAGTTTCTTTCTTTCTTTCAAAGTTTTTTTTCTTCTTACAGTGACAAAAATTCGTTTTTTAACCATTTTATTTTGGTCAACCAAAAGAAGTGGTTTTGGTTAACTGTATATAATTACTTTTAAAATGGTAAGATAAATCTATAATATCAGTCTCCAAAATAAACTTGATTTTCCTAACAAAAGGTCTTTTCAGTGCAATTTACAAGTAGAATAATATCCGTTAGCGTAGGAAGTTGTTCATACTACCTGATACCAGGTGGCTCACAGAAAAAAGTGATAATATTTTTATCGTAGAATGAAATCAATAGGTTTTTGTGGCTAAAAAGATTTAAAGAACAGTTTTATTAGAAAAGAATATCATTATTCCATATAGATCACACTATTACATATAGATAACACTACCCAACATTATTTGATATAGTTATTATAATTTAAAAGTGTGTCGGTTCATGTTTGAAGGAATTTTACTTTCCAGACAAAAGTGTGAGAAAGAAAAATGTGCTAATCTGATAATCTAAATTCTATGATAAGCGAAACTAAAAATTAAAAAATTAAGGATATATATTAAATATTTGAAATATATATATATATATATATATATATATATTCTGCAATTTTATCTATGTTTGGTAGTTCCGTGTTTTACAGATTACACATGCATCATTTAGTTCAAAACTAGTAAATTAGTATAACAAATTTAGGTAAATAGTAAAATTTATATTAACACGTTGAATGCCATGTCAGCCATCGGTGTCTGACACTGAAATTTCCGTTTAGGCCGCGTCAACCACTGGTGGCTGACAGCGCAGAATATGATGTAAAGCCACGTCAACCACTGGTGGCTGACAATGTAAAATATGATATAATATTTAAAAAAAAAAAGAAAAAGAAAAATACATTGTTTTAAGTAATTACTGAAAATATATTTAAAGTTTACTTTATTTATAACAGCATCATACCCTTAAGAAATTTTAATGGATTTTCAAGCAACACGCCTGGTGTGACTGGAATTTCATTAAGAAATCGCGGGGCGCTCAACATGTTAAAAAAATAAATAAAATTTTAGATATCGTTCAATTGATCAGTGAAAAAAACAAATAAACATTTGTATAGAAATTGTTATCTTCTATCATCATACTTGCCAACCATCTCATTATGAACCTTACAATTTTTAGTAGACGCCTTTTTTTCAGTCAGTTTGTAGAGTAATTTTATTCTTGTTTAATCGTAACAACATTTGGACAGAATTACCCTAAAAATAAAGTGGTGTGAGAAAAGAGGCGTTTTCTCAAGGGGTGTAAACAATTGTACGGTTATTAATGAGGGGGATGACAAGTATGTATCATTTGTAAATAATTATAAAAATATATTTGTGCATAGCAAATATTTAAAAATATTTAAAAAAAAAAACGAACTGAAAGCAAAACTGAATATAGAAAAAAATATTTATCGATAAATTTAATATATTTTATTTGTGCTATTTTATGAATGTGTTTTGTTGAGGGTATCGATAGTACTTTTTCCCAAACAAGTTTAATTTATTTATTTATAATGATAACACATTTTTTCTTTTACTGTTAAACCTTGAAAACCTTTCTATAGCGGAATTTAATAAGATTGAAACTCAATTTCGGAATTCTTACACCGAATTTTAATTAATTTACCATCTGTTTTCCTACTTTAAAAAATATAGAATATCCGCAGGCAGTAAAAGTTCTTGAATTACATAAGGAAATTTGGTTTTAGTGTTTATTTTTTTTAAATCTTTTTATTTTAAATTAATATTATTCCGACATCAGTATTGTTTAATTCACAAAATAAAATAAAACATACATAGTAAATATATTTCCCCCAGTTTAATGCTATTAACACAATATTAATTCACGAAAAAGTTTTTGAATAACTTGTTTTAAATTAGATTATATTAAGTTTCATCTTAAATCTTTTTATTAAAAATAAATCTAGGCTTAGAAGAATAAAATTATATCATTAAAAATTACTCGGTGTAATGTAATTGTAAGGTAGTATTATATTTGTCTATTGTATTAAAAAAAAAGTTGAATCTTTTCTATTTGTGTAATTAAATATAAAAATTTATTAAAATATATGGTTAAAAAATTGATTTTGTTAAACAAATTTTATTTAAAGAAATATGGGTTAGGTAAAAGAGCGATATACTTTATAAGATCTTTATAATAGTGTATAATATTAATACACATGGATATGAACATTCGTTTTAGCACTACTTGCAAAGAAAATTTAATGATTCCGTTTAACCCCTGTGAGGTTTGCGCTGCCGCAGACCCCATCTTACATTTAATTAACTAAGTAGTAATAGCACGAGACTCTTCAAACACAAATAAGACGTTTATTCAACTGACTAAATGGGGTGGGGGTGGGGTAAATCTGGCTCTATAAACTCAAGTAGTAGAAGCTTTAAGCAACTTGGAAAAAGATAACTAGAAGAATTAATTTAGATAAACATAAAGTGGATCTCACCCAGAGTAGATAACAGGAGGGTAATGACGGCTGCACTCTTAGGGCTAGATGATGTTTATACGGATCTTCCGGTGGAGTCCCAAGCCGGCAGAATCTACATTCAATCTATCTACCTCTTTAACTCTTTCACCAACACCACAATATTCGCTGAACTAAGAATCTAAATCGCTAAATTCTCGCCTAAGACGGATTCTCTTTTACACCACTATCTACACCACCATAAACACCAAAGATACCTTCATATTTATTCTTAATATTAATCAACTCTAATCTCTTCACTTAAAACTTTAAAGCCTCTTCGTATTCACTCACACTCCACAACTTACTTCCTCAGTTGCAGCGCTATGTTGACGCAAAACTAGTCCAACCTAAAACCTCGTCGACTACTGGCGTCGAAGCATTTTAACTCTCCCATCTCTTGCGTCGCTGGATCCAGCTTAATTAAAAAAGAAAAAAAATCTGTGGTGACCTACCACAGTCTCAACCTTACACTCTTTGTTGCATCGTGTCCACTGAAGTTGACAAAAGTTTAAATGTTTTACCTTTCACACAAATGGTTTTACAGATCTGGTTTCAATGATTATTCTTTCTGTATTATTTAAGCTTTCAACTGTTGCTCATAGATAGCAGCATAATGTAAAATTAAAGATTGCCTTGTTAGTTTGAAAATGGCGTCAATCTCTACTTCCAAGTTAGTACGATTTCTTATTGTAAACATTGTACATGTGTGCTAAACCATTTTTATTTTGACATTTTACATTTTGAAATAGTAATTTTAGGCATTTTAGTATATGTTTGAATAGAACACTTATTTGCAGATGCAATTTTTCATGAAAATTGATGTACTTTTCTTTTTGACAATCACAATGGCATACTTGCCAACCATCTCATTATGAACAGTACAATTTATAGTACCCGCTTTTTTTCCAAGTCCATAAAAAGTTTATTTTGCAAAATTTAGTCTACATCGATTTTGTCCCCTTCAAAATACTCTCCATTCGTTGCTATGCACTTATTCCATCTTCTTTTCCACTGTTCAAAGCACCCTTGGAAGTCCTCGGCAGTCAGGCCTTTTCGTTTTCTCGTCATTTCTTGCTTTATTGTGTCCGCATCTTCCCAGTGATGTCCCCTCATCACATTTTTGCATTTTGGGAATAAAAAAAGTCGCATGGGGCGAGATCTGGCGAATAAGGAGGATGATCAAGGATGGTGATTGAATTTTTTGCCAGAAACTGGCGAACAATCAATGCTGAATGTGCAGGTGCATTGTCATGTTGAAGGATCCATCCATCGCCTTGAGTCAAATTTCGTCGCACACGACGCACGTGATCCCTCAAACGCTTGAGAACTGTAAGAAAAATAATTTATTATTTTCGTCAATTTCCATTTTCGACATACAGTAAAAACAAGGACAACAGAAACTAACTCAACTTTCACAATACGCACAGCTCGACGGTCCACCATGCACTGATGGTTCATTGGGTCTCAGGCAACTAGCACCGCTAGTGAGTGAGGCTATAGTCCGCGTCATAGCCGACAGATGGTACCAGTTTGCGTATTTATTGAACAGACCTCGTA
The DNA here is from genome assembly GCA_963930645.1 of Salticus scenicus. Classification (NCBI taxonomy): domain Eukaryota; kingdom Metazoa; phylum Arthropoda; class Arachnida; order Araneae; family Salticidae; genus Salticus; species Salticus scenicus. The sequence goes on along the minus strand of OZ005659.1, from coordinate 81,699,145 downwards.
TATACATATACGGTCGAACCTCGTTAACGAGAATCTCAAGGGGGATAAAAAATCTGTTCATGTTATCAGTAGTTCATGCTATCAGTAATTAATCTTCACATAACTAAACTAATCTTCATTTTTACGGGGATTGTGGAAACTGTTCATGTTAAAAGTAATTCACGTTAACAGTGTTTATATTAACGAGGTTCGGCTGCTTATATATATATATATATATATATGAAAGGATAAAAAAAGCAAGACTCTAAATTAATATTTAAATTAATATTAAATGATATCTTAATAGTATTAGCTCAGAATAAATCTTAATTTTAAGAACAACTTTGTGAGGGTTTTTTTTAGCGCCCCAGTAAAGTTAGTTTTTCAGCAAAGCACGTCGTAGCGCGGGAATCGCGATTAGAAGAAGTTTCATAATCAAAATTATGCAATAGTTGAAATTAGCGGCAATGCATTGCGAAATACGAAATCCTGGATATCTGGGTCAGCCAATAAAAGAATGTGGGCTGGATTTTAGCTGACCTAATTATCCAATAAGCATTCATAAAAATAGTTTGGGTTCCCGCCGAAATATCCATATAAAAAAGGGAGCACCCGAAAATCGGGGTCTTTTTTCATGGAATCTTTTGATTAAATAGTTCACGACAATAACAAGTTTAGTTTAACGGTCCCAGGAGGGGGATTGATTCGCGGTTCCGCCGTTAATGGAACGATTTCGGCCCGACTCGGCTACGGATCTGTACAGCGTGCTCAAAATGATGTGACTGTTAATAAAGTGTAATATGACTGTCTTCAAATAAACGACTGCATCATCAATTGTGGAGTATTTCTTTGAGTGAACTCTCTTAATATGGAGTGACTGGAATTCATCATCATACAAAAAAGGAGATGTATTACAAGGAGCCGGTCAGGATAGTCTACCTGTAAAGGAAAGCCAACAAGTCAGCATGAAATAAGTTGTGGTCAGCACCTTATATTAGTTTTAATTATTTGAATGGAACTGCAATATTTTGCAATATGTCTTCCTGGGACCGGAACTTTCCAAAACCAACCGGGAAGTTTTTCCAAAACCATCCGGAAATTTGCAAAAACAGATCGGACTTTTCTAAATCAAGCCGGACGATGTCAGAAAAAAAAATAGTGCCCTTAAAAAGGAAGCAACATTAGTAACATCATCTGTACTGAAATGCTATTAGAAAGAAAAAATACTGACTTACACCAGTTTTGTGTGAAAGATGCCAGACAGTGCCTTTAGAAAAAAAAAGAAGGAAACACTTAACTTACATCACTTTGCTTCAAATGTTTCCGATTACGTTCTGAAATGCGTGTGACTTACGCCAGTTTTGATCCAAGCTGTTTCGATCTTAACTTACATCACTTTGCTTCAAATGTTTCCGATTACGTTCTGAAAAACGTGTGACTTACGCCAGTGACTTACGCCAGTTCTTAAGTGCCGTGCTTTCAAGTGTTGTGATATAACAAATAACAAACAGATGGCCTCTTCGGGATGTGTCGCAAGCCTGCCAGAAACATCTGTTTTTTTTTATGTGTTAACACAGATGTTTTGAATAAAATTCTCTTGCTCCACAGGAAATAAAAATAGGTTTTTTATTTTTTTTTATAATTTATTATTGTGTTTTCATCTCAGTGTAAATCAACAAAAGGGGTGAGTGATTTCATTTCATTTATATTTAGGAAGGATGATTTTTATTGACTTTATATTTATCTTAATTTGTTAATAAAAATGAATTGTGATAATGTTTGACATCGTTTATTTTCGCGATATATTTTATGATTTGAATTGAAAATGTTTTAAGCTTAATAATAGATTTAAAATAATAATAATATACCAGATTTTTATTAAGTTTGCAAAAGTATTATCTTTCATATGTTAAATTTAGAGATTTTCATAAATACTTATATAGAAAACTAAAATTTTTGAAATTTGATTAAAAAAAAAAAAAAAAAATTAATTAATTAATAAATAATAATAATAAAATAAAAGAAGATAAAGAAATAAAATAAATTCTTAATTGGTTATTATATTTTATGTTAAGAGATTTAAAAATAAAATTTTCATAAATATTTATATAAAAAATTAAATTTTTTTTTTTTTGTTGTTGAAAAATTTGATTCATTGTTTTCAGAAATAAGAATTTTGTTGTGTGCTATTTATTACTATAGACAAAGAATAGCCAGAAGTATTTATTTTGAACATCAATAAAGTTGATTTATTTGTTTATTATTTATATTTATTTATTATTTGGATTTATTTAGGTGATATAACAACTGTGATATATAAAAAAAAAAAAAAAAAAAAAAAAAAATAGACTGTTTATATTGATTATGATTGTGATATTTAATTTATTGAATACTTTGTTAAAGCTGTGATAATTAATAAATACCGAATTTAATTAGCAAAATTAAATAAATTACCTGTTTCAAAAAAAAAAAAAAAAAAAAAAAAAAATTTTTTTTTTTTCAAAAATTTTGAATTGTGGATGCAATTAAACATGTCCGAAAGTGACACCTCAACATGTTTTTTGACACCCCCTAAGGGAACAGAGGAAAATTTACTTGTGGATACCAATTTAGAAAATAACCTACTTAATGTGAGTAAACTGCCCTCCCCAAACACACTAGTAAAGGCAATGAGTAGTGCAAATGATGTAAAGAAATCTTTAAATATAAATAAATCTCCCACTGTAACAGAGGACAATGTCCTCATTGCTTTTTGCCCTGAAAACGGCATGATGTGGACGTCCTGGCTAATGTATTTTCAAGCCTGGTGTGAGGAGAATCGAAAAGATGAGGTTTGGCGAGTCCTTAATATACAAAGATTTTTGAAGGGTAAAGCTCTCACAGTGTATATAAACAACAGTTTAAACATGCTTCATTGGGAGGAATTGGTTGAAATTTTTACAGAGGAATTCACGACACCAGGTGAAACATCTTTAACAGATTTCTCGAGCATTTGCTTTAAGGCAGGTGAAAATGTCATGGAGTATTATCAGAAAAAACTCCAAGTAGGGCGAGCACTAGGCTTAGAGCCCAAGTTTCTCATGGAAGGATTAACAGACGGATTGCCACTAACTTTAAGACAACTTGTTGTGGCTAATGCGCCAAAAACATTAAATGAATGGAGGGATCTTGTCCACAAATTAAATAAACTGCAGATATCTGAAAAATATGCTGATTCCCTTCCAAACAAGTTGCCAGGTCAATTTCAAAAGTTCACCTATCCACAAGACAGGGAAAATACAAACCCAGTTCAATATGCTCCCCGACCACAACCCTGGAGTTACCGGTTTCCTCATGTGCAGAGACCACATATGGGATACCCTAATCAAAACAGTCCAAATTTCACAAACAATACTCGAACCAATCTAAGAGGGCCTAGACCCCATTTTTCAAACCCAAATACACACATTCACTTTCAAGGCACTTTGCCTCCTCTCCCATGTAAATATTGTTCAAAACTCAACATCCCTAATGCCTTTCATTGGCATAGTGAATGCCCTTGCAAACAAGAAAATCCAACTCATGTCACAGAAGAGTCAACAGTGGTAGATAATACAACAGAAGGAACAAATAACACCTATTGACAGTTTGCAGCGACCGGTCGCATTATATACAAGGATATCCAAAGAAAAAACAAGCAAACTAATCAAGGTGTTAAACATCCAGAATCGTACTCTACCATTCCTTTAATCTTCGATACGGGCAGCAGCTTAAGCATTATTCCTCAACATTTTGTCCATAAATTTAAACTTCAAACAAAAAAGGTCTCACCATTACACGTCATTCAAACACAGGGGATGTTGACAATTCGAGAAAAATGTTACTTTAAATTACAAATTGGTAATATTACAAAAAATATAGAAATGTTTATATTACATAATAACTTACCTTATGCTCTCCTTAGCTTATCACATTGTTGTCTGTTTCAATTGACTATTGATTGTGCTAAAAAACTGGTAAAACAAAATAATACCATTCTCCCATTGTTAAAAAATATATCTAAATGTACACAAACTTTACATATAACTTCTGAAAGTGAAAACACCAATAGTCAAAAGAAAAATTTTAATATTCCAACAAACAACAGAGTAAGGGAGTTCAAGTACACTCAAGCCACTGAGAACCACGTAAATCCTCAGTCTGCTAGAAAAGGAAAACTTCCTACTTTATTATCAAAATATGTCCAAATTTTTGCAAAATCTAAATATAATGTTGGAAGAATTCATATGGAACAACAAAGGATTCGTTTAACTTCAGATTTACCTATTTCTCTCAGAGCATATAGAACTTCCCCTAAGGAAGAAGAAGAAATTAAAACCCAAGTTCAAAATTTATTACAGGCCGGTATTATAAAAGAAAGTTGTTCGCTTTATTCCGCACCTGTAACTTTGGTGTATAAACGGGAAGAAGGCAAAAAGACGCGATTATGTATTGACTTCCGTAAACTCAATTCGATCACTAAAACAGATGCTGAACCACTTCCCAGAATAGATACTTTGTTAGATAAACTAGCTAAAGCAAAAATTTTTTCCACTCTTGACTTGGCAAGTGGATACTGGCACATTCCTATCCACCCAAAAGATACTGAAAAATTGGCTTTTGCTACAACTTTCGGATTATATGAGTGGAAATACCTTCCCTTTGGGCTTAAAAATGCCCCTGCTATCTTCAATCGAACCATTAGAAGGATTCTAAATAAATAAAAAATAGACTTTGCCTGTATTTGTTTTGATGATATAATTGTATTTTCACAGTCAGAAGATGAACACTTCCAACACCTACAACAACTTTTTGATATATGTGTTAAAGAAAACTTAAAATTAAAACTATCAAAATGCAATTTTGCCAAAACAATAATTAACTTTTTAGGATACGAAATAACTAATGGCCTAATTACCCCTGATAATCCAAACATTGAAGTAATAAAAAATTTGAAACCGCCAAAAAATGTCAAGGAATTACAGAGAGTTTTGGGATCAGTTAACGTTTATGCTAGATTTATTCCAAAATATGCCGAAACAAGAGCTCCTTTAAATAATTTATTAAAGAAAAATGTCCCCTATGTTTGGGACCAGAAATGTGAAAAATCCTTCCAAAAATTAAAAAATGCTCTTATAAGTAAACCTATTTTAAGACTTTATGATCCCAGAACTCCCTGTCAGTTATTTGTTGACGCCTCGAGTCATGGTGTGGGATGTGTTGTTAAACAGGCAGATGTGAATGGTACTTTACACCCAGTGGCATATCGTTCAAGAAATTTACGAGATTATGAAAAAAATTATGCAATTACGGAATTAGAATGTTTAGCAATTATTGATGCCTTAGATACCTTTTATCATTATTTACACGGTCAAAAGTTTGTCATACATACGGATCATGCGTCTCTCACTTGGTTAAAAAATGTTAAAAATTTAAGAGGAAGATTATTCCGCTGGTCCCTTAAACTTAGTATGTTTGACTATGAAATTAAATATAAAAAAAGATCAACAAATATTGAAGCTGATATGCTATCTAGATTGCCTGTTTTGGAAAATGTGTCACACCATGTACACCTCCTAGATTTAAATGAAATTAAAGAAAACCAGAAAAAAGGAAACATAGGTATTAACATTAAGAAAATTCTTGAAATTGAAGAGGTAATTGTCATTAAAAAGAAAGGTTTGTATAAGATAATAGTCCCGATGTCATTAAGATTAAGCCTCCTACAGAAAACCCACACTCAATTTGGACACCCAGGAATTTATAAAATGATAAATTTAATTACACCACAGTATTATTGGCCTAATATTAATAAAGATATTGAAAATTTTGTAAAACATTGTCATACCTGTCAAATAAATAAAAAATGTAGACAAAAACGGTTTGGTTCATTACAGGAAGTACCGCCAACAGATAAACCTTTTGAATGTTTGTCTTTGGACACTGTTGGTGGGTTTAACTACTATAATTCTACAAAAAAATATTTGCATTTGGTCGTGGACCATGCAACCCGTTATGTGTGGGGATTTCCATCAAAAAGCGTTACCACTGAAACTTATACAAACTTTTTAAAACAACTTTTTCAAATTCATGTACCTAAAAAATTGTTAACAGATAGGAATGCAGCATTCACGGCATCCCGTTTCAAAAAATTCCTTCGAAATTATGATACAAAACATTTGTTAACAAGTAGCCATCATCCCGAATGCAACGGGAAAGTCGAGCGCCTCAATCAGACTATTGTTACGCGTCTAAAATGTAAGGTTAACTCTTCTTCAAATAAAATTCCCTGGACTAAATTAATTGATGAAGTTTTAAATCAATATAACTTAACACCTCACTCTGTAACTCAATTCCCACCTAGTTATTTATTATTAGGAGAATTACCATATGAACCATTATTAGTAAACAATAGTTACTATCCTTCAGTTGATGAAGCTAGAAAAATAGCAAAAGAAAAAACAATACAATATCATAAAAAAAAACAAAATCCGATTTGATGCTCGATTTCTCCCTGTTAAATTTAAAGTTGGTGATGAAATTATTTATGAAGAATTCCAATACCCCAACACACGTAAATTAAGTCCACCTTATTCAGGCCTTTACACAATCTTAAAACAAATATCTGAAGTTAATTTTGAAATAGACAAACCCAGTCCCCATTTTAAAAGAAATTCAGAAATTGTTCATTCATCTAAGTTAAGATACTATAATAACCCTCAAAAATTCAAATTCAGTCATGAATAATTTTAGTTAGGGATCAACTCCATGCCCAAGTATTTTTTTTTATTTATTTATCATTCTCGTGATCTTCTGATCTTCACCACTATAAAGTGATCAGAGGGTGCGGGAAAAATGATTTGTTTTTGCCCTCTGTAAAAATTCACCAATTACCACCTTTATCCCAACTCACCTTTTTGGAAAGACTTGACTTCTCACAAGTTCAGGGGTCAAGTTACCCACAAAAACAATTTTTTTTGGCTTGCCAATGGCTGACCAAGCTCTATGTTGATACCAATGTGGTATTTTAAAACAATTAATTATTAAATAAAGTAATTAAGTTGGTTTTATGTAAATAGTTTGTAAAAAGAAAAGACCTAGTAGTACTGGTATTCTTAATATTAGTAGTAGTATTATTAGAGTGTATTAAACACTGTTGTATTTATTAAATAGTTTTATGTGTCTGTTAAATGTTATATTTATGAAAAAATTATTTGTGTTAGTATGTAAATAAAGTTTCTAGAAATTGTTAAAAATGTACTATGATATAATTGTTTTTCATATACTTTATGTTTGATTAAAATATCTTTGCAGTATTAAAAAGATACACAAAGAAAAACACAGATTTTGTGAAAAGAAAAGTTTGTTTACAATTTACAAAACATTTTTTACAATGTACTGTTAAAATTACAGTGTTATGATTATTGTTATACATATTCTATATGGACTCAATAACCAAGATCAGACTTTTTTCAACAATTATTTATTGTCAACGATCAACGTTATTATTCAAGACATTTAAAAACTTTATTGGCCAAAAGGAACTTTACATTTTAAAGACTTTCCTCAACAAACTAGTTTGTACATAAGAAAGATATCTTGTCAAAAATGTTATGCCGGTAAACATGTTATGTTATAAATTTTTTTTTCATACAGTATGTCATACGTTTTCATATATTATATTAAACTTTTCTTATGTGTGTAAACAAGTGTTGTAAATACCATTATATGTATCAGGCGAGCACGTTGACCAGTCCAACATACAAGTAAATAAATTAAAAAAGAAAATTAATTTTTTTTTATAAATAAAGGGAAAGGCCATAACTCCTACTTAAAAATGATTCCATAACAAAATATTTCAGACGAAATTTTCTAAAAAATAAAATTTTCCATTTTTTAAATAAAATTTTCCATTTTAAATAAATTAGTCAAAAAGTTAAGTTTTATAATATGTAAAATTTTCCATTTTAAGTTTAACTTTCTCCTGGAGTATCTTCTAATTCTGAGGGACTTCCCACATACTTGCAGGCAAGTATGGGGGAGCGTCGGCTTGGAGGGGGGGGGATATGAAAGGATAAAATAAGCAAGACTCTAAATTAATATTTAAATTAATATTAAATGATATCTTAATAGTATTAGCTCAGAATAAATCTTAATTTTAAGAACAACTTTGTGAGAGTTCTTTTTTAGCGCCCCAGTAAAGTTAGTTTTTCAGCAAAGCACGTCGTAGCGCGGGAATCGCGATTAGAAGAAGTTTCATAATCAAAATTATGCAATAGTTGAAATTAGCGGCAATGCATTGCGAAATACGAAATCCTGGATATCCGGGTCAGCCAATAAAAGAATGTGGGCTGGATTTTAGCTGACCTAATTATCCAATAAGCATTCATAAAAATAGTTTGGGTTCCCGCCGAAATATCCATATAAAAACGGGAGCACCCGAAAATCGGGGTCTTTTTCCATGGAATCTTTAGATTAAATAGTTCACGACAATAACAAGTTTAGTTTAACGGTCCCAGGAGGGGGATTGATTCGCGGTTCCGCCGTTAATGGAACGATTTCGGCCCGACTCGGCTACGGATCTGTACAGCGTGCTCAAAATGATGTGACTGTTAATAAAGTGTAATATGACTGTCTTCAAATAAACGACTGCATCATCAATTGTGGAGTATTTCTTTGAGTGAACTCTCTTAATATGGAGTGACTGGAATTCATCATCATACAAAAAAGGAGATGTATTACATATATATTGAAATAATTGTGTAAAATTTCTAAATAAAGGGAAATTTTTTAGCATTTAAAGATTCTGCATGCATTGACGCCCTGTAAAGTGTGAAATCTTTAGAAAAGTGTAATAAATATTCCTAGTGTATAATTTCAGCAAAAATTGTTATTTTTTATAGTATAAACAATATACAGTCGCCAGCAAAATTATTCAAGCGCTAGCAATAATTCATATTTAAATCATGTGCATCTAATACCGTTTTGTTCAGTAAATATCTGTCTAGTCAATATCTTAGTCTTTATGCTGTTATATGAGAATGTAAGTTGACAATAAAAATTAGCGATCAGAAAAAAAAAAAAAAAAAAAAAAATGAAAAGTGAAAAATGTGAATGTGAATGTGTTCTTCAAAAAATTTTCTGCCGAGTGTAACACACTTTTTAAAAATTTAAATAGCTTATACTTATTTATAAAATAATAAGAATTTTAAGTGATATTACTTAAAATGCATAAAAGTATTCAAGTAAAATAAATATAGGTGACATCAATTAATATTAGTATTTAATAATGGTTTGTAACAAATTTTTAATAATAATTTTAAATAATTAGTGTAACTGTCTGATTTTTATTAATTTATTAATTAATTTATTTTTTAATAATCAAACGCTTTTTAAGAATTAATGAATATGCTGCTTGTGTTGAATATGTAGAACCATAGCCTCTTTAACTAGATGCTTGTCGCGTAGCTTGGAAACATAGCAATAGTTGAAGCGGTGACAGCGCCACCTGGTACAGATTGCACGATTTTTTTTGTTTAACCGCCACCAATAACTTTAAGAAGTGATATATGATTTATGTAATCGACGTTTCATCGATCCAATTTGCTTTTTTTATGTATGCCATACCCCTGTTTAAAAAAATTTTGGTGGCTGCTGAATAAAAAAGACGCACAATCTGCACCAGGTGGCAATCTACCGTTTCAACTGTTGCTAAGTTTTCGAGCAATATGACAGGCATCTGGTTTAGGAGGCTATGGTAGAATATGTAGGAGAATTCTGAAGAAATTTCAGTACTTTATGAGTTTTTACACGTTTTTATTACCTTAGTTGCCGAAACATCATTAAATTAGCTAACAAATTATCAACATTTTTGATAAATTCCACAAAATATGTATATATTAAAGAAATTCTATTTACAAATATATACACATAAAGCTGAATTATAGCTTACAAAAAACAAACAATTAAATGTGTTTTATTGTTGAGATTTCATTTCCTTACTTTAAATCTAATTAAAATTTATTTAAAGAGTAGTATATATATATATTTAAGTATAACTGAATTGTAATTATTTTAATTTAAAAATTATAAATTTAGATAAAAGAAATAGCTTATGTCGATTAAATTGGATATTATCTAATTGCTTAATTAAAATGTATGAGCAGATTATTTATTTATTCATTTATTTATTTATTTATTTATTTATTTATTTTTATTTATTTTTTTTTGAGAAACGTATTTGATAAGAAATGAAAGAACGATTTTTTTTTTTTTTTTTTTTAACCAAATAATATCTGAATTCTTTAACAACTAAATATAAGTTAAGTAACATAGATAAGCAAAAGTTTAATTACAAATATATACAAAACAAATATAACTGAATTATTTTATCGACAAATTATGTAATCAACAAAACCAATGGATGGTTTCAAAGGAATTATTTATTACATAATTTGCATACATAAAAAAAAGGATTTATTGTTATTTAATGTAAGTGATTTTTCAATAAAGAAGTTTAATTAATATGGATGCATTAAATAAATTGTAATTACAGATACACTACAAAACAAAATAAGAAAGACAAAAAAAATTTGATGAAAATTTCAATACTGAGATTTCATTCTTTTTTCAAAATCTTGTTTAGTGAGCGATATGTTGATTTATTCTAATTCTATTAAAAAGTAATATTAGGCAGTATAATTATATAGTAATATAAAAGTAATGGATAATTTTAAAAGAATTTATTATTTGCATAATACCTAAATAAAGGTATGGAATAATTCGTAATTTATGGGAGTTATTTATTTGATAAACAAAATGAAAGAAAATTACTGAGCCAAATCATTTCTTATATAATTATACAGTATATACACATAAATAATACATTTTAAAATAGTTGCATTAGTAAAATACATTTCATGTTATACAGATATACATAAATAAAACTATAATTACAAAATTATGTAGAAGAAATATAATTAAATATAATGCACTACAAATATCAGTTTTCCTTGCAAAATATAAAAGCAATTGGTAATTTAAAATAAATAATTTGTTAGTTAGTTTCATAAATACAAATATGCATAGATACCATCATTTAATTTATTCCGGATTATTTTTAGCCCCCACCTTTATATCGCACAACTTTATAAAAAAAAATTTCTCCAATATTTAACTTCGATTAATACTTTCGAGACCGCATGTTTTTGCCTTTTTGACAGTAAGGTCCGCCTGTGGGCGGTATTTTCCCAAGTTACAATATTTCAGAATAAAATTTTCTATATTCAGATTCATAGTACAAATGGATATACATTATGATTATACTCTTTCTAATCAAAAAATATTTGTATCCATAGTATATTGGTTGTACAAACATGAATATTGTGTACATTCTTAAGAAACAAATGGCATATACAAATTTCAAAAGAAACGGTCACTGGCGGTGTCATAGATTTTCAAATGACGTGAACTTACATCTCCGGTAGCGAAATTGTTAAATAAGATAAATATTCTCTTAAAAAATATTGGTGTGAAATAAAGGCGGGACTAAAAATACTCTGGAATAAATTAAAGTGTTGGCATCTAGGAAATATGGCATGATTTTTAATTCATCTGACTATTTTATTTAAGGGCCCTCTTCACTCAGCATTTCCTTTTCTAAAAGCCAATGTTATCTTATGGAAAACTTTCTTTGCACTTAAAACAGTGGCATATTAATTGATTGAGACGCGGTTTTTTTTATTGGATTACTCTCATTTCGTAAACTGACGCAGCTTTTGTAGATTTTATGAAAGAATAACAGTTGTTTTTTAAAAAAGCTGTTTTATTGCAATATTTGGGTTGATGCATTAAATGGCTTATAAAAAACTCTTTCAATTTTTTAAACCAGAATTTAAAAAGCTGCGTCAATCTCAAAGAGTTTATTTCAATGCGGAAAAAAATCCTGTATTTTAATAAAATTTTAAATCAATTAAATTTGCAAAGAAAGTCCAAAAATTTTACAAATTTGTGCCGATTTTTCTCTTTGACACACCCTTTATTCGGCTACGCCTCTCGTTCGTGGTTTCGATGTAAAGATGTTTACATTTCTGTGGTGAAGATACGTCTAGGCGTTGTGGTTTTTTATTCAGTTTTTATTTTTATTATAGATTTCACCTGTATTACGGATGTGAGTAACATAACAATTTAGAAGACAATCGTTCAGAGACTTATTTATAGGAAATATATGATCACATTTTATTTTCAATAGTTTTTCATTGCGCGTAATACTATTATTATATGAATACTTTGTACATAAATCTGATATTTTACTGATAATGCCACGATTGACAATATACAAACATTTTTTTTAACAAGTTATATAAAACTTTTTACTAAATTAAACAGATTTTCAATAATAAATTTTATTTTAAAGTATATAATCTGGTGTGGCACCCACACGACATTTTTACCCTACATTTAAATTTTATACAGACAGATTCAGATTGAGGAATAAAATATCAAGTACTGTATAAAATTCTATAGTAAAAAGAATTTAAGCTAGCTTTACGAATTATTTAATTTGACAAATAATTTTCTGTGGGAAGGGCGGAGGGGAGTACCACCTTTCTCAACCCACATTTGAAACTAATATCTACATTTCTATAGAATTCACGACTAATATTAAATTTAAAATTATGTTCAACAATAACTTTCAATCACATTTATTGACAACTTTAACCCGTATCACTCGTTGAAACTTATCAATATTGATCAAACTGTTCAAGTATGAATTTTATATGAACTTTAAAATATAACACTTGAGTTCCCTGCCGGTATTTAGTTTTTAAAGTTACACTGATAACAGACTCACAAAGAACAACTGTTAAAAATTGTTTAATTATTCACGGAACCGCAAAATACGTAGTTATTAAAAAAAAAAAACAAGACTTCAAATTACACTAAATATTTTATTTACTCTTTAGGTATGGAGAATTAATTTACATTCCTGAGCAAAATAAGTTGTATTAATATTGAAGTCTAGGAATTGAATGAAACAAATATTTTTAACGACATAAGCAAGTTGATTTTATAACTGAAGAAACTAGAACAATTTAAAGTTTGCAAGAAATGGGAGTCAAATGTTTATGAAATTATTTATACACGACGAAATCACACTATTATTTTCAAAGATTTTGCGCTCTTAATTTCGCGCCTAACATAAAAGCGCAGCTGAAAGTATGGTACCTGAACATGAACACTGTTTCTATGCGTTCTTTTAGAATTACAGTAACTGGATATCAAGCTGTGTATCGATATTAATAAAATCAGAATTTTGTCTGTAAATTTATCAGAATTTAAAAAAAAAAATGCGATATCTTCACGTTCCACACACAGAGGCCGCTTTACAATTTTGGTGGCCCTAAGCAATATATCTTTGGCAGCCCCCTCTAATAGATATTATGTGAGGGTAGTTTATAGATTTCATTTGATCCCAGGTAAATTTTCTTACTGTGATCCCTACCTCCTCCCTTACAAAAGAAAAAGCTACTATATTAAAATGCAACTTATTCTAATATTATAACTTAATATAAATTTAAATAACATTTTCTTTTTTTTTTCTTTTTGTACAAATTGAATTGTATCCGACGTATTTAGAAATAAGAAAAAAATAAACAAGTTGAGTCAAACCTTTAGCTTTTCTACCTGACTGAGCTAAATGTTCGATTGGGAAAATGCCTTAAAATTTCTGTTTATACTAATCTCCGTTCTCTACATGACGTCGTACGTATTGATGCACATTGGAACTACTGTACATCAGTACTGTTTTATCTATGTACTCATATACCATGTACAACTTGTACATAAACTGTTTGGCCGAAAATTTCAATAAAACCTATTACAATGAAATAAAAAAGGAAATTTTTTTCATGACCAGAAGAAAAGGGAATTTGAAATCCGTGATTCCCTCAACAGATATTCCCTCACCATTGCTTAGCTATCAGATTACGGCATCGCACCACAAAACGGAGTAACCTATCAAGTTGGTACATTTTTACCACCGAAAAAGTTCCAGAGTGAATAATAATAATATTATTAAAATATTACTGTTATTTTTATTATTTTTTAATTAGTTCTTATTTTTATTAGGATTTTAATTTTTTCATAATAAATGATAATTTTACATTTTACATTGAACCAGATGATAAAAAGAATTCGTTTAATTTTTTAAAGAAGAATGAAAAATCATCTGGCTCGCACATATTATTAATATTTTCCAACTGTATGTACTTTTTGCCGTGTTTAACCTTTAATGTAGTACTTTGCCTGCGTTATTACACAACGAAAAAAAAAAAATAATAAGACATATAAACTAGCTGAATTCCTGAATTCCTAATTACTCGTGTAAAAAAAAAAAAAAACCTTAGCACAAGTGGAAATGCAGTTCTAGCAATTTCCGATTGTAGCTCTTAAGCTCTTATAAAGTGTTTGAATATTTTGGTGTGGTTCTGTAAATTTTAATGCTAAACATACCATATTCCATAGATTTTTTTTCCCCATATGAATAATAAATCTAAATTTTAATACGACTTTCCCTGTAGAAAGTTTTTTAAAATGTGATTTATAAAAATACATCTCATAGAAAGCAATTAACTGTCATTCCTTTGGGTGTCCCTGTACACATACTAGTTATCCTATTTCTACCCTTTTAAAAAGAGAACATTAGCTACGGCCGTGCTAACAAACCGAACTCGTCAACATTTTAAAACTTTAAAGTGTTAAAAATGCTTTCCTCTTCAGTTTCACTTGAAACTTTTCTTTAATGTATATGTGAAATAAAATGTTTATTAATTCATTTCTTAGTGAATTGATTTATCTGATGATATTTTGTGTTGGCTGTTAATAATTGCAAACTAATAACAGCCTTTTAAACTACTATCACAACTATCACTTTCAAACACAGTTACGAAGTCTTTTCATTCATAAACACGCGATATACTTGTAAGTAGATATCCTTATTTAGATATGGTGATACGAATCGATTAGTAGGATTTAAGATCGATTGACTACGCTAAGGTCCGAGGCCTATAGGAAGAATGCCCTCCGATGGGGGGTCTTGCTAAGGGGTCCTAGCCCGTATTTACGCGAGTTTCGGAGATAACCACGGAAAATTCCAAACGGCTAGGTTGAAGAGCGCGACCTAGGATCGAACCGGAATCTACCCATTTACCAGCTTGGAGTGCAGAATCACTCGGACATTGGTGGGCCTGTGATGTGAACCAAAGTAGCGTTTAATTTTTCCGTATGAAGGTAAAGCCTTTTGCAGAAAAGACTATTTAATGTCAACGCATGAAGCAGATTTTCTAAACACTATAGGTGAGAAAAGATAGGTCTTATGCAATTTAAATTTACTCTTATTTGCTTTTTAATCTTAATTTATACATTTTGCGTATTTTGAATCTATTCTCAAGACCTTTCTGAAATCTGACCTTTCTGAAACTATTTTCTAACTTGTTTACGAAGTTATTTTTTTCGCAAATGTACAAAACTTTCAGGAATTTTTCATTTAGATACTCATAAACTTAATAGTGTTTTTTTCTATTTTTTTTATTCTTAGTTCTATTATTTAAATTGATCGTGGATGAATTTGATATAAGCTGATAATTTTAAACTGAATGAGCTTAAAAATGAGGCCGCCATGAGAAACTGTCAAACGCGTTAGTGATGTCAAGTAAAAGGGTTTGGAATTTTTCAGAATTAATAAAACTATCGTGAATAAATTCTGTTATTCTGGTGGGTGGTGGAATATTTAGGTCTAAAAACCAAATTGGTCGGTTTGAATTGCAAATCATCCAGCCCTTCCTCATAATTTTTTCCCCATCTAATTTGAAAATATCTAAGCTTTCCTTCATTATCACAATACAAATTTAAGTATATGTTTATTAAAAATCAGCATTATAGTACGTTAACCAGAGCACCTAATTTTAATTCCCAACTACAAAAATTCATCTTGGAAATTCTTACAAAGAAAATTCTTCATTTATTTCTTCTATTTTAGACTCGCTCGAATATTGTGGTGGTAGTTTATTTTAAATGAGCGAAATTTCTTTCCCCCTGAAAGGGTTAAGGTGTTTTTATACAAACTTAAAATCCTTAAAAAAGGTTACTTTTAATTGGCAACTGAATATACACATAGTCCTTAAAAGAGTAAAAAAATCACTTATTGGTTTATGATTTTCGTTTTTCTTCCATCTCTCCCCCCCCCCCCCACACACCGTTAAAGTTTGGGCAGTGTTTAAATTTTTTTGGCGGCCCTTTGTTTTCGGCGGCCCTAGGCGACTGCTTAGGTTTGCCCAATGGTAAGGCGGGCCCTGTCCACACACCATAAAAGTCGAAAATTATTTCAGAAAATTTTGTCTGTGTGTGTGTCATCGTGTCTGTATGTCTGTAACGCTATTATTGTCCGGGTATCACGTGAGAATGGCTGGACGGAATTCAACGGCGCTTGGCAGAAATTTAGGCTTTTACCCAACTAAAATCTGCCAACTTTTTCGAAATTCCCTCCCCAGTTCTCGCCGGGATGGGGGGAACAAAAGTCAAAACATATTTGTAAGCATAACACCGCTCCAAATTACTTCACTGTAAAGAAATTGCACGTATAAACAATAGTCATGAGTATAAAAAAAACGCTATCTGCAATTTAGGAATTTTAGATTATTAACCCTTTCAGTCACAGTGTTCCCGCTGATGGAACACCTTATTTTAATTCTCAAGTGCAAAAACTCATCCCGGAAACTTTTTAGCAAAAATTTACGTTTATAACATATTAGAAATGGCCCTTTTTTTTTACCTGAAAATTTAAAATTTCTTTTATTTAAATTTTGTTCGTAAATTCCAGTGGCGAGAAATTTCGCAGTTTCCGAATTTTTTAAAGAACTCTACAAAAAATGGAACAAAGATGTTAAAAAAAGCTACGAGACTTCCTTAGAAAATTTCCAAAAACACATTTTTCCCCCCTAATTTCCGATAATTTTGTGAGAAGGGGTTACGAAGGGTCAAAATCGAGACAACCCTTTTAGAGCTAAATTCCTCCTGAGAAATCTATGGAAGCTGCGGTCACGAATTTCGGTGCTGGGATTATATGCATGTATCCGACACCTAAAGTAATTGAATAAATAAAACATTGCGATTTAGGAAATTTCGATTTTTAAGGGGAGGGAAGAGGGAAATCAATTTTTGGCGGGAAATTGTGCAAATTCCAGATTTTTAGTAAAATTTTAACAAAAATGGAAAAAAGATGTTGAAAACAGCCATGGGTCTTCTTTAGGACATTTTCAAAACACGCTTTTTTTGTGATTTGCCTTTTTTTTTTATTTTTAGGGGGGGGGGGATAGGTATGTGTTACAAAGGGCAAATTCGAGGCACCACTTTTAGCGCTAAATTTGTCCTGAGAAATTTATGAGAGCTGTGGTCAGGGTCAGAAAGTTTCATGCTTGGATTGCTTATATATGTATCCGACCCCTAAAGTAACGGAATATATCGAAATATCCCCCCTTTCACCCTGGGGGGTAGGAAGCAAAAAAAAAAAAAAAGTTTGTAAGCATAACTCGGCCCCAAATTACTTCACGCTGAAGAAATTGCGCATGAGAAAACTAGATTTGAGTATAAATAAAACATTATGTACGATTTTGGAATTCTTGACAGGAGGGAGGAAAGAAATCGTTTTTTGGGGGGAAATTTCAGAAATCCCGGACTTTTTAGTAGAGCTCTACTAAAATGGTACAAATGTATTGAAAAAAGCTATCTGTCTTATTTAGGATATTTCCAAAAACATTTTCTTTCTTTCTTTTGTGTGTGTGTGTGTGTGTGAGATTTTCGATTTTTTTTTTTTTTTTTTTTTTTTTTTTTTTTGGGGTTGGGGGGCGTTACGACGGAGCTAATTCGAGACCCTCCCTTTTAGCGCTAAATTTGTCTTGGGAAATCCACGGGATTAATGGTCGCTAAATTTGGCGCGTAAATTTTTTATATGTATCCGACATTATTGTAACGGGATTTTACAAAATTCCACCTTTACCCTACCACTCGGGGGGGGGGGGGACAAAAAACACGTGTGAAATCTCGTTTTTCCTTTTGAATTCGCTTTAAATTATCTTGGGGGGGGGGAAACTTGTGCGAAACAACTACACGACTTCCATTACCCACAATTACACATATTACATGCATTCTTTGGAATTTTCCAGTAAGAGAAATTTGGTACACGTATAAAGACATATAAAATAGAGTTTACATAGCGAGTTATGAGAAAGAGTATTTAAAATGGATCAATGAAACAATTTTCCAGAAAATCGTTAGAGCCGTTTTTGAGAACCAACTTTTACCAAAACTTGATATTCTAGATTATTGACTGGAAAACAATAATTACATACAAAAGGATATTTAAAAGCGAGTTAATATGGCGAGTTTGAAAAAAATCCGTACAGCCGTTTTTAAAGGAACGCACTTGCGAGACTTTAAATTGAGCTATTTATACAAGACGCCTATCAATTTTCCAAACCTAACCAACTATATCTGTCGAAAAAACATCTAGTAGAGTGTTTATATAGCAATTTTGAAGTAAATCGTTAGAGCTGTTTTTGAGATACGGATTTACGCTCCCATTTCCATTTTACGATGGCCCACTTCTGTTTTTAAAATTTTTACTAAAATTTGTAAATTTTATCTGTACACCAGACTTGTTCCGGCTGTGAAGTTTCGTAGTTCTATCTTTATTAATTTTGGAGATATGATAGCCAGAAGATTCCACATATACATACACACTGACCAATTGCCCAAAACTACATTTTTGGACACAGGAGGACTTAAAACGTGTAAATCAGGTGAAAACTCGATATCGAATTTTTGGACAGAATACAATACAGAATACAAATTACCTACGGTAGTAGAGTAATGGAAGTAAAAAGAGATATCCGTAAAATTTTTGCTTTGAAATATAGCTAATACAAATACTTAAAAACTAATTTCTGGAATTTTAAAAATTCAGCCGCACTGGGGGAAGGAGGGGGGTCATAACGTAATTTCAAATAATCCTTTATATATGTATATATATATATATATATATATATATATGAGACTTTTGCTCTAAATATAGCTCACACAAATGCCTAAAACTAATTTCTAGAATTTTAGAAATTCGTCCTAGGTGGGCCGGGAAGGGGGCGGGGAGGCGGAGGGACAAAAAAAAAAAAAAAAAAAAAAAAAAGGAGTTAGATGGTTCAAAATCGGTACATAGAGGTTTTTGATAACTACAAATCGATTGCGGATAGTTTCGAATTTGTAGAATTATTAGGATAGAGGGGTAAAAATATAGAAATAAGATTTAGAGCGTTGAAAATTAGTATTATTAGGTTTTAAGGCCCTATAAATCGATTGCGGATATTTACAAAAGTGTAGAATTATTACGAGGGGCGGAAAGGGTGAGCGCAGGGGCAAAAATAAAGAAACTAGGTAGAATGTTGGAATTTAGTATTATTAGGTTAAAAGCCTGAGAAAACGATTGCGGATATTTTTGAAAGTGTATAGATAGATTTTAGAGGCCTGCAAGTCGAATGAGGATATTTTCGAAAGTGTAAATAAGCTATTAGGAGAGGCGGGAAGGGGGTGACGGAGGGGAAAAAATAGAGTTAGATATAGTTCAAAATTGGTACATAGAGGTTTTTGATACTTACAAGTCGATTTTCAAATCTGTAAACTTTTTAGGAGAGCCGGGAAGGGAAAGGAAGGGCGAAGGGCAAAACAATAGAAATAGATTTAAACCGTACAAAATTGGTACGTGTTGGTTTTGGGGACCTACAAATCGATTACATTTCCTGAAGAGAAGAGAAAAAGTATTAGGATAGACGGGAAGGAGGGAGGGGGTGGGGGCGAAGGAGCAAAAATATAGAAATTAGAGTTTAAACGTTCAAAAATAGTATTATTAGGTTTTAAGGTTCGATATATCGATTGCGGATATTTACGAAAGTGTAGAGTTATTATGAGGGGCGGGAAGGACCAGCGCAGGGGCAAAAATAAGAAATTAGATAGAACGTTGGGATTTAGTATTATTAGGTTTAAAAGCCTGATAAAACGATTGTGGATATTTTTGAAAGTGTAAAACAATTAAGAGGCTCGGGAATGGTGGGCGAATATGCGCGTTGTGTGCAGGTTTGTACGCTGTCGCAGTCAGTGGGGACCCGGATTGATTACTCTACCGATGACAGACGATTTTTTTTTCGTATTTTATATCTGTTTTTCCCTTACGATAAAATGGATATCTGCCACTTTGGTGAAAATAGCGGATGAAGTTCATTAATAAATTTTATTGAGACATTTTTTGGTTTATGTATACATTAAAATTCAAACAAATTCGGAATATGCTTTTTACAATTCGAATTTGAAAATTTTTTGAAAGCAGAATGTCGCTGCAACTAGGTTAAGAAACTCATCCAAGATCTTCATAAAATAAGTTAAGAAACTGTCCAAATTTGGTTCGATTTGGAGTATTATTTCGGAAGTTATCGTGATTTTAAATTTTCATGTGATGGTAGCCTGATTTCAAATGGCCCTGCTTAACTTAAGATATCCACCACTTTATTAAAAATGGCAGATAAAGTTCATTAATAAACTTCATTGAGACACTTTTATGGTCTATGTATACATCCAAATAGAAACAAATTCTGAATACGCTTTTTACAATTTAAATTTGAAATTTTCAAGTGGACTTCGCTTGAAAACAAAATGACGGAGCAACATGAACAAACTCACACAAGTTATTTATCAGATAAGTTCACTGTCCAAGTTTGGTTCGATTTGGAGTATTATTTGGAAGTTATCATGATTTTAAATTTTCAAGTGGTATCTTGATTTCAAGTGGCCCCGCTTAACTTAAGATACCCGCCATTTTAATAAAAAGGGCGGATAAAGTTCATTAATAAAGTTCATCGAAACCCTTATGTTATGTATATTTACATTAAAATACAAAAAATCTGGCTTTAAATACACTTTTCACAATGTGGGTTTGAAATTCTCAAGTGGCCGCCACTTGAAAACAAAATGTCAGAGCAATTTGGTTACCGTACTCATCCAAGATATTTATAAGATCAGTTAGCAATGCAAATTTGGTTCGATTTGGAGTATTATTTCGAGAGTTATCGTAATGACAAATTTCATTATAGATAGACAGATAAATATATAGATAAACGAAGTGGTTGCAATAGGTCGATTTCTAAAAAAAATCAACCTAAAAAGTTTTTTTTTTTCCTAAAAAAAACCCTGGTTTTTTGCCTACCCTTCGAAAAAAAGCATTTAGATGATATTGTGATCACTCACATACATACACATACATCATCATCATCATCATCATAGTAAAAATTAACTCATCCCTAACAACACACTTCTCCATAACCCATCCTGAAGATGTCCATAGGATGTCTGTAGATATCCTTTTCATCCAGAGGACATCCTCAGGATTTTATTTGGAGAAGATGTGCTGTTAGGGATGGGACCTCAAAACATGTAGATACGCCAACATCGCAAAGTCAGAATTTTGTCACGATTACAATGATTTCCTTACGTATGTATTTTCGGAAAGCAAAAAATTGCATGAAAGGTACGTGAATCATTTAATTTCATCATGCTTAATAACTAATTTTTAAAAGATATATGTGTCTATGAGAGAGGAAATGACAATGTAGTTGTAAACAATGGAGGGAAAAAGTGGAGGATTGAAATTCAAGATATAAAATATACCTTTACATCCAACCTTAGAAAAATACAAATATTTCATTTATTAAATATTGTAAATTTTGCTTATTCCATGTCTATTTTGAAAAATTCAAATTGATTATACAAACATATTAATAAAATATCTGGTGTGAAACAACCACACGACTTCCATTACAAACTATTACACATATTATATGCATTTTTTGGAGATAATATGATCACAAGATATAAAAGTGACCTAAAGAAGTAGAAACCTAACATTTTTCTGGTAAGATAAACTTTATACACATGTAGAGACATATAAAACGAAGCTTACATAAAGCGAGGTAAAAAATTAGAAATATATATATATATATATATATATAATGTATATATATATGTAGTAGAGTTATTTTTTGAAACACCAATTTCCGAGATCTACCTAAGCTTCTAACCTACCTAAATGATGGGCAAAATCAGCCATTTTGTTAAAAACAAAATAATAAAGATACAAAAGGGCATTATTTAAAAGGAAAAAGAATATAAAAATACAAAAGCTGTTTTACTGAAGACTACAAAGCTGTTTTATTGCCTTCTAAAAGGCTAAGACAGAAATTTGTGCCTTGACTGTGCCATATCATCTGGTAAATCTGGTGAGAAGTTTTCTTGTTACTTGGTCAGTAAACATTCATTTTATTTTGCAAACACGCATTTCTAGATACATGTTTTCTAAGTACTCATCTTTAGCACCATTGATGCAAAATCAAAGATCATTGTCATATCATTTATATTGTATTGTAAAATCATAGAATAATCAATTTAATTAGTATTCAAAATTTGGATATTTAATAAAGAAATTAATTAAAATTATATGAATCTAGTATTATTTGAGAGTAAATTTATTTATTAATAACCATATTATTTTTCAGATTGTTTGCTTTTTTAATTAGGATTAATTTTAGGGCATTTCACAACGCATGCCCGAATATCGAATTGATATTCAAAGTGTACGACCATGAAGCTGTCACTTTAGAGCCACGAAAAGGAGGGTAGTCTGATTTTGGTTAATATCCGCCCAACACTAAACAGGGTAGCTGTTAATTTTCCTCTAATAATTACGTGATACACAAGAAAGAAATGGATTTATATAACAATTTTCAAGAAAATCGATAGAGCAGTTTTTGAGAAACCAACTTTTACCAAACCTCAATCATTGACAGGAAAACAATAATTACATAGAAAAGCATATTTAAAAGTGAGTTAATATGGCGAGTTTGAAAAAAAATCCGTACAGCTGGTTTTTAAGGAACGCGCATCCGAAACCTGAAATTGAGCTATTTATACAGAACGCGCATAAATTTTTCTGAACTAACCAGCTATATCATTCGAAAGGACATCTAATAGAGTGTTTATGTAACAAATTTGAAGAAAATCGTTCGAGCCGTTTTTGAGATACGGACTTACGGTTTCCGATGTCCCACTTCCGGTTTTTCAATTTTCTCCAAAATATGGAAAATTCATCTGAACACCAAACTTGTTTCAATTCTAAAGTTTCGTAGTTCTATCTTTATTAGTCTCCGATACATAATAGCCAGAAGATCCCCCCCCCCACACACACTGACCAATTGCCAAAAACCTCTTTTTTGGACTCAGAGGACCTTAAAACGTGTAAATCAGGTGAAATCTCGATATCGAATTTTCAGACCGAATACAAATACTTCCATTACATACTGTAGTAGGGTAATGGAAGTAAAAAATGTTTTTTTTTTTTTTTTTTTTTTTTTTTTTTTTAAATTGAAAGAATAAAGATAATTTTTAATTTACTACTCGCAAATAATTAATAGTGAATAAAATTGGAAAATCGGAAGTGCGACATCTGAAACCGGAAGTGAGGCCATAAGTCCATATCTCAAAAAAGCTCTAACGATTTTCTTTAAAATTGCTGTATAAACACTCTATTAGATATCCTTTCGAAGGATATAGTTGGTTAGTTCAGGAAAATTGATAGGCGTCCTGTACAAATAGCTGAATTTCAGGTCCTGCAAATGCTTCCTGTCAAAACGGCTGTATTATTTTTTTTTTCAAACTTGCCATATTGACCCTCTTTTAAATATCCTTTTACATATAATTGTTGTTTTCTGGCCAACAATTAATTTTGTCAAGCTTTGGTAAAAATCGGTATCTCAAAAACGGCTCTAACGATTTTCTTGAAAATTGTTACATAAACCCATTTTAGATATCCTTTCTCATGCTTTACTTGGTTACCACAGGAAAATTAATAGTCAACCTGATCAGACAGATCAGTTTTACATCTCGAAACTTGGTGTTTCAAATAAATAAACTCTACCAATTTTCTTCCCCTTTCTTTTTCTTAAAAAAAAAAAAAAAAAAAAAAAAAAAAAAAATCGCTGTGCAAACTCTGTTTTATGTTTTTACACGTGTATTTTCCCTTACCGGAAAATTTTTAGGTGTCTATTTCATTAGGACAATATCATGTCTTCTGATAACATTATCTTCAAAAATGCATATAATACGTGTAATAGTGGGTAATGGAAGTCGTGTGGTTTCACACCAGATTTTTAAATAAATGTAGGCACTATAATTCAACGCTATTTATATATTATACTACTTATAAAAAATTTGACTTGTATAAAGAAACACGTATATAAATAACAACACAAGTACACTTTCTTTAGAAAACAGAGCACGAGGACTTGTGCGACCGCACCTGTCCGTGATCTTCGAAATACGATCCCGAAGGTCACGACCTGTCGCACACTCTCACCCTGTCCAGCTCTGCCTTCAGTAGTCTGAGCTCCAGAGTGCAGATAACCCATCTCTATATTAGTCCAGTCAAAATAGGAAAAATAGAAGAAAAAAATCGTGTAATTTTGAAATTTTGCATACTCATAGCCGAGGGGGTCCTGAACAACATACTAAAAGTCCCCGCCCGTGGGGGGTGAGTGGGGGGCAGGGGGGCATTTAAGGGGGGCAATTTTCAGTTTTTATTAAATATCTTAAAAACTATCGCATTTAGAGAAAAAATGTCAGTTACAAAATTAATCTACGTAAAATTTCCTACAAAAATGTATATTACATTTTGTTTGTACGATCATTAGTTTAGAAGATATAGGGATGAAATAACACATTTTCTTGAAAAATTCTTTTTTGCAATAGTAAAATCAACTAAAGTATGCAACTAAAAGGGTTCTTGTCAAATATTTTCTAATGTAAAAAACAAATATATACATAGGGAATATGCAAGGATACTATAGCATGTTTTGTAAGTTTTAAATAATTTTAAGGCTAGCAGGCGCAAGTGGCGGTTTGAGTAAAAATTTAGATAACGAAGACCCAAAACCGATCAACATTAAAAAAAAAAAAAAAAAAAAAAAAAAAAAATCGGGTAGCTTAGAAATTGAGCACAGTTATAAAGTTAAGTGCCCTGAATAACATACTAAAAGTCCCTAGCCATGAGAAGGGCATTTAAAGGGGGCACATTTCAGTTTTTATTAAGTATCTTGAAAACTATCGCATTTAGAGAAAAAAAAAAATCTCAATTGCAAATTAATCTACGTGAAATTTCCTAAAAAAAATTGTATATTCTATTTTGTTTGTATGATCAATAGTTTAGAAGATATAGGGGAACGAAATAACATTTTCTTGAAAAATTCTTTTTTTTTTTTTTTTTTTTTTTTGCAATAGTAAAGTCAACTAAATTGTGGAATTAAAAGGGTTCTGATAAAATATTTTCTAATGTACAAAACAAATATATGCATAGGGAATATGTAAGGATAATACAGCATGTTTTGTACGTTTTAAATAATTTAAAGGTTAGTAGGCGCAAGTGGTGTTTAGGTAAAAATCCAGATAACAAAGACCCAAAACCGATCAACATTTAAAAAAATCTTACAGCTTTGAGATTTTTTTTTCTCTAAATGCGATAGTTTTCAAGATACTTAATAAAAACTGAAATGTGCCCCCTTTAAATGCCCTCCCCCCATGGTTAGGGATTTTTAGTATGTTATTCAGGGCACTTAACTTTTATAACTGTGCTCAATTTCTAAACTACACGATTTTTTTTCTCTATTTTTCCTATTTTGACTGGACTTATCCAGATTTTTACTCAAACCACCACTTGCGCCTACTAGCCTTAAAATTATTTAAAACTTACAAAACATGCTGTATTATTCTTGCATATTCCCTATGTATATATTTGTTTTTTACATTAGAAAATATTTGACAAGAACCCTTTTAATTGCACACTTTAGTTGATTTTACTATCGCAAAAAAGAATTTTTCAAGAAAATGTGTTATTTCATCTCCCTATATCTTCTAAACTAATGATCGTACAAACAAAATGTAATATACATTTTTGTAGGACATTTTACGTAGATTAATTTTGTAATTGACATTTTTTCTCTAAATGCGATAGCTTTTAAGATATGTAATAAAAACTGAAAATTGCCCCCTTAAATGCCCCCCGCTCACCCCCCACGAGCGGGGACTTTTAGTATGTTGTTCAGGACCCTCTCGGCTATGAGTATGTAAAATTTCAAAACTACACGATTTTTTTCCTCTATTCGTCAAATTTTGGCCTTCGTTGCCTGGACTATACATCAGTAATGTTATAATGTTATATATCTTTGTTATATTTTAGTTAAATGAATTATATCAAACTGCAAGTTTAGTTATAAAGAATATTTACTTTTTTTAAATTTCATTGTTACAGAATTCGCCGATACAACTACTGAAAGCCTAAAACGGGCTGAATATAGAATAAAATACTTCGTCGGTCGGGCTACGTTATTAAAATACATATAAATAGATAAGAATAAATGTAGAAAGTTGTTTGATGTCAGGTGAAAATGACAAAGAAAAAAAAAAGTAACACAAAAATAAGAAAAGAAAGAAATAGTCAAAACAAAACAAAGCTTGAGCGAAACCGCAAGTAAGGAGGTAGCTGATTTTTGATTTATTCATCCAAAAAGTCAACGATTCGTCAGTGAGTCAGTCAATCTTCTCAAATTAGTTAACACCTCCTGTCAAAACCACGTGGGACACTTTTTATCTGTTTTCAGCCGACTTCGGAATTTTTTCCAAGTGAAGAGGGCCGTTAAAGCAAGAAAATAATGCAAGAACTATTTTTTAAAGCAAGAAAATAATGCGAGAAAATAACATTTCTATTAACTGGCATGTAAATTACATTTTTCAATGATGCCAGATTGGGGATTTTGTCCCCATTTTGGGAATTTTTGAGGCTTCTGGGGCAATTTTGGGGACCAAATGTTTGTGGGGACTTTTTTGGGGAATTCTAAAATTTTTGGAGACAAATCTGGGGAGTTCAGCTTTCTGTCAACGTTGGCAACGTAATGATTTATCCCTACGACTAGAGACTTTCAATAGCTTTATTGTTAGTTGTTGATTTTTTTCAAAAATCGCCTTCATTTGGGGAAAAATCTGAGCTTAAATCATAGAAAAATCTGCTTGATATATATATATATATATTTTTTTTTTCAAAATTTTTTAATTTTCCTTTTTTAGTAGAAATCAAGTTGGGGATTTTTTCGGAAAAAAAAAAAAAAAAAAAAAAAAAACCTGATTTGAGAAAATTTGAAGACCTGTTTGGGGAAATAATTTTCGACCATCTGGCATCACTGCATTTTATGTAATGTAGATAGATTAAAGAAAGTGTAATTACAAATATTTTCTCAAAAAAGCTGCATATGAAATATTAAACAATTTGAATGAGTTTAATAATGAGATTTCACTCATTTTTTTCTAAATCAAAGTGTTTTCAATAAGAAACAAGTTTATTTACTCTAAGTATAATTACATTAAAAATAGTTTTAGTTTACGAATTATGTAACAACATAAAAACAGTAGATGGTTTTCAAAAGCTAATTATTTAAATAATATTTTGCCAAGATATTTTATTTATTTGCTAAAAAAAATCAAAACAAAAATTATTAAACCAAATCATCTCTTAAATAATACAGGTCTATAAATTTAAAATTTGCAAAATATTATTTGGTAATTTCTTATGATATACAGTACCCGCCGCTTATTAAAGTCATATTCGTTCTGAGCAAAAGCGATTTTATTAAGCGGCTGATTTTTATATCCGGCGAAAGTTCCTACACTCGAGAAAAATTTTACTTTCCTGAATTTGAAAAGAAATTTCAAAAAATACCAAATAATGGAATTAATAAACAGTATTACTTAATTTTTAACAGATAATTATTTAACTGTTCCTTCAAAATAAGAGAATTAGTCCAAGCTCCGATGCGTTTTCCTTCGTGGAAAATCATCATTACTTTGCGAAAAGTTCACACCTTTCTTTAAAATTTAAAACTTTTCCATTTAAACATCTTGCTTCTTAGTTATTTTAGAATCAGAATCAGAAATTGTCTTTTAGTAATTAAAATTTAAATAAAAAAAAATCACTGGCGAATTAAATCAAATTTGTGACTTATTACTTCGCTTTGAAGAATACATTCCTTGAAATTGTTTCCTAAAGCAAGTGATGGGACATGTTTAATTGCTGCAAATGTAAAATTAATGTTGTAAATGTAAAATTTAATGTTGTAAATGTAAAATTTTCGACAAAGAGAGATAACGGAATGATTACTGTATTTAATTCCTTTTTTATTTAAAAAATAAAAATTCTCGGTGGAGGGATGGAACACGGGCGCAGAATTCATACCACTCTCAATGTAAGAAAATTTTCTACTTCTTAAATCAACGATATTATAGGTAGAGAAATTTCTTAAACGGATTCCGGTATGAATTCTGCGCCCGTGTTCCATCCCTGCCAGTGTGTAAATAAGAATTTGCTCAGCTTGCATAAATGGTATTTTTGCTGCTGAAGATATATATATATATATATATATATATATATATATACATATACATATATTGAATTTATTAAGCGGCGATACTGATTTTATTAAGCGGCAGTTTTAAAATTGATAATAGCAGGAGACTTGGCGTTGGAATATTAAAACAGGAATAAACTACTACGTCAGAAATGCCAAAGAAAAATTATTGAGGTGCATACAGCTGTTTCGGTAGCCTAAAGCGTACCGTCTTCAGTGCAAAAAGAATTCTGAATCTGGAGAAGTACTCGTATATATAGGAGAGGGACCGGATTTAGTTCAACCAATAGGATTACGGAAGAGGTGGGGAGTGTGGCCAATAGGAATTAAGGAATGTGTAGCTGTGTAAACAGTAGAAAAATTAAGGAAATGTGGACTGAATGTAAAATTTCCAACAATCAGACAAATAGGGAACACCGAAATCACAATTTACAAGGTTTTTAAAATTTTTATAAATATGAAAAGCTTCAAAGAAATCGAGTTCAGACCTAAATCCATTCATGAACTCGATTTCTTTGGAGCTTTTCATATTTATAAAAATTTTAAAAACCTTGTAAATTGTGATTTCGCTGTTCCCTCTTTGTCTGATTGTTGGAAATTTTACATTCAGTCCACATTTCCTTAATTTTTCTACTGTTTACACAGCTACACATTCCTTAATTCCTATTGGCCACACTCCCCACCTCTTCCGTAATCCTATTGGTTGAACTAAATCCGGTCCCTCTCCTATATATACGAGTACTTCTCCAGATACAGAATTCCTTTTGCACTGAAGACGGTACGCTTTAGGCTACCGAAACAGCTGTATGCATCTCAATAATTTTTCTTTGGCGTTTCTGACGTAGTAGTTTATTCCAGTTTTAAAATTGGTTTGCATTGATTTGATTCAGGTCCTGGCAATTTAATCAGATTAAGCGGCTCATTTTATTAACCAGTGATTTTATTAAGCGGCAGTTACTGTATATGTTTTTTGATGTGCTAAAACCGAAATGAAACCAGTTTTTTTTTCCTATCACTTACCGATTTTTGTCAATGCAGGATGTCTCAATTTATTGATTTTCGGTAGTTTCTAGTATGTTTCCACTTAAAAAAGAATTACCATATAAAAGTTACCATACAATTACATTGTTGGAAGAGTCACTATAAATTGTGTCGCTAGACACCCTGTATTGGCAAAAATAAATACACGATATAGAACACTGACTTTAGTTTCGATTTCAGCACACCAAAAAACATAAAAATCCGCCAGAATTATTAAATACAATTTTAGATGTAGGCTTGTGTTATTAGCAAGTAGAATATATGAGGGCTGTTTGTAAAGTATCCGGATTTAATTTATAACGAAAAAAATATAATGGATATGCATACTTCAGCTACCTGGAGCCCCGGGGCAAGCCTATTCTGGAGGGGGGGGGGGCTTGCAGCGGCATAAAAGCTCTTTAGGTTGCAGAATTCCTTCATAGGCCTGTAGGGGGCTTCTTCCAGAAGGGGGCCCAGGGCATTTGCCCTGTGTGCCCTGCTGTTAGTCAGGGCCTGTACTTCAGTTTAATCCCTTTCAAAGTATCGTCTTTGAGAAGCAACACACTTAGCCCAACGTTGTTGCCACTCTTGGAAACATGATTGGAAGTCGTTCTTTAGAATGGCTACCAGCTGTTTGATCGCTTTTTGTTTGATGGTCGTCTCATCCTCAAACCGTCGTCCTTGAAGCGTTTTCTTTAGCTTTGGAAATGCGAAATTTTTTAACCAAACATGGCACCGTTCAAATCGCTTAAAAGACGACAGTTTGAGGATGTGACGACCATCAAATAAAAAGCGATCGAATAGCTGTTGGCCATTCCAAAGAGCAGAGCCTGATTAAGGGGGAAGCACACATTATCTCCGCTCTCACCGGAATATTTTTACAATTATTTTTTACTTCATGTCATAGAAATTCCACGCTTTGACGAGGAAATATTTTCTATAAAAAATGAACGGTGTAAAACAATCCAATTTACTCACCGTTATTAGACACCAGAATTCTTTTCAAATAATTTTTAATGAGGATTTTCTGTTTATTGCAGGAGGAAAGTATTTGTTAAAAAATAACGGTGTAAGTATAAATAATTTGTAACTTCCCCCTTAATCAGGCTTTGCCAAAGAGCGACTTCCAATCCTGCTTCCAAGAGTGGCAACGACGCTGGGCTAAGTGCGCTGCTCAAGGACGATACTTTGAAGGGGATTAAACTGAAGTATGTATATCCATTATATTTTTTTAGTTATAAATTAAATCCGGATACTTTACGGACAGCCCTCGTGTATAAAATGGGTGTTTATCAAAGGAATTGCAATCGCAATCACATACATAAGATAAAAGATGATTCGAAAAAAACAAACAATTTAAACAAGTTTTATTGTTGAGATTTCCTTTTCTCTGCATTTTCATTGAACAAGTTGATATTTTCTAAAAGTAATTGCATTAAAAATAATTTCAATTTATAAATTATGTAATTACATAAAAGCATTAAAACTAATTGCATTGATAAAATGATGCCGTGAATATTTATTTATCTGCTAAAGAAGAAAAAAGAACAATTTTAAATAAAATCATCTCTCAAATAATTAACAAGGGAAATATACTTCAAGAAATATGGATACATGAAAGAACTTTTAATTACAAATATGTACACGAAAGCTACAAATGATTAAAAAAAAAAAAAAGTTTATAAGTGTTTTAATCATTGAGATTCCATTAGTTTTCTTTAAATGTAATTATAAGCACTTTTAATCGGAGATAGATGGATTTATTTTAAGTGAAATTTCTGAAAAATAACTTCAGTCTAGCAATTTTGTAATTATATAAAGAGAATGGGGAATTTAAAAGGGATTAATTACTAACTAATTTTTTTTAATTAAAATATGCCACGATTTTGTATTTAATTAATAAGAAAATAAAATTAGTTGTTTAAACCAAATCATGTCCGAAATAATTAATGTAATATCAATACATCAAAGGAAATGTAATTAGAAATACATGCATAAAACGATTGGTATTCCATTATTTTTCTCTGAATTTAATTATAAGAAATTAAATGAGAGATAAATTGATTTATTTTAAATGCAATTTCCTGAAAAGTAGCTTCAATCTACAAATTATATAATTACATAAAAACATCCTCCATGTAATTATATAATTACATGGAGGATATCAAAGGCATCAACTACTATCTAATGTTTTTTAAACAAAAATATGCCCCGATTTTATATTTAACTAGCAGGTTACGCCCGCTTTGCTGGTCACTATTTTTAAATGAATCATTATAATTAATGAATTCTCAGAATTGCATTAATTTTTATCATGTGAAAAAAAAAAAGAGAGAAAAAAAAAAAAAAAAATCTGTTCGAGAAAAATGTCGCACCGGGTCCCCACTGCCTTTGGGAGCGCAGGCCATTGTGCACTGCAAACGCGCATTTATGTTCAACACTCTTAACCCTTTGCGGCGCAAGACAATTCGGATCATTTAAATTGTACTGCCACCGGAATTCATGAACTAAATTAAACTAAAAGAAATTTTACATTTTAAGTTTAAAAAAATGGCCTTTTCTGCTATGTTATAAACGTAAAATTTTGCTAAAAAATTTCCGGGATGAAGTTTTGCAGCTGGATCTTAAATTTTGCGTCCTCGCAACGAGGACAGCGCGCGCTAAGGGGTTAATGAATCAGCACAGTCTCGTAAGGGAAAAACCTAAATATAAAATACAAAAAAAAAAAAAAAAAATTCTTCTCTCATCTGTGGAACAATCAGTCCGGGCCCCCACTGCCTGCGACTATACGCGCGCGCACGGTGCGCTTGTTCCTTCGCCCAACATTCTCTCTTAATTATTTTACACTTACAAAAATATCCGCAATCGTTTTCTCGGGATTTTAAACCTAATAATACTGATTTTCGACGCTCTAACTCTTATTTATATATTTTCCCTCCTTCACCCACCTTTTCCGTCTATCCTAATATTTTTTTCCTTTTGAAAATATCTGCTTTCCATTTTTAGGTCCCCAAAACCTATAAGTTCCAAATTTTTAACAGTCTGACTCTATTTCTATTGTTTTGCCTCTTCAACCCTCCCGGCTCTCGTAAAAATTTTACAAATTCGAAAATATCCGCAATTGATTTGAAGGTATGAAAAACCTCTATGTGTCAATTTGGAACGATCTAATTCTCTCTATATATTTTTTGCCCCTCCGCCCCTTCTAATAACTTTACACTTTCGAAAATATTATCATTCAACTTGCAGGTTGCAGGCCTTTAAAACCTATCTACCAATTTTGAACGATCTAACTGTATTTCTGTTTTTTGCTCCATAACCATTCCTGCTCCCTCTGAAACGAATTTTAAAATTCCAGAAATTGGATTTTAGATACTTGCGTCAGCTATATTTTAGAACAAAAATTTAATATATATATATATATATATATATATATATATTGCAATACTATAAAGGATTATTTGATATCACGTTTCCCCCCCTCCCCCTCCTTTAGGTGCTGGATTTCTAACATTCCAGATTTTTTTTTTTTTTTTTTTTTTTTTTTTAAGGTATTTGTATTTGCTATATTTTAGAGCAAAAATTTCACGTATATCTGTTTTTTTTGTTTGAGATATATAGGATTATGTGAAATGACGTTTTGAGCATATGGAATCACGTTTTGCTCTCTTTTCCCCCTTGGGGACCTGAATTTCCAAAATTCCAGAAACTGTTATTTAGGTATTTATTTTAGCTATATTTTAAAGCAAAAATTTTACGAATATCTGTTTTTTTTTTTTTTTTTTTCATCTATATTCAATAGAAGAAAGCATTGGATTAGTAAAATTTTCGATTTCCGGTTTTTGACGAATTTACACGTGTTGAGAGGTCTAGAACATTTGACCATTTTTAGAAAATCTCTCTCTCTCTCTCTCTCTCTCTCTCTGAGTGTGTGTGCGAGACAAAATTTTTGTGGCAACTGCATCTCTAGAACTACTGCTCAGAATTGCATATAAATTTATATGCAGATGCACATTGGCCTAAATTAGTGCCTATCAACTTTTGATGTCAACCACTCAATAGGTTGCGCTACTATACAGCGATTTCTGCAATTTCAGAGGGGGATATATCTCAGGTTCTATTGTGTATAATCAAACAAAACAAAATATATGAGAAGGCCATTATGCGCCATTATGCTGAATCAATATGAATGCTTATTGGCCTACAGGTGGGGCTGCTGTACGGCGATTTCCGCAATTTA
Source organism: Salticus scenicus (assembly GCA_963930645.1). Taxonomy (NCBI): domain Eukaryota; kingdom Metazoa; phylum Arthropoda; class Arachnida; order Araneae; family Salticidae; genus Salticus; species Salticus scenicus. The sequence goes on along the minus strand of OZ005659.1, from coordinate 81,665,290 downwards.
AGGAAAGACTATATCTGAAGAACTACTGCCCAGAATTTCATATGAATTTGTATGTAAATGCATCGTAACATAAATTAGTGTTTGTCAACTTTTGGTGTAAACCGCTCAACAGGTGATGCTGCTACAGAGTGATTTTGACAATTTAAAGGAAGGATATATCTTAGGTTCTATTGCGTATCATCAAACAAAACTTGATATGTAAGAAGGACAATATGAGATATTATGCTGACTCAATTTGGATGCTTATTATGAGACAGTATGCTGACTCAATTTGGATGCTTATCGGTCAATAGGTGGCGCTATTTTACTGCTAATTTCATCGATAACGGGATGGTTATCTCAGTTTGTATGTCATATAACTGTATAAAACCTGATACGTGAGATAACCATTATGAAAGAGCATTTTTTAAGATGTTATTTACATACAATAAAACTGTCTTTCTTTGGATATTTAGTGTTAGTTTTCTCTAAGATGAAAATCATTTGCATTCATCATGTTAGATAATTTTAATAAATAATAGTTTTAATAAATTATTCGCACTTAGTGAATTTGTGCAGGAAAATACAGAAGAAAGTCTTGTGGTGGTTACAACGTACTATTTTTTGTTTGAGATATGAAGAATTTTGTGAAATCACGTTTTGCCCTACTTCCACCACCTTGGGATCGATTTCTGTAAAATCGCTTCTTAGTGGATGTCTACATAATAGGAAGAACACTGTCTCAAAATTTCACGCTTCTAGGTCCTAGAGTTTGGGCTGGGCGATGATGAATCACTCACTCACGCAAAAAGATTATATATATACAGATTAATAAAGAAATGGAAATAAATTGTTTAAACCAAATCATGTCTGAAAAAATTAACAAATAAAACACATTTCATGCAATATCGATTCATCAAAGAAAATGTAATTAGAAACATATACATAAAAAGTTGCATAGTAAAACACAAGTAAGTTAAATGTGTTTCAATGCTGATATATAATTTCTTTTCTCTAAATTAAATTGTAAACTTTTTTTTAAGAAAGACAAGTTTGTTTAGTCCACTTACAACAGAAATAATTTTAGATTACATATTTAAATGAAGCAATGGAGGATTTCAAAGGTAGCAGCATTCAGTTAATTTTTTAAATAAAGATGTGCCACGATTCTTAATTTATTTAAGTGATTTATTTGATACAATAAAGAAGATAAAATTTTTAAGCCAAATCATCTCTCAAATAAATTAACAAATGAAATATATTTGAAGTAATATAGATGCATCGAAGAATATATAATTACAAATATATGCATAAAAAACAGAACAATAAAAACGAATAATTTAAATGAGTTTCATTATTGAGATTTCATTCCTTTTCTCCAAATCTAATTATAAACTTATTTTAATGAGAGACAAATTGATGTATTTCTAAGTGTATTTTTTGAGGGAAAGTTATTTGTTCATTATCGGTTTAATTTTAACAATTTTAGAATAAGTGGCTACAAAAAAATTATTTGAGTTAATTATACTTATTTGTAATTAAGTTTTAATGCTAATTACTTAGATAATTTGAAACGCGCTATTAATTGCTTTGGGATTGAAAAGAAAATTACTATAATAGAATTATAATGTATTACAATGTTTCAAAGTAAAGACAATGGATTTACCGTAATTTCTGGTAGATACTCCGCAGGTTATATAATCCAGTTTTGCACCAGAAATTTCAATTGATAAATAAATTTATAATTGTACGAGCTCTTCCTTCGAAAAAGTATAGATTTCTCTATTAAATAAAATTTCTGATGGAGAAATGACACATCTTACCTGCGGGTTATCTACCAGAAATTACGGTATTTCTTAGGTTGAAGTCTCCAGCATTGGCCGAGATGTTCTGCTCTCGAAGTTTGTACACAGGAAGATGTCGATCTAGGTCGCTCTCATTCACTCAGCTATTTTGAGTTTTAACCCTTTGTATTCCACCGGGTCTTTAAAGTCCCATCAAACAAATTCCTCATTATTGCATAAATTTACTACATGATTTCATTGGAACTTCAAAGTCCCTATAGTTTAAGCTTACCCTATAGCTAAGCTACAGTTTAAGTTAAATTTAATATGAGATGTTTCTCATGCAGCAAAGAAATATAATAAAAAAGTTTCAAACTATTTTTCCGAAAATAAGGCAATTTGGAATATAAAGGGTTAAGTAAATTAGCTGTTTGAAATATTTTTTATTTTATTTTTTAATGTTCATAATTTGTATTTAAATAAATGACAATATGAATTTCTTCCAAAATTTTGATATTTTTATTTATTGAAAAGTTATGATTTTTAATGGCAGCAGTGGTTAATATTAAACATAAATAAACACCTCTCAGTTGCTTTGTTAGCTATATTAATTCGTACTCTGCTATTACTCCTTAAAAAAAAAATAATTATATATATTACCTTTGAAATAAATTTATGATTAAATACCTGTACTGATAAGTATAAAGGATTTAAGTCCATATTCTTGATTTTTCACGGGACGAAAAATAAAATTAAACTAACTAAAAACTAATCGGAAGAATCGATTAGGAAAGGATTATGTTCATTTATACCCTTTATACCATTCAGTGATTGTCAATCTTCATTTAATAAAGGGAAAAAAATGAATTAAATATTTTATACCAATGATTAATGCTAAATTTCTGACTTGAATCTTTCTTTACCAATGGATTTTCCCAAAGTCTAAATTACATGGATTTAAATCCTTTATACCAATCGATAGAGAATTTTTTTCTGAGTCTGACTATGTACTTAACTCAAAATTGACATTTTTGGATTTAAATCCTTTATACTTATCAGTACAGATATAAGATTTATTGTTTTATGGAGGGAAAAAATTGGGAATGAAAGAGTTAAGTGATTTTTTTTAAGAAACAATTTTTTATATAAATGTAGATCCTTTAGACAGACACAAACGAAGGGCATTCCACCACGGCTCAGGATTCCGGTGCAATTAATCGATCTTAAAATACAAATGGCTAATCCATTTGTATGTTAAGGTCGTAAGAATTAGGTTTATAACAAATCCTAATTCTGAAAGAAATATTTAAACTTAGTTTTAATTTAACATGCAATAAAAAGTAAATGAAATCAACGGCAAGTGAATTGATCTGTAAAATGAAAATGGCGAAGAAAATTCACAAATGACAACAACAAAATATTTAGGATGTAGATTATCCCGATATATATCTTCTTGAAACAAAACGAATCGATATTATACCATAACAAAATACTTATCCCTAGTACATTTGTAGGATGTTTTTCGGATGTCTTTTTGATCTCAGGATATCCTCGAGGTATCTTGAACAGACGATGTGCAGTTAGGGTAGTTACAATTTACAACATTGTGTACAAAAGGCATACTTGCCAACATCCTCATTAATATTCCGTAGTGTCGCTAGCCCCGCCCTTTTTCTCACACCAGTAAATTTGTAGAGTAATATTCTCCAAATGCAATTACGATCAAATAAGACGAAAAGTACTTTAAAATAATACTGGTGTAAAAAAGAAGGCGTGGCTAATGATACTAAGGAATATTAATGAGGATGTTGGCAAGTATGCATAAGGATAAGTAATTAAACAGAATAAATTATATCAAAATATCTCTTTATTAGTTTCAGTAATAATTAAAATTTTACGATTCCTCCTCGTAAGATGGAGAAATATGGCAGATTTGGCTTACTGTGTAGATATAAATGTAGTAAGTCCTGATGATTTAATATACGACTTCTTGAAACCTGGCAAATAAACATTAAGATAAAATTAATATCACTTTATACAAAAGGATCAAATAATAAGTGGATTGAGGAAAATGACGGATGTGTCTTACTTCAATCTATGGCTTACTGAAAGAAACCAAATAAACTTTAATAGCTGTAATTTAAAACAATACATACATGGGGATTAAATATAATGTGTAGAGTATAATTTATCAAGGTATGTCCACTATGCCTTAAGCATACTTGCCAACATACTAATTAATATTCCATAGTATTGTTAGCCGCTCATTCTTTTTCACACCAGTATCTTTTTAGAGTATTTTCTTCTTTAATCGTAACAGCATTTGAAGAATATAACTTTAAACATATACACTCACACCAGTATCTTTTTAGAGTATTTTCTTCTTCTTTAACACGTTAACTGCCGTGTCACCCGTATTCGGGTGACAGCAAAAGTTCTCATCAGGCCACGTCACCCGTATTCGGGTGACAGCAAGAGTTCTCATCAGGCCACGTCGGGTGACTCCTTCCAAAGGATTTCCGAACATATTTAGATAAATATATGACAGGAGATAATAATACTGTTGAATTTTTTATTATGAAACTAGAATGTATTTGGCAGATTCTGAAAGTGATTGCGATCACTAGACTCTTTTGGTTGCTTTGGAATCGGATTTTGAAAAAAATTCAGTGAAACTCAAAAAAGGTTTGGGGGCGGAGTAACAGCAGGCGAAGGTCTTCACGAAAAAGGCCCCTGGCCAAATGGTTCAACGTGCAAATTTCCCGATTGTTTTATTATGAAACTAGAATGTATTTGGCAGATTCAGAAAGTGATTGCGATCACTAGACTCTTTTGGTTGCTTTGGAATCGGATTTTGAATGAAATTCAGTGAAACTCAAAAAAGGTTTGGGGGCGGAGTAACAGCAGGCGAAGGTGGCCTGACGGGGATTTTGTTGTAAACACGCGTGGCAGTCAACGTGTTAATCGTAACAGCACTTGGAGAATATAACTTTAAACATATACTGGTGTGAAAAAAAGGGCGGGACTAACAACACTGCGGAATATTAATTAGGATGTTGGCATGTATGCTTAAGTAATATAGATAACACTTTAAGATACGTCTATTTATTACGAATCTTTAAAAAGAAAAATATCATTGTTATTTTATAAAATTCAAAATATGAATACATATTCTTGAGTATGTAGGGTAGGTGCTCCAGTGATTGGCATGTTCCAGTAATTGACATCTATCCCGAAATAATTTTAAAATAAGAAAAAAAAAATATATTTTACATATAAAAATTTTAACATTTTATTTCAAACACTGGAGCATAGGGTGCTAATAACTGGTAAAATGAATAACTAGCAGTGTCAAACACTGGAGCATAGGGCCAGTTACTGATAAAATGAAAAACTGGCAGTGTCAATTACCCGAACATTGAGTGCGTGTCAAATAAAAATTCATGAAAAAAAAATAATTGTTATTAAATGTATATATTTTAACATATATGTGGTTCTGAGTGTCTTGCGTACCATATGTACTAACTTAAGATTTCTAAAAATATTTTCTAATGACTAGAACATTAAAAACATCAGAGATTGCTCTAAAAGTATCAATCACTGGTGCACTTACCCTAAATAAAATTTCATTTTTTGTCTAATGATTTTCAAGTATTAACACCACATGTGTACAATTATTCATCTAATTCACCGCTCGTAATAATTTATCATACTAATAAATAAAGTTATTTCTCAATAAATGACGTTTTGCAGATAAACTACCATATTCTCAAAGTTCGCTATTTATTTCTGTCTCGTGATAAATGAACAGTATAGGAAGCAGAAAAAAATAAAGGAAGTAAATGATGAGACGAACACCGTCGAATAAAAAACTTATAACTCGAACAATCGTTCATTAGTAACATCAATATTTATTCATTTCATCCAATAAAGGAAAATAAATATCATGATAAATTTACGTTTTCAATCGAAAACAGCAGAATCAATTAATTAAGTTGAAGAATTATACTACAGAAGCTGAAATGATTTCTCATTAAGTAAAACAATGCTTATTAAGTTTGGGTTGAGGATATAGATCCATCGGGAAAAAAAAAAAAAAAATAAATAAATAAATAAAGCCTCTTTCCAGCAACTGAGGAATTTTTCTTTTAAGGGTGTGTTGCGATTTGTCGTTTACTGTTTCTATATTTGTTTTATCTACTGTAATTACACTTTAATCTATAGAAGTACTACAACTTCACTAATTTCCAAAAGTTAAAAACAATTTTTTTTTCAATTACCTTTTGTTTTATTTCTTCCCTTTTTTTTTTTTTTTTCTTTTCTTCCGTTTCTTCTCTGATGATTAAGTTTTTTTTAACCTTTTCAGAAAAGAAAAAAAGAAAAGAAAGGAAACAAGTCAAAAATCCTACATTTCGCATAGATTATTAGCCCTTTCCAACTTTATTTACTCGTTTCAACTTTAACTTTCTATGTACTTTGTCTATGCGATCACACAGTGGTCAGACGAGGTAACAGAAAGACAGACAATTAATTTAATTAAATCCATAATCACTCTTAAACATTACTGGAAAATGTTAAAATGCTTAACACTAACGGAAATATGATTTCCAATTGTAGCCTTTAATGTATCTAAATATTTTAGTTTACAAAACTACTTTAGTTTAGCCCAGTAAATCTTAGCACTAAACACAGAATATTCCATAGAAAACATTTTTTAGCCTATGAATAATAAATGTCAATTTCTCTGTGAATAACGCAGTACAAAGTTTTTTTTTTTTTTTTTTTTTTTTTTTTTAAATACCTCTGATAGAACGCAGTACAATGACATTGTTTTGGGCGTCCCTGTTCTTTTTATTCTTTTTTTCAATACTCTCTAATGGCTGATTTTAGAACTTTCTTTCGGAATCAAAATTTTTTGCTTGATAACATGGGGATGATAGATCTATATATATTACTATATAAATGACTAAAAACTACCTTCCTTCGATGCCAAATACAGAAAGGGAAACTTCGGAAAAGCGCAACGGGAACGCAGCTAAGTTTCTTCCTCTGTCACGAAAGGAAACAATCAAATACGAAACTCCTGCTGCAATAAAGTTCTTTTCACAAACTGAGATGCAACTAAACAACAAATTTTTTCATTTTGAAAAAACAGATATTTTATATACACTGTAAATACATATATTACAGAAAGTTTCTGGAAACAAAGTTTACAGAGAATATCTATATGCTATGGAAAAACTCCATTGACATACGTTTTTCGTAAAAGAATAAAACAGAAAATATTCGTACACAACGTATTTTTTCCGTATAACACGTAAAAAAAAAAAAAAATTATACAGACACGACATTATTTCATTATTTAAAACATGAAAATCTGACAATGACAGATTTTAATTTAGTGCCAGAGGCCTACTGCTAAACTTGTTAATATCGACAAATTCTTCTTTAGTTAATTCGTGACGATCTAAATTCCATGATAAAGTTTTCATTAAATCAAACCAATGTGTTTCAGCTGCAGATACTGTAACAAATAACGTTGGAAGTCCAAACTGTCTTATAGCCGCAAAACAACGTTTTTTCTCTTTTTCCCAATGAGGGGGAGGTGTGCCTTGGGGGGGACTCATGTCAAAGGTGTGCCTTGGGGAGGACTCATGTCAAAGTTGTACCTTGGGGGGGGACTCATGTCAAAGTTGTGCCTTGGGGGGACTCATGTCAAAGTTGTGCCTGGGGGGGGGACTCATGTCAAAGTTGTGCCTTGGGGGGACTTCATTCAATAAATCCCCATTCAATAAACCGACTGAAATAGGCCCTTAGCACTATTAAAAGTGACGTATAAAAATTCGACAACGCTGTACCGACTGAAATAGGGGTACCTTGGGGGGGACTCATGTCAAAGTTGGGCCTGGGGGAGGGACTCATGTCAAAGTTGTGCCTTGGGGGGACTTCATTCAATAAATCCCCATTCAATAAACCGACTGAAATAGGCCCTTAGCACTATTAAGAGTGAGATATAAAAATTCGACAACTGTACCGACTGAAATAGGCCTCTAGCACAAAAAAAAAAAAAAAAAAAAAAAAAAATACGCGACGATGATGCTTTCAGTCACGTAACTCCATTCTGTACGGAATTGGCTAGATTATGCCCGACCCAAAAAAAACCCGGGTGGGATTTTTCAATAACACTCGTAAAATCCTAAGAAAAAGCGAAAATGGGATTTTTCAAATCCTTGCTTAAAATCGTACTTGTCTAACTTACAATTAACATACAAATATGAAATAAATATCATTTACATTATTAGAACACGAACAAAATTTTTTTAGAAATATCAGAGATGCTCAAACTGCTCTATAAAAAAAATCCTGAAAAAATTCCCATGAATAAAAAGGTATAATCATCTTATTAAAACAGAATAAAGAATTATATAAATAAATAAATAAAAGCAAGAAAAACAGAGTCATTTATCAATATAAAGAAAAATTATAGGACTCGAGGAATGTAAAAAAAAAAAAATAATAATAATAATAATAAATAAATAAATATACAGATTTAAAAAAAATTCTGAAAACTTTCACAGTACCACATTGTTATATAACGTAGTGGGACAATAAGTAAAAATATTTTATGAAAAGTTTATTAAATCACCATGAAATAATTATTAAAATCCAATTTTTTGTTGTAATGGGCAGATAAAAAGAATTTTAGAATATTTAAAGAACAATTATTTAATTTTTAAAATTTCTGTATAACTTAATCATAAAAAGACTAGATATTTTAGAATTAATTTTTTTAAATTTGAATTTTAATGAATAAATAATAATAATTTTTTTTTTTTTTAATTATCTTATTATGAATGGTACAAAAAAAGGAAGAAAAAAATATTCCTAAAACTCTGATAAAATCTAAAAATTATCTGGGAAAAAAAAAAAAAAAAAAAAAAAAAAAAAAAACTGATTAAACCCCAAAAAAACTCTGATAAAACCCGAAAAAAAACCCTAAAAAACCCGGGTGTTTTCCAATCCTGATTCTGTGCTGTTACTTTCTACTTCCCAATCCCACTATGATACAAAATTTTCGGTACAGGGAAAAAAAAATAATAATAATACCATAATTTCTGGTGTATAGTCCGCAGGTTAGATAAGTCAGTTCTGCACCGGAAATTTTATTAGAGAGAAAAATTTATATTTGTTCGAACTGTTTCTTCGATGGAATAAAGGTTTTTCTGTTAAATGAAACTTCTGGTGGAGAAAGGACACCTCTTACTTGCGGACTATACGCCAGAAATCACTGTAATATTAATAAAACAGATACCCACTATAGAAAATTTGCTGCAATGTTTCCATGTTTTTTTTCAATTAAGGAAAAAAAGATCTTTTGACAAATTGAGATTGCTTTAAACAATAATTTTAATGTACACTGAAAAACACTCTGTAATATTACAGAAAATTCATGGCAACAAAGTTGCTGCTGGAAAATATCAGTATGGCAGGGGAAAAATTCGTTGACACAGAAATTTTCCGTAACGGAAAAATATAGAAAATATTCGTACACACAGACATTTTCTGCAACCACACTGGAAAAATCGCGCATTAAATGCAATTCGTTAGCCCGATAAGCGAGGACTGAACTAGAGCTCACCGCATGATGATGGTAAACGATGGCCTTGGCATTAAGAGATTTTCTTACCTTAACATCAGCCTCCCAGCTATATTCAACAATGATTTCAACTCCTGATTGAACACGAAAACATGAAAGTACATAAAAGTCCGATGCATCTCTTCAGCAAAATTTGATGCGTTACTTCTGCCATCTAGCGGCATCATTATTTCCAGATTTTTTTTTTTTTTTTTTTTTTTTTTGCTGAAAATAAACAATCAAAGATTTATATGAAACCTTCGATGCTAGATGGCAGAAGCAGGACGCCATTATTATTATTATTATTGTTGTTGTTGTTGTTGTTGTTGTTGTTGTTATTGTTATTATTATTATTATTATTGGAAAGCTGAACCTGACTTCAGATGCTTTTCAAGTTTTTAGTTTGAATCGGGAGCTGAAGTTAAAGGTGATAACGAAATTCGCGAAGTAACCACATTCTATGCTAATTCTTTGCACTTCCTAATCTCACTTTGATGCAAAATATTCAGCCGTACATGCCAAAATCCTAATTAATATTCTTTCCCCTCTTTGGAACTCTCCACTTGAGGATGCTAGAGGTGGCAGTCTCATTGAATTCCTTACAATTAATAGTCTCTGTCTGGCCAACATTGAAAACTCTAAGCCCGTCTTTCAGAAAAATAATGCTCGCGGTTGGCCAGACTTCACTTTAGTCAATCCACGAACGTTTCCAATAATTTCAAACTGGACAGTTCACGATACACACAATTGCTCAGATCACAATTACATCACCTTTTCTATTGACACAACACTTAAATTTTCAATTAACAATAGATTTAATACAAAAAGAGGTAATTTCCACAAATTCACAAAATTTCTTAAAAACTCTTCTGAGCAACTAACTAATTTAGTCAATTCCATAAACAATATTAACCAATTGGAAACGTTCACTAACACACTCATAAATGCATTACACTCCACAGCTGCTTCTGTCTTCAGGCTAAAGAAGTCGGGACGTCAATTCACGTATAACTTCTGGTCGCCCCAGCTCCGAACCATGCGGAACCATCTAACAGCTCTTCGCCGTCAACAGAGATTTATTAATGACACAGACCTCCCCCAACATAAATTAAAAATTAAACAACTTTCAGCAACCTTCAAAAAACGTGTTAACACTGCAAAACATTCCGCATGGAAACACTTCTGTACAACATAAGCAATTACCTTTGGCATTGCACAAAAGTTTTATAGCAATAAATTCTTTATACCTACAGAGCTTGGGCTTGAAAGACCTCCAGCTCATTCTTCTAAAGAAAACAATCTGGAATATTTAACATCAGTTCTTTTTCCGCCCAGTAAATTTCACTCAATAGAAAAACCCACTTTCACAGCCCAACCAGACGAACCCTTTTCGGAAGTGGAAGTCCAGTCAGCCCATTTTAGCTTTAAAACCAAGAAAGCCCCTGGTCCTGATAAGATTGATTTTAGAATTCTCCGACACTCATTTCTAACATTTCCACATATTTTTCACAAATGGTCTAATTTTTGCCTGCAACATCAATGTTTCCCAGAAACACTTCGCAGGGGAGAAGTGGTATACTTTCTGAAGCAAGGAAAGCTTCCTTCTGAACCCTCTTCTTACAGACCGATCTGCCTCCTTCCAACTTTAGGCAAATTATTAGAAAAGTTGATTGTAACTAGATTAAAATTTCATCTGGAAACAAATTCACTTCTTCATCCCTCACAATTCGGGTTCAGAGAGGGCAGATCATGCGAACATGCTTTACAACAAATTATAAGCTCCTGCACCTTTAATATTGATTCCAGTCGGTATACCACTCTGATCTCACTTGACATACAGGGGGCTTTCGACAACATTGAATGGATCGATATCCTTAACTCTCTCAAAGCAATTAATTGCCCGAGTAACATAGCGGGAGTCATCAGCTCCTATTTTTCCAAAAGAATAATTGCAATAAATTGGTGTCCGGAAATAAAAGACCTCCCACAGTCTAAGAGATGCCCACAGGGATCCTGTTTGGGTCCGATCCTGTGGAACTTGATCGCCAATAACATCTTGGAAAGTATGGACATCGCAGGCTTTCAAACTTTTGCTTATGCGGATGACTTTTCGCTTGTTGTCTCGGGTCGCACGAGGGATGAGCTGGAGAGTCAAGCCAGGATGGCCCTCTCTCTCTTCAGCAACCTGTTACATAAATATAACCTTAAACTCTCCCCTTCTATGTCCCAAGCTCTTACCTTCGCTAAACCAAGAATTCTTCGTAGGACTCCGGTGATGAGGATAGATGGCGTCAGTGTTAGACATGTACCCCATCTTAAGATACTAGGTCTTACAACAGACAAGAACATTAGTTGGAAAAATAAAATGTCTCAAAATTTATCATGTCTAAAAAAATGTCTAAAAATAAAATGTCTCAAAATTTATCATAACTCAGCTAAAATGGTAGGGAAAAGATGGGGTATCTCTACAAATTTACTAAATATCTGGTACAATACTACTGTAGACAAGATTATTACATACGGTGCAGGCATCTGGGGCGGGGGTTTAAAACAATTGGGAGACGCTAAAATTAACTCAATTCAAAGAATGTTTCTTTTACAGATCTCCCGAGGCTATAGAACTATTTCTACAGACGCCCTCTCTGTCATCACTGGGGTCCCACTTCCTCATCTTCAACTTAGATATTGTTATCGTAAAGTAAATATTCTTCAACTTAATAACTCAGCAATCGCTAATAAATACTTTGAAAATATGTTAATACAATCCCATTCTCCTAACTGGAACATTCACCCTGCTCAGGATGTAGCCTCGTTATTAGTTAATAGTTCTAAGAATAGTTTTTCCCCGTCTGCTCCTGTTGCAATCTATACTGACGGCTCTAAAACTGAGCATGGAGTCGCAGCAGTATTCTGTGTCCTCAGGGGCAATATTTTTATCCATGAGTGGGCCTACAGGCTTGAGGACTATAATACTGTCTTTCAGGCGGAACTCTTCGTTATTGAAAAAGCTCTAGAATGGGCTCACAACAACAAAGACCAATTTACTTCTCTTCCCATTTTTAGTGATAGTCTCTCGGGTCTGGAGGGCATAATTAGTTACAGGCGCAGACACCCTCAGGTAATTAAAATAAAACAACTGCTAATTTCACTTAATTCCTTAGTTTCCCTGGCACACGTTTCTCAGGGATGAAAGTTTTCCGACTTTAGGCGGAACTCTTGCTCCAGAAATATTTTACAATAATCTGTATCCCATCTAGTCAAAGGATATTAGAGTAAACATACGCTCATCTTTTCTAAATAAAAATAGTTGTGCCGATAACGATAACCACTTTCATCCCTGGTTTCTATAGGGGTGTCGTGGGCAACGAACGTGCAGATGACTTGGCCAAGGCTGCTACAGAGAAACACACTCCTCTTTACTCTCTCCCAGTCCCACCTTCCTATGTCAAAAGAAAACTAAAATCTCTCCTTTTCCAGGAATGGCAGTCTTGGTGGGAAGATTCCCTCAACGGCAGAATTACTTTCTCTCTAATACCAAATGTTTCTCTCAAGGATTGGGTACTTACCCCAGAAATTACAGCGTTTTGAACTGGGCATGGCCCTTTTCCGGCTTATCTGCACAGATTTCGTCGTCGACGTTCGCCCCTATGTTCTTGTGGAGAGGAGGGTTCGGCCCTTCATTACTGATTCCATTGTCCGCTTACAATAACCTATCACTTAAGAAATCCGAATAATAGACCAGCCAACTGGCTGACAAATATTTTAACAAGACCTTCACTTGCCATAAAACTAAGAAGAATTTTTGAATTACTCTTAGATATTTCAAATAGAACAAATTAAATTCTTCTTGCCATTTAAAATTATCTAATTCCTAAACAGTTAAATAAATTAAAAGTATTTAATAATCTCATAAGTTAAATAATCCTTTTCACTTACCCACTAGCCCTAAGATATCTAATCTTTCCTCATGTGTTTGTAAATGTCGTAAAACAACCAACTTCGCCCTATCTCGCGTGGGAACCTTGTTCTCGCGAACTGATTTACTTGTAAACAATTCTCCCTCCTTCCTGTTCAATTCTAGCTCATTGTGCTTTTGAGTTTTCAAAATTTATTTTATTTCGCCCCCCTGTCGCGTGAGTACTCTGTACTGGCGAATCTTACTTATGTGAATTTATTTCTTATTTATTTTTATTTTTAAGTTTCTTAATAATTAATACATATTTGCAATATTTCGCCCTATGTCGCGCAGGAGTATTGTTCTGGCGAACCTTGTAATTTTCTTTTTCTTTTTCTTTCTTTCTTTTCTTTCTTTCTTTTTTTTTTTTTTAGTTTTTAAATAAACGTTCCGGAGTAGGGGCCTAGCATAGCTAGAAGCGCTCGACACCACTCTTAGAGCGGTGAGCGGCACCTCCTCCTTGTTAAATCCTGTTAAATTAATATTCCTTAGTGTTGTTTGTCCCGCGTTTTTTTCACACCAGTAAATTTTTAGAATAATAGTAGCACATTACAAACCGGCGAACCTAATCGGGCAAATTGTTAGCACCACCCCTTTCTCTACACCACTTAATTTTTGGAGTAATCCTATTACGGTGAAATAAGAAGAAAAATACTCTAAAAAAACACTGGTGTGGAAAAAGGGGTGGTACTAACAATCATCAGGATTAGTTTGGCAGCTCTGACATTATATGATATCACTTACGATTTCTCAATCCTGCTTTAATACCAATTTTTTCATCTACAAAACAAATAAAATATTTACCCGCTGAATAAAATATGAACAAAAGGTTCTAAATTTATCCGTTTATAGAAAAAAATTATTCGTTTGATAAATTGAGATGTAATTAATTTTTCAGTAAATTCCTGTAATTTTAGAAAAACGAAATATGTTGCCTTTTAATAGAAGTTTTTTACAGTGTTATAAATGTATAGAATAATAAATTAAAAATCATTAGATAAAAATCATTCAATAAAAAAAGGAGAATTAAGAACATAAATTTTAAGAAGGAAAACGATTTCTTAATAAGAAAATGTATAAATTTTGCTGATAATATATTTACTGATAAATTTTTAACAAATATTAACACTTTCGCGACCGCATGCTTTTGTGTTTTTGACAGTAAGGTCCACCTGTTGGCATTATTCTTCCAAGTTATAATATTTCAGAACAAAATTTTTGTATTCACATTTTTACTACAAATGGATATAGATTTTAATTTTATACTTTATAATCAAAGCATTTGTATACATAGTATATAGATTACACAAATATAAATGTTGCGTAAATTCTTAAAAAATAAATAACATATGAATTGCGAAAGAAACGCCCACTGGCGGAGTTCCTGATTTTCAAATGACGTGAATTAACGTCAGCGGTCGCGGAAGCGTTAAAATAAATTTTGTCTTTCTGATGTTATTAACTTAATCTTGGTACATTTATTTGAAATTAAATACTATGTCATTTTATTCTAATAATCACTAATAATAACATACTTACCAACATACTAATTAATATTCCGTAGTGTTGTTAATCCCGCCCTTTTTTTCACACCAATAAATTTTCAGAGTAATATTATCTAAATGCAATTACGATTAATTAAGAAGAAAAATACTCTAAAAAGATACTGGTGTGAAAAAGAAGACGGGTCTAACAATACTACGGAATATTCATTAGTATGCTGGCAAGTATGATAATAATATAAAATATTTCTCCGATTCTTCTTTTTCATATTAAATGAATATGTCAACTTGGAGCATCAATGCAAAAAAGAAAAAAGAAAGACCCTTGGATGGGTTTTCTTCAATACAAAAAATCGATACTTATTAAGTTAGGAAGGTATGAAGATGAGAAGGTAAGAACTTCATGATAAATTAACAGTTTTACCGGGAGGCAAATGAAGCTATTAATTAAGATGATGAAAAATAATGATTAAAAAAAAAATTAACGCTTCATGAAGAAAAATGGATAATTTGACAGCGGTTTAAAACAAAGATGAATCTTTTTCTTGTTATTTTTTTAGTATAAGATTTTGTCTTTAGATTATTACTCATGGAATCAAATCCCCTGTAATCAAATTTTCAATTTAAATGTGATTTAGGACTCGCTTTTGTTCTAATGTTAAATGCGAAAAATATTACATTTTTAATAATCTTTATTTATTTTTCCTTTTTAATAAATCGATTGAAGAACCAGTTAATGATGATCGAGAAAATTTTTAGAGAGGAAAAAAAAAACAAAACGTACCGTATATACTCGCGTATAAGTCGACCCCTAAATTTGAAAGATAAAAGTGGTTTAATACCAGTATTTTAGATCAATTTCCTTTCACTTGTTTTATCACGATCGATTTTGTGCATACGAGATGAAGGAAACAAGTTTAAAATACCGGTGCAAAAGAACTTTTTTTTTCTCGATTTAGGGGTCGACTTATACGCGAGTATATACGGTAAATCGAATTTTACGAAAAAAAGAATCAATATATGCTGAGTTTTATCGATGGTATATTATACCTTGTGATAAATGAACATTTTCGATCGCTGAAAGGGAAGCAATTAACTAAGATTAAAGAATATATACTCTACAAGCATTTTAGAAAAGTAAAACTTTTTGTTTTTTCTATATAAGAGGAGAGTAATGAATTTGTGAAAACTTTTGACGTCAAGATTTCGATGATTTCACAAGTTTTGCGACGTCTTGAAATGGGTCGCCTTTTTGTATCAATTATTTATATTCAATAATCATTGCTAATTTTTTATTGTAATAACTGTCTAATTGTACGTCTATCTTATTTACTATCGTACATACCAAACACCATTCTTCGAAATCAATGGTGATTATTAAATAAAAAAATCCCTACGAGAAGGCAACACTTACACTGATAAATTAAATGATTGTATAAATTTTCTTTTAAAATTCATTATCTTTGAGAATACATTATTCATGTATCTACAATATCAGGCCTCACAGTCTCGTATTTGATGCACAATGCAGCATCAGAGAGAATAAATTGTTTTTTATTTTAAACGAAATTATGTATCTGTATCCAAAAAAAAATATAAAAAAAAATTCCTGCCTGAAAATTTCTATAGTTCTGGTTTTCCTTTAACCTGCATTATACAATTAATTTTAATTTAATGTTAAGTGAAGCTGCCTATTTAAGGACAAAACAAATAACAACGTCTAGAACGTCAAAAATAAATAATAAGAATGCAGACAGTTGTTTCGGTGGCATTTAGCGTACCGTTTTCAGTGCGTACCGTCTTTGAGGCACTAAAGACGATACGCTAAATGCTACCAAAACAGCTGTCTGCTTTCCTATTATTTATTATATTGCCTTGTTTTTATAATCCCGCGCCACTTTTTAAAACTTAAAATATTAAAAACAACGATCGAGAGGAGTATGGAATGATGTTTAGTGCGAAAGCTGTGGAATTTTAATACAGATTTTTTTAAAAATTATTAATAAAGGTTGCCAACAGATGGCGCTCTTTATTTTGCTGTAATACGGAATCCCTATAACCAGTACTCCTATGTCTGAACTTGTTCTCAAGCAAACGGTTCCAGTTTCAAACCAAGAAAAGAAGTTGGTGTAAGAAAAGACAAGTTTGGCAGGTATTTAGTTTGAAAGTTCATTTTCACAGGGAAGAGGAGCCGCTCACCACTCTAATAATGAAGACCACCCTAGCGATTTAAATATTGTAGCATAGCCTCCTAAACTAGATGCCTTCCGCGTGGCTCGGAAACTTGGCAGTAGACTGTGCCACCCGGTACAAAATGTGAAATTTTTTTATTTAACATCCACCAAAAATTTTTAAAGTTGGATTTGATATACATAAAAGGTGAATAGAACTGCAGAAAAGTCGATTTTATATATCATATATCACTTCTTAAAATTATTGGTGGCACTGGAATAAAATCTTGGTGACAGTCGCGCAATTTGTACGAGGTGGCACTGTCTACCGCTTGAACTGTTGTCAAGTTTCGAGCCACGCGGAAGGCACCTAATTCTCTTGTATACAACTTCCACGAACAATTTTGAAGAGTGACATATGATAAGATGGACGAATTACTTTTGAAGTCACTACGCAAAAGCTAAAGTTAATATTTAGTGGAGGTTATTAAACAAAAATATCCAACAATGACCAGAAAAGTGAAATTTAATCGCACCAGTAAAAGGTTAATTCTAGAACTTTCTAGAGCGCACTAACGTTATCTGTTGAAAATTTTTGTTAGTAATTTCAAAATTAACAAATAAGTTTTTTCGATTTCCCAGTAAACATACCCGTTTTTCTATTCTTCTATAGATCTACCTTTAAAAACTAATTGAAAAAAAAAAGTAAACATGAGGCTAAATCTATCCTTTTATTTATTTGTCAATATTTCTAAATTAAATTTAAATATATATATATAACACTAATGATTATATGAAATATTTAGGTCATTAAAAAAAAAAAATATATATATATATATATATATATATATAGTTTTACTGCAGGAAATAATAATAGTAAACTATCAAATTAAATAGTAAAATAATTTAAGCAATATGATTTTAAACAAAAATAAATGAAGACAATATTAGCAACTAATCTGAATTTAATGAGCTTAGCATAAAAGTGTAAGACTCTCATTAAAGAAGATTTTGTAGAAATTAATGAGATATGAAATTCGATTTTACTTGAAAATTAATTTTATTAATCTTCTTTTATTAAGCTGAAATTAATTAGTCAGAAAAGTTATTTATTTATTTATTTATTTATTTAATGTTTGTAGTGCAGTTTCTTTATAAGCGTAAAATATGTAGATATAATAAAATGTATAATAAATGAATAATTTAAATCTAGTCAACAATTAAGTTTGAGCCACCATATCGAATAAAACTAATATTATCGAAAGAATGACAGATTTGCCAATATTTTTATTTATTCCGGAGCATTTTTATCCCCACCTATATTTCATACTACTTTTTTTTTTTTTTTTTTTTAACAATTTCGCGACCGCATGTTTTAGTCTTTTTGATTCTAAGCTCCGCTTGTGGGAGTTATTCTTGTATATTACCTTATTTTCCATCAATGTTTTCTGTATTCATAATTGTAATATAAATGAATATACATTACAATTATACACTCTCTTTAATCAAAGTATTTGTATCCGAAGTGCATTGATTGTGCAAATGTGAATATTCGGTATATTGTTAAGAAATAATGAAATATGGTAACCTATGTAACCTAAATAAGCGCACACTGGTGAAGTTACAGATTTTTAAATGACGTAAATTCACGTCAGCGGTCGCGAAAGTGTTAACTGATGCTGTGTACTGGAGAAAAATATGTTACAATAAAGTCGTGCAAAAATAAAGGCGGGGCTGAAAATGATCCGAAATAAATTAATATGTCGGCAACTTTGGAATAAACTTTAGACACAGGGGCTGGGAGAACAGCAGTAATTGTTCACTATTATAGGATTTTATAATACAAAAACCTCTTTGCAAATGTTAATTAAAAGTACAAAAATTTGTTTCACAATTTATTTTTTAATGCAGATTATAAAGAAAATAATCGTTCATATTACAAAACGAAACACAACAAAAATAAATAAATAAATAAAATAAAATAAATAAATAAAATCTGTTAAAAGATTTTATTATCTATTACTTTTTCATGCAGACATTAAAATTTTGCACAATGGACGAATAGCGAAATAAATTAATCTAATATGTTATTACATTTATAATGCCTTTTCATATCGTATTATATAAGGAGGAAGATATATATAAACTAAGAAATTACAGATAAATTGAAGTTTGTGAAATCTCAAGAAATGTTAAATTTTTTTAGTCATGGCGCCTGAGAGGCGCCATGACTAATTAAGTTACTATATACCTTATATCCAGCAGTAATGTTCTACAACTGAAAGTGCTGTAACAGGTGTAATTCTTCGCTAAGAAAGAGACTCCACCTACATTTGTCTTTGGGAGTTGCTTACTTTGGACCAGTGACCAGGCCAAAACTAGGATAGTCATAGCTGCCAATATTTTAATATATTCCGGAGTACTTTTAGCCCCGCCTTTAATTCGCACCACTTTATTTATAGAAAAATTTTCTTCAAGACATAACTTCGATAAAATAAGAAAAAAATTGCTTTTAAAAAAATAAGTGGTATGAATTAGAGGCGGGGCTAAAATTACTCCGGAATAAATTAGTGTATTGGCAGGTATGGGATAGTGGAAGCATAAACGTTGAATAAAAGAAGCATAAAGCTTATGTTTTATATTTTACATTTGTTTAATTAAAACTCTTGTCGGGTACCTCATTACTCTTACTAAAAGAAGGTTCGAATGCAAAAGGTTAATTTCCAATCACACTTCAGGTCCGGACATTTGAAAAATACACAGTAGTCAGCGTAAAAGAGAAGCTGACAAGGAAAAAAAAAAAGGCGTGGCCTTCGTAGAAGAGGTATAAACCTGTATTTTGCTAGCCACGCCTTTTATTATGTGACCAGCACAACATACGACAGCCAGATCTTATATTACGTAGGATTTTACGCTGGGTACCTTGTACCAGGTGTCGTACTCCCCGCCTTTTTTCCAGGACATTTTCAGGGATAACAAATTTCCATCTCTTTAGCTACCACTTTTTTTTTTTTACTGAAATCTTAATTGTATTTTTAAAGTTAATATGTCTTGGTGAAACAACGTAAAAATTATCTTAAAAAGTACTGGGAGCAAAGAAGTATAAATTTCACATTCCTGAACGTGTCCTGAAAATATGGCTGCGAATACAACCCCTGCAGTACTTCTATACTTTTGAATAGATGTCTTACGCAATTCTAAATCTGTTCTCAAGCCATGTCTTTTTAGAAACCATTTCGTAGTACGAAACATTATTCCGTCAGAACCGGAAAAATTAGGAAGTTTTATATGCCGATCACCAAATATCTGAAAAATCGGTACGAGTTACTGGTTTACACGAGCGAAAAAGGCTTCGAGAGCAAACGGTTAAATTATTCTGTTATGAGCATAGCATCGTGATTTCAACAAAATAAAATAAAGCTTTTAATAATTGCATTTTTTAATTTACAAAATGCTGACTTTTCAACGTACATTATACCATGCTTGAATATATTGATTTCCTTAAAGCTTATTTCAATTCACAATTGCAAACCTGCAGCGCTACAAGAAGCAGTAGATAACAGATTTCAACTCTATAGACAGTTTCAAAATTTTTTTGAACTAAACATTGAAATGGTATGTCTAGTTAAACATAGATTTAATTATCTCTGGAAAGAATAAATAACACGACTATACAAGCACACGCACATAGATAGATAAATATACGGAGTGCATAGTCGCCAAGTTTTTTAGTTTATTCCGGAATGTTTTTAGCCCCGCCCTTTTTTCGCACCGTAATCTTTTTAGAGTAAGTTTCTTCATGCTTAATCCTCGATATATTTTGAAGAAAATTTTTCTACAAATATTACGGTGTGAAAAAAGGGCGGGACTAACAATATTCCGGAATAAATTAAAAAACTTGGCAGCTATGGGAGTGTATCAGAATTCTTGAAAGTACGTTGGGAGATGAGATAAGAGCTCTCGTGCAGCACATTTTTATTACAATAAATCTCTGTATTAAACGTTATTTTTTAATTAAATTACAAATAAACATCTCTCTATATATAAATGTCTAAGAGAGTTTTTTCCCGTGGCTGGACGCAAGTTGTTTAGCTAAGAGAGATTTTCTTCTGTTTGTCTGTGTGTTGTTGCCACCTGCTTTTCATACTTTAGTTAATTTTAAAAAATCCAACTGTCCTTTCGATAAGTTAATTAAACCGACGTATTCAGAAAAAATGCCCCTTACATTTGGTACCTTATTTGTAACGAAATTTTGATTAGATTTTTAAAAATAAATTAAAATGTGAAAATAATAACCTGGTAAAAGCTTTAAATGTGGGCATTTAAAATTTTAATTGTTGCTTAAAGAAAAAAAAAAAAAAAAAAAGTTTATTTTTTTTTTATTTATTTATTTATTTATTTTTTTAACATAAAATGAAATATACTTTCATGCGAAAAATAAAAAATTATAAAATATTTTACTCATGCGTATGAAAAAAAGGAAATTGAAAATGGAGTAAAAAACAATTTAGATAAAGTTGCACGAGAGTTCCAAAAAGTAATGGAAATATAAATGAACGTTAAATAAATAAAATAGTCGTCTGCTTAATCACGTGGTATTGAAAAACAAGGAATCGAATTCACTGAATGTGGAAAGGAAAGGAAAACGAAAAGAAAGGAAACAAACAAACAAACAAACAAAAAATAATAATAACATAAACCAACGGGAAACCAAAGCGGGCTTTAAAGCAATTTCATGATTTCTTTAAATTTTATTTTTGTTTGTGAAAAGTGTTTCCTTCAAATATAGTGATCAGCGAAGGTAGAAAAGCCTTCGTTGATTCATTACCTTCATTGATTTCATGAATTAAAAAATGGTTTCGTTAACAAACATTGATCTATTGGCACGCAAGCAGCATCAGGCCAAGTTTTGTACATTTCGAGTTTGATTTTCAAATTTTTCCCGCATTCGGAATTCGGTTCGTTCTCGAACCGGGCTTTGCTAGTATATCATAATTTATGATCTAAATAAACATGCAGTTATTATGTATGTAAACAATACACCACAGTTTACACTGCGTTTGCGATATTAGAGGAGTATAAGGGCAATTAAAAAAAAATTAAATTGAGAAATCAAGTTTTATTACAGAATTACGATACAAAATCAGCAGTTAAGTGGTCATCGATAGTGCTGCCATCTGACTATTGATATTGAAATTCACTTATTGTCTTTGAACCCATGAAAGAACTTGTACATGGTGTTGACAGTCGAAATTTTTCTCTAATTCTACCGCCAGTATATTTATGTAATAATTTTTTACTTAATTGATCTGCAAACGTATTACTACTAAAATTTCCGAAAGAAAAATACTGGGAAAAGAACCAGGGAAAAAATTTTAATTGACGGCCTCCTGCTGTAATTCTCTACTGTTTAAAACACTTAAAAAAAAAAAAAATTGGTCGGCTTCTAAATATCTATATACAAGGTGTCACAAAATTACAGCGACAAACTTTAAGAGGAGATAGGGCGCTTCATAAGGATTTAGAGTTATATAGCAACACATGTCTGCAAACGCCCACTTAACACTTAAAAAAACGGGTATTTTGCGATATATTTGGAGGTCATACTCGCCGCTTTTCTTTCAGGACATTTACAGAAAAGTTAAATTTCCTCCTCCATTGTTTCTACTATTTTTGTACAATAATATCTATCCTATTTAGTCGGGACCCCCTTTTCATAAAAAAGTGCCATAAATATTTAAGAATATTTAGTGCAAAAAATTATTGGTGGAAAAAAAAGAAGAAATTTTTCTTCCCTGTATATATCTTGAAAAAAAAAATGGGGGGGGGGGGAGAGTACAATTCCTTATAATTTGTAAATAGATGTGGCATAGCATTTAAATTTTTAATTTTTAACAAGCATTATTTTCGTGCGAACTATTACATAATATATATATACATATAACATTAATATAATAGGCATTGCTATTTCTAATCGATGTGTTTAAAACATTGGTTGTATTAATACGAACTTTCGGTATGATTTTATGAATTAAGGTGGCTGTTGAATAAAATCGTCGCGCAAGTTGTACTAGGTAGCGCTGTCTACCGTTTGAACTGCTGCCAAGTTTCCGAACCACGCGGAAGGCATCTAGTTTAGGAGGTTAGGATCAGTCTCACAAAGGAACCCCAAACCTTATTCTGGTTCATTTCTGCTCAAATTGAGGAGAATCAGCAAGTCATCATTTTCTTTTCCCTTTTATTTGTCAATTTTCCTGTGTTTTTTCTTTAGGAACTATACTCTTTTGTAAAACATGTAGCCACTAGGTATAACATGTTAATTTTACCCCTAAAGTTTCAAGATAATTTTACTTATACTTTTCTAGATATTCAACAAAACGTATGAAATCGATTCTGTTTCTATTATATTGTCCTCCATCTATATTGTTACCTTTAACAGCTCGATTGATTAACTATTCGGGAATTAAAAAACTAAAAGTAAATGTAAATAAATAAATAAAAAATAGATGAAAACGTGTATGTTAGATAAACGCTCTTTATATATTTTAGAGTTCTATAAAGAGTCAAACAAACTAAAATTAAGGAAACAAGAAATATTTTTTAAAATAAAGTATAGTTTCAGAAAAAGCCAGAGGGTGGGGTTTATTATCCTTTTGGAATGCAATCAAAATTTCCCGCCTGGAATGCGTTAATCTTACAAAAATAGAGTAATTTGTGTAGTAAACATCGAAACCTTACTTAGAAAACAATAAAAAACAAAACAAAACAACAAATTAAATTAAATAAAAATTTTCAGTGTTAGACTGAATTTTCATAAATTGGTCTGATAAAGTATGTCCCATATAAAACGATTTCCTTTTGCCCAGAACGAATATCCGCAGTTATATAGTCGTCTATAGTACTTGAATACTTAATTTTAAATGTGCAAGAACTATATTTTTGAAATTAATAAGACATATTACATTGTTTTAAATAGTTTTCTCATAATAAATGTGAATTTTACGCCGTGATTAGAATAATCGAAAATAAATAATATATCGCTTTGTTTCAATAATATATTTAATGAAAATAAAATAAAATAAAAATCTTCCACTGTTTGATTTTGTATTTAAAAAAACATTAAATAAAAATTTAACATTATGTTACGTCATGCGATAAAATTTAAATAACACAAAGCTTACAAACGTACAGTAAACAAATGCGAAAATGTCACAACAAAATTTAAAATTCTTTTGAAAAAATCTTATAAAAATTATTAAATGTTAATTATAATAATAATAATAATAATAATAAAAAACTTGTTCACTGCGTATTTCTCTTTCAAACGATAATCCTCGCCTTACCGTGTTTCCTAAATCATGATATTTAGCTTGAGGTGTACGAACCCTACAATATTCAAGTAAAAATAAGAGGGACAACTGAGTTAAAATAAAATTTTAGCAGGGAGAAACTAGGAAAAGCTATGTAACATTTAAGAAGAAAAACTTGACATTTCAGAATCGGGTATATTCCTTTTTGCAAGGAAAGCCACTCCTTTACACAATTTTCTGAAACTTTACATTATAAAACAAATTTTTTTACATATTTGCAATTAAATCATTTAAATTTTGTCTTCAGCATTCGATGTATTGAATGCCATTGACATTTATGCATACCAGCGTCATAAATAGAGTCAAATACGAATATGCGAAATAGTTTTTTAATAGTGTTTCCGCAATATGGAGGCGGGGCTTCATTTTTTTTTTTTTTTTTTTGGAATTCTTTGACACTATCTCGTCTGCATTGCGATAATTTTATAAAAATTAGCCAATTTGCATGATAAATGTCGAAATGTTGTTCAGAAATCAATTAGAATAACAAAAATATAAATTAAAATAGTTTTTCGTCAAAATATATACAGATATTTACTCACAGAGGTACAAATTATAACAGGTGACGGCCCCCTAACAGCAGTAAAAAATGAAATATCACTGTAGCTCAAAAAATAATGTTAGGAACGAGCTGCAAATTTGGAAACCCATGTTTTTGATGATGCCCGTTCTATTCATGCAAAAATTAACATAGGTCATAATTCCTAATTTTTTCAAATATGAAATTATTAATAATTTTCATAATTCAAAAAATGTTTTTTTTTAATATCAAAAATTTGCATGTAATACGTTTGGGTCACTTCATTTTATAGTATAAAAAAAAACAGAATTTGAATATCATAATTATTTTGAAAGATATGAATTAATGTTTGTCAGATTCATTTAACATTAGCATCCCCAAATTTTGACAGCTTATAACTCCATGAAAAATTGAGCAAAATATATAAACTATACCATTTTCCGCGATGATTTGATCCAAAGAATTCAAATAAATTATAAAAAATGGGGGTTACCTTTGAAAAAAATGAAGCTAATGCCAGTTTTAATATGTAGACGACCCCTTAAGCAAAATGTAACTATACCGTTATAAACTAGACGTTACTACAAATCGATTGGTACCAATCACATGTTTCTACGATAATTTATGGTGAAATTAGGTGTGGGGGGGGAGGGGGTGGCATTTTTTTTGGGGGGGGGGGCTGACTGTACAACAAAATCTTTGTTTTTTGAAATGAAATAACATAAGCAAGAAACACAATATCAGTTGAAATAATAAATTGAATATTAGTTACGCAATTAATTCACCATGGAAAAAAAATTTATTTTTATTAGCATAAAAAATTAATAATTCTATAAAAAACTTAACTGCACTTTTCCATCGCATCATTAATGCAAAACAATAAGCATTTCAATATTGTACTTCAGTATTGATAACTATCAATGGAAAATGTTGAAAATGCAAAACACAACTGAAACCTTATTTTTTTGTGTGGCATTGTAATGAAATGACCATTGTTAACACATGATTTTCTATAGAAAACTTCCTATACTGCATCTGAAAAATTTGTGTGTATTTCGTATATTCAGCACAGCATAAAGATCTAAATAATAATGTGTGCTCATAAAATGTAATCTATTAGACCGTAATGTATACGAATTATTTTGTGAGTCCCAGTATATAAACCAATAATGCTACATTTAACAGAGTTATTAAAAACATTTTACTATAAATGTGAAAAACTTTAATTACATGTATCAGCCCACGGGAAAAAAAAAAAAAAAAAAAGAACTTTAATGGTAATTTTCAGTATATTTGCATGTCTACAAGATTTCCTAATATATATATATACAATTGAATGGAAACTGTTGTGTTTATTTTTCTTCAAAATACCTGTGGAATTTTTTTAAATATCTGCAAATGTTTATAGGAAGTCCGAAATATTTGTGCAGTATAGCTTCGGCAGTTATTTTTCACCTGGAAGTTTCATGCTATTTAAAAAAATATTTATGAAAATGAGAACTGAGATAGATGGACGGATAAACTAATGCAGGGATGGAACACGGGCGCAGAATTCATACCGGAATCCGTTTAAGGAATTTCTCTACCTATAATATCGTTGATTTAACAAGTAGAAAATTTTCTTACATTGAGAGTGGTATGAATTCTGCGCCCGTGTTCCATCCCTGCTAATGTAACATACATCGCTAATCTATAATATTAAAGCACAATTGTATTTCTTTAAGACTAAAATCGGCCGATCTGGGCATGCGCGAGAAAATTATGAACCAATTCGGAGAGGGAATATTCCTTCCCCTTGATGCAGTGCAATATGGACATTGATGATAGAACTCGAGCAGACAACAATTATATTTCGCATGTCTATGGCAGACGCCTGATTAAAGCTCAATAATAGAAACAATTCACACGATTAATTCATTGATTCATATTTTCCAAGGAAGTATATTAAAAATAAAGCAATTCGCGAAATGTATTTTCATTTCAGCGAAAATTTTAATACACAGGATAATATTTTAAGAGTTTTTGTGGCACCATCTTTTATCATATAAACATACCATACCATATTCCTAATATTACTTTTTTCAGTTTCTTAAAAGAAAATTTTGTTTTTTTTTAAATTAATAAATTGTCGGTGTTTATTGTTCTTTAAAAGGTAACTTTTATCAATTGAAAACTTTGTTTAGAAAAAATGAAGGTAGATGTTTAAAATCAAAGGAAGTTTTATTTTATTTTATTTTATTTTATTTATTTATATTTTAATATAATTTTAAATTGATCTCTTATATTTCATTTCTGTACTATATTATAGAAAAAAATAATTTAAAAAGAATAACCTAATAAATATTGATATTTTATACGAGTTAAAATATGCAAAGAAAAATTTATTATTAAAAATTTAATGAGCAAATTAACTTGCTAAAGTATTAAATGCATTCTTACTTATTCGAGGCCTGAGGGAAAATAAATTGCAATTATAGAATGTAAATAAAACACAAAACGCTATTAAAATTTATTTTAAATTAAATTATTTTGCTTTATAAATTTATGAGATTTTAAAAGTATTTTTATCAAATATATATATATATATTTATATCTGAGATTATTATTATTATTATTATTATTAACAGATTATAGATGGCGCCACTTTCATATTGTAACTGAAATGGAATATGACAGATGCGAGCAAATTAATATGTATGAAAAAAATTAAATATTGACATGTGCTTTCTTTCTCCATTCTGTAAATTATGTCTCTCCTTTAATTACTCCAAACATTCTTTTGGTCATATTTAGAGTAAAATTAGAAAAAAGTCTTCGAATTTTAATTTTATTATATGGATTACGCTTAAATTTTGTCTATTGAAATTTCATGAAATGTACTCCCCCTTCCCGTCTAATCAAAACATAATTGATTGCAGAAGTGGATTTTAAACTGGTTAAGAGCAATGCTGATTATTAAAACAGGGATGTTTAAAACTTTATGCCGTGAACAGATTTAAGATGCACATGATCCGTCAAATTTTGACGGGTATTAACGAGTATATATATATATATACATTTTTTTTATAAAGTGTTAAAAAATTCTTTTAGTCTAATCTTAAAGAAAGAAAGATAGTTCAACAATTATTATTATTATTTATATTATTATTATTGTCTAGAAATTTTTCATGTATTAACAAATTTCAGTTTGATATTTTTCTATCTTAAATAGTAAACTCCGCCATTTGGCGTTTCTCTAAACGTTACATTTTTAACAAAATTATTTTATATATTTGTGATTTCATGAATTAAACTTTATCATCAGTAGTCAAAGCAGTAAATTCATATGGCACACATACGCATGGCCTATTTTAACATAAAATGTTGTTTTACAGGAACGCCTGAGGGCGGAGTTAATTTTTATATTAACACTTTCACGATCGCATTCTTTTCTCTTTTTGACAGTAAGGTCCGGCTGTGGCCATTATACTTCCAAGTTATAATATTTCAGAACAAATTTTTTTATATTCACATTTATATTACAAATGGTTATAGATTTTAATTTTACACTTTATAATCAAAGTATTTGTATCCATAGTATATTGATTACACAAATATGAATATTGCATATATGCTTAAGAAATAAATAGTATATAAATTGCGAAAGAAACGCCCACTGGCGGAGTTCCTGATTTTTAAATGAAGTGAATCTACATCAGCGGTCGTGAAAGTGTTAACGAGAATTCCTGTTTCCCCATGAAAATGTGTTAACAAAGATAATACGATAAAAAATTACAATTTTATTAACAATTCTTACGCGTACGTAATAGTAGCATAGCAGTTATCTGAATTTAATGTTTTAATTCTTTATCCTAGAAAATATTTTTAGTTGTTACAGACAAGTAAAAAGAAAAAGAACAATTACAATTTTTTTCTAAATTCATAAGTAAATGATGCTGTGTCTATCTAATTACCAAAGAAAAAGACTTGTACCATTTAAGGGATTAAAGCAATTCCATTATTTTACACAAAGTTTTGTAATTAAGAAAAGTTTCTTTTATTTAAAATAGAATTTTCTAATGAGAATTTGACTTGAGTGATTATAATCATACCATGCTTAGAATTTGTAATTAGAATTACATATGCGGTTTCTAATAAGTACAAGATTAAACGGGGAAAAAAAAAAAAAAAAAAAAAAAAAACTTTCTTAAATTTACATAATTTTTAATCGAGATATTTTTCTTTAGTAAAGTTAGAAAAGTTTTTGTATATGAAATCTACACACATTAAAATAATGAAAGTGAAATTTAAAATATACTTTTTTCCGTTTAACGTTAAAACAAAAACAAACAAACAACAACAACAACAACAAAAAAAAAAAAGGTAAAAAAAAAAAAAAAAAAAAAACAGGAATGGAACACGGGCGCAGAGCTTACACCGGTATTTGTTCAAGAAATTTCTCTGCTTATAATATCGTTGATTTAAGAAGTAGAAAATTTTATATCATTAATAGTGGTATGAGTTCTGCAGCTGTGTTCCATCCCTGAAAGAAGAAGAAGAAGATGGTGTTAGGTTTTATATTACGAGTGTTTCACAGACAGCATGGCGACATAACGACGTTTGTCGCCAAGTGATCAACAAATGTCGGCAAAATCAAACATACCGAAACAAATTTTCGCTAAAATAATTTTAGAAACTTATTTTCTTCATATATTTATATATTACATATATTTTTTAAGGGGACAGGCTACTTATAAAAATAAGAAAATGAAGAAAAGTTTCTATGATTTTTCAGAATTTAAAACAAAAACAGAAGGTATGCAGGTGCAAACAATATGGGTTTTTTTGTGTGTGTGTATTGCTAATTAATGTGCCATTATCCTATTGATAGCTGTTAACACTTCCACTCTTTGGCTAACACTATTTTTTAAAAGCTACCTTTATCTTACTTAAATGCACAATTTTCGTCATTAAATACAGCAAAATTATTTTTCTGAATTAGTGGTGTTAAAAAAAAAAAAAAAAAAAAAAAAAACGAATGATTAGGCAGCTCTGATATTGCAAAGTGCTGTGTGCAGTCATGAATTTATCTGTTAACATTATAGCTTTGTATACATGAAAGTATTTGTGTATGACCATATAATGTATGTTATACTATTTATTTGACAGATTGCCTTAAAAAGTAAAGTAAGAAGAAGAAAGAAAGAAAGAAAGAAAGAAAAGAAAAAATAAAATAATATAATGCTATAGTCTTATTACATAAAAGAAATTACCAAACAGATTAATTTTGTTTTGTTTTCTTTCGGTGTCTTAAAAAGAGATTTTACGATAATTATCTATGTAGAGTAAAGAAGAAGAAAAAATAATTAAAGAAATAGAATGTTTCTAACTCTGTATTTCGACTCTTTTAAAGAAATAAAGCCTTTTAAACTAGCTGTTTGTCCTTTATTTATCTGTACTAAAAGCATTCTTAAATCACCATTTCCTTAAAAAGCTTAAGTCTCTTTAGACAAGTGAGAGGGAAAATGTGTGATTTGAACTAAGTCTGATATCTCTGCAAATGAAATTACTTTCAAGTAATTAGAAAAAGAAAAATTGAGATTTGCTAAGAAGTTTAAAACTATTACATTAGTTTTCTTTTCGTTTCTTTTCTTAAATTTAATTGTAAACTTTCGAATAGGGAAAGAATATATGTTCAGTATATTCCTTTTAACGAATTAAAATAAGTGTTTTTTCTTATTTTTCCATAATACAAGCTTAAAGAAAACCTATAATTTTTATATACTAGCAGGCTGTGCCCGCTTCGCTGGTCACTACATCAAAAGAAATTCTAAATATTGGATCACTATTTTTTATTTATTTATTTATTTTTATCATTTTAGAGATAAAAACTGAAAAATATTCCACTGAATTGTCTTTGAACATCATTTCAGATACCTGCTGCCTTCGGCTGAGTTTTTCTCTCTCGTGGTATATCGGGTCCGGTCTCACATTGTCTATGGCAACGCCTTTTCCTAGCACTTCAATTTGTTTATTTGCCGGATGACAGATGGAGCTGCTATTACTGAAGAATAACGATATTACAGATAGATATATCACAGCATCGATTAAATATTTTAGTTTTGGTCCATGTAATAGTATGACTTAATCACTTGTTTTTTGTAACTCTCACTCTATAATAATAAAAGTATGGTAAAGTAAATTTATAATTTTAGTATATAGTATAATTATAAAATTATACATGAACACAATTGTAATAAACATTAATTTAGTTTAAAATTCAATTTGTTCAATCTTCTACTATATTACGATTTGATTCAATTAAATATATTATAACTAATTAACAATAATAAAGATTTCGACTTGAAATGAATGAATTAAATAAATAAACAAATATATATTTATATATAATTACAGATGTTAAGGAACGCAGACAATTAAAACGAAAGAATAAATTTAAGAAAATAAAACGGAAAAGTTAATATTTAAAATGGCAAAAAAAAATAAAGAAATAAAGAAATTCAAATTCACACAAAAAAAGAAAAATAAGAAAAAGAAAGAAAAAGAAAGTAAAAGTAAAAAGAAAGAAAGAAGAGAAAAGAAAAGAAAACATCTCAATCAAGGTGCACCCTTGCAAGGTCCAAGTTGCTCTTCTGCCAAGTTTTGTAGTTCCGCGATTGGTTATCTGAGCGCTAGAGCGCAGCCAGGGACACACTCAGACAGACACTTCCCTTTATATAGATTATTTGCTGGCTTTGCCTACTTAATTAATAATTGTATTTAAATGAATTTTTAAAAAATCCCTACTTTTACTTTAAAACTAAAAACTAGAGGGAAAAAAATGAAATCATTAAAAAACTTGCCTTGTGTCTCCGCATTCTTCAGCAGCGCCTTCCTCGATATCACGAGTTCGTATCCCTATGTCCCGAGACAACCAACACCTTACCCTTGAACATTAATTTGAAATCGCGATTACATTCAGGGTTCCCAAGATTTTAACTTATTCCGGAGCAATTTTACCTCCGCCTCTATTTCGCTCTATTTTATTTTTAGAGTGTTTATCTTCAATATATAATCACGATACAATAAGTAAAGTTTACTCTTAAAAAGAAAGTGGTATGGTATAAAGGCGGGACTAAAAATGCTCCAGAGTAAATTAAAATGTCGTCAACCCTATATATTCAACAACATCATACCTGCCAACCATCTCATTAATAAACGGAAGATTTTTAGAACACGCCCTTTTCTTCACACCATTTTTTTTTTCTTTACAGTGATTTTATACTTATTTATTCATAATAATATTTGGCGATAACTACTCTAAAATTAAAGTGATGTGGAAAAAAGGGCGTATATTAAAAATATTCCGGCTCATAATTAGGATGCCAGCAGGGAGGAACAACACAATACGGATATGCATAGTATTTATTATTACGTTATTTCCCATATTCTTATATTTACGTTATTCCTATTTCATTTAAACAGGCTATCATAAAATGACAGCAATGTCACTTCAAATATACTATTTCAACATTTTAAGAAGTTTAATGTGATGCCAAAATGAAAAAAAAAAAAAAAAAATAATAATAATAAAATTAATCGATCAATTAGGAAGCGTGTAATTACAATTAAAAGAAGTGGGGGGGGGGGGGGCTTTACAGCGCTTTATAACGCATTGAACCGTGCATCTGGCAAAATTATTAACGGTAGACTATAGTATGTCCATCACTACTTTATTTCTCTGCATTTATGCTATTTATTTTTGTCTAATGATGAAGGGTTATGTTTTATTATAATAATCAGAAACAAATGTCGCTTTTTTTTTTTTTTTTAATTACATATCCTGTATTTATGACAATTGGTATTAGAATGAAGTAGTACAGTGCTGGAAAAAATTATAAAGCCGATTGAAAACTTTACAAAAGTCAAAAAGTAATGGAATTGTTCATAACGAAAATTCTATTTTCATTTGCATGATCACCATAGAAATAATACTCATTAACTTTGTTTAGAAAAAACGGAAGGGGGAACATAAATTATGCTTATTTCTTACAACCAATGAAAAACAACTTGGAAAAAATTACAAAGCCGATGGTTCTAGCCTTATTTGGCATAATGCCAGACATGAGAAAGAAGGTCGCTATGAAAGTTTAGGTAAATGTAAACGTGTTACGTGCATTCATTTTGTATTTAGTGTGTTTAATACAATGCCAAGAGGAAAAAAGTTATCCGACGATGAACAAATTAAAATATTAACTTTAAATGAAGCTGGAATGTCTGGTTCTAATATTGCAAGAAAAATAGGAAGGTCTTAGGCTGCTGTAAACAGTTTTCTCAGAAATCCCGAAGATTACGGCGGTAAGAAGCGTGCAAGCAGACCGAAACCCTTAACTGTAAGGAGATCAATACATATCCAGAAGCTAGCTTGCGGACAAAAAAGTCTTCTGCCCAAATTCAAGAACATTTACAATAACCATGTACAAGCCGAACGGTAAGAAATGTTTCAAGAAACATTCCCAATGTTCAATTTAAAAAAATTAAAGGAAAAACACCCTCTTTCGAAGCACCACAAATATGCTCGCTTAGACTTTGCCCTAAAACATTTAACTGAAGGCACAAAGTGGAGAGATATTGTCTTTTTCGATGAAAAGAAATTTAATTTCGATGGACCCGACGGCTACAAATATTTTTGGCATGATTTACGACAGGAACATCATATTTTTTCAAAGCGTCAATTAGGAGGTGGCTCGGTAATGGTTTGGGCTGCATGTGCTGCCGGTGGAACCACTCCAGTTGTTTCCATCCATAACAAAATGAATTCAATTATGTATCAAGATATGTTAGGAGATAATTTATTACCCATTGCTCCTCTTATAACTTCAGGAGACTGGACATTGCAGCAAGACAACGCTTCCATTCATGTTTCGAAGTCAAAGATATCTTGGCTGGAAACTAACCAGGGGAAATGTCTTCAGTGGCCAGCTCGTAGCTCCGATCTGAATGTAATAGAAAATCTTTGGGGAATTTTAGCCCGAACTGTATACAATTCAATTGAAAGTCAGATTTGATGAATGCTATTAAAAACTGCTGGAACAATATTGATGTAACTACTTTGTATGGTCTGATAGATTCAATGAACAAGAGACTAGTTACAGTCATCGAAAAAGAGGGTCTCACATCGATTATTGATGAAATACATGTATCGACTTTATAATTTTTTCCAGCTTTCTTTGTACAAAAATTTTTCTTACGCATATTAACCTTTTGTTTCTGTAGTTATTAATGAATTTATTTTTTCCTTTAGTTCCTTGAAGCATATAATATATATGTATGAAATTTCATAAATGTTTGATCTTTTGTTTTTTAATTATACCACGTTTTCAAGTGGCTTTATAATTTTTTCCACCTCTGTACTATGCTTAAATTTTAAATGGAAAAAGAAAGCTATTAGTGTTTTAAATAATATTTTATTCATAAAAAAATCATTTATAATGTAGCAAAATATTTTATAAAATAGTAAAATCAGCAGCATTTTATGCAGAAGCATATCCTTAGATTCCAACCTAATCCGAAGTATTGTTAATACTCTTAATAGCAGGAGACTTGGCGTTGGAATATTAAAATAGGAATGAACTACTACGTCAGAAACGCCAAAGAAAAATTATTGAGGTGCATACAGCTGTTTCGGTAGCCTAAAGCGTACCGTCATCAGTGCAAAAAAGAATTCTGAATCTGGAGAAGTACTCGTATATATAGGAGAGGGACCGGATTTAGTTCAGCCAATTAATACTCTCCCAATTTTCCGCACCACTAATTTTTTAGATTAATTCTCAACAAATGAATTGATGGTGAAATGAGTAGAAAAATATTCTAAAAAAAAAAAAGTAAGAAAGAAAGGAAAAAAAAAATCACTTGTGTGGGAAAAAGGGCGAGAACTAACAGAAATTTCGACTATTATTAGAATGGCGGCAGGTATGTTCTAGTTATCGCAGTTGATAAGAATTTAATTTATTCCAGAGCATTTTAAGCCCCGCCTTTATTTTTGCACCACTTTATAGATTATTTTTCTCCAATATGAAACGAGTACGATAAAAATAACAATTGATTAATTCTTAAAAAAGAAAAAAGAAAGAAGTATGAAGTATGAAGTAAAGATGGAACTGAAAATGCCCCACAATAAATTAAAATGTTGGCAATTCTGGTGTTAGTAATCTTAGTTTTTTTTGAAAAGTTTTTTTTTTTCAAGCTATTCTATGAACATTTTTCTAAAATTATTTAGCCAAAACACTTTCATGACATTGATTGGATGTGTAAATACTACTTTCAAGAAAAAAGAAGGTAGGTATATGTGTAAAATCACATGTTTTGGTACAACTACTATTACTACCAATAATAGTAATAATACATATAATGATATAAACAAAGACATTGTCCATATTCTATTATAATACAGTACTATAAGATAATATATACTTGTAAAATAAAAAATAAAAAAACTATTGGCGTAATACTTCTTTGCACGTCAGCATATAGTGAGCGTATAATAATAATAATAATAATAATAACAATAAAATATATAGAGAGAGACATTCATACATAATATATATCATAATTTCCGCTCGCCAGCTCGCCATTGGCGAGTGAAAAGTTTACTGTGGCGAGTAAAATTTCAGTCTAAATGTAGATAGAATTCTTAGAGTATACGGTGCTACCGAAAAAAAAAAATATTTATCTAAAAACGTAAAATCATGCTAAACTTACGTAAGGTGACTAGACATTCTCTTTTCAAGAGGACAGTCTTTTTCAACGCTCTGCCCTCTTAAACGAAAGAAAAAAAAAAAAAAAAAAAAAAAAAAAATACAGGACTAAGAAGTCCCCTTTCTTATTTTTTTTTTTTTCGCCCTCTGTCTTCTTTATCAAATGAAAAGGATTTACTCTTTAATTTAAAAAAAATCTCAAAACTGGGAAGCTCAATCGGCTGTTGGCTGTATCGAACGGCGAACACTCTTTTTTCTGCGCAAAAGAACAACCTTCTAATAAGCTTGCCAAAGCATATTATGGTTTATGTCTATTCAGACTCTTCGAATCACAAAGAAATAAAAGTATTCACAATATTTGTACGGTTCTTTGATCGAGAACACGGAATCACTATTAAAATTGTCAGGAAATCATTAAGAAGGTGGTGCTCCAGTTAGTACGTGGTGGGTTAACGTGTGTTCTCACTTTTGCATGAATAATATTCCTCATAAAAGTAGGCCCACCAGTGACCAAGAGGTTATGTCCTCGAAGCTGGTATACTTGAGGTTCTGGGTTCGATACCCGGTGACGCTCGTTGGCTTAGCCGTTAGGAATTTTCCGTGGTTTCCTCCGAAACTAGCGTAAATATGAGTGAAGACCTCTTAGAAAGATCCCACAGAGGACTCTCCTACGCAGGCGTAGAGCCCTAGTGCAGACAATTGGCCTTAATGATAACACTATCACCGCCTCACAAAAATATGCAAAAGTTAGTCGAGTTTATTTTATGTCCTCCTGGCAAAAAGGCTCCCACAAAGTGACTGTTTTCTTCAATGAACAAAATTTAGACATGTGAAAAAAATCCCCTTTATATACCTACTTTAAAAACTTATCAACTACTAAGACTAATTTAGGTTTTACTTGTGAGAACTCTTATAAAATGTTAAAACAAATTGTTTCATCTGCCGAATATTAATTTTATTTTTTCATTTGTCAACTTTATTTTTTTCTTTTATGACTATAATTTTAATAAAAAAAAAAAAATTCTACCACCTTTTTTCAATATAACTGCATGAAAGTACCACAAAAATAAATAAATAAATAAATAAAAGTTTTTGTCTATAGCAAAAATTAATAATTAAAAAATAATAATAATAAAATAAAAAATTAAATAAAAAATTAAATCTATATTGTCCAGTGACACCTATAAAAATTAGGGATTTTTCCTCCAGTATTTGTATATTATTAATTTAAATTAAAGTGTACTGATACAAATTCATCACACTGCTCGGCATGAAAATTGCCTCTGACACCATTTTAGCAAATTCTTATGTAAAATGACCTCCTGAATCCGAATATGCTGCTTATTTCGCCCTATCGCCCACCGTTTTTTAGGAATGGCCCTTGTCTTTATCATTTTTCGGTGATTTTATGGCTATAAACTTTATTTTTAGGAGGGGAGAGGATTATTTTAACCGTCAAATATCTTCTCAGGAGCTAAAGAGTTGGAAAATTCTAAAACATGGACATTTGCGACAAGAGATTTTTTTCGGGGGCGGGAGGGGGGGGGGAGATTTGCCACTGAAATTATGCGTTTTATATCTTATATATTTTTTAATCTGTTATTAATGTTATTTTTTAAACTTTATATATATATATATATATATTTGCTTTTAGGTGTTAAATTAATTATTAGTTCCCCATCATACTATAGGTATGGGGAACTTAGGTAATCGTGAAAATTTTCGACCTCGGTTTTTTGACTTTTCTACACGTTTTCAGGTATGAGGAATCCGAAAATGACAAAATTTCTATGGTGTCTGTCTGTAGGGTGTCTGTTAGTGTGTCAGTGTGTCAGTCCGTTAGTATGTCAGTCCGTTAGTGTGTTAGTTCGTTAGTTTGTTAGTCTGTTAACTCGATATCTCACGAACAAATGATCGCAGAGAGGTCAGATCAGTTTTAAAATATTACTTTCGACACTGGCAAGAGCCCTATTCATTTGCAACATTCGAATTTAAAAACTTCGTAAGTTATTAGAAATTTACGATTTTCTTAACATGGGAGAATAGGACAAAAATTCACTTAAACGTGCATTTAATGGAAACTTTTTACTGTAAAAATGTCAGACCAGTTTTAAAATATCAGTTTTCATGCCGGAATGAACATCAGTAACTATAAATATGCTACTTTGGAAATTTCGCAAGTTATTGGAAATTTACGAATTTTTTAACATGGCAGTATAGAGCAAAATTTCACATAAACGTCAATTTTGAGAGATATTTTCATCGTAAAGATGTCAGACTACTTTTGAAATATTATTTAGAACACTGGCATGATTATTAATGACTAAGAATTTTCCAATATAAAGATTTCGTAAGTTATTGGAAATTTACGAATTTCTTAACATGGCTGAATAGAGCAAAATTTCACATAAACGTCAATCTTGACGGATATTTTCATCGTAAAGATGTCAAACCACTTTCGAAATATTATTTATAGGATACTGGCATGAATATCATAGACTACGATTTTTCCAATTTAAAAAATTCGTAAGTTATTTGGAATTTGCGATTTATTTAACATGTCAGAATAAGGCAAAATTGAGCATAAATTTCCATTTTGAGGATCGTAAATACATTAGACAACTTCAAAATTACATTTATGATATTTGTTTGAACATGATTGAATACAAATATTCTAATAGGAAAATTTCGTAAATCATTCGTAATTTACGATTTTATCAACATAGCGAAATTGTAAATTTTTCATATAAATATGAATTTTGAGGATTATTGCATTGGAAATAGTAGGATGAAAACTAAACAACGGAATTGACCCTGATAAAATAAATTAATAGATTAGAATAAGGTAAATATATCGAAGTGAACGGTGGATAGCCTATTAGGCGGAGATTTCATTCTGTCATAATATCAAGCTTTGGTCAAATTCATTTCTTTTAACATGATTATAATATGTCTCGCACTAGAAATTTGTGAGAACATAAATATGATGGGGAACTGAGCAGAGTCCACCTATGCCAACTAGTTTTTAATACTTCAAATCAAATTCATGGTCACAAAATTATCGAACAGGGAAAGAAATTGAGGGAGGGGGTGGTGTACCTAGAAAACGGTAGAAGTGATTTTTTTTTTTTTTTTTTTTTTGGGGGGGGGGGGTATTTGCAATTGAAATTATGCGTTTCATATCTTACATATTTTTTAATCTGTTATTAATGTTATTTTTTAAACTTTATATATTTTTGTTTTTAGGTGTTAAATTAATTATTTTTCATTCTTCAAATCAAATTCGTGGTCACAAAATTATCGAACAGGGAAAGAAATTGAGGGAGGGGGTGGTGTATCTATTAGGTTGATTCATAAATAATTTCCGATGCAGTTAAAATAGAATACACACCAATAACATTATACAACGAATATAACAATGTATATTAGGTAACATTTTCTGCCGAAGAATAAGCCCTTCCCACATTTATCATGTTACGTATTTGTGGGTGGAATCTTAAATAACTTCCTTTGTCTTTAGCACGTATTTATTTTGCTTTCATTTCGTTACAAAATTATATCAATTTATTATTATTATGTACTTACCATTATTATGTATGATGTTCTCCCATCTTCTTGGCAACTTATATATTCCTTCCTTGTAAAATGTGGTTGGCTTCGATTGGAAGAAATTTTCGACAGCCTGTCTGACTTGTTCTTCAGATTTGAATGTTTTTCCTTTCAAAAAGTTTAAAAAAAAAACAGAAAAGATGAAAATCTGTCGGGGCAAGGTCCGGGGAGTAAGGTGGGTGCGGTAAAATAGACCATCCGAGCTCTAGAATTTTTACTTGTGTCACCCTTGCTGTATGTGGTCTTGCATTATCATGCAAAAGAATGACGTTTTTGCTATTGGCGAGAGTAGGGCGTTTTTCATGAAGTTTCTCTTTCAGTCTTTGCAGTTGCTGAACATATATGTGTGCAGTAATTGTTAAATTTGACTTTAATAACTCGTGATGGATTAGTCCTCGACAATCCCACCATACACACAATAAAATCTTTTTTCCATGGATGCCAGCTTTCGAATCTCAGGGATGGAACACGGGCGCAGAATTCATACCACTATCAATATAAGAAAATTTTCTACCTCTTGAATCAACGATATTATAGGTGGAGAAATTTCTTAAACAGATTCCGGTATGAATTCTGCGCCCGTGTTCCATCCCTGGAATCTGGTAAGGATTTTTACTCCTTATCAAGCCACTGTCTTTTACGGATGATATTCTCAAAACGATTGTTAGAAGAATAATTGAACCACAGATTATATACTAAGACAGATGGCACACGCCCAATGAAATTAGACCAATGAGTACAGTAATGCCAGTGACGGCTGAAAGCTAAAGTTTCCAAATATTTGCATAATTCCATTAAAATTAAAGGTGATCGTCATTCTGATTGGTTAAAAACGAACATAATATGCAAAATTCCACACCTTCGAAGAATTTTATTAACATTTGCAGTGTGCATGCTTTGGCCATTTGTCCAATGCAAGTAAAGCCCAAACACACTACATGATCAATGCAGGGGAGGAGCCTATCTTTGCAGCCTTATATTCATTGTATAATGTTTCTGGTGTAGTACAGTCAAATTAGACCAAAAAACACCAAATAAGGGAAAAAATTTATAAAGTTTTGAAACTTTGGAATAACATTCCTGGGGGCTCTAGTAATGCAAAACGAAAAAGTTCCCCCTTCCTGGGGGGGAGCTTCCCCTCCATCCCCCTCCTTTTCCCCTCTAGACCATATAGTTCTTTCCATATTATGAAAAACAGATATAATAATTTATAAACACTTGAAATTTTAGGATAACATTCATGAAAAGTCTAGTAATGGACAAGAAAAAAAATCCCCCCCTGTGGGTATGCTCCCCCCCCCCCCCCAAAGTTGTTTAACTCCTTCATTTTTTTTTTTTTTTAATGAAGGACTGTAAAAGAATTATATTATAGGAATAAATATTTATAAAGTTATAAAATTTTTAATTAATACTCTTGAGTTTTCCCCCCTCCCCCCCCCCAAAAAAAAAAGAAAAAAAAAAGAAAGCTGTGTAAGCTCTTCCAGATTAAAAAATAAAAAAAAACAGAGGAAATAATTTATAAACATCTGAAACTTTGAGATAACATTCATGAATAGACTATTATTAAAAAAGAAGACATCCCCCTTCCCTGAATAAGCACCTCCCCCCTTTCTCCCCAAAACATACAGTTACTTCAGATTATGAAAAATAGGAGACTCTAAAGGATTAAAGGAATTTATTACAGAGGTATACATTTATAATGTTCTGAAATTTTGAAATAGTGCTCTCGAGAGCTTTAGCAATGGAAAAACGAAAATTCCACGCCCCTCTTCATCTGTGGGCGGAGGATACATCTTTTCCACCCGAATTTGTACAACTTTTTCAGATTAAGAAAAACCGAGAAAATTATTTACAATGTTTTAAAATTTTAGGATAGCACTTATGAATTGACTAGCAATGGAAAATAGAATAGGTCTCCCTTCTTGGGGGCTTCCCCGTTTTCCTCTTTTCGATCTAAGGAAATCCAACCGTGACTTTTCAGTTTTTCATTTTTTACACAAAATCGTTAAGTTTACTATTACAAACAATAATTCTTTTTTAAGACCTCATATATGATATATATACGATATATGTCATATATATCATATATATAAATACGATCAATCTTTTCGAGTAATTGGCAACGGAGAAAAAAAAAATGAGTACTTGATTTTGTATGTTTTATATATTTTTTACAGATGAGAATAATGTAAGCTCTTCTTTCCACTTGGTCAGATACAAAGAACGGGTTTTAAATATTTTGAATTTGCTCAACGCTTACAAATTTCTGGTAGTGAAGCAAGCATAGCAAAAAATGACGCAGATGCTTTGATATTTAGGAAAGCAATTGATACATCTGATTTAAACAAGCAAGTTGTTATTGTTGGACAAGATATGGACCTTATAGTTTTACTGATAGCAATTGCCTCAGAGGATAAGGGCATTCTATTCATGAAAGAAGCAGGGATGGAACACGGGCGCAGAATTCATACCACTATCATTATAAGAATTTTTTCTACTTCTTAAATCAACGATATTACAGGTACAGAAATTTCTTAAACGGATTCCGGTATGAATTCTGCGCCCGTGTTCCATCCCTGAAGAAGGAAAGGGAAATGTCAAAGCAAGATTTTATAGTTCCAAGGATTTGCAAAGTTCATCTGTTATTAAAAATGTCGAGGATTCTATTCTATTTCTTCACGCAATGAATGGTTGCGACACCACTTCGGCCATGTTTGGAAAGGGAAAGTGCAAGTAGTCCAATCGTTTAAGAGCGGACAATACCTAATCTCGCCGGCAGCCTTCGCCCATGTTAGTCTATGGGAAAATTTGTTGCTACAATTACACATTACCTAATGAATATTTTTAAATTCTGTTTTTGCAGTCAGAAAATTCATAACCGTTAAATGAGTACTCATTTTTGAAAAATTCATTTTTTTTTTAATTTTTACATTTTAATTTTGAGTTCAAAAATGCGATTTTTCACAAAATGCATTTTTCTCATTTTCTAATCGCAAAATGAAATACTAAAATTTTAAAAAATCAATTTTTGGAAAACAAGTACTAATTTAACGCTTGTGAATTTTCTAAATGTGAAAACAGAATTGAAAAATATTCATTAGGTAATGAGTAATTATGTAAACAAATTTTCCCATAGAATAACATGGGCAAAGGCTGCCGGCGAGATTAGGTATTGTCCGCTCTTAACCGATCTCACCACCTCCATGATGTACCCAAAGTGTTCAACGATTCAAGATCAACTTGTGACTCAATTGAAAATGCTGGTGAAAAATTTATTAGTGAGATGTACAGTAAAGTTAAAAATAAAATAAAATTAAAATTAAAAACACATCTATAGCTTCTGAAATGAAAAAATTGAACGATCTCACAATTCAATGTTTTAATGAATTAGTAGGACAGGCAAGCAATGCTGTCATCCTACCGTGCTTGCCACCTACCACTGATGCTGCACTTTCATCGGGTTTACCTGTACAGTAAAGTTAAAAATAAAATAAAATTAAAATTAAAAACACATCTATAGCTTCTGAAATGAAAAAATTGAACGATCTCACAATTCAATGTTTTAATGAATTAGTAGGACAGGCAAGCAATGCTGTCATCCTACCGTGCTTGCCACCTACCACTGATGCTGCACTTTCATCGGGTTTACCTGCAAGTACAGATGCGGTTGGGAAATCGCTTGGATCCAAAGACCTGGGGCTGGAAAGTATCTAATTCACACTTGTCTCCTGTA
Organism: Salticus scenicus; assembly: GCA_963930645.1. NCBI lineage: Eukaryota > Metazoa > Arthropoda > Arachnida > Araneae > Salticidae > Salticus > Salticus scenicus. Next base: position 81,622,295 of record OZ005659.1, on the reverse strand, counting down.
TATCTAAGAAAAGTGCCTGCTTCAGAAAAAATACTAAATTTGATTTCATGTGGTTGTATGCAAGGTTGTGGAAGGAAGTGCAAATGTGTAAAAGCAAATTTATTGTGTACAGGAATGTATAAAAATTGTCACTGGCAAACTTGCACCAATAAAGAACCCATTGACATGACAGCGGAGTTTGAAGATGACTTTCATGATGAACTTGATTACTTTTTATTCGATGTTCAGACGATTTTGTAAGTAATAAATTATTGACTTACATTAAAATTATTTAATCTACATTTTACTTAATTATTGCTATATTTATTTTACCTAGTTATTACCTGAATTTCATTATTATCATTTCAATTTATTTTATTTTTTTACTATTTAGTAGCTTTTAAAAACTTAAAGGAAAAATAATTTTTTGTTTATGCATAACGAAGAGGACATTTTGTGCAGAATTTTTCAAGGCATGCATATATATATATATATATATATTATAATAGTAGCTGTCTTTGAAAACCAAATAATTTTGTGTTAATTAAAAAAAAAAAAAAAAAAAAAAAAAAAAGGGAAAAAGGAAAACTTACGAAAAATTTTGAAGTAGTTTTTATGGGGGGAAAGGGCAGTTGGAAGCCCCTCTCAAAGAGGGGACTTTTGTGTTTCCCATTGAGATACCCCATATGATTAATATCGCAAAGTTTTAAATCTGTATGCTTCTTTCTAACAATTTTTTTTTATTATTGAAGGAACTGCAGTATTTTTGAGGGGGGGGGGGGGGGAGGGATCATCCTTCCTAGGGAAGGCTTTTTGTTTTCATTGAAACCTTTTTAAGCATACTATCTAAAAAATTTCGAAATTATATAAATAATTTCTATTGTCTTACTTTCAATGGATTATACAATTATGGGACGAAGGGACAGAAGGAGAAGCTCTTGCTCCAGAAGAGGGTGAATTATTATTATTATTATTAGACCACTCAACAATTTTGTCCACAAACTATAAAATTCTACGAATTATTTCACTATTTGTTTTAATTTCAATAAATTATACTATTTTTTTTTTTTTTGGGGGGGGAGGGAGGGAACTTTTGTATTTTCTATTATTAGACACTTCAAGAGAACTTTCCCCAAAACTAAAAAACTCTTATATAACATATTTTCGTATTTTTCTTAATTTCAGCAAAGTTGAACTATGTTTTTATTGGTGGTGGTGGGGAGGGGGAGGGGGGAGGTGAAGGAGAGTTCGCACTGTATGGTGGAATTGTTTTAAATTTTGTATCCCATTATTAAGCACCTCAAGAATATGTTATACCAAAATGTCAAAACTCTATTTAACCATTTTTCTTATTTTCAATACATTATATATATATATATATATTTTATTTATTTTTTTTTTTGAGGGGGAAGTGAGGGGGAGAAGGAAGCTCTTACCCCAGGGTGGGAAATTTTTTTGTTTTCAATTATTAAATTACTCAGGAATGCTGTACCAAAATGTCAATACTCTATGAATTAATTTTCTATTTTCTTTTTCTTCTTTTCTTTATTTAAACAAATTATACAGTTTTTTTTTTTTTTGGGGGGGGGGGGAGGGGGGTAAACTTCAACCCTACGGTGGGGAACCTTTTTGATTTGCATTATTAGACTCCTCAGGAATGTTATGCCATAATTCTAATACTCGACAAATTAATTCCCTATTTTTTTCTTCGTTTCAACAAATTATACGGTTTTGGTTTTGGGGGGTAGGGGGGAAGCTCCCCCTCAGAGTGGGGAACTTTTTTGTTTTGAATTATTAGACCCTTCATAAGTATAATCCCAAAGTTTCAAAACTTTATAAATTTTTTCCCTTATTTTTCCTAATTTGACTGTACTAGTGTAAATTTTAACTAACTTGCATCGGAAATTATTTATGAATCGACCTAATAGAAAACGGTGGGTGACTGGGCGAAATGGGAGTCACATTCAGATTCAGGAGGTCATTTTGAATAAGAATCAGCAACAATGGTATCAGATCTCGATTCTTTTTTTCTTTTTTTTTTTCTTTTTTTTTTTTTTTTTTTTTTTCAGAGCAGTGTTATTTGAGATAAAAATGTTCCCACCACTTATGTAAAGTAGCTTTTGAATCGGTTTTTATAATAATTTTCATCCAATTTTGTGTCCTCGAAAATGACCTCTTTTTCAAAATTGAATGTCTTCTATTTTCTTATAAATCAAAAGACACTGCTTAATTTCTCCTCTTTTTCCAATAAAAAATTCTGGCCAACTTATACGTAAAAAATAGAGTAAGTTAATCATATATTGTGGCGAGTAACTTTTTTTTTTTTTTCAGCGAGTGTAATCTAAGTTGAAATTTCGAGCCCTGTTATATAGTGTACATAAATATAATATTTTTAAAAATATTTTTTTTTCTTTCCACTTCAGCATACAAACAAATTTAGAGTTTATTCTTCTGCGAAAAGTTTGGTGAATATAAATTGAAGAAAATCTTTCAGGAAAAACTCGAAAGGGCACAAAATTGTATTTGCTTTGATTCTCAATATAGAACGATATTTTGAACTGATTCTGAAATATATTGTTTAAAATGTGAACATTTTCACTGTTATGTGTCTTTTTCAAACACAAATTTTAGATGGCCTATATTTCATAGACATATGATGCACTGCAAGCTGTTTGGTCGAGAAAACTCTATATATTTGAGCATTCAGTATGAAAAATTGAAATAGTTTTGCATTTTTCTTTTATGGCTAAGAAATATATATATATATAAAAAAAAAGAAAGTACGAGGTTTAGAATTTTACTTTCTACTATATACATAAATATAAAACATAGGAATGTGAAAATTTTAGACTTTCGTTTTTTGATGAATTTGCCCATTTTGAGATGTCCTCAGCAGGATTTGTCCATTCTTACAGGATGGAACACGGGCTCAAAACTCATATCGGTATTTGTTTAAGAAATTCCTGACTAGAAACTGTAAAATTTTGTTACATTGATAGTGGTATGAATTCTCTGCCCGTGTTCCATCCATGTTCTTAGAAAATGCCGGTTTATTTGTGTATCTGTTTTGTACGCGTGTCTGTCTGTATGTGCGTGAATTACTAAAATTTTATCCTCGCTATTTCTCACAGGTATGAAGGTTTTCTGTATTTTTTCTACCACAGTTATTTAAACAATAAATTCTATTTTATTTAATCACAAAAAAAAAAAAAAAAAAAAAACCATAAAAATACCATAAAGATTTCTGTATAAAAATAATGTTAAAAAAACCCGGAATTTTCTCATCCCTGACCTCACGAAACAATAAATGAAATTAACTACAATTTTACACTATTTTGACCTTAACGTTAGACAGGTGTGCAAGAATTTCTGTCTCAAGACGGAAGATTTACACTAGTATTTTTCATCAGTAATTTCTATCATGTTTTGGAAGTAATTTATTGTAATTTAAACTGATAGAAATTATCGATAAAAAATACTGCAGAGTTGCCGACATTTTAATTTATTCCGAAACATTTTTAGTTTCACCTTTATTTCATACTTTTTTTCAAGTAGTATATTTTTCTTATTTAATCATAGCTATGTGTTGCCAGATCTGGCGGTTTTCTTTATCATTAGTCACTACCAAATTTTAATGGTAAGGTTTACTTAATCACTTCGAAAATTAATCGGCTATTATGCGTATTAAATATCACTACTCGAAATTACTGGTGATTTTTGAATAAATTCTGCCAGATCTAGCAACGCTGGTCATATATTGAAGAAAATTCTCCTAGAAATAAAGTGGTTAAAAATGCTTAATAAATTAAAGTATTTGCAACTATGAGTACTGGTGTCAGTGTTAAGTCTTGAGACGGAAACTCTTGCACCCTTAACGTTAACTGATGCAGTTTTATATTAGATCTCTACTATTAAACATGTGGAATTGTTATCCCATTTACATAGATGCAAACATTTTAATTTATTCCGGAGTATTTTTAGCCCCACCTTTATTTCGCACCAGTTTATTTATAGAAGAAATTTCTCCAGTATATAACTCCGATAAAATAAGAAAAAAATACTTTAAAAAAATAAGTGGTATGAAATAATGGCGGGGATTAAAATTCTCAGGAATGAATAGAAATTTCGGCATCTACGCATTTTTTCAAAAATGTTAATATGGCAGCGTAGAACAGAATTACATATAAATGTACACATTGAGAATTATTTTTAGTATTCACTGTAAAATCAAAATAAATAATTAAAAAAAGTAAAATTTTGTTTATTTAGGATCACCGCCCACGGACATTAAAATTTTCGATATCAGTATAAAGAACTTGTGAACAAACACCTTTTAACCCTTTGATGCACATAGTAATTTTTATTTAATATCACTCCACCAGAAGTCACAATCAAAATTAGAAAAAAATAATTTTTTTTTCAACTTTATGTACTGATAACAAATTGTAAAAAATACGATGAATATTAGCAGTTGGATTAAACTGCGTTGCGTGCAAAGTTTAAGCGGCTTAGCATAATAAGAAATAACAAATAATATCCGCATCCAGCAGCGCCAATTTCTATTAACGTTCGGGCGACAAATAAAAACAATAGTCGGAAACCTAGATCATAGCCTCCTAAACTAGATGCCTTCCGGGTGGTTCGGAAACTTGGCGCTAGACAGCGTCACCTGGTACACATTGCACGACTTTCTTATTCAACAGCCACCAAAAATTTTTATAAGTGGGATTTGATATACATAAAAGGCGAATAGAATCGATGAAACGTCGATTATATACATCATATATCACTACATAAAATTATTGGTGACATTTGAGTAAAAAAGTCGCACAATCTGTACCTTGTGGCGTTGTCTACCGCTTGGACTGTTGCCAAGTTTCTGAGCCATGCGGAAGGCATCTAGTTAAGGAGGCTATGCATAGATATAGTAATAAGACATAGATTGATCAACGAGAGGGAAAAAGTGATTTATTTTTACTCAGGAAAAGTCACTCTAGTGGCTGTCTTTCCCCGAGTAAATTACACACAGGTATACACACGGATAATTTAGTAAATAGAATTTATGAATAATTTATTTACTAAATGAAAAACTCCAGATATAGTTTCAAATTCGTTTTCCTTTTTCTTTCTTTCTTTTTTTTTCTTTTTTTTTCAATGCCTTCTAAAGGCTGATTCCAAAACTGTTTTTCAGCATAAATTTTTTTTTGCTCTATAACATGAGGATGATAGATCTATATATATTACTATATGTAAGGTCGGAAAGGATTGCGACGCAGTGCTGCCAGATCTAGCGGATTTTTTATTCAATAATCACACCAATAATTTTTAACTGTAACAATTGCACATTTACTTCAAAACTTGATAATCTATCATGTATACCAAATATCGCTTCTCAAAATTATTGGTGATTATTTATTAAAAAATTCGCCAGATTTGGCAACACTGATTGTGAGTAGTAAAAGTATTCAGCCAAAACGTCTAGCACATTTGGCAAGCTAACTTCATTTTAAATTACCAAAATAAGTATTTTTGTTTATTGTTTCTTTGTCGCCCTGGTAATGCAATACTCTTTCAACCTCCAAAGAGTTTCACTAATTTTTTCATTGTCAATAAAAACGCTGTAGAAAAAAAATATGAAATAAAGTACAGCTTTTAAAACAAAGTTTAATTTTAGCGAAATGTAGGCATACATAAAAAATTCTGATTAAAATATAGACAATTATTTCTATTTAAATAGTTGTCAAATGAAAGGTATTTCGGAATCCATTCAGAAAACAGTATTTATTCTATTTGACAAATGCTTTAATAAAAATATTTTTATTTTTTATTTGTTAACACTTTTGCGACTTCTGACGCAGATTCACATTATTTGGAAATCTGTAATTCCGCCAGTTTGCATTTCCTTCGCAGTTTCTAGGTTATTTATTTCTGAAGAATATACGCAATATTCATATTTGTACAGTCTACATACTATAGATACAGATACTTTGATTAGAAAGAGTATAATTATAATGTATACCCATTTCTATTATGAATGTGAATACAAAAAATCTTGATCTGAAATCTTGTAACCTGGAAGAATAACGCTCATAGACGGATCTTACTGTCAAAAAGACAGAAACATGCGGTCGCGAAAGTGCTAATTAATCACTTTTTGTGGTAAAAAAAAAAAAAAAAAAAAAAAAAAAAAAGAAAGAAAGAAGAAAAAGAAAGGAATAAAAATTTTATTTTTAAAAGTTAGTAATTTGGATTATCAGATACATTTAAAGATATAACAAATTTTCAATTTTGTTTTATTTTATTTCATTATTATTAGTTTATTTAATATAGTTAAAGTTTGAAGGGTATAAGGTTTGCATATAATCTATAAAATTTCAATTTAAAATAATTAAAAATGTATTTGACCCTTCAATAATAAATACATCCTTTTTTTTTCATCTGTCAACAATATTCAGAGATCCATTAAGTTTAGTTCAGGGATGGAACGTTGGAGCAGAATTCATACTGATATTTGATTAACAAATTTCTTTACCTATAATATCGTTGATTTAAGGAGTAGGAAATTTTGTTCCTTTCATAGTGGTATGAGTTCTGCACATGTGGTCATTCCTGTTAATTATATAGGTTCAAAATGTCCAATTATATGCATGTTAAATACAATAATTTAATAGTTACAGTACATACACTGTTAAAATTATAAAAATGTTTTGTATTTTTCTGTATGTTGTCATTTCCGATTGGTTGTGTGTTTAATATTTGTAGGGATACAAGTATACCATTATTTCTAAATACTGATCTCTCTTCTTATTTTTCATTCAAGAGCTGTATAAAAAAGTAATGTTTGGAAACTGTGGAAATAAATTGTGACCGACATCTGTATTTGTATTTGTAATCAATTCACAATCACACACACTAGCTCTCTGACTTATTTGCGTGTAAGAACAGATTTTCTACAGGGTAAATGCCTGAGTATCCAAACTAACTGCTTTTAAACAAACAAAAATACCCTTTTTTCCTTTCTTTCCCAAACATAAAATTATTATAGAGAAAATTCTCGCCAATACTAAACCGGACATATCTTCCTCTTCCTTATCTTTTCACATTACCAGATAGAATGCGGGGGGGGGGGGGTTACAATACTGTAAATTAGGCTTTGCATGCGCACTTTTAACTTGAAAATAAAAACATGGTAATCTCTTAGAAAAATAAACAAATGTTTCTTGTTTTTAGGTGAATATAATTTGCTTTCATGTAAATATTCCTTTATAAACTTCTTTTGCAAGTGTGCTGTAGTTTGCTAACACTATTACTAAATACTGATCTTCCTTCGTATTTTTCAGTTGAACAGCATTATTAAAAACTGGTGTTTGAAAATTGTGGAAGTAATTGTGGAAGCCTGCATTTGTAATCAATTCACAACCACAGATAACAGCGCTCTGACTTATTTACATGCAAGAACACTTTTCCCACTGATAAATGCCTGAGCATCCAAATAAACAGCTTTTTGAAAATAAAATAAATGCGCAAAAAATTTATAACTTTTTCTTTTCCAAAGATAAAAGAATTATTAATAAAATCATCTATCAGCACTAAACTGCAAGTATTAAGAGTTAGGATCTCCCTCTTCCTTCTCTTTTGACAATGTTAGTTAGAGTGAAGGACAAGAGGGTTGTTACAGTCTTAATTAAGTTAGGCTTTTCTTGTGCACTTAAAACTTGTAAACAAAAATAGAGTAACCTCTTAAAAAAGAGAGAGAGATAGATAGAGAGATAGAAGAAAGGTCCTTTATCTTTAAGAGAATATGTTTTATTTGGAAAGATTATTTATAATTTTTTTTTTTAACTAAAGTTGTTTTTTAATCTAAATGATTAAATTTTTTATTGCTTTTTCAAAAACAACCTTTTCTTTTTATACAGTGGCGGACAAAAAAACTACATCACCCGCGAAAAAATGGAATAGCGTGCAAATAATGTGTTTCAGGTATATGTTTTATGTAAAGATCATAATGTTAGGATAAAATGAAGTTGTAGGATTAATCTCCATTAAGTTTTACTAGAATTAATGAATTATTTACACTTAATTACTCAGAAAAATGAAAAAGAGTGAAAAATGTAATATTTAATAAAACGTGTAACAAAGTAATTGATATACAAATTTGGTAGTTAACATAAATTCTACATAACTGCAAACATATTACATTTATTTACATGCGTATATAGGCATAAGCATCACTTCAATATTTAGTGGATCCTCCACGAGCTACAATGACAGCCTTGCAGCGGTCTGCATAGAAGATAGGACTTCTGAATGTAATCCCGTCCAGTATCATGGAACCAAACCCTTCCTGCAGTTCAATCTTAGTAGTAGGCTTCTTAGCAGTAATTTTCGTACTCATTATGTGCTAACAATTTTCAATGGAATTCAGATAACAATTTTCAATGGAATTCCCAGACCAGTCCAAAGCTTTGATTCAAAATTTTGTCAGATAGGCCTTCACCTAAAGAGGTAAAATAAGAGGAAATTACTTTTGTAATATCCTTTATGTTGTGGAGATAAAAACCTGTAAATAAGGTAAAAAAAACATGCATGCATAAGTTAGATCGTACTTACCGATTTCGCTGTACGACAAGTTGCAGAGTCCTGTTGAAAAATACAATTTCCAGCACCTTCTGAATAACTGGCTTTAAATATTCCTCCAAGACCAGGGTGTAAACTGATGCATTCACAGTTCCAGTAATAAGTCTCAGCCATCCAACCCCTTTGCTGGATATGCATCCCCAGACCATTTGGCTCGCTGGGAATTTAACAGTAAGCGATATGCAGTCTGGATGATAAGCATCATTTTTACGCCTCCGAACATACCGCTTACTGTCCTACTCATGTAGGTTGAATTTAGATTCATACGAAAAATTGCTGAGTCCCACTGAGCTTTTGTCCATGAAACATGCTGTTCCACCCAAAAAAGTCCCTTTTGCATCATTTTTTTTTTTTTTTTTTTTTTTTTAAGTAACGGCGTTTTCTTCGAGCGATACGCATGCAGACAGCATTCAGAGTAGGTGTCTTTGGACAGTTAAATTGACACTTAAATTGACACCACATTCTTTCTCAAATTTGACTTTTAAATCAGAAGCACTTGCATGACGATTACGGAGAAACATACGTTTGGATATCGAAAGTCAGATTTTGTGGTTACCCTCTTTCGGCCTGATCCTGACCTCCTTTTAACATTACCAGTTTCACGCTCCAACTTAATCACTCTCGAGACTGTTGATTGATTGCAGCCAAATTTTTAGCGATCACACGTGTCGAATATCTTTCTTTGGCTAAAGCAAGTGCCACACGTTTTTTCTCTTTCGTCAATTGATCATAAGGAGCCATCCTTTCATCGCTTAAAAAATGAGATAAAAAACTCTTGTCCCCTTTTGGCATGCTATTTATAAAAGTAGGATGATGTGATACTTCAAAAGAGTTGTATGATGCAATATGAATGTGGAATGACTTCATATCTTGCTTTGCAGCAACTAAGATAATTTCATGTAAACAAAATAATGCATAACATTAAAAAAGTTTTTTTTTTTTTTTAGGTGATGCAGTTTTTTTGTCCGCCACTGTAGTATGAGGTATTTTTGTTTTTTAATTTTAGCTTATACTAATGATATTCAACAGTTTAATATCATACTTTCAACATTTAATCGCCAAAAAATCTAAGAAAAAAAAATGTAGAAATTTAAAAAGCATACTTAACATTATTATTATTATTATTATTATTATTATTATTATTATTATTTTTGTAATAGAATATTCTATAACACCTTTTCCATAAAAAATCCTGAATTAAAGTGTTTTAAATCATTGTACTTTATGCTAATAAAAAGTTTTTTTCTCTCTTGTATCGAAATTCATAAACAATTTTTCAGGTTGCTTCATTTTTTGCAAATTAACAATAGTACTGAATATATTTAAATTTTAAAACTTTTTCACACAAGCACAATAACTGTCTATTTTAAAGAGCGTTGCCTTTCTTCTTCAAATGAGATAAAAAAAAAAAAAAAAAAAAAAAGCACGTTCTTCGGAGGTGTACCACTTTATCATTTCTACATGGCGTTGGGCACAGGTGCTTCTAAGGTTCCAATTATTCGAATTCAATGTTATATATATTCTACAACTAATCTCAGAATACGATTGGCACAATAATGTATGTTTCAAACACAAAAAGCGGAATATTTTAGTGAAATTTTTTGAATTGCTGTTAAATTAAATTAATTAAATTTTTATCAAAAGAAGAGATGTTTACGTACATCTCGTGAAAACTTTGAAAAGTAATGCGTATAAATATCTTTATTATTTATTTATTTATTTATTACAAATTAAATAAATTATTTATAAGGAATTGAATGTATCAACTCAAATATTTTAATAGAATACTTTCTTTCTTTTTTTCTTTCTATCTTTTTTTTTTCTTTTTTAAAATCAAAAAATACCTGTTTCCTGAAATCTATTAAACATACATCATTTTTCAAAATCAGAGTAACCAGTTAAAATAAATAAATAAAGCATCTTTATATATTAAAATGTTACTGTTGCATGTCCAAAGAATATTTTCCGTAGTCTGTCATTGATTTTAAAAAACCATACGGTAAGTGAAGCAAGTAAGCAGCCCTTATGGACCAATACTTTGTGACATTGATAAAATTGAAATAATTCCCTAAACTTAACACCAGATAATATTTTAGAATAATGTATTACATATAGAATAAGCGTTGCTAAAATACTGATTTGTTCGTAATTATTTGGCAAATTATTTTCAAGTGAAGTTAACTTGAACCAGTGTTGCCAGACTTGGGGATTTCTCCCCATTTTGGGGAGTTTTGAAGCTTCAGGGGAAATATTTGGGGACAGAGATTTAGTGGGGAACAGTTTGGGGAAAAGAAAAATTTTGGGGAAATACACGGGGATTTTCTTTAAAATTAGTAAAAGAAAAGAATTTCCCTAAAATTCAATAAAAACAAAAAAAATGGGCAATTCTGGATGCTATTTGTATTTCAGAAATAGAAAAGCAACTTTTTCATCTTTTTGATTATAAAATTTATTCTGTTTTTTTTTTTTTTTTTTTTTTTTTTTTTTTTTTTAGCGCTAGAGGCCTATTTCAGTCGGTACAGTTGTCGAATTTTTATAATACACTCTTAATAGTGCTAAGGGCCTATTTCAGTCGGTTTATTGAATGGGGATTTATTGAATGAAGTCCCCCCCAAGGCACAACTTTGACATGAGTCCCCCCCAGGCCCAACTTTGACATGAGTCCCCCCCCAGGCCCAACTTTGACATGAGTCCCCGCAAGGCCCAACTTTGACATGAGTCCCCCCCAAGGTACAACTTTGACATGAGTCCCCCCCAAGGCACACCTTTGACATGAGTCCCCCCCAAGGCACACCTTTGACATGAGTCCCCCCCAAGGCACACCTCCCCCTCATTGGGAAAAAGAGAAAAAACGTTGCTTTGCGGCTATAAGACAGTTTGGACTTCCAACGTTATTTGTTACAGCATCTGCAGCTGAAACACATTGGTTTGATTTAATGAAAACTTTATCATGGAATTTAGATTGTCACGAATTAACTAAAGAAGAATTTGTCGATATTAACAAGTTTAGCAGTAGGCCTCTGGCACTAAATTAAAATCTGTCAATGTCAGATTTTCATGTTTTAATTTTTTTCTTTCTTTTTTTATTTATTTTCTCTAATAACAGAGAGTTTCTTGCAGCTGGTAATAGTTATTTTTTTTACAGTGTATATAGAGAAATGTTACCAGTTGTAACTGCGTAACGTTCCACTATATAGCTCTGTTACACAGCTATAGCTGATAACATTTCTCAACATGGTTGAGGAAAGTAAGTTCCCTTGATAATGTTTTGTATTCTTAGACAGTTTTTTTTTTTTTTTACAGTGTTAATGGAAAATATCTTAAACATTTTTATATTCTTGGCTTCTCTTTTTTTTTTTTTTTTTTTTTTTTTTTTTTTTTTCAATTTTTATATTTTTATGACACACGAAGTTATACTTCAAACAACAACAAATTAGAAAACAAATCCACATAGATATATCTTTCTTTCTTTTTTTTTTTTTTTCCCAACTTGTAATGTCCGATTCCAGGAATTATTTGGTTTATATGTGTTGTAGCAAGTATAGTGAATGCTAAATACTTATTGATTACTGCTTCGCTTGAATAATCAAACTTATAGTAAGCTGGACTAGCATAAAGTTTGACGAAAGCTCTTTAAACTCCCTGGGTATACCTTGTTTTTCATGCATTAAAAAAAAACTGTTTTTATATACTTATGGATTAAGTATAAATGATTAGAGATGAGGAATCTCAGAAAGTTTGACAAATAGACAAAAGTTACACAAATTTAAAAATTTCCAAAAACTAGCGTATTGAAATTTATTTTTGTAAATGGGGATTTTTTTCTATAAAGAGCTTCATTTGGGGAAAAATGTGAGCTTAAAGTTTTTAATATTTTTTAACTTTTTTCAAAAAAATTACATTTTCAATATAAATTGAGTTGGGAATTTTTTTGGAAAAAACCCTTCTTTTGGGGAAATTTGAGAACTGTTTGGGGAAATTCACTTTGGACTATCTGGCAACACTACTTGTACGTTAGCTGATTCTGGGATTAAAATATATTCTTCACACCGTTCAGGGAGGAACGGGCCGAACGTTATTCTATTAGAAATTTTGTTTACTTTAACTCTTTAAATAATACATATATATTTTTTGATTCTGTTTTTACATTCTGAAAATTAACTGCTGTTAAATTGACGAAAGTTTTTTTTTTTTTTTTTTTTTGTCTCTTTTTAGCGGATTTTTTAAATGTTTTATTTTGAATCTGTAAAACACGAATTTTCCATATATAAAAATTTTCATCATACAATTTCAAAGTTAAAAAAAAAAATATATATATATATATATTTAAAAAGCATTTGTCAGTTTAATAGTTGTGAATTTTCTGAATACGAATACTGAATTTGAAAATATGAATTAGTTAATGAGTTATAAGTGAATAAAATAATCCATAGAATATATTGGTTTGGGCATCCGTCGATGGTAAGTGAAGCGGCCCCTTAATAGCGAATTATTCGGCTTCTATGTCTGTGTTCTCACATCGATTGTCAGTTCTCGATTTAACTCCCTGTTCAATGTTTCCAGATTTTGCGAGTTTTTCATTCAGTATTCACCACTAAATTTTAAATGTTACTATTGCCTAGACCTGCTAATTATGGTAATTGTTTCGTAATAATGTTACGCACCACCTTTTTTGAACCAGTATATTTGTAGAGTAATAGAACAGACTTCTAAACTAAATGTCCGTCGCGTGGCTCGAAAACTTAGCAACAGTTAAAGTAGGGACCCTGAGTAGAGAGAGACTGGACAATGAACAAATATGGCGGTCATTTGTTCAAAAACCACTCGATCTGCATAAGACGTATTTTACTTTTACCAATGTATGATACTTTCCTTTTAATTAAAATCTCGATAAAACTTTCTGGTTTGTCTCTGGAAAGCCTTGTAGAGTGTCATTTGAAATTTTGAAGAGCATAATGGTATCATATATAACAGGCTGAACAAACATGGCGGATCATCTGGCGGGTCAGTGTCCAGTCTCTTATTATATAGGTTCTCTAAGTAGAAGCGGTAGGCAGCGCCATCTGGTACAGATTACACGACCTTTTTATTTAAATGTCACAAATAATTTTAAGGAGGGGTAAAGGATATATAAAATCGACGTGTCTTCGACTCCATTTGCCTGTTATGTACAGTCACAAAAAAAAAAAAAAAAAAAAAAAAAAAATGGCCACACCTACCCACCCACCTAGTTTTGCCATTAACTGTCGTAGAAACATGTGGTTGGTACCAATCGATTTGTGATAACGTCTAGTTTATAATGGTATAGTTACATTTTGCTTGGGGGGTCGTCTACATATTAAAACTGGCATCAACTTCATTTTTTTCAATGGTAACCCCCATTTTTTTATAATTTATTTCAATTCTTTGGATCAAATCATCGCGGAAAATGGTATAGTTTATATATTTTGCTCAATTTTTCATGGAGTTATAAGTTGTCAAAATTTGGGGATGCTAATGTTAAATGAAAATGACAAACATTCATTCATATCTTCCCAAAAAATTAGTATATTCAAATTCTGTTTTTTTATGCGTTAGAATGAAGTGACCCAAACATATTCCAAGCATATTTTGATAAAAAAACATTTTTCGAATTATGAAAATTATTAATAAATTCATATTTGAAAAAATTATGAATTATAACGTATGTTAATTCTTGTACGAATAGAACGGGCATCATCAAAAACATGGATTTCCAAATTTACAGCTCGTTCCTAACATTATTTTTTGAGTTACAGTGATATTTCATTTTTTACTGCTGTTAGGGGGGTGTCACTTGTTATAATTTGTATCCTCTGTGAGTCATTATCTCTATACATTTTGACGAAAGACTATTTTAATTTGCCTTTATGTTATTCTAATTGTTTTCTAAGGAACATTTCGATGTTTATTATACAAATTGGCTTATTTTTTACAAAATTATCGCAATACAGGCAACAGATTGGGAAAGAATTCCAAAAGAAATTAAGTCCCACCTTTATATTGCGGAAACAGTATTAAAAAAACTAGTTTGCATACTCGTATATGACTCTATATGTGACGCTGGTAAGCATAAATGTCAATGGCATTTACTACATTGAATGCTGAAGAAAAAATTTGAATGATTTAATTGGAACTAGGTAAAATAATTTTGTTTTATAATGTAAAGTTATAGAAAAATTGTGTAAGGGCGTGGCTTTCGTTGCAAAAACAGGGTGGCTAGCAGTCAGAGAAAATCAAAGAATCAGGGCAAAGTCAGGGAATTTAGAAAATCTGGAAAAGTCAGGGAATAGTCAGGGAATTTCCTTTAAAGTCAGGGAATTATATAAAATTTTGTGAAAATAAGCTATATTAATCACTAAATTATTAATGATATTTTAAATCACTAAATTTTTTGCCAGTGTCGTGAAATTTTCATCGAAAATAAACAGTGACACTCAGGGAAAAATGGAGGAAAATCTCGAAAAATAGTCAGGGACAAGTCAGGGAATTTGAAAAGGTTTAAATGCTAGCCACCCTGAAAAAAGAGTTTACTCGATTCTGAAATGCTAAGTCATTGATCTTAAATATTACATAACTTTTCGTAGTTTCTCACTACTAAAATTCTGTTTTATCCCTGTTGTCGTTTTTTTTTTTTTACTTGAATATTCTAGGATTCGTGCACCTCAAGTTAAATGTCATGAGAGGAAACGCGGTAAGACGATAATACGCAGTGAACAATACCTCTTTTTCCTTTTTTTAAATTAATATAATTAATATTTATTATTTTTACCAGAATTTTTAAAACAAATTTTCTGATTTAATCTTGTTGTGACATTTTCGCATTTGTAATAAAATATTAAATTTTTATTAAATGTTTTTTGAATACTAAATAATATAGTGGAAAACAGTTTTTTTTTTTTTTTTTTTTTAAGTTTTTAAAATCTATTATTGAAACAAAGCGCAATATTATTTATTTTCGATTATTCTAATCACGGCGTAAAACTGGCGTCAGATTTATTATGGAAAAAGAATTTAAAACAAAGTAATACGTGTTATTACTTTTAATGCTAAGTTTAAACGTGACATCTAAGTTTTAATTTTGTGTCACGTATAAAGACGTGACATATTACTTAAAACAGAAATGATTTTGAACAGTATCTCCTTTTTATTGAATATTAAACACTTTCGCGACCGCAATTTTTTGTCTTTTAGATTGTCTGTTCCGCCTGTGGGCGTTATTCATTCAAACTACATAATGTCAGAACGAGGTTTTCTATATCATATTTATTTCATAAATGAATACAGGAAACTCTCTTTAAAACGGACAATCAAGGGCCGACAGTTTTTGTCCATATTAACGAGAGTCCAATATAACAGGAGTTCATAAACTGAAGTTCTATGTGAACTCTAAAATCACTATTATGTACACATACACAGTATAACACGAATGAAAATTTGTTTCCTCAAGCCTTTTTATTCACTAAAAATATAAATGCAGGAAAACCGATACTTACTTACAAAACTTCTTTTCTTCATATAGTAAAACTTGATAACAAAATCCTTTGCTATGTCTCCACAATAGAAGTGGAGACATGTGCAAATTGTTGACCTCAACTGTCACTGTCAATCAATACTGTTTACCTCCCACGGTGTAATAGCACAGAGTGAAAGAGATTAACCCTTTTATTATTGCACGTTTTCATGTAAAAAAAAAAAAAAAAAAAGAATTTGAAAAGATTTTGGGAACTGACTCTTTTTTTCAAAGAAAGTAAGCTTTGAGGGGAAAAATATGTCCATCTTAACAAAGGAATTGTACGTATAAAGCGATGTTTATTACATGCAATTCCTGTAGGCCTTAGCCGGGGATTCTGTTTTTTTACGTAATAACGAGCATTGGATACACGTTTCGAATACTTCTTGTTTGCATTCCCGGCACTCTGAATAGCGGCCATTGAATTTTTGGTGAGCTAAGGCCCGCCCCTCTGCCCTATATTCAAGGCCTCTGTAGCGCAACATTTAAGCAGAATAATACACGACCGCATATTGTCTGTATTGTACGGACCTTCCTTGATACAGAATGTGTTGAACTGTTTCTCCAGCGGTTTCTCCTGATCTCGCACCAATGAAAATGATCGTTTAGTCATTGAAAAGCAAATGGTCCGCCACCACTAACCAGTAACTATTGTTTATGAACTGCGGCATCCTGTAGAAGCTTCATAAAGTGCTGTATCTGAATATGTCATCAAATCGCTGTTCGATTCAATGCCTAGGCAGATAAGTGTAGTTATTGCTCACAGAGGTCGCTGCTTTATGTTCTGTTTTCTCAGGATATATTACTCAAAACTTCCTGAAAATTCAATCAATTGTTCTTCCTACTATATTGTATGCGCTCAATAAATATCCTTCTGATATTCGCATTCATTCTTGGTGTTGCTATTTTAATGGACAGCAGTGTATTTTTCTACATTTACATTTACATTTACAGATAACCCAATAACACATTTTTGATTAGAACTCTATGAATACTAAAGATAAATTATACAAATAGTATACTATTCTGAACTGCCAGACTCTCAGAAATTCCAATATGAAGTCTATATTGGGTGTTGCTTATGAAAAAAATCGAAGTTGGTGATCATTTCAATATGTAGATAACCCCTAATTCAAAATTCGACAACATTTTCTGAAAGTGCATTTAATTTCCTGTTGCATGTTGTTTATTAAATTTTTCTGCGTCAATTAATAACGAGATAACATCAAGAACTGAGTTTTTTTTTCCCCGACTGTACATAAAATATATATATTTGTAATCTGCAGAATCTGTACTATTTTTTAACCCACTAATTGAAAAATCGAAATTTTGAAGGTATTTCACTTCCCAGCCCCCTTAAATCATTTAAGTTTTGTCTTCAGCATTCAATGTAGTAAATGCCATTGAGATTTACGCATACCAGCGTCACATATAGAGTAAAATACGAATATGCAAAGTATTTTATATTTTATATATACATGTTAAATCTTCATACATCTTTTTAAAAATATTACAAAAGTGTGCAAAAGTGCTTTGACCTTGTAAGTCAAAGATCCGGGGTTCAACTGCCGGTTCAGGCATTATTTTCACTCAGTCGGAAAAATAAAATTTCATTAAATATGATTTTCTTCCAATCAGTTGATTGTGATTTTAATAAAAATTGTATTTCTTTCTCCCATTGTTTAATGGTGTTTTCTTTTACCTGCGGCTTATTTCTGTCGAGCTATCTAAATGATAGACCAGATGTTTCTGCCTAAAGGTTGTCCGAGTGAGTAATGCTGACTGGTTGTCAGCCTGGATCAGTTGGTAGAGCCTTGACCTTGTAAGTCAAAGATCTTGGGTTCGACTCCCGGTTCAGGCATTATTTTCTCTCAGTCGGAAAAATAAATTTCATTAAATATGAATTCTTCCAATCAGTTGATTGTGATTTTAATAAAGATTATTTTTTAGGTAACCGTTACAGTTACGATTTATTGGTTAAAATTGAATAATAAAAAAAAAAGTCCCCAATCTGATAACGCTGGCAGATGGGTACCTAGCACCCTGCAGATGTGCACCTCAAAGAGATTTTTTCGAATTTCGTATTTGAAAATTTTTAATTAATAAGATATATTTCGATTTTAAACATTGGCTTTTATGCTTCATTTTTCATGAATTTATTCTTCCATTGTAATCGTCTGCGCATCTTAGCAACGGCTATTACGCAATTTATTTTTTATTTAATACATTTATTTCTATTCGAAATCTTTTTTCTCTCTTTAATTTATTATATGTATTGAAATTAAAATGGCAATGCAGTAGAAAAAATTAGGTATATTAAATTTAAAATTTAAAAACTTTTTTGTTACAGTTATGTTTATGCATAATTTTTATAGTATAACAACTTTGTATTTTTCTTTTTTAAATTTAATTCGTTTAAAAGAAAAATATTTTTTCTTTCTCTGTCTTCATTATTTATTTATTTTATTTTATTTATTTATTTATAGTTGTTATCGGGAAAAAATAGTAGTATATAGTAAAAACGATTAAACTGATTAATTTTTTTTTTTTAATGCATTTAATTCCTTTTAAAAGAAAATATACTTTTCATTTCATTTATTATATTGCTCAGAATGATAGGACAATATACAATTTTTTTTACTTTTTACTTATGATTGGATGTAAAAAATAAATACTAATCCAATTCTTTTGAAAATTAAATCTAGTGATCAAAGGAGCGGGCGTAGCCACCTAGTAATTAATATTTTTTTACTTTTTTTTTTTTTTTTTTTTTTTTTTTTTACGGTGTTAATCTTAATAAGTAATGCCAATCTATAGTAGATTATATTATTATTTTTTTTTTTAAATGATAGACGGATCACTAATACATTTTCGCTTGTAAATCAGTGGCGGTTCGTGCACCGAAAATAGGTGAAGAGGCACACTGTATTTTACACTGTATTCATTTAGGTATATTTTCTGAACTGCCTTGATATCAGAAATTCGAATATGAGGTCAAAAATAGGGGTTGCCTCTGAAAAAAATGAAGTTAATGCCTGTTTTAATATGCAGACGAACCCTTAAGCAAAATCTAACTATACCGTTATAAACTAGACAATATTACTAATCGATTGACACTAGCCGCATATTTATAGAACGATTTATGACGAAATTGATTGGGGGAGTGCCTTTTTTTTTTTTTTGCTGTTTTTAAAAACAATATATCATGGATACAAATAACTTTGATTAGAAATAGTACAATTACAGGACTGCCAACCATCTCATTAATAAGCGTAGACTTGTCAACGCCTCTTGAAAATACGCCCCTTTTCACACACCACTTTATATTTAGAGCAATTCTCTCCAAATAGTGTTTCGAATAAATAAGAATGAAATTACTCTTAAAAATTACTGGAGTACAAAAAAAGGCGGTGACTAAAAGTACTACGCTTCATAATGAGATGGTTGGCAAGCATGCAATTATAATATTATGTCCGTTTGTAATATAAATATGAATACAGAAAATATTGTTCTCAAGTATTAGAACTTGGGAGAATAACACCCATAGGTAGATCTTACTGTCAAAAAGACAAAATCACGTAGCCTCGAAAGTGTTAAGTAAATCTGTGAACGCTTATCTTCAGTGTCTACATGTTATTCACATCAGTAATATAAATGAAATAACTTAGGGGAAGGTGGGGTACCTCGGTTCTCTTTTGACTTTTCCAATTTTAATTTTGTAATTATTCACTGAAACTGAATACAAATAGATTTTTAAATACTCTATGGTGTTATATACAACATATATTTATTCCAAAACTATATTAAAACTATATTAATTATATTTTTAAAAAAAATGTGCAATTAGGACCAAGGTACACCACTGGTAAAGTACTTTGGACCATATTAAAACATACAGAAAAACTCAATTTTTAGTAAGAAAATCTATTTATTAATCAATTGCACAGATATGAATTCAAATAAACATTTCTTTTTTAAAATCATTAATCTGTTACAATCTTATTGTTATGAAGTCTAATTTGAGTCTAAAATGTGGAAAATATTAAATAATAACTTAAAAAAGTCTAATCTACATTAAACCATGTTGTAATTATTGGTAAAAACCCTCACATATTTACAATCAAGATTGTAATTGGATACGTCAGTTCCAAATGTTAACTTTTGAAACTGCATTTCTGATCCACCACACAAAATGACCAGTCCAGGATACACTACTTTCGTTGGGTTCAACGTACACCACTTTATTACTAAAAACAAAATTGCTAACGATGATGTTCAGGTTGGGCTTAACTTGATTACAAGCAAATGGGGTTATAGCTAGAAAGCTATTTCATGATGCATAATACTCATTTTTAGAATATACAATGCATGTATAGGTATAGAAATTCATTAAAAAAAATAAAAAAAAATAAAAAAAAAGAATGAGAAATTTTCATTTTTGCAAAGTGAATTTATTTTTTCAAGAACTCTGCAGAAAGTTGAGCTTTCAAGCAAACAAAGATTACTTCGCTGAGACCCCTAACGGTAAATGTTTTAACTGCATGTGAAATTGTTTATATATCTAAATAAATAAAGCTAGAAATGACATAGGTCCGAGGTACACATATATCCAAGGCACACCACTTTTCTGTAATAAAAAACTACAACGGCAGACATATCGTCTCCACAAAAATGTAAACATCTGTTGTGCAGAACGTTAAACATCTGTCTGACAAGAGTGACCCAATAATAGGCATGTCAAACAGGTAAAGCGGAATGTTTTACTCCGATTTTTTTTTTTAATTTCTGTACAAATTTAATTAAGTTAAAATTTTACTAAAATGTAAGGTTTTTTTCGTACATTTCATTAACATTTTTAACAATGACATTTATTTTTAAATTCTTTTTTCTACCAAATTTACTAAATTATAAGTGATTTATCGGGTGTTGTGACAGATGCGTACATGACATTTGCGTACAAGCTGAAAACAGTGGCATTTGCGTACATGTCCAGGTGGTTTAAATATTACAGGTGTGTTTTCAAAAAATCTAGTGGCACTTGCGTACAACATTTCTTTCGCTTTATTTGAGGATCATTGCATGAAGGGGTTGTATCCATATGATGCAAACATTAAAACCTTTTTCTTTCTTTCTATTTCTTTCTTTCTTTTTTTTTTTTTTTTTTTTTTTACTTTCTCTTACCCATAGGGTCGAGAAAGTATTGTTTTAGGGTCAAATTTTCGAACGTGCGTTTTTGTTATATCTACATGTTCTGAGGTCCCCTGAATACGAAAATCATGTTTTTAGCAAATGTTCTGTGTGTATGTCTGTTATCAGCATATCTGAAAAACAAATTATGGCAGAAAGTTCAAACTTGGTATTCTAAATGTGTATCATATAAGGAAGCTACAGTAAGCTTTTCGTTAAGACCTAGCAAATGGTTCGTGTACAGGGACAATCAAGAGAATTCTAATACATTACGTCTATGGGGGAAATGGCAGGTAAGTAGAGTTTAACGTGTATAGACTGCACTAAACCAAATGACTGAACTAAACCAAATATATATTTTTTGTAAAAGAGATAGTCAACAGGGAAAAGAAAATTGTGTATGTAGGATCCTCGCTTCCCCCCCTGGGGGGAAAGTCCCCCTCGTGGGGAGTAAATTTTCATGATGGGTATCTTTCAAAAGAACTCGCCAATACCTTTAAAACGAATGGTTGAACCATCGATCTGCGATAATTTAAAACAAAGTTATCTATTTTTTTTTTTTACTTTTAACGAAAAAAAACTTAGAAAATTTTCATTTTTTTTTTTTTTTTTTTTTAATATTGAGAATAAAATGGACTTTTTTGTCGGATATTTGGTGTTATACTACTTCTCTAATATGGATATCGTCTGCATTACCATAAAAGATAATTCTTTTAAATAATAATTTTAATAAATTATTTTTTAAAAACAGAATTATTTTTTAATAACTGAATTAAATTCTATATAAATGTAGGTGCATTAATGAAACGGGGGTTTGAGGGGGGCGGTAGCCCCCCTCACACTGAACTAATTATCAAATAAAACTCTTCAGAAGCCTAATTTGAATTGTTTAATATAGGTTTACAAAACAGTACTCGTTATCTTACTTCTTATTCTCCAACCTGTATTTACAGTATTGAATTTCAACGTAAGAGAAAGTCTTGTGAGTGGCACACCAGATTATTTTCTTTATTGGAGACAAAAAAAATTATACTTGTTAAAAAGTAAAAAAAGTATTTAAGAAATAAAAATATTTTTAAAGACCTTAATAGCATTTATAAGGACCTTTATTGATCTTGACTCAGTGAATAAATAATTGAATGTCATTTGAGAAAATAACTACGGCTATTATAGCTTGCAACTTTTATATGCCTTAAGCTCATAACTTTGTCAGTCGTAAGACTGCATGCATAAGAGAAAATTCACGTATTTATATAAGAGAATTTATCTTCAAGTTTAACATATGGATACAACCCCTTTGTGTTACAAACGAAAAATACAACGAAACAAATTTTGTACGGAAATGCCACTTGATTTTTCGAAAACAGATCTGTTACATTTGGAACACCTGGACTTGTACGCAAGTGTCACTAATTTCAGCTTGTACGCAAATGTCATGTACGCATCTGCCATATAACCATTTATCGCATCAAATCCGTTATTGCAATAAAACAACTTTTCTTACTTTCTTTTCTTTTAATTCTTACTTTCTTTTTTTCTTTTTATAAACAGAAATAATTATTTTTCTACACTATATGTGAAACATGGATTACATTTCATAGGTACCAAGTTTCTCGTTTTTCAAGGGAGACTTCATGCAAAAAAATCTTTATAATAGCTTTCAGTTTGTTCAATCGTCGAAAATGTACGTGACAAATTTATTTTTAAAAATACTGGTGTAATTTAAAAATGAAAACGTTAACAGCTATGATCTTTATAAATGACAGTCACTCAATAAAAATAAATAAATAAATAAATAAATAAAAGGTTCTTAATATACACTGCTGTTTGTAAAAAATGCAACATCATGAAGAAATCATCAGAATTAAATGAAATTTGCTGCAAATGTCAATTATAGAATGTTATGCATAGTAGTGAAGTTTCGGAGCCACCGCGCATGCGTGGCGTGCGCAGCGCCCTCTTAACTGATGCTGAAAGCGCATAAATAGTGGGCTGTAGCGGGACGTTGAAAATTGTTAATGATTATGTGTTAGTGGCGAACATTTACTGAGACCTAAGTATGCCTCCACGACGGAAGAAGGAGAAATTCCAACAACTTACGGAGTTTGAACGGGGGAGGATTATCGGTCTTCGAGAAGGAGGATTTTCCTACTGCGCAATAGGAGCTCGTGTGCAGCGGGACAGTTTCAGCGTGATGCGAGTTTGGAAGCAGTGGACCGACGAGCACAGAACAGCTCGAAAAACTGGCAGTGACGACGGAAGGTGACGTCAACGCTCGACGATCAACACCTGCTCCGCATGGCGGTGAATGACCGTACAGCTTCCTCCAGGCAGTTGGCAGCACGTTGGTCTACTGCTACAGGTGTATTAATGTCAACTTCGTCAATTCGTCGACGTCTGCTGTACCGTGGACTGCATGCAAGGGCACCTTTTTACAGGATCCCCCGCACGGTAAACCATCGACGGCTGTATCTGCAATGGGCTCGTGAGCACAGAGCCTGGCAAGCTGATTGGCAACAAGTTGTCTTT
The DNA here is from genome assembly GCA_963930645.1 of Salticus scenicus. NCBI lineage: Eukaryota > Metazoa > Arthropoda > Arachnida > Araneae > Salticidae > Salticus > Salticus scenicus. Next base: position 81,598,432 of record OZ005659.1, on the reverse strand, counting down.
TCAGATGAATCACGCTTCAACTTGAGGGACCATGATGGTCGCGTTCACGTTAGACGCTATGCCGGTCATCGCTGCTTTCCAGAGTGCGTTATCGAACGACATAGGGCCGAACACCCTTAGTTATGGTCTGGGGTGCGATTTCGTATCATGGGCGATTCAATTTGCTACGAATTGAGGGTGATCTCAATAACAACAGGTACGTCCGTGAAGTGCTACAGCCCGAAGTCATTCCCTTCCTTCAACGCATCCCTGGAGCTATCTTTCAGCAGGATAATGCACGACCGCAAGTTGTTTGCATTGTCAGGACCTTCTTTGATACAGAATGTGTTCAACCGTTGCTCCGGCCAGCGCGTTCTCCTGATCTCGCACCTTATTAATCGTTGAAAAGCGAGTGGCCCGCTACCACTCACCAGTAACTACGGTCTATGAACTGTGGCATCCTGTTGAAGCTTCATGAAGGGCTGTATCCGAATATGTCGTCCAATCGCTGTTCGATTCAATGCCTAGGCAGATAAGTGTAGTTATTGCTCCCAGAGGTCGCTGCTTTATGCACTGTTTTCTCTGGATATATTACTCAAAACTTCCTGACAATTTAATAAATTTTTCTTCCTGCTATAAAGTATGTGCCCAATAAATATCATTCTTATATTCGCATTCCTTCTTGGTGTTGCAATTTTAATGAACAGCAGTATATATATAAAAAAAAATAAAGTAAAATAAAATAAAAAATACTGTTTTGTGTGCAAAGAAATTTTCTGTAAACTAACACTATGTTTTTAGAAGAGCATATTGCAAGCGAAGCATTCTTTATAAGCCAACAAAATATGACATTGAAAATCATTGAAATAATTATATAAGCTTATCACCAGATAATATTTTAAGAATATATTTAATATATTAAGGAAGATCCGTTATCTAATCGCTTTTCGCTTCTTTTAAGTGTATCATTCAAGTACAGCTAACCTCCGTGTTAACTGATTTCGAAAGTTGATAGCAATTGATTCTGTTACCAGAGCCTCCTTAAGTAGATGCCTTCCACGCGCGGCGAATCCCAATGATAAATTAGGCAACATTTAAAAAACAAAACTAACGCTAGGTGACAGCACCTACGCAGAGCAACAACTTTCTTCTGTTTCATAGATAAGTTATATTTTTCATCTAAAAATCTAGCTATTAATTTCAATTTAAAGTCCAAAATTGTACTTTTTTTTCTTTTAATTTGAAAAAATGATGTGAAAGTGCTTTATCGTAAATATTTTCAAAAAAATATTCAAATACTTATATTTAAAAAAGTATAGGGTTTAATTTTCTTTGAAAGTGGACAAGACCTATTTTAGCTTTTCAACTAATTGAATTACAACGTATCAAATAAATAACACCTTTTTGTTTTTAATATATTATTAATTAAAAAACGAAATTTAAAATTAAATAAGCAAAAACATGGCATGTCTATCACGCGATTAAATTATTTTTTATATATTTATTCAATAAAAATTTCAAGAATTTTTTTTAATTTAGATATCAGATGAAAGTTTCGTTTATATAAATTTAAATCTCTGAACTTTAAATGAGTTTCAGTTTAGAATGAATAATTTATAATGATAAATTATTAAAATCATGTCTTTTTTTTCTTTTTTTTGGTCATGTCCTTTACGATACATTTTTACATTATTAGATGTGAATTATTTTTCTTAAATCGAGAATTTTATATTATTTATAAGAAAGATAGACCAGCACATTAACGAGATAAGTTAACATTCAGTAATAAAAATTGGAGAAGAAAACAATCTGTTGTCTAGTCCGTCACAAAAAATAAATAAATAACCATTAAGATTTAAATTTTTAAAATTAAGGATTTCTTGAGCATAAGTTTTCTCTCGCACGAAGTTTTTTTTTTTTTTCTTTTTTTTCTTTCAAGATTTTATTAGCTCCACCAGTTACGAGAGGGTATGCTTTCGAAACTGATAGACATTTTCGAAATAAAGTTGTGTTATGTTTACATGTTTTGAGGTCTCCTGAAACGAAAAATAATGTTTTTAGCGGTTGGTCTGTGCGCGTCGGTTTGTCTATCTCGGATATACTTGGAAAATGCTGAAAGTGTATTTCATTTTGTGTTAGGTGTTTTTCATATAAGACTAAATTTAAATGCACAATCTGATGTGCACATAGTTTATTGAAAACATACAGGGCTATCCAAAATTAAGCTAAACGTTCTTTTCTGTAGAATGTAATTGACGGAAGTGCTTTGCTACACTTTTTTTATGTCGACGAATACTGTTGAAGAAGGAAAATTAATTTTTCGAACCTATAATGTAAACAAAATATTTTTTTGAAGTTCTATTTTCAACTCAGGATTTTGAATAAAGTCACGTTTTGGGGTTCCCTGAATACAAAAAAACGTTTTTTTTAGTTTTTAGTGATTGATTTATATGCATATTTATTATCAGAAAACTTAAAAACAAACAAATGCAGGAAATTCACAGTTGTATTTTAAAACTCGTATTAGGTTTCAACTTGAAAAATTTGATAAAGATTGGCAAATTTAAGGGCAAATTAATAACATCCTTGACATATTTTTACTTCCATCAAACTACTACCGTAGGTAATGAAAGTATTGTGTTCGGTCCAAAAATTCGATATCGAGTTTTCCCCTGATTTATATTTTTAAGGTCTCACGAGTCCAAAAAAAGTAGTTTTTGGCAATTAGCCAGTATATGTGTGTGTGTGTGTATGTGAGTGTATGGATGTGGAGAATTTCTATTTCAAAATATCAAGTCATCTTTCTGTTATATCTGATAATTTTTCAAATCAGTAATCATGATATTTAATTTTTACATGAATTTTTAATTCCATATTCCATTTGTGTGGTAAAAGGTTAATAAAAGTAATGTTATGAATCTTAAAACTTAATATTAAAAAAAAAAAAAAAAAAAAAAAAAAGTAGAAATAAAAATTTTCTATTTTTTCTTTTCAAGATTCCCAACACTTTTGTTTCGATTTAACTGAAATAATCAAATTTTTATACGCATTTACACAAGTCTTTAAAAAACAGTGGTATTAAAAAAATATAAATCAATCTTGTTCCTATATTGCAGTATTTTATAGTTTTATTCATAAGTTACTAATGTAATTTATGAATAAAACTATAAAATACTCCAATATAGAGTTACTTCAAAGAAACTAAGAACAAGTTATTTTTCTGTATTCCTACATCAATAAATAAAAATTTCATTTCATTTTGTAATAAGCATAACTATTTTATTTGTTAAATCTAACTTACTAACAGAGGTGTCAACCCTTCGAATTTTTATATCATAATTTCTTTTAAATTTATCTTCGTCTTAATCACAGGGATGGAACACGGGCGCAGAATTCATACCACTATCAATGTAAGAAAATTTTCTACCTCTTAAATCGACGATATTATAGGTATAGAAATTTCTTAAACACATTCCGGTATGAATTCTGCGCCCGTGTTCCATCCCTGTAATCACAGAATTTACGATAATAAATAAAAATAATGTTTTTTGTGAAAAATATTATTCATATTCAAAAATCCGGAGGGTTGGTAATTTTGCATTAATTACTTATGCAGTTTACATACCTTGTCTTGAAATATTTGCGGGCCATTTTTTACGCTGAATTGCATTGCTTGGTATTTCGTGAAAACTTATATTTTCACGGCGACTGTCTGATTTACAAAATGGAACGACGCAATACACCATATTATTAAAAAAAAAAAAAAAAAAAAAAAAAAACCTATCACATTTGTTAAATTAATAAAACATAAACCATGAAGAACTCAATTGAAACTCAATTGAATCGCGGGAAATAAACAGAACTTTACGACACGGTATCAAGCGCCATCTACTGGCTATGTTCTTCTTGTACTGTTACCAAGTTTTCGAGCGACTCGCTAGGCATCTACTTAAGGAGGCTCTGCTGTTACAATCATTCACTCTGTGCTGAAGCATTTTTGCCTTCATCCTAATTAACCGTTTGAATGCTGAAGCATTTTCCGAAATACATCCTTAAATTGCTATCGCTATTTCAGGCCTCAATAAATGTTTTTCCGGTGTAAATATTTAATTTTAGTTTTGTAAATAATTCGAAACCTGATCATACCAAATGGAAAACCACGCCTTGCAGTAAGAAAAAAAAAAAAAAAAAAAAAAAAAAAAAATCCAAGTAAGCAGAAAGCGAAAGGAAATGTATAAATTTTATGCCTAAATTATTTACCCTCGATAGCTCTTTCTACAGAAATAAAATATGAAATTTTCTAATGATCTATAAAAACACACCTAATTAATGAAAACTACGCCTTACTGTAGCGTTTGTAAAAGGCCAATTTAAGTATCATTAAAGGATGAATAAAAACAAAAAACGTGTTTTACCATTAATAATTGTTCACACACAATGTTTTACGAAAACTTAGGATCAGCAAAAAAATCCAATTTTGCTTTCCAAATATGCAATTCAGCGTAGTGAAGGGCGTATTTTGATAAAATTTTATCGAGACTCCGACCATTCTTATTTTTTTCCAACTTATTTCACAAATATAATTATATATATTTTAAAAATGATGAAACGAGCGTCGTAATATTGTATGCTTCAAAAGTCATGTTAGATAGTTCTCTTTCGAAAGAAATACATTTAATTGATTTCAGTGATTAGAGTACTGGCGTTGTTTTCTGGTAATATTTTTTGAGCATTAAAAAAAAAAAAAAAAAAAAAAAACTTAATCACTTATACAATTGTCAGTTAAATTATTAATTCTTTTTATGTTTTACAAATAAATAATGAAAGAAAAGAACTTTATAAAATAAATAAACAAATATATATATATATATATATATATATATACAGAGCTGCCAACCTAATCCGGTTAATTGTTAGTACCGCCCATTTTTCTACACCACTTAATTTTTAGAGTACTTGTTTTCTTAATAATCGTAAATATATTTGAAAAAAAATACTCGATTTAAGTGGTGCAGAAAAATGGGCGGTACTAACAATTTGCCAGATTAGGGTAGCAGCTCGGTACATATATATATATTTACTTATTGTAAAAGAGAATAATGAAAAGATAATGTTTACCAACTGTGTTTTGGTTCTGAATGGTTGATTTTATTTACGTAAAAAAAATTAAATTAAAATTCCGGTGATATCTGAATTGTACCTCTCGCGGCGCGCTAGCGCTGCTTCGCAGTTTTCGAGACTGAACATTGCAGCGCTATCGCGCTGCTTAGCAGTCAAACGGTTAATATTGCGAAGTGTTATTAAAACCGCCTCTCTTTTTCGCACAAATTAATCTTCAGAGAAATTATCTCCAAATTTAATTACGATTCCAGGATGGCTACAGACACGCCTTTTTCCCCTGATTCTTCCGCCAACATATTTATATGATATTTTTTACTCATTTAAAAGTTTAAAATTTATATTAAAAATTCTGAAAGAAAAATAATGGTGGAAGAAGCAAGGGGCAAATTTGACCTGTCACCACTTTGGATTCAATAATAAAAATAATAATAATAATAATAATAATACTCAAGTAAATGTAAGCCCACTCACTACCTGATAGAAAAATATTATGGGTATGAGCGTGATTTTCCCTCTCCTCAAAAATTCTTTAAAGAAGCATGTTAACTGAGGTCGTTGCATGTACCAGTTGATGCAGTTGCATACACCTATAAAATGCATAAGTAACCCTTTACCTACCGACGAAAAATAACGAGATTAGCTTCCCAGTGCCACCATTTCTCACACAGGTGCGTGTAGTTATGCGTTCGCTGTTACAGAAACATTCATTTTCCGATTGCTTCCACTCCCCATCATCTCTGAAATAAGTAAATCCTTCAAAAACGCTATCGAGTTCATTTAATTGCACTCCAAAGCTGCGAGCCTAGTTTCATTGGTAGCAGCGTAAGACAAAGGATAGTACTTCTGCAAGACGTATATATACGCCCGGGACAGTTAACGCATCGGCATAGAGAGAAGGATATATATCCGCTCGGGGGGCAGTTAAAAAGTTAATACAGCATGATGCAGAGTAGCATTTTAAAAACATTTTAAAAACAATTAATTATTCGAATAAACGAAAATGAAAATTCACTTTATAACAAATGTCATAGTTTTTCATAATGGACCCTCACAAATGCCGTTTTGTGATCTTATAATCAATTTGCTATGAAAGCTGAGATGCAGACTTCCTACAAGCAGAGAAAATTGCTGCAAGATAGTTGAGTCATTTCATATGCATAGCAGCCAAGTTTTTAAATTTATTCCGGAGTGTTGTTAGCCCCGCCCATTTTTCACACCGTTATCTTTGTAGAAAAATTTTCTTCAATATATAATTACAATTAAATATGAAGAAAATTACTCTAAAAATATCACGGTGCGAAAAAGGGGCGGAACTAACAACATTCCGGAATAAGTTAAAAAACTTGGCAGCAATGCATATAAATTCAAGGAAGTGTGTTGCTCGATCAATATTTCTATTTTTAATACTTGTGTTCTTTATAGGCACATATCAAAACAACTTTTATTTTTTCTCTATTATTAACCTGGGATTTTACACAGGTCATCAAAAATCCTTCTCCTGACCAAAAATGAGATTATAAGAACTTTATATTTTGGCACAAATCTCTTTGAATTAAATTTCTGAATGCTAATTTTAAATATTAGTGTCAAAGTACGCATGGCCAGAGCCTGATTAAGGGGGAAGCACACATTATCTCCGCTCTCACCGGAATATTTTTACAATTATTTTTTACTTGATGTCATAGAAATTCCACGCTTTGACGAGGAAATATTTTTTATAAAAAATGAACGATGTAAAACAATCCAATTTACTCACCGTTATTAGAAACCAGAATTTTTTTAACATAATTTTTAATGAGAATTTTCTGTTTATTATAGGAGGAAAGTATTTGTTAAAAAATAACGTTGTAAGTATAAATAATGTGTGCTTCCCCCTTAATCAGGCTGTGCGCATGGCAAAGGTGCCAGATGCTTAATTATACCACTGCAACTTAATAACTAAAATAATTACAATAGGTCAAATTTCAAGGTCAAACATCAAATTGTTGTGAATATCGATAGTGAATAACTATTCTATTGAACAAAGCGACAAAATAAAGTATCGCAAAAATTAATATTTGGGATCCCACTAATGAGAAAGTTTAGTTGTAATTGAATGGTTTTTAACCCTTTACATTTTACAGGTCTTCGAAATATCAGAAAAATGACAAAAATGACACTTTCAGACCTCCATAAATCAATAGGGGATGAAATATTAATAATAATAAAAATCTTTGTCTATTTATTAATCTATTAAAGTATTAAGTATATTGCGTGTATTGTTTTGTGGTTTTGATTTTTAAAAGAGCAATATAGTTTTTTCTTTTTTTTTTTTTTCTAATTTCATAGTTCGGCTAATTGGCGCATACTAAAGTAAAAAATTAAACATTGAATTAAGTAACTGGAGATTAATTTTGTTTTATTAAAATGTGCTTTATGATAATACAAAATTACTTTAAAGGAATTATGATAAAATATTAAAACTCTTTGCTCATTATTTTTGTAAATATTTTAGCATTATTTTAAAAGTATTCTTTTTAATTCAAAACCACAGAAAAATATACACAGTATACATAATAGTTGAACAGATTAATAAATTGGCAAAGATTTTTTTTTTAATGTTATCCCCTTGTGGTTTATGAGGAAAATGTCATTTTTGCCATTTTTCTGACACTTCGGGGACAACAGTAAAGTGTTAAAAATCACATGAAAATAATTAAATTTTCTCATTAGTAGGATTTAAGAGATTAATTTTTGTGATATTTTATTTTGTGGTTTGTTTCATAGAGTTATTCACTATTGAATTTGACAAAAATTTGTTGTTTGACTTTGTTTTTTGACATATTGTAATTATTTTAATTATTAAGTTACAGCAGTCTATTTAAGAATGTTACTCCTTTACTGTATGTACTTTGATACTAATACATAGAATTAGTACTCTTAAATTTAATTCACAGAGATTTATGCCAAAATATAAAAGTCTAACAATCCCATTTTTGACCAGGAGAACAACTTTTAATGACTTGTATAAAATATCACTTTACCGTATTTTGCACACAATTTATATTAAAATATTTTATTATTCTTAACCCTTTAACGGGCTGTGGTAAATATTCTACCAAAAAAGTCATCAATTTTAAAATGGGGAAGGCGTGGCAAGCTAATTTTACAACGCCTGCCGTTTTTACTTTACTAAAATGCATGAAGAAACGAAATAAAAGAACAAAGGATCGCACTCTGTGTTGATTCCTTTTTTTTCTGAAATTCTGTTTATAAGGCCATAGTGAGTAATTTCATCAGAAAAATAGGTTCTCAGAATAAACAGTAGGCGTAGAAAAGTAGCTTACCACGCCTTCTCATATAAAATTAATTTATTGGGCGGTTAATATACTTTTCATAGCCTGAAAAAATATTAAAAATCAAATTAATTTTACCTAATAAGTAAAATGGAATTATTTTCTTATTATCCCTCTCAATACCAAAAAATATTTTAATATACCATTACTATAAATAAACGGCCCGTTAAAGGGTTAATGGAGAATAAAAATTTCCCATGCTTCCGAAAAGACACTTCACATTCTTTAGAGGTTAGTTCCACATTGGTATGTTTAAAGAATGATATGCCGCTCTTTAAGAGTCAGATTTCATTCTTCCTATTTCAGAGAGTATCGAATAAATTTTCGATAGAATTAATAATTCAGAAAGAATAAAAATTAATTATTCTGTTGTCAATTAATATACACTGAAAGGTGTTTTACGACATTCATAGTTATATACAATAGAATAATGGAAGTTACCTAATATTGTATCTTTAACAGTACAATTAGTAGTATTTCGAAAAAAAAAAAAAAAAAAAAAAAATGCTTTGTTGCTGTATACATTCTTTTTTTTTTTTTTTTTTTTTTTTTTTTTTTTTTCAATCTATAATTTTTCTTGTAAATAAATATGTAACAGAATTGTTCTCTACATTGATTATAAAAATTTGGCGTATGATTGCGCCTCTAAAAAAAAGATAATTTAGATTTAAAAGGGGAAAACTGAAACATCTCAAACATACGTTTAGTATTCCGACAATATTAATTATTTTAAATTGTTGTTAAAATATTGTTATTTTAAATTTATTTTAAATTCATTTATTTTAATTTTCTATTATATCCATAAATATCAAGTAAAAGCTTGAAAATGTAAAATGTATGTGTGGAACTGGTCTTGAATTTAATTAAATAGTATAATTTTTTTTTTATGAATCTCTAATCGCCAAACGAAATTTAGCGAATTTTTGATTGTGACCTCATAATCACTATTTCATGCTTTTCTTTTTTATGTCAAAATCGGTTAAAAATTCCCTATAAAAAAGCTTTTCTTTACTACTCTAATCCGAAAAATCATATGGTTTATATATAATATGAGTTGGAAGTTGAAAGATTTCACTGCTCGAAAACTTTATAATATCAAATGAAATTAGTGTGGAAAGAAAAAACATAATTTAATTAATTAACAAAATCCATAATCTCTAATTTTCAACTGAATGTAGAGACTTTTTAACTGAAATTAGAGTGACTAATAAAGGCAAATTTTTAACTTTTGTCAACATTTTTGTAAAAGTTGTGATTAAAGAAAAAAGTTGGTTTTGTACTCTAGGTTTAGCACAGACCTTTATTTATTTATTTATTTATTTTTTTTCCCGGCACCGGTAAATTTTTTTATCATTTTTTCTTATACAATGTTTATGATTTAAAATAGAATTTAATTACTGCAGGTATGGAACACGGGCGCAGATTTCACACCGGTATTTGTTTAAGGAATTTCTCTACTTACAATATCGTTGATTTAAGTAGTAGAAACTTTAATACATTGATAGTTGTATGAGTTCTGCTCCCGTGTTCCATCCCTGTTATTATATAAACATTGTGGTGGAAAAATCGTTACAAAAGGATGTGTCCATACGACCCTCTACTCTAACTCAAACGGGACAAAAAAAATATGATTTGTAAATTGGATGATTGCCGGTTTGCCATTTTCAAATAATTAATGCATGAAGGTTTGGACGACTGGCAGCTTGTAAACTTTAAAACATCAATTGAATGTGGTCGATAAAATCATATTTCAGTTTACTACAAAAATAAACAAACATGCTTTCATCAAAAATAGCTAAGTAAAATGAAGATTTAAACTTGGGTTTAAATAATAAATCAATAAATTAAACGCGAGGAAATCTGTCTATTCGTTTCGGAGCTCCAGTGCTACAGATACACGCAAGCACACATATAAACGAAGACTTCAAACTAACAGCATACTCTTTCATCGCTATTGTTTAAAGAGCTATAATGTAATAAACCAAGATAATTATGATGAAGATAATAATAATAATAATAATAATGAATTACGCGTAAAAATACTGAAAAGAAACACAAAATATATTTTTGACTTAACAAACACGTTACACAGGGATCTATTATATATATCAAATATCACTTCAAAAAATTAGTGGTGACTATTGAATAAAAAAGTCCAGGAATCCGCGAACACCAGGATGATATATATATATATATATATTTAATAGAAATAAAATTTAGAATTAACACCGGAAAAAGCTTTTTATTTAAGTACATCTGTCTCAACACATTATCTGTCCATTAATATAACTGTACTTGAATGCTTGAATAAGAAGTTTATACCGCTGACAATGCAAAACTTTGTTTATGTTAAAAAAAAAAAAAAAAAAAGGCAGAACTTTAATTTCTAATTACATACATAATGTAAAATTATATTGCTTGGAAATTCTCTTGGAAATTTAATCTTGACTAATTTTTAAGAATTTGCTAATACAAAAAAATGTAGTCATTATTATTAATTTATACATTCTATAAAGTAGTATGGATTTTAAGCTTTATTTCATAATCTTTTGATGCCGTGATTTATATTAGTATGTGGATTTGAGATTTAGAAAAAAAATGAAAATATAGATAAGATCAATTAAAAAAAAAAAAATGCTTCTGTTTCTTCTTAATTAAAAAAAAAAAAAAAAACCTGTGGGTTTTAGAATATGTCAGTCAATTAATATTTTAAATTCACATTATAAAAAGAAAAAGCATTAAACGAAATCGTTAACTGCAAGATTTTCAAAAGTTACTTTCGGGAATTCATCTGAAAAATACGTTGGTGCTTGAGATTAATATATATATATATATACATATATATTAAATTGGGAGACTTTAATTAACAACGTTAACTTTGTTGATAAGTTTCTTTGGACCAATTATCATTTGAAATAACTTTAATTATCATGATCGGTAAAGAAAATTCAAATCTTAATTCTCCTTTTTTTTTTTTTTTTTTTTTTTTTTTGACATTTTGCATAAATTACTTTTAATATTTAGTAGATATTAGGAACAACTTATTCATAAGATATCAAATTGGAAATAATTTTAATTACTTAAATTTAAGTAAAAATAAAATAAAATAAACAAGCTTAATCTTAATGAGAGTAAATTTAATTGGGTAACTTCCATTTAAGTTCAAATGAAAAGGAAACAATAATTTAAACTAATAAAATTACTTTGATTTCATAATTGCTTTTACTTTTTTCGCCACTTGCAGTTAATTTTAATTGGTAAGACAAGAATAGAGATTTTAAATTTCACACTTCTGAGTACGATTAAGAGAAAATCTAAAAATGTTTGCATTTTTATGTTATATTTATTATTATCTTTAATTGGCAATTAAGCAATTAAGGAAAGACGGCCTGCTGGTTATCTAGTTATTAAATTCATTTATTTTATTTACATATTTGTACTTATCGATATCTTATTTTTCTACCAATTCGTCCTCATAAATTGAATTATTAGTCAGAATATATAGAATACCCCTTCCTAATTTTTTATTAGCTACAATTAGCACTATTAACCCTCCGCATACGGGGAGATTATTTTGTATATATTGTCTTTACATACACAGGTTGCAAATAGATTCACATACATAGGTTTCACTAATTTCGAATAGAAACATGTTCCATTAGTTTTCAGGATTTGTCAATAACAAACATTGCATTTTACAATTAGTGGTGGAAATGTAATTTAAGCAATAATAATTTTCAATAATTTATCTCTTAAAAATAGTGTTTTAGAAATTTTGGTGTAAATGAAATTTAATGTAAAGAGTTCTTTTGCCTGTCGAAATCACGGCGCGAAGGGTTAATTTTCAATTAAGTAGTAATCGAAATTTTGAAAAAGAATAAAGAAAGAAAGAAAAAAGGAAACATGCGCATTATAGTTAACTCACTTTTAATGCGAATACGTTTACTTAAAACAAATGATCTATAGCAATGATAAATATAAAAGGAAAATTAGTCACCATACTTTTTATAATTTCATGCCAACTAAAATTATATTCTAAAATAATATAAAAGTACTAAATTATTTGAAAAATTAACTCTCATGCATTTTATTTATTTTTTATTTTAGTTACTATTTATTAATCCATTTAGACATTGCCGTATCAGGAAATATATTCTTTTTTACTTTCATAAGGTAGAAAGAGAATTTTTTGGGGTCAAATTTTCGAAATTGAGTTTTTGTTATATTTACACGTTTTTAGGTGCCTTGAATCAAAAATTCATATTTTTAACGGTGGGTCTGTGTATGTATGTGTCTGTGTGTCTGTCCGCTATCAGCATATCACAAAAACAAATTATCGCAGAAAGTTCAAATTTGGTATTCTAAATGAGTATCGTATAGGGATGCCAAAACAAACTTCGCGTTGAGGTCAAGCAAATGATTCGTGTACAAGGACATCCAGCAGAATTCAAATACATTATGTCTATGGTGAAATTGCTGGTAAGTACAGTGTGACACCTATAGGCTTACTGAAACAAAACAGAAACAACAAAATTTATAATATGCATAAAAACATGGTTTGTGAAGATTGTTGTACGGAAATTATTTATCATAAGGCTACACAAAGTATTTGGATATATTACGGCTGTACTTGAAAACTGTTGGAATTGCAATTTCTTTTGTGTTAGATGTTTTTCAAGTAAGTCTAAATTTAAGTACACACTATTATTTATAGTGCATATTTATTATAGACAATATACAGGGCTACCCAAAATTAAGCTAAACGTTCTTTTCTATTGTAGGTAACTGATGGAAGTGCTTTGCTATATTTTATTATATTGACGAACACTACCCAGGAAGCAAAATTAGTATTTTATACGCATACTGTGAAGAAGTATTTTTTCAATTTTCAAATCCGTTTTTTCATAAAATCGCGTTTTGAGGTGCCTTGATTACGAAAGAGTAATTTTTAGCGGTTGATCTGTATGCATATCTGTTATCAACATAACCTGAAAACAAATAGCTGCAGGAAGTTCAAATCTCGTATTTTGAAGTCCATATTAGGTGTGCACTTAACTTTGAAGACAAATTAATAACAGCTTTGATATATATATATATATATCTGTACTGATAAGTATAAATGATTTAAGTCCAAAAATGTCGATTTTGAGTTAAGTACATAGACAGACTCAAAAAAAAAAAATCGCTATCGATTGGTGTAAAGGATTTAAATCCATGTCATTTAGTCTTTGAGAAAATCCATTGACAAAAAAAGATTCAAGTCAGAAATTTAGCATTAATTTTTGGTATAAAATATTTAATTTAGTTTTTTCCCTTTATTAAATGAAGATTGACAATCACTGAATGGTATAAAACGTATAAACCAACATAATCCCTCTTTCCTAATCGATTCTGCTGATTAGTTTTTAGTTAGTTTATCTTTATTTTTCGTCTCCTTAAAAAATCAAGAATATGGACTTAATTCCTTTATACTTATCAGTACAGATATATTTTAAATAATTGTATACACTATAATGGAATGAGGGGGAAGGGGTGGTAGCCTCCTCAAGCGGAATTACATGTCAAATAAAACTGTTCCTAAACCTATTTTAGATTATTTTAAATTTTAAAAGTACATAGAACTTTATTATCTTACCCTATTGTTCTTAAGACATATTATGCAATCTATCTTTATAGTATTGAAATGCAGGGTATTAGAAAGTCGTGTGAGTGACTCACCAGAATATTTTCTTTTCTTTTCTATCAGCTTTTAAAAGGCAAGTATTTTAATTAAACACAAATTTTCTAGAGTGGTTATTTGGTTATTTTATCAATAAAATTAGTTTTTTGCGGCTATAGGAAGTTGTCTGATATTTCTCCACGTATGTCCTGAACTCGATTACTGTAACGATAAATCAAAATGAAAAATTGCGCTGTCGTTTATTCGAGTGAGAAAACATATTTATAACCTGTCAAATGAATTTGATGCATTTTTAATTTAGCTGGTATCGAAAAGAAGTTGGATTTATTATACAGAAAAAAATGTCAAAATGTCAATAAAGTTTTTCTGAAGTTAATTCATCAATATAGTTTAACTAATTGTATAAAATAATTAGTTGTGCTTGATACACGTAATAGTGTTGTTTATATTTAATTACACCAGAATTAATTTTTTCTGATAATAAGAAGCAAAATTTTAATTGAAGGAAAGAAACTCAGGAAAACTGTGGAAAATTATTTAATTATTAAAATAACAAAGATTCACATAAATTTCAAAACATTTTTTTTTTTTTTTATATATATAATCTCATGTGTAGGCAATTATGTTATTAAAGAAAGTCTTAAATGTTTGATATCGTCTAGTATTTTTCGAAAAGCGAAGCATAATTAGTGTTAAAAATTAACACTTGTGTGTTCTCTAATAAATGAGTAATTTCTTTTTGTGATTTAGGTAAAACCAATAGTGAATTTTTTAATTTTTATTTTTTATAAATTCCGTTGATGTTGTAACATATAATGTTTCGGAAAAACATAAAAATAAAAATTAATAAAAACCTTTTAAATGTGTGTGTGTACATATAAATTTATCTGATAACACAAGCTTACGAAATGGTACTTTTCTTTTCTTTTCTGTTTTTTTTTTTTTTACTGCTTTGGGCATCTGTAATGTACAAAAAAAGAAACAAAAAAAGATGCACCAAGAAGGAGTTATTTGAATGGGACAAAAATTACTAGATGTGATGCACACGGGGAGAAAAAACAAATGATTACACTTTCAAAAAAATCTAATGATTTAATTAAGAGAAAGGGCCTCACAAATTAAACAAGTCAATAACGCATTGGTCTACTTCTGGCCCTTATGTACGAAGTAATTCCGTTTCGTATTAATTGATAGAGTTGGCAGATGTGCTCCTGTGAAGTATCGTGCCAAATTCTGCCCAATTGATACGTTAGATTGACAAAATCCCGAGAGATCTGGGGACAAGAGGAACCGGGGAGAGATACTGAGCTCAACCCCATTTCACTGAGCCGCTTATTCAGGGTCTCTAAAGTCATTGAAGTACCAGTTGCACGTAGAATGGACGATAATGATGAATTGGAGCTTTGAGTACCGCTTTGCGATTGACTGGTTCTCACTTTCTATCCTTTCTTTAGGCAGACCACTTCTTCTCTGACGCTGTGTTCGGCTATGATTCACCCATTCCTATCACTATCATCTAACAGTGGTACCGCTCCTATCCAATTGTAAAAAAGTTCGCAGATTAGACCAACCGGCTTCTTTAAGCCCAACTACACACCACACTCAAATACTAACATCTGCGCCTGTTGTTTGTGCACCTGTATGCGAGGCATAGTTACTACACTTTGATCTTAGCCAAGAGGCCGAGAATTCTGAGTAGACAGTATAAAATTCTCGAAGAATTTATGACCTGGAATAAAAATTTCTCATTTTTAATATTCTACCAGCTGCGCAGTTAAGATGCGTTGCAGCGTCGCATGCTCGTTCGATGCATGCTCATTCGTCGCATGCTCAAATTTCAAAATTTTGTATTTTCCATCGAAACCTGTATGTACGAGTATGTCAATTTGTCTCCAGTTTGCATTACTCCTTCTTGGTGCATCGATTTTTTTTTTCTTTTTTGTTATAGAGTAGGGGAGCGTGTGGCTAGTTGTCACAAGGGTAAGAAGTAACACGTAATTTACGAAATAGTTTGTAACATTTGTGATTAAATTTTTTTATAAACATAATTCTTATGACGCGCTTTATAATGTAAGCACAATCGGTTGTCCTCAAAAATTGTTAATGAGAGTTTATGTACACGTGCTTCATTTCAGCTAGTTAGTGGGGGAAAAAAATGTTTCGTAAATTTTGATTAAATATATGTAAATTTATACTTTAAAGAAATGTTCATAGCTATTTATTTAGTTTGTGTGTTGAATTATAAAATGCATGTTTAATTTTTTGTATAAATTGTTATATATTTTTATAAATAAACAAAATATCCAAAATCATACGATGGGCAGGGATGGAACACGGGCGCAGAATTCATACCGGAATCCGTTTAAGAAATTTCTCTACCTATAATATCGTCGATTTAAGAAGTAGAAAATTTTCTTACATTGATAGTGGTATGAATTCTACGCCCGTGTTCCATCACTGGATGGGTTAAGTTGAAACAAAATTTTGGGGCAAGTTGTAACGGATTTTAGGAGTGGCTTGTGGAGATGAATACACCCAGAGATTGAGGTCTCCGCCCGTTTTCAGGAAACTTTCAGAAATTAAAAACTTTTGGCTTCTTTACCACTACTACATACTTGCCAACCATCTCATTAATAACCGTACAATTGTTAACGCCCCCTGAAAAAACGCCCCTTTTCTCACACCACTATACTTTTAGAGTTATTCTCTCCAAATGTTGTTACGATTAAATAGGAATAAAATTACTCTAAAAAATTATTGGTGTGAAAAAAAAGGCGGGTACTAAAAATTGTACGGTTCATAATGAGATGGTTGGCAAGTATGCTACTATGTTTAAACAGAAATATTTTCTGTGTTTTTATATTACAGTGCCGTTAATATTTAATCCTGAATTATAATCACGATCTAATCACCAATTAGAGAATATTACATAAAAATAGTGCAAAAATATAATGCAAAAATATAACAAATTTCTGATTAATGACAGTGTCCTGAAAAAAAGGCGGAGAATTCGAGCTGTGCTAAACCCATTCTGTGGCAGAAGAATTAGTATAATGCTTAATTTGCAAAATGTGAGCATACATTAAAGGCATGAGAGGGAGCAAAATATCATTTGCTTGAATTAATTTCAACTCTGACTAAGGTGTTTATTTTTCTTAAATTTTATCTTTATTTTACTATAGTCCATTTGATATAATTCATTGTTACTATACCAAGAAGGTTATAATTTAATATTAGTAATAAATTGCTTTTTTAAATAATTTAATAAATGACTGATGATAAAAACATTTTGAAATATTGTCGTTTTTATCGTTAGGGTTCCTTTTGTATCTGTTACTATTTGTCCGAAACCCGGGGCAAATTGTAACAGGCAAATAATTTTGAGAAAATATTTTTTGTGCTAAAATTATCTAAATTAACGAAAGTTTTTTTTTTTTTTATGAATATGATAGATGAATATATAAGCTATAGAAAACATCAATTATAAACAGGAAATCGTAAATACATTTCAAAATATACTTAATTTTCCGACAATTGTTACAACCCGTCCGACGCTCCCCTATATGTTGATGCGCTGAATTCAGAAATACTTCTCTTTTTTTCCTATCACGTTAGGGTTTTACACAAAGTAAAGATGAACATCCGAAGAATTCACACAGAACTAATGACAAATTCGAAACTCTTTATGTATAAAGCCATAGCCTCCTAAACTAGATGCCTGTCGCGTGGCTCGGAAACTTCGCAACAGTTGAAGCGGTAGACAGCGCTACCTAGCACAGATTTCATGACTTTTTTATTCAACTGTCACCAATAATTTTAAGAAGTGATACATGATATATAAAATCGATGTTTTGCGATTCTATTCGCCTTTTATATATATCATATCCCACTTTTAAAAAATTTTGGTGGCTGTTGAATAAAAAAGGCGCCAATCTGTACCAGGTGGCGCTGTCTACCTCTTCAACTGTTGCCAGGTTTCCAACCACGCGACAGGCATCTGGTTTAGGACGATATGCTCTGGCACTTGATTACAACTCAAACTATAAGCTTTAAGTAAGATCCCGAGTTGTAGTACAATTTTCTTTTACATTTCAGTCGTTTTTCACTTTGGAAATTTACCACTTTGCAGGAGTAAAGCTATGTTAACAGTCTGAAAGAAAATTGAGCCTCGCTTTTAGGAGTTTCTCTAAAACAATACATTACTTTTTAAAAAAAGTAAAAGTGGGGAGGGGAAACCTGGAACCATAAGGGTTATGTTAGTGGCATTGACAACGTTCAGAGTAAGAATAGTTACCTGGCAAAAATTTAGATTATTTTCATAATAGGCGATTAATCTTCGAAGTGATTAGATAACCATTACAGTTAAAATTTAGTGGTGGCTATTGAATAAAAAAAGCCCCAATCTGGCATCGCTGTATAAACTAGAGTTCCTAGAATAGTATGCATGCCATATCTTCGCTGTTTTTATAATGTCACTTCTGTCCTTAAATAATAAAAACAATCTGCAAGTTTACATAATTCACAAAGATAGAAGTAACAAACTTAAAATGATTGCCTATTTTCACTTAGTTATCTCGGAATTTAAGATTACGATACATTTTAAATTAAACAAAATTATGCTAAATTACGATACAATAACAATTAACTATAAAAAAAGTATAAGATATATTTACGTAAGGAACAGTAGCAACAAGTAATAAATATATTTTTACTTTTCTGTTCAATTTGTAGCAAGTAACTTAATTATATATATTTCACAGTAGTCAAGATGGTTCCTTCTACTAAATGTAACTGCTTACCAAAATTTATCAGGTTACCTGGTTGCCGTATGAAGGAAGAAATTGAATATTTTGGAATTCAACATTTTTAAAAACATACCAAAACTTTTTTATGCAGTTTTTTTTTTTTTCTCCCCACATCTGGACCAATTATACTTGTCCTGCAAAATAGTGTGGCCAGAGTTAACTTGTTTCAAATTGGGAAGTATAACCCTTTTGTGAAAATAGTGGAGCTTGACTTTTTCTCTTGGAATCTCTTCAAATTTTCTTATTATTACATAGCACACTATATTTTCTTAGCAGTTTGTTTTACTGGTTTTACGATTCAGCTAGGTAAAATTTCTCCCTCTCTCTCTCTCTCTCTCTCTCTTTTTTTTTTTTTTTTTACTTATAAAATTTTAAACCTCAGATCCCTTACCATACCAGTATTGCCATATTTTGCCATATTTTTATTCAATAGTCACCAATAATTTTCAGAAATGATATTTAGTATATATAATAGACGAATGTCTTCAAATTCATTAGGCAATCGTTAAGTTTAAAATTTAGCAGTAGATTTTGAATAAAAAAGTCGCAAAATGTGGAAACACAGTTCCATATGCATTATTTAATTTTTGGATTAAAAATTTTGAGATTTTTATCTAAATTTAATTTTATCTAAATTTCAATTTTCCCTTTAATTATTCTGAATTTCCTACAATTTTCACCGTCATACAGTTACTGCCAAACCCATTTTTTGTGGGAGGGAAGTCAAGTGCCTTCATGCATGGTCCCCGTATCTAATTTGGGAGTATGTAAAACATGTTATGTGTACCGAATTTGGAGCCCCTAAAATTTGTTGCATACGAGCGTGTCATTCGTTGCATACCTACCAAAAAATAGACTGTCATTGCCTTTCCAAAAACGGTAATAAATAATAAAAAATAATAGCAGTTAAAATGAATAACAGCAGTTTTTACATTTTTCATCTTTAACAGAGACATGACAACTTTTTAATTTATTCTGTAAAATTTTTTGTACCCGCCTTATTCTCAAACCAAGTTTTATGGAGAGCTATTTTCTTCTTATTTCATCGTATTTACAAATTGCAGAAAATAACTTTATAAAAAAGATGATGTTAGAAATATGACGGCTAGTAAAAATTTTACAGAATGAATTAAAAAGTTTACAGATCTGATAATAGCATTAAATGACATATTTCTTTAAAAGTTAGCAATGGATACGGTTACACACACCCGTTAGTTATTCAGTCTGAAAATTTAAATAATAATAATAATAATAATAATAATAATAATAAACATACATAAATATAACGCAAATGATTACATTTTCAAACTTTAAAATATATTTAACTTTTCATTGGTGAAGGAAATTATTTGATAAATACTAAATTCTTTTATTTTTAGTTCATACTTCTTTTCAACTTCTACATGCATCGAATTTTTTCCTAAATGCTAAATATATAGGTTCTTTTCCTTTTTCAAATATATGTATTTCATTCAATTTTCTTTCAGATTGTTCACATAGCTTTACTCCTGTAAAGTGGTAAATTTCCAAAGTAAAAAACGACTAAAATGTAAAAGAAAATTGTACAACTCGGGATCTTACTTAAAGCTTATAGTTTGAGTTGTAATCAAGTGTCAGAGCATAGCCTCCTAAACTAGATGCCTGTCACGTGGCTCGGAAACTTGGCAACAGATGCAGCGATAGGCAGCGCCACCTGGTACAAATTGAACGCCTTTTTATTCAACAGCCACTAAAAATTTTGAAAGTGGAATATGATATACATTACAGGCGAATAGAATCGAAGAAACGTCGATTATATATATCATATATCACTTCTTAAAATTATTGGTGACAGTTGAATAAAAAATCACTCAATCTGTACCAGGTGGCGCTGTCTACTGCTTCACCTGTTGCCAAGTTTCCGAGCCACGGGACAGGCATCTAGTTTAGGATGCTATGGTCAGAGTATGTAATTTTGTATAAGTGTATTGAAGTTTTGGTTGATTAATGCGTAGCATAATTAATTTTCTTGTGGAATTTATATGTTATAACGATAATATTGTAAAAAAAATTATAAAATATTTTAGTACTTAAACCTTTTCAGTATTTAGTTAAGTAAATACTATTTTTGATTTACTTTTCATTACCTTACTTTTCCTATTCTATAGTACAGAGGTTTCTCAGTTGTTCCAATTTTTAATACCATTTTTTTAATTAACAACTTGTTGTACATTTTTTTTTGAAAATAATACAAAAGAAGAAGAATAATACAACCATTGCTTTATATAAAAAGTGGTATTAAAAATCGTGACTACAGAGAACCTTGTAGTACATGTATCATATGTACTAACTTAAGTGTTTTAATGATATACAGATATTTAGATGTGGTTAAAAGCGCTGTTAAACGCAAAAATTGAAAAAAAAAAAAAAAAAAAAAACAGAAGTACTAGAAGGTCAGGAAGTTATGGGTTATTTTCATTCAAAACTAAAAAACTAACTAAATAAGTAAGTATACATTTCATAAAATGTCATCATACAGAATTTCTGTCGATATTTAGGATAACACTTTTCTGAGATACAAAACCTTTGCACCTACCATGAAAATAAACTTGATAATAATATTTATAATTAATCTGCACTATATGATTTTGCATAAGAAAACATAGAGAAAAGTTTTATGATGGCAACGACATAATAGTTTTTATACAAGGAAATAAAAAAATATATATCATATTGGAATTTACATTTTCTGTTTTGATATAAAGTTAGATATTGCAAAAAATAAATCTTTATTACACATTATATATTTTTTTTGAAGTGTAATTTTACAACAAAACTATTGTATATCTTTTTTAAATGAAAGTACTTTTATGTAAATATAGCGTCAATGCATATTATCCTAGTCTCCACGTAGAATTTTTTTATTATATTTACAGACATGTATATTTAAATATATCAAACAGACTTCAAAAGAAGTTTGATTAAATCTCTTTTGACTTCAAAAGCATAAATAGACTTGAGTGCTTTCATTTTATATAGAATTCGTACAAAATATGGAAGACATGAGAAAGGAAAGAAAATTGTGTTTGCTCTTCCTTTTAACACGGAACGAGATTTTGATACAAATATTTAAAATAGACTAAAAAATAGAAAAGGTTCCTTATTCTTTATGAGTTCTATTCAGATATAGCTGAATGTAGAGCAATTATATTTATGTATAGCTGACGCTGAAAAAAGTAGCTTACAAAAGATAAAATATTTTGATTTTGGAGAGATAAAGGAAAATCCGCTCGAGTTATCTTTTTTTTTTTCTTTTTCTTTATTAAATTGGATTAAATTTACAGACAAATAGTCACAGACTGTGCTTTTAGAGTATAAAATGAATATTTAAAATAAATTGTGTATATTTTTTAAACTAAGAGTATATTCTTATATGTAAAATAAAGGAGATGTTTTGACCGAAGACAAAATTACTTTCATTTTCATTTTCTACATACAAACCATATAACCCCATGAAAGTATATAACGTTAGGTATATGATTTTGCATCTATAAACTTATCATGCGAATTGAAACATTGCTTAAAAATGATTTTTATGCTTAATAGTATTGTTTATGCAAATTCATAGTACACGTGCATCTAATGAACAAAAAATTTCAGCTTAACTTTGAACTAGCTCAATATTATGCTGAAAATGAAGTTTAATATCAGCATAGCTAAAAAGTGCAGTTTCTTTTCTTTTCTTTTCTTTTTTTTTTTTAAACCAGAAATATTTACCAGAAATTTTTAAAAATGTTTTCAGCTGTTTGCTGCGATTACACAAGATGAAATTATTTACAAAGAAATACTGGTGTCAAAAAGCCGTACAAACTGGCACCTATGTATTAGTGATACCTTTATATTTCACTGCTTAAAAAATATAAAGACATAGAAATAAATCGTTAAAACTAAAATAAATATTTGAATGCGTGAAACGCACAATAATTTAATTAAATTATGCTTACGATTTGGAACTATTTAATGTAAAACAACTTCAACGAATAACGAATCAATCAAAATCAAAATAACTAAACAATACATCCCTAAAATTTAAAATACAATCACGAAATCTACAGAATACTGTCAGAATTTTTTTTAAATACAAAGTTAAAACTGCTAACAAACTACCGATAACGGAATAGATAACGGTACCACAGTTTATGTTCCACAGCACAGTATTAAGGTAGTTGAAGATGTTTCAAAGTTAACTCCAGTGGTTCAAAGTTACACTGAATGACTGATTGTGTTGAATTAGCAGAGTTACCAACATTTTAATTTATTCTGGTGCATTTTTAGCCCCGCTACTATTCCATACTACATTTTTTTTTTTTTTTTTTTTTTTAAGTAAAGTTTTCTAAGTTTATCGTAGTTATGTATAATGGCCATATCGCACTTAAGCATGTATACTCAACACAACATTATATACAACATGTTCACTCTGCTGAACGAACGAGAAACCGGTCAGCTGTCCGTAGGGTTCCCCCGAATTGATAGCGTGATGTATTCCCTTCTCTAAAGATATTCCTGGAAAAAATACTGTTTATTCCTCCTATTGGTCAATTTTGATCAGCACGCTCAACATAATCAGCTTTTTCTAAACGGTTTCGTAAAAGTGGATCGTCCGTAAACTTGCTGTCCTTGAACAAAATCAGGCTGAGTATGTTGGGTATAATGCTATGTTTAGTAAAATGCTGAACGAAAGTCTCTCGTGTGATATGGCCATTAGAGAATAATATTCCCAAAATAAGGTAGTGCGAAATAAAGAATGAAAATGCTCTTGAATAAAATAAAGTGTTGGCCACTCTGAATTAGTGAAGATTTTTAAACCCCTGATTTCAATAGATTTATATGTTCTGCGATGTCCTGCTCCTGAACAATATGTATATTTTGTTAGAAAATATCTGCCCTTCTATGTGTTACTAGAATATTGTGGATGCTGTATCTTATAAACGATTTGAGCAAATTCAATAAATCGTTATTGTTGGTTGGTTCCTAAATGAAATTTGTGTTGATTAGCTTTTAAAATATATCGCCCATCAGTACATTGCTACGATACAAAATTTCCCATTAACCCTTACAGGACCATAAGATGTCCAAGACTAAATATGCCAATACAACACAATATTTTAGCTATTGTGGGTGTAAAGTAAGAGAATATCACCAGAAAAACATAGCAGGGTGTATAGGTTTCCTATAATTTCATGGGAAATATTTATTCCTATGGACCATAAAAGTAAATAAACGAAGATTTAGGTTTATTATATCGGTATTTTATTTATTTCTTTGTAATACAAATTTATTGCTTTGTAATATAAAAATTATCAGAAAAGTAAAATAAATAGTTATGGTATTCTACGAAACAATTTCGTTTACTTGTGAAGCACAAGTAAACGAAACGCACATAACACATTTATTATGTGTCCTATTTTCTATACTTTTTTTTTTTATTCGTTCAGAAACACATTTGCTGCTTTGGACATACGTTTTATTTTGACATTCAGTAAAAAAAATATCGATTCAATAATAATTGAACAATCGATAACGATTTTTGTAGAAGGGAAAATATTTCCCTTGAGCGTGAAAGGGTTAAGAGAATGCTTAACATTTGTACCGTAAAAGTGCAGAAAACTCGTTATATATGATGACCATGATGAAAATATATTTTGAAAAAAAAAATTAATGCAGATCGTAGATAAGTGGCACTGCTGTGCAGCAATTTAAATCCGTTTACAGGAAGGTAATATTTCAACTTATAATATATATTATACAAGTGGCACTGATATTCTGAAATATTTCTCGTTTTCAAAAATGCTATATCTCAGTTTTTATGCCCCAAAATTATTATATGAAACAGATATTATGAAAAATTTTGCTAATAAAATATAGGTGTTTATCAGACAGGTGGCACAGCTGCTATTAAATTTCTGCGATTTTTCAACAGTCATATCTCAGCATCTATTCAAACATTGGCTATAATTTCACTAAACTGCCTATTAAAATTATTTGTTTTGAGATGCTATGTTGATTGAATTATTGTGTTTGTTAGCAGGTATGTCGTTCTGTAATATAGAATGACATAAAAGGAAAGATTTGTAATGTGCACAACATACAAATTTTCTTTCTTGTTCCTCTTTTATTTATTTATTTATTTTTTTACATTTGTGTTTGATATATATAAATTTCCCAAATATTCACCATAAATTGCAAAAAAGTTACAGCAATCGTGCTTTACACGCAATGCTAATCTGCGGTGCTCCACACGCATGTGATTATGTTATTGATATAAATCTGTGCATATTAGACAACTGAAATACATGATATACGATACATAGTATAAATATATATCATACAGTTTACTGTATAGTATAAACATATTTAGCTGTAAACTCTCTAAAATTTCTAAGAAACAGATATATTAAAGTAATAATAATAGTAATAACATGCAATGATTGAAGAAATGGGTATATGAAATACAGGAGGAATGTCATATTTATCATATAAACTGGTACACAGGCCTCGCAGCGTTCCTAATATTTTACACTCATTTAATTATACTCGCACCACTATGGTAAAATAATACTTTTTTACTTAGTGTTTAGACGTGTTTTACCATCAAAACATTCAAGAAATTTTTTTTATGCATGATACTGGTGTCAATATAATAAAATGGGAGTAAAATTTTAGGAGCGCTACGTGGCCTGGGTACAGATTTCACTACATAGGAAAAGCAGAACAATAAAAAACTAAACACTGTTCGTCTTCGAAAATTTTCAGAGTTATCATAAGTTCACATCCGCTGGAAAATTGAGACACACCGCTCTCTTGGTAAAAAGTACGCCCTCATCATACATTAGTGCACATGCTTTTTTATGCTATATACTTAACCATTGAAGGCTTTGATGGATAGTAGCCTATTCCTCTCTCATAGCGATTTTTGCACAGTTCGAGAAGGGTAACTTCTCTCAGAAATAAGCCTGCCATAAGCATTCTACGTATGAACTCTAAAATTAGAATTTCAGACCGGAGAGTATCTACAGCAGATTATTCCATACACATAGCTGCCAAGTTTTATAATTTATTCCGGAATGCTGTTAGCCCGCCCTTTTTTCACACCGTAATCTTTGTAGGAAAATTTTCTTCAATATATAATTTCGATTAAATATGAAGAAAATTACTCTAAAAAGATTACAGTGTGAAAAAGGGTTGGAACTAAGAGCATTCCGGAATAAATTAAAAAAGTTGGCAGCTATGCATACATTCAGTAATCAATATTTTCACTTTCTGGTGTGAAAAGAAACAAGCGATAATTCAGAGTTACTGTGTAGGGGCTCATTGTCGTCCATAAGCAGAAAGTCTGTATGACCTCACAGCGGCAGCTCATGAACCGAAGATAGGTGAAGAGCTGAAAAATATCATTTAAGTAGTTTTAATGCATAATTTTTATTGAGCATAATTTTAACTAAAAATTAACTAGAAATTAACTAAAAATACTCATTTTATTTAAATGTAAATTTATACTCTATAAGTGAATACAGTGTGAAATATTAGGTGAAGTGCCTTTTCACCTGTTTTCGGTCCACGGGTCGTTGCTGGTACCTCATCCCTAATAAGGATGAACATTATATAGAACAATCTGAAATACCACCGAGATGTGAATTTACACCTCTCTGAAAAATTAAACTACGTTTCGCATTGTCCGTAATGACTTCCCACACCATCACACCTTGGTCATGACGATTATGTTCATGAACATTCATTGGTGCGTAACGTGTCCCCCCCCCATCTTCATACTAATTGATCTTTAGAATTCCTTGTCAAAATGAAGTGCAACAGGATAGAGATTATCCCTCTATACTGCTGTTATTCATTTAATCGCCGAGAAATTGTTCTCACAGATGCACGAGTGTAAATAGCGATTGCAAAGTCCGAAGTTACCTAACTAGGTATGAAATTCCAGTTTTGCTTTGTGCCTAGGGATGTATATCGAACCTTTTGAGGTTCTTTCTACAACCACCGTCATGCTTTTTTATATTTCCTTCTTCAGAAGATTTTTTTTAAATCATGTGATGACACGCTTTGATACATCCATTACTGCGACTATAAAAGTGCATTTTGACCTGCTTCGAAATATCCAACTGCTCGTCTAGAATCCTAAGCACTTGCATAATTGTAAACATTTTAATTTGTTCCGGAGCATTTTTAGCCTCGCCTGTATTTCGTTCCACTTTATTTACAGAATGTTTTCTCCAATATATAACGAGTGTTTCCAGATCTAGTGATTTTTTAATTCAGTTACCACCAATAATTAAAAAAGGGGTATTTAACA
Organism: Salticus scenicus; assembly: GCA_963930645.1. NCBI lineage: Eukaryota > Metazoa > Arthropoda > Arachnida > Araneae > Salticidae > Salticus > Salticus scenicus. Next base: position 81,571,168 of record OZ005659.1, on the reverse strand, counting down.
TAAAAAATAGACAATTAACCTTCTATGTTATTAGCCAAACGTTATAATTAAAAATTATTGGTGTTATTGAATAAAAATTCTCCCAAATCTTGCCACACTGTATATAAATGCAAGAAAACAAAACATTATAAAAAATAAGTGGTATGGATTAAAAGCGGGGCTAAAAATGCTCCGGAATAAATTAAAATGTTGGCATCTTTGCACTTGAATAATAGCATTTTGCACTTAATTCCCACACCACATGGAATTTCGCATAAATAAGTTAAACAAGATACGGCGCTGTTTTTGAAACATTTCTTTTCGAATACTTCACTGCATAAACTTGTGTGTAAATAAAGAGCTTTTCTGTACTGCAAAGATAATTTGCTCAGAAAACGTACAGTCAAAAAAACAAGCAACCCCCTCACCTAATTTCGCCATAAATTGGCGTAGAAACGTGCGACTGGTGCGGATCGATTTGTAATAAAATGTCTAGTTTTTAATGGTATAGTTAGATTTTGCTTAGGGGTCGTCTACATATTAAAACAGGCATCAGCTTCATTTTTTACTATGGTAACTCCCATTTCTTATAATTTATTTGAATTATTTGGATCAAATCATCGAGGAAAATGGTATGGTTTACATATTTTTTGCTCAATTCTTCATAGAGTTATAAGCTGTCAAAGTATGGGGATGTTTATGTTAAATGAATACAACAAATATTAATTCATATCTTCCCAAAAATCTATTATATCCAAATTCTTTTTTTTTTTTTTTTTTTTTATGCGTTAGAATAAAGTGACAAACACATATTCCATGCATACTTTTGATTAAAAAAAAAAAAAAATGAATTATGAAAATTATTAATAAATAAAATCGAAAAAATTATGAAATATGAACTATATTAATTTTTACACGAATGGCATCAGGCATCATGATCAGGAAAATGTATCAGGCATCATGAAAAACATGGGTTTCCAAATTTACAGCTCGTTTCTGACAGTATTTATCTACTTACAGAGATATTTAATTTTTTTTTTCTTTTTGCTGTTAGGGGGCCGTCACTTGTGAAAATCTGTATCCTCTGCGAGTAAATATTTGGATACATTCTGACGAAAAACTGTTTTGATTTACCTTTATGTTATTTTTATTGTTTATTAAGCAGCATTTCGATGTTTATTATTAAAATTAGCTTATTTTTGTAAAATTATCGCAATTCAGGCGAGAGATTGTGAAAGAATCTCAAAAGAAAACAAGCTTCGCCTCTATATCGCTGAAACTGCATTAAAAAAACTAGTTTGCATATTTGTATTTGACTCTATATGTGACGCTGGTATGCATAAATCCCAATGGCATTTTTTGCATCGATTTCTGAAGACAAAACTTAAATGATTTAATTGTAAATATGTAAAATCATTTTGTTTTATAATGTAAAGTTTTTGAAAAGTATGTAAAGGCTTGGCTTATGTTGTTTGATAGGAACATACCCAAACCTGATATGTTAAGACTTTTTCTTAAATATTAAATAACTTTTCTACTCCCAGTTTTTCACTGCTAAAATCCTATTTTAACCCCCCCCCCCCTTTTTTTTTTTTTTGTACTTGAATACTGTAGGGTTCGTACACCTCAAGTTAAATATCATGTTTCGGAAAAGCGGTAATGCGAGGCTTATTGTTTGAAAAAGCAATAGGCAGTAAACAAAGCTTTTTTATTCTTTTTTTTTTTTGTAATTACCGTAACTTCTGGTAGATAATCCGCAGGTAAGATGTGTCATTTCTCCACCAGAAATTTTATTTAATAGAGAAATCTATACTTTTTCGGAGGAAGAGCTCGTACAAATATAAATTTATTTATTTATTGAAATTTCTGGTGCAAAACTGGATTATATAATCTGCGGGGTATCTACCAGAAATTACGGTAATATTTAATAATTTTTATAAGATATTTTGAAACGAATTTTCTGTTTTAATCTTGTGACATTTTCGTATTTGTTTACAGTACCGTTTACAGTACAGTACCTTTTTCTTAAATATTACATAAGTTTTCCTAGTTTCTCACTGTTAAAATTCTAATTTAACCCTGTTGTCCTTTTTTTTTTTTTCTTTTTCTTTTTCTTTTGGTAATTGGATATTGTAGGGTTCGTACACCTCAAGTTAAATGTCATGATTTAGGAAAGGTGGTAAGGCGAAGATTATTGCTTGGAAGAGGAATACGCAGGGAAGAATTCTTCTTTTTTCTTTCTTTTTTTAATTTATTGTAATTAATATTTAATAATATTTATAAGTTTTTTTCAAACTAATTTTCTGTTTTAATTTTGTTTTGACATTTTCACATTTGTTTACTGTACCGTTTGCAAGCTAATGTTATTTAAATTTTATCGCATGACGTAACATAATATGAAATTTTTATTTAATGTTTTTTAATACAAAATCAAACAGTGGAAGATTTTTTTTTTTCATTAAATATATTATTGAAACAAAGCGCAATATTTTTTATTTTCGATTATTCTAATCACGGCGTAAAAATCACATTTATTATGGAAAAATAATTTAAAACAAAGTAATATGGCTTATTACTTTTAAAGATATAGATCTTACACATTTAAAATTAAGAATTCAAGTAGAGTAGACTACTGTATAACGCGGGATATTAGTTCTTGGCAATACGAGATCGTATTATGTGTGACCATACTTGCCAACATACTAATTAATATTTCGTAGTATTGTCAGCCCCGCCTTCTTTTTCACACCAGAATCTTTTTAGAGTTTTTTTTTTTTTTTCATATTTAATCGTGATTGCATTTGAAAAATATTACTCTAAAAGTTTTCTGGTGTGTAAAAAAGGGCGGAACCGACAACACTACGGAATATTAATTAGGGTGTTGGCAAGTATGTGTGTGACGTATTTTATCAGACCAATTTATGCAAATTCAGTCCAATAATGAAAAATTTTATTTTATTTTATTTTATTTATTTTTTATTTTTTATTTTTTTTTGTTTTCTAAATATGGTTTCGATGTTTACGATACAATTTAACCTATTTTTATAAAGTTAACGCATTGCAGGCGGGAAGTTTTGTGGGCATTCCAAAAAAAAAAAATAATAATAATAATAAAAAAAAAAATAAATAAACCCTCCCCTTTGGCTTTTTTCTAAAACAATTCTTTACTTTAAGAAATGTTTCTTGTTTCCTTAATTTTATTTTGTTTGACTCTTTTGATAGAACTCTACCATACATAAACGAATAACAAAATTTCAATTATTTAATCATGAATTTGATTAAAAATTTGATGTTTTAGAGAAACTTCTAAATGTGCAGTGTTGCCAGATTGTGGGTTTTTTTTTTTTTTTATTCAATTTCCACCAATAAATTGAAATTGTAACGGTTAGCTAATTATTTCGAAGATTAACCGTCTGTTATTTATATCAAATATCACTTCTCAAAATTATTGGTGTAATTGAATAAAAAAAAGTCCTCAATCCGGCATCACTTTAAAGGCGTGACTTATTGCTCCAATATAGGAATGCTCTTGAACAGTACCTTTTCATTGAATATTATATATTCTTTCTCAGATTTTTGTTTAAATCTTGTTGTCTATATTTTTGTATATTGTGGGTTTGTGCACCTCCAATTAAATGTTAAACTTTATAGTAACACTTTCATGCGGGGCTTACTGTAAAAAATACAAAAATACCTAACAGAGGTAGATAATATTTTTTTCTTTAAAATTAACCCCCCCCCTTTTTTTTTTTTACTGCTATTACTTTTATTATCATTATTACAACAGTAGAACTTGGATAATTCGAAGTTGAAGGGACCAGAGAAAAATTCGAAATATCCAAAAATTCGAATTACATATACTTTTTTGTTAAAAAAAAAGAGATAAATTAAAAAATTCTAATTTAAATGAAAGATTTAACACATAAACATTATATCTAAGAATACTGCTACATCCCCCTCCCATTAAACCAATATTTTTCACGAGATTAATTATTCATCACTTTTTAAAAAAAAGTTATTTTTTAGTTCTTCTTTAAGTACAATCTTTTCGTCTTAGCATATGACTAGATACAAAAATAGAATCTTCTTCATTAGACATGACCCTCGAGGTTTATGTATATGCACCATATCTTCTGATGCACTAGCTAGGGGCTTCTCCTGTATTTCCTTATTCTTCTTTTGAAAGACTGTTAAAATATATTAGCTGAGAAAATCTCGGGAACAAATTTTACACTAATATTTTAAAGGTAATCGTATGAAAAATTCGAATTATCCAAAATAGAATTCGAATTATCCACGATTTTTTAACATTATTTTAATACAAAATTCAAGGGACCGAGTAAAAAATTCGAATTACCTAGAATTTCGAATTAAACAAGTTCGAATTATTCAAGTTTTACTGTATTATTCTTTTATCTTGCTATCTACATTTTTGTAACTGAACATTGTAGAGTTTATATGGCTCAAGATATCTAAATTTTAATGTATGAAGTAACGTAATAAAGCATTCCATGATTATTCAAAATAAACTATTAAAAAAAATTTTAATTCTTCGGCAAAAACAACGTGTTCTGTTAGTTAACGTCGTTTTCATTTTGTAATTAATATTTCTGTAGTTTCTTTCCGGTATGAATCTTAATGAATAACGTCCATTCTGTAGTAGATTATAATTCCTTTTTTCTAAATATATAGCAGACTCCTAATATATTTCCGCTTGTAACTCTATCAAGAATTGATTTAAAGTATATACATAGAACTTTTTCCGAACCACCTTTATCTCAGAAATTTCAATATGAGATCAAAAATAGGGGTTGTCATTGAAAACAATGAAGTTGATGCCTGTTTTAATACGTAGATGACCCTTTTAGCAAAATCTAACTATGCCATTATAAACTACACGTTATTACAGATCGAACGGTACCAGTTGCATGTTTCTACGATAATTTACGGCGAAATTAAGCCGTAAGGGTGGCTTTTTTTTTTTTTTTTTTTCCCTGACTGTACAAAAATTTGTAAGAGTGATAGAATGAATGATTTAGAGAATTCAATTAAAAAAAAAAAAAAAAAAAAAAAATGGTGATTAAAAGTATGCCATACTTTTTTAAGTTGATACTCAAAATTTTAGCGTTGCCTAAGTGATATACTTGAACAATATTTTTAAGGAATAAGTCGCCTAATAAAATTACATCTTTATTGGTTTTCTTTCGTAATTTGTGTTTGTCACTTGAAACACAATTATGATTTGTAAGCGTTTATTTCTTATTTATTTTTTAAGGATTTTGAAGAAGCAAATCAAAGGAGTTAAAGGTCAAATTTTTTGTCTTGTTATATCTTTCTACATTTTAAAATACAAAACTAAAACATTGTGTATCATTTTATTAGTGTATGGAACACTTTTCAAACTCATTGAAGTATATTTCTACGAAGCCCTTTGTTGTAATTAAAATTACACATTTAGATATGTATATAGATACATAAATTATTTTTCATTTAAGTATATAGCTATTTATGTATAAATATTTTTTGTGGTAGAATAATGGAAAGTAATTATTAATCTGTATGTAAATATTTGGATAAAAAAAAGTTTTTTGCTTTTAAATAAGAATAAGATAGATTTATAAGTGCTGCTTGTAAAATTGAAGGAGAAAGAAAAGAAATGAGATAGGGATCTCTTAGACTCACTGGCTACCCAGTTGACATTATAGACAGAGCCTGATTAAGGGGGAAGCACACATTATTTATACTTACACCGTTATTTTTTAACAAATACTTTCCTCCTATAATAAACAGAAAATTCTGATTAAAAATTATTTTAAAAGAATTCTGGTGTCTAATAACGGTGAGTAAATTGGATTGTTTTACACCGTTCATTTTTTATAAAAAATATTTCCTCGTCAAAGCGTGGAATTTCTATGACATGAAGTAAAAAATAATTGTAAAAATATTCCGGTGACAGCGGAGATAATGTGTGCTTCCCCCTTAATCAGGCTCTGATTATAGAACAAAAAAGGAAAGACGATAGTTTATAGGAGTCATAAAACTTGAATGGAGGATCCGAAGAAAAACTCCAAGCTAGGGGAACACACTCTCCTCACACTCTCTCTCCAGCCCACGACTTTCGAAGAGCATTTTTTTTTAGAAGTGCGAGAACTGGTTCTTGGTCCCCTACTTTTCGGCGAGACAGTGATGGATTCTCCCGGTGGTTCTCAAAATATACAAATCCCGCTTTCTCCCGCATCTGCTGCTTTTGATTGCATTTAATTATAAATACTAAAGACATGAGAAACCAAAGGAATTTGTCAAAACATCCATGATTCTTCTAGGGGAATAAGTTATCTGATGGAGTATATAGTGGCGATCCCTCTTCCTGGATCTTGATGTGACTTCAAATCCCGGAATCTAAGTGCCTTCAAATTACGAAATTTAATGCCCTCTTTTGTTGCTTGTGTGTAATTATAAAGGTGAAGGATATGGAGGTGTCTCATACATACATCTAAGCTTGACTAACCTCTATAATGCGCATCTGGGTGAGTCAAAATTTTATAGTCTAAAAAAAAGGGAAAATATTTTATTGCGTAATTATCCCCCTTTTTTCTCTATTATTCAATCATGCCTGAGTGCTACCTAAAGTGGTTTTGAATGAAATTAAACTTGAACTAAATAAAATATTAGTTTTGTATAAGAGACAAAAATATTTAATAAAATACATTATTAACGAAATTCTTTGTCTATCTATTAATTAAGGAATTATTTATTTTAAAAAACTTATTTTAATTTGAAATTATCTCCTTAATAGATAGATAAATTTTATGACCCATTAAATATATTTAAAGAACTTCTGTGTAATTTCGATGTTTAGAACGCAATGTACGATACAGTTTGGAGAATGTCTTAAATTAACAATTTCTCTCTAACACCCTTATAAAAAAGTAAATTTTCTAGTTCTTGAAATATATTTTCTGAAAATTAACATTGATTTTATGGAATTATGTACCATTTTGTACTTGTTTTTAAAGTTTGCAATTCGTAATACATGATGAAGGTCAATAACATTATCTTATCTTTCATTGAGTCTTAATTTAAAATACAAATTTGGATAACGTCAATTATGGGTTTGCTTTCTTTTAAGATTAATTTAAATTTAACTCATACCATCGCAGATATATTTCTGAATTTTATTAAAATTTGATTTATGTTGTTTAAAAGAATTAATACACATCATTATATAATCTAGAAATAATATATACTTCAGTATGTACATATTATTTCTCATACATACTTGCGAACATACTTATTAATATTCCGTAGTATTGTTAGCCCCGCCTTCTTATTCACACAAGTGTCTTTTTAGAGTATTTTTCTTTTTATGTAGTCATAATTGCATTTGGAGAATATTAACAAAAAATTACTAGTGCGAAAAAAAAGGTCAGACTAACAACACTACGAAATATTAATTAGGATGCTGGAAAGTATGCTAATATCTTAATTCTTTTCAAATGAATCACGACATTAACCATACCTGCCGATATTTAATTTATTCCGGAGTATTTTTAGCCCCGCCTTTATTTCGCAACACTTTAAGTGGTGCGAAATAAAGACGGAGTTAAAACTACTCCGGAATAAAATAAAATATTGGCAGCTATGCATTAGCCTATATATTATGCAAGATTTGCGCCCGTGTAATTAAACATTATTTAGTATAAATGCTCATATTTCCCAAAATATTTAGTATTTGTACTTCCTGGTTTTAGTGTATCTCCCCGTAATATATGTTTTATTTTTGAATGACATTGCAATGGTATGTGAACTCTGCATATTTTAAAGAAAAAATATTAAGAACATTATAAACGACAGTATCTTATTTTTTAATTTTGCCCGAAATTTGTATTTCACACATTCCGTTTTTCCGTTTTCCGCCTTGAATACCACGACTTTTCCCTTTTCAATATCAGTCGAAACATTTCTGCCACCCCAGTTCCAATTGTTTCAATAGTGACAAATATATCAAAATCAAACCTCATCTCATTATGCAAATAAACGCTGTTAAAACTTGTTCCTTTTAAAATCGAGTTCATTTCTTTCCCATTTCATTACATTGCACAATTTTCTTTATATCTCTTTAAAAATAATTTAAAGTTCAAAATCTAGTTTTTATAAATTCTTACGTTCTATATAAAAGTTTAATTTATATTTAAAAAAAATAATAATAATAAATAAATAAATAAAATGAAAGAAAAAGAAAGAAAAAATAGTATTCGAAAGTTTAATAGTTTAAAAAAACTAAAGGTAATCGGGGGTGGTCTCAAAATATTTTCCCGCTCTATATCCTTTTCAAATGAATACAGAAATTTGAAAAAGGCATGATAATAATCACACACTACATCTAAAATACATTTCAAGCATTAAATTTTGCAGGGTGGTCCCAAAAATGCTCCCCCCCCTAATTTGTGAATAGTTTCTTTCTTGGCTTCTGAATAAAAATTCGTTGAAATATATTATGTATAAGATTATCTTTATAATTTGATGTTTCGTTCGCGATATTTCACAAAATATGTAAAATCGATTGCGCTTATATTATTTTGTTCGCCAGCTATGTATAAATGTACTAATGACATGTTATTTTTCAATCCATACACAATGTAAAATATATATATACATATTAAAAGTTATAGAACAAAAAAAAATTCAAAATCTTTTACTTTAAATAAATTTTAGAAAAAAATTTCGCATAATAAATGCAATTTTGAATTTTAAAAACTAAAAGTTATTTTATCATTTTTTCAGTTTATAGTATGACTTGGAATTAGAAATGTAAAATTACATACATGACACGATAGAGAAATGATTTTAGAACTTCTTTTCATATTGAATGTTATTTTTAAGTGAAACTTTAAAATGGAGAGCGGAAATTGCAGAGTTTCTAACTCTCATTCATGCATTTTAAAGTACATCTATGGAAATATAAGAATGACTTCAACGATAAACCATGATTGCAGAGTTTAGTCTTCAAAGGAAACAACATTTAGGTTCAGGAGAGTAAATATACTGTATTAAAATTTATTTTATGCTAGACATAATTTTTAGAAAAGTGTTAAAAAATGTATTTAGGTTATTTAAAATATTTAAAATAAAAAATTCTATTACTGTTCTTACTTTTCTGCAAATGGTTCTGCATACTCAGAGAAAACATTTGTAGAGAACGTTAAAACGTTCAACAATATTTAGATTTCATTTTACAAATGCTTATTTATTTATTTATTTATTTACTTGTTTATTGATTTATTTTTATTGATTTATTGATTTATTTTGTAATTTTTCTTATAGTATATGAGAAAAGATTTCTGTATTTTATTATAAATTTGTTAAATTCAAAATGAAATGGTTGTTATGAATTGAATGAAAAAATTTTCGGAAATGACCAGTTTTACTTGGTACATCATTCTTAGAATATTTTCCAAAATTTTCCGAAAAAAAAAATTAATTTGAGAAACTTCAGAATAGTTCTTCTTTCTATAGTTTATACAGAGGGTGTTCGCACATTTTTTAGACGATTTTGATGGAGTATACCGAAAACATTACACTCATATTTCGTGTTTTAAATGTTCAGTTTGATAGCCCTTGTTAACTATCATTCTGCATCGTAATTTCCATGCTAATAATGCTTTTTGTAATATCGGAAGAGTTATTTTGTTCCATTCCTCTTACACGGCTTTCCAAAGTCCACAAAGCGTTGTAGGCTGGCGTTTGGATAAGGCAGATTTTAAGAGTGCAAAAGCATAAAAATCCATTAGTGATACATCAGGAGATTTAGCAAGATAATCAGTGAAGGGTATGATTTTAATTCTCGTTTCTTGTTCCATTTTTTCTAGAAAAGCAATTGTGGATTGTGATGTGTGGCTGCTTGTTTTGTCTTGATGCAGTTAGACGGACTGATGGCATTGTGGATAAAGATCTGTAATTTTATGTTTAAAAATTGGAGTTAAAATATGTTCTTGATAGTATTTAGAGCTGATTTTGACATTTTTGTCAATATTTTTTACCTTTATCTTGTCTTTGTATGAAAAACCACCGACAATCATAAATCCTTTAGAAAAACTTTCTTTTGATTATTTGAACCACGTAGCAAAATTTTTTTTCGTCGCTTTCACAATAATAAATTGATCTGTTTTTTGTTGCAATCACTTAAATAGACCCAAGCTTCATCTATTGCTACGACATTTTTCTATTTTTCTCCTGATAAATATTTTTCAAAAAGAGTTCTGCAGCGTCTTCGATTCGGAAAGAGCGGAAACGTATCCTTCCATCCATTGCCTTTTTAAAAGCGCCATTTTGCATGTAAACAAAAATTCTAAATATCAGACAATAAATAAAACTTCCAAAAATACAACTGTTGTGAAAATAAAATTTTCCATGCAGATGATTTTTTCTTACGACGTAATAAAATCGTCTAAAAAATGGGCGAACAGCCTCTGTATATGATCTCATACCTAATTATTTACCAATTACTAAAAACAAATGTAAGTTTATAAAAGATTTATCTTTCGATTTTTGCTTATTTTCAAGAATATATATATATATAATAGGTTTTATTTTAAGTTGAGAGAAATACAGATTTTTATTTAACAATAAATAAAAGTTTAACTGCATAATAAAATGTAAACACAATTCTTAAAAAAGTTAAAAACAAATCTCGAATATAAATACACATTTACGATACGTCTGAGAATTTGAAGTTTATTGACAAACAAATGTATTTCTCAATCTCGATTATTTACAAGAATTAAAAAAATAATATATATATCTATTTGCTTTATAAACTTCCATAATACTGAATTTCAAAGGTTTCTTTAAAATAAATTGAATTAAGTAAACAATTTTCAAAACAATTTTAACTATGAAGACAAATAGGATAAAATATATTTAAGTTTGAAAGAATGATATAAATTTTATGTCTTTTCTCTGTTTAACTTTCCAAAGAAATGTGAAATATATAAAAGAACATAAAAATTCCCTGAGCTCTTCTTTTCAATATAAAATGACATTCAAGAATAAAAGTTTAAAATATTCCCAGAAAACTGCAAAGGCTTCCACATCTAAGTCAATTTTTGAGGCGCACATTTCAAAGTACAGGAATGATTTTCATGGGTATCTGACGCTGTTTATGATTTGGCATAAAAGACTACATATTTTAATATTCAGAGCTGCAAAATGAAAATATCTGGAGATTTTATATTTTAAAAGTAAATATATGATCTCAACGTAGGAATATCAGCTTAGAATTTTCTTAGCAAAATATATTTATTGAATTTTAACGTTAACATACAAATACATATACATATACAGAGCTGCCAACAAATCCGGCAAATTGTTAGTGTCGCCCCTTTTTCTACACCACTTAATTTTTAGTGTAATTATCTTCAAATATATTTACGATGAATTAAGAAAACAAATACTCTAAAAATATATTGGTGCAGAAAAAGGGGCAGTACAAACAATTTGCCGGATTAGGTTGGCAGCTCTGCATATACACTCATATTTGTACACATACGAGTCTATTATTACGAGTGCATAAACATTATTATTATTATTATTATTATTATTTTATACGCTATTATTATTATTGTTTAGTTACCAATATTAAGGGAAATCTCTATTTATAGTCGATTGCAGCCAAAATCGCAAGTTATTTTATGGGTAATTATTTTTTTGAGAATTGCACATTACATAATGCATTTTTTAAAATTCAGAAAAAATGTAATCGATGATGTAATCTCCCCCCCCCGACATTATATATACAGTTCCCGCCGCTTAATAAAAGCACATTCGTTCTGAGCGAAAGTGATTTTATTAAGCGGCTGATTTGTAAATCCGGCGAACGTTCCTGCACTTTAGGAAAAGGTATTTCTTCCCTGAATTTTGAAAGAAACTTCAGAAGGTAACGAATAATAGAATAAGTAAACAATGTTAATCAATAATTGATAGATAATTAATTATCTGTTCCTTTAATATAAGTAATAAATTAAACGCATTCCAATTTCCCATGCGCTTTTCTTCGAGAAAAATCATCATTACTTTATCAAAAGTTCACGCGCTGTTCTTTCAAATTTAAAATCTTTCCGTTTAAACCTCATGAATTATAGTAATTTCAAAATAAGAACTAGAAATTGCCTTTTAATGATAGAAATAAAAAATATATGTACACATATATAATTTCAAATCAAATTTGTAACTTTTTACTGCGTTTTGAAGAATAAACTCCTTGAAATTTTTAGGGAGATAAGTTATGGGGCGTGTTTAACTTGTAACTGAGCACAAGTGTAAAATCTTCGACAATGAGCGATAACGGAGGGTTTGTTGCGCTTTAATTTCTTTTCTATTTTAAAAAAAGAAATAAAAAAAATTTTTTTAGTGCGCATAAGTGATATTTTTGGTTGCAGAGAAGATATTTTTGAGTTTATTAACCGGCGATGCTGATTTTATTAAGCGGCAGCTTTAAAAGTAGTTTGTATTGATTTGATTCCGGTCCTGGCAATTTGATCAGATTAAGCAGCTGACTTTATTAACCAGTGAATTTATTAAGCGGCGGTTACTGTATACATACAACATTATAAATATGTAACATTATAAATAATGTGAATATTCATTTAATGAACAAAATTAATAAAATATTAATTACCCATTATTATATATGCATTGCCTTATTTGCTACTGAAGATGAACCATTATTCTTCCATTACCTTTTTACTTTCTTCTATATGTAATACTAGCAGGCAACGCCCGCTTCGCTGGTCCCTATTTTTAAATGAATCACTCTAATTACTGAATTCTCAAAATTGCATTCATTTTTATCACGTGAAAAGAAAAGAGAAACAAAATCTGATTAGGAAAAATGTCGCACCGGGTTATCACTGCCTTCGGAAAAAATTTGCAAAATGCTCTAACTCTTATTTCTATTATTTTCCCCCTTCGCCCCCCTCCCCCATCCCGTCTATCCTAATAATTTTACAAATTCGAAAATATCCGCAATCGATTTGTAGGTATGAAAAACCACTATGCACCAGTTTTGAACTATCAATCTCTATTTTTATTTATTGGCCCCTCCGTTCCCCCCCTTCCCGCCCCTCCCAATAATTTAAAAAATTCGAAAATATCCGCAATCGATTTGTAGGTATCGAAAACATCCATGTACCAATTTTGAATGATCTAACTCTATTTTACTTTTTTTGCCCCCCCTCTCCCCCTACCTTCCTGGCCCTCCTAATAACTTTACACTTTCGAAAATATCCCCATTCGACTTGCAGGCCTCGAAAACCTAACTGTAAAAATTTTGAACGGCCTAACTGCATTTCTATTTGTTTTTGCCCCTTACCGCCCCACCCCCCTTCCCGCCCCTCCTAATAATTTTACAACTTTGAAAATATCCGCAATCGATTTGTAGGTATCGAAAACCTCTATATACCAATTTTGAACGATCTAACTCTATTTTTATTTTTTGCCCCCCCCCTCTCCCTACCCCCCTTCCTTCCCCTCCTAATAACTTTACACAATCGAAAATATCCTCATTTGACTTGCAGGCCTCTAAAACCTATCTGTATCAATTTTGAACGCCCTAACTGTATTTCTATTTGTTTTTGCCACATAGCCCCCCGCCCCCCCCCCCTGCTGCCCCACCTGGGGGCTGAATTTCTAAAATTCCAGAAATTGGTTTTCAGATATTTGCATTAGCTATATTTTAGAGCAAAAATTTCACGTATATCTGTTTTTTTGTTTCAGATATATAGGATTATGCGAAGTCACGTTTTACGCATGTGAAATCACGTTTTGCCCCCCCCCCGCCCCCCTTGGGGACCGAAGTTTGAAAATTCCAGAAATTGGTTTTTAGACATTTGTATTAGCTATATTTTAAAGCAAAAATTTTACGGATATCTGTTTTTTTGTTTGAGATATGAAGGATTTTGTGAAATCACGTTTTGCCTCCCCTCCCCCCCCCTTGGGGGGCGAATTTTGTAAAATCGCTTCTTAGTGGATGCCTACGTCATAGAAAGAACATTGTCACGAAATTTCATGCTTCTAGGTCCAGGGGTTTGGTCTGGGCGTTGATAGATCACCCCCTCAGGAAGTGTTCTTTTATATATATAGATAGAGAAAGTATTGGATTCGTGAAAATTTTCGAACTCCGGTTTTCGATGGATTTATACGTTTTGGGATGTCCTGAACACGATTTTATAGTTTTTAGAAAATGTCTGTCTGTGTTTCTGTGTGTCTGTCTGTGCGTATGGAGACTTTTGTGGACGCTGTATCTCCCGAACCAATGAACGAAATTTAACCAAACTTGGTATTTAGTTGAACCCTGACATAAACTGGTGCTGATTAGATTATTAAAGATATATTATTTGCTTAAACGTAAGCTTTATAAGAACATCTCCTTATATTTATTCAATTATTTCTTCGCATAATAGAATATGACAGTCCTTTAGTGATTGAAAATCTCTAGAAAATAAAACTCATTTGTAGATCAAAAGAACTTAGATTTACAATTTTCTAGTTCAGATGTATTAACATCTTCATGTAGTTCAGAAAATCCCATTAACTAAATTGTTTGGTACGTCGTTCATACTTGCCAACATCCTAATTATGCACCGGAAGATTTTTTTAGTACACGCCCATTTTTTCTCACTAGTATATATTTTGAGTATTTTTCTTCTTATTTAATCGAATTTAAATTTGAACAAAATTACTCTAAAAATATACTGGTGTGGAACAAAAAAGGGACGTGTACTAAACAATCTATCTGTTTATAATTAGGATGTTGATAAGTATGGTCACTATACAGGGAACTTCACCATAAAACTTTTCTTTTGGTAAATTCACTTAATGAAAATTTGGCAAAGGTCGTACTCTCCGCTCTTTTTTCAGAACATTCTCATGAATGAAAATTTGACAAATTTATTGGTACCAACCACTATTTTTATAAAATAATCTCTACTCTGTAAAATTAATGCATATTATTATAAAAAATATACCAGAAATAGTTCTGCATCAAATAAGTGGTGGCAAAAAAGGCGGAAATTTCTTATCACTGAGAGTGTTCTGGAAAAAAAAAAAAAAAAGTGTGGAGAGTACGACACCTGATTTTTGCGAAGATTTTTAGAGGTAGAGGATGAATATTCTGTACCATAATGAACTACGGGCTCAAATTATTTAAAGGGCAATTGCTTTAAATGCATTATTCGATTCATATGATTGATTCCAGACATCTCCTAATTTAATATATTTGAACAAACTTTAATTACTTTATATTCGGTAAGTCGAGTGGAATCACTCAAGATTTTTTTTTTTAATTATTGAGAGTAATTGTTTAAGTTATATTCCAACAAGCAAAACAAACATATATATATATATACACATATATATATACAGTAGAACGTGGATAATTCGAAGTTGAAGGGACCAGAGAAAAATTCGAAATATCCAAAAATTCGAATTACATATACTATTTTGTAAAAAAAAAAAAAAGATAAATTAAGAAACTAAAACTCTACGATCAAAGATTTAACACATAAACTTTATATCTGAGAATGCTTCTACATCCCCCTCCCATTAAATCAATACTTTTTACGAGCTTAATTATTCAACACTTTTTAAAAAATAGTCAGATATTTTTTTTTATTTCTTATTTAAGTACAATCTTTGTGTCATAGCATATGACTTGATACAAAAATAGAATCTTCTTCATTAGACATGACTTTCAATTAAAAAGAACCTCGAAGTTCATGTATATGCACCATATCTTCTGATGCACTAGCTAGGGGCTTCTCTTGTATTTCCTTATCCTTCTTTTGAAAGACTGTTAAAATATATTGGCTGAGAAAAATCTCGGGAACAAATTTTACAGTAATATTTCAAAGGTAATCGTATGAAAAATTCGAATTATCCAAAATAGAATTCTAATTATCCACGATTTTTTAACATTATTTTAATACAAAATTCAATGGACCGAGTAAAAAATTCGAATTATGCAGAATTTCGATTTAAACAAGTTCGAATTATTCAAGTTTCACTGTATATACGTATTAATGGAATTTCGTTTACATTAATATTTCTTAAAATGAACATGCATTTTCGATTCAATCCATATTTTTTATTTAAGAAAGTCGATGGAATGAAAATGAATTTTATTTCACGGCATTATTGCAAAAATTACTGTACGCCTCCAGGCAACTTAAAATCATTCTATCTAATGAGTGCATATTTTTGAAAATAATGCTAATACATTTCTAAATTATATGAAAAAAAAAAAGTAATAATAAATATTATTTATCAGAAAATTTCTTCTAAAATAGTGCAAATTATATTTCTGAGAGATTGACAAATATCCTGCATATATTATTGATTTTCAGTCAGACATACTTGACATTTTTATCAATTGATAAATGTTGATATGTCACAGAATCTTTCAAAGTGACATTCATTCTGAAGCATAAATTTAATTCCAAAATTTTGAGCTAAAAATACACGTATTATCATATTAAAAATCGAAGAAAGTAATATATACCGAAGACTAGGAATGGTTGGGACTATTTCGACGAAAATATTCTCGACAAAAATATTTCTTACAAAATAATTTCGACTGGTACCAAATTCAAATTGTAAGTATCCAAATAACGAATTAAAACATTTTAACGTGCATAAAAAAAGTATACATTTTATGGTAATTATTAAAGTTTTATTTTTGTAAATCATTTGATATATCTTTAAAAATGCTCATTACTCTTTTGCGTGACGAATGGGTGAGACCTGTTTTGAAAGTTAAAATTCATAGCTTCCGAGTGTTATGAATTTTGAATATCGACAAATTCTTTTAGAAATTTTCAAAGTTTTTTTTTTTTTTTTTCTTTTTCAATTAAATACGTAGAAAATCTTTATAAAGAAATGCTCGTATCTAATAATCGTCACAAAGGCAGCTATTTAAATAAATACATAATTTTTAAACATATTACAAAAATGTCAAAAAAAAAAAAAAAAAAAAAAAAAGAGTGTCACTGACGTGTATAAGGTTTACTGAGTAATAATAATATCAATTTTGTCCAATATTATACTTTAATAAGTCCACATCAAATGTAAAATTTCCTGTGTTTCACCATTTCCTTTGTGTTGTTGTTGGATTTTTTTGGGCATATATTTCTAAACGCTTTTAGTCATTTACCTTCTGAATTACTGTTTTCCAGGAGTGTCAGTTATAATCTTCATTTTCCCTTCTTCTTTTTTTTTTTTTTTTTTTCTTTTGACATGTCCAATCCTTATTTATGTAGTACTTTCCCATCCCTCTTTACATGACATTTCAATAAAATATCCTATTTCTGGATTTAAGCTAAATCATAAAACATAAACTTTTTCAGCAACTAGGTAAACATAAATGAATGAAATTGAAAAATTTATTTGAAAATATATTTAATTACTTTCAGTAATGCAAAATAGCTTTTTTGCCACATAAACTCGCAAAACACTGTAATAAAAGGATTCATAGTATCAAATACGGTATTATAGCTACTTTACCTGGTGGAAGACTTAGTATTTTTTAACCCTTTAGGGGAGTTTGGATATACACTGAGATTCATAAATATAAGGACAATTGTGTTTTACAGACTGTTTAGGAATTTTTGTTTTCGCATAGTTGACATTTAAATTATTTATAAATTATTTTTACTTAAAATACATATATCTATAAATTTAATATCAATGTATGCATCCAGTTAAATGATTATTATTTCTAATGAACGAATTTAATTGCACAACAATGTTTTATAATTTTGTAGCATTTGATTTTTGAAAGATTTCTTTTCTCCTGTATTAAGTATGAAAAAAAAAAAAAAAAAAAAAAAAAAAAGTAAAATTCTGCTTTCATTTTTTGTAAATAGAATTTAATTTAGTACGACAGGCCTTACTTTAATCAATTCTTTCATATAAAAGCATGTAGTAACTGTATTTCACTCCCTTGCATAGGTTACTATACTCATTTCTTAAAACTACTTTGGCGTAGTTTAAGCATAGAAGCCCCTTGAATGTTTTTACTTTTTTTTTTTTTTTTGTCAATTGAGCGATGAATTAACATGGGTATCGTAACTGCATAAGTAAACATCTTGGCGAGAAACAATAGAGCTATTTCAGCGGCAAATTTTAAATTTCGATTATTTGTTGGTTATATCCAGAAGATATAGCCAGCAAATATTCAGAAGCAATCATCAATACATATTCAAAAGATATCGTCAAATAATAAATTAAAAATTCATCACCAAAATATATCCAGAAGATATCGCCAACAATTTTTCAGAAGCCATCATCAATACTTATTGAGAAGATATTGCCACCAAATATTCAGAAACTATCCAATTTATAAATGTTTGAGGTCTCGAATACCGAAATCGGCATTCAGTTTTTACATACAATCAAGGATGAATTTCCCATTTTTCAGTAAGTTTTTAAAAATGCAAAAGCTCTTACAGATTTGGCAAAATAGTTTACGATAGTTTAAGAAATTAAATGGTAAAATTTATTATTGACTGGCATCTTGGCAATTTTAAGGTGTAATACAATAAATGGGGACGAAACAAAATCGCTGGCTGAAAGAAATAGTCCTGTCGTACTATTAAAGTATATGGTTCAACTTTAATTTTTATTATAGGATTTTTATATTTTTATTTACATTTAACGATAACTCTAATTTATATATTCAACTACTTTGGTAAGAAAAGTTTCTCACAATACTATCGTGGCTAAGAATTTACCTCACTGACAAACAGGTCATATCACCAAAAAGAAAAAAAAAAAAAAAAACAATAACTTGTACACCAACCTAATAAGTACAAATCTTTGAATAAACACCATAAATATAGTGTGTTTATTTTTGTCATATTGGATGAGTAATTGTTTTTACACGTGTATAGATTAAATTGATAAAATATATATAACACAGTACTTCACACGTTAAAATCTAAGTCAAAAGACTTAGTTTAAAAGTTTACAATATAAAAGATAAAAAGAACATCACGACGTTTCATCCAAGCATTGCCGCCTGTGGGCATCTTCAGGTTTAGTTCTCTTACTGTTAGCGTCTTGGCGAAAGTCTGGCCAGGGCCTGATTAAGGGGGAAGCTCGCTCTGCACACATTATTTATACTTACACCGTTATTTTTTAACAAATACTTTCCTCCTATAATAAACAGAAAATTTTCATTAAAAATTACTTTAAAAGAATTCTGGTGTCTAATAACGGTGAGTAAATTGAATTGTTTTACACCGTTCATTTTTTATAAAAAATATTTCCTTGTCAAAGCGTGTAATTTCTATGACATGAAGTAAAAAATAATTGTAAAAATATTCCGGTATGAGCGAGCTTCCCCCTTAATCGGGCCCTGAGTCTGGCAACCCATTCTACAAATATTAAAGGATCAGGACGCTAACAGTAAGAAAACTAAACCTAAAGATGTCCACAGGCGGCAATGCTTGGGCGAAACGTCGTGATGTTTTTTTTATCTTTTATATTGTAAACTTTTAAACCAAGTCTTTTGACTTAGATTTTAACGTGTGAAGTACTATGTTGTATATATTTTAACAGTAGTGTGTTTACTCAAAGGTTTGTACTTATTAATTTAAAACGCTATTTCTGTGGTGCTTTCTTATTAATGCACCAACCTGTTCATTCTGATAATTGTTAATCCAACTAGTTAACAATCGATTTTAAGATGTGTAAAACTTTTTTACGAATTCAACATATTAATAAAAAGTCTTTTTATTATTATTAAAACTTATTTATTTATTATTTCTTTGGTAGAGCTTTAGCTCAGGAGCCTCTCGGCAGCTTTTAAATGTTTAATGTCCTGTCGTTGATGAATTAAAATAACTATTGGAATGGCGTAAGTAAAGGTCTTGGCGAGACACGCCCGACCTAATTCCATGCCAAATTCCAAATTTCGCAAAGGGGCCTTCGCTCCCTTTCCGACCCAGGCCGCACGTTGCATTTGGAACATCCATATGTAATAAAAACCGGACATGAACGATCGTGCTAGTTCGCAGAAAGTGTAAAGTACATTTTTTAATCAACAGATGGTGATTGTATTCCATGATTATCTTCCAACCGGCAAATTTAGCTTTGTTTACATGTACAAGAAATACAGTTCGCCTTTTTATCTGTCGTAAAAGTAAATATCAATATATTTCTAATTGCTTGGATACAAATTTTTAGTTCAATATTTAAATAACTGTAAAATAATAAAAAATATTAATTATATACAATTTATGTTGTTCGTAGGACTTAAATTTCCTCACACGCACGATCGTGCGACTTGAGCGTTACGTGATAACAAAAAATTCCCCCCAAAATAAAATATATTTTTTAAAGTTCAAATTAGAGGTAGCAGAAATTTTAGTAGCATCTCCTCACTCTAACAGAAGCATTATAAATGATGGTAAAGTTTGTGATGCTGTAATTCCTCCCGTTAAAGGATCCAAATTTTAAAATTCACCTGCCAAAACACGTCATGCCCGGACAAAAAATATTATATGTATGGACATTTCCCACGCGTTGATGATATTTTGAGACCTTGAAAATGCAGATTTGAAAATTGCAAAATTAATTCAAAAACATGGTGTGAAAAATGCAACGTATACTATACTGATGTTTATTATTTTTTTATATTTTATTTTGAAGCTGCAAAATACGAATTTTCAATATGTGAATATTTTTCATTTTGCAATTTCAAAATAAAATATTAAAAAAATACGTTTTTAAAAAAGGTCCGTCAATTTAACAACTGGAAATTTTCTGAATGTGAAAACAGAATTTAAAAATATGTTTTAGTTAATAAGTTATTTGTAAAGAAAAATTTCCCGTAGAATAACATTGGCTCGGGCTGCCAGCGACGGTAAGTGAAGAGGGCCTTAATCAACAACTGTGCTTTACACATGGTCAAAACAATCTATCACCAGGGCCTGATTAAGGGGGAAGCTCGCTCTGCACACATTATTTATACTTACACCGTTATTTTTTAACAAATACTTTCCTCCTATAATAAACAGAAAATTTTCATTAAAAATTACTTTAAAAGAATTCTGGTGTCTAATAACGGTGAGTAAATTGAATTGTTTTACACCGTTCATTTTTTATAAAAAATATTTCCTTGTCAAAGCGTGTAATTTCTATGACATGAAGTAAAAAATAATTGTAAAAATATTCCGGTATGAGCGAGCTTCCCCCTTAATCGGGCCCTGTCTATCACCCATTATATACAGCTACAACTTCTTTACCCAAGTAGCTTAAATGTAGTAGCCATGGAAGATAAATCCATGCGGAATATAACGGCTTAAGCGATTGCTGGCTAATCGTTAAAATTTATAAAACAAATACAATTTAATAAAAGTGCTATGAGTTGTATTTTCCTTCCAATTAAATAAATAAATAAAATATATTAATAATAATAACAACAACAGTAATAAATAAATATAATTACATATAGATCTAACTCCTTTACCTTCTTGGTCGTAGCACTTTCAGGGCGCGTCTACCCTTTTTTCAGCGACTATATCGTGGTTTTAAAACAGGAATAAACTACTACGTCAGAAACGCCAAAGAAAAATTATTGAGGTGCATACAGCTGTTTCGGTAGCCTAAAGCGTACCGTCTTCAGTGCAAAAAGAATAAACGTAGTAGTTTATTCCTGTTTTAATATTCCAACGCCAAGTCTCCTGCTATTATTTATATATCGTGGTTTGCTGCAATCGAAACTGGAGCGATATTTCATGTTTGTTGATCCTTCAGAAGGTTGCGCCGTAGTAAATCCAGTCCTGCTCGTGACTCTTGCCCGTTGCAAGCTGATTGGCCTTTAATGATTTCTATTGCTTCGCGGTAAAAAGAGGAATCTGGGTTATTATAGTTAGCAATTTTACTAGTTTCATTAAAATTTATATTAATATTGATTTCGTTGTTAACTTTAGTGAGGGCTGTGGTTATTTTTCTATATCTTATATCATTCTTGTGCTCTTTTATTCTAGTAGATATTTTTCTTTTTGTGACTCCAATGCAGAAACCTGTTTCGTTATTAGAGTAATTAAAAGAAATTCGGTAAATTCCTGCCGTTTCAAGATTGTGTGTGGGGGGGAGGGGGGAGGGGGGGGAATGGAATCTTTGTAATTTCGGATTGACTGATAAATATCGGGGTTTGGCTTATAGGAATATTCAAGTTATGTTTTTTAGCGGTATTTTTATTCTGATTGAGGCCCCTTGATTAAATAGAATAGAAAACGTGATTTTTTTTTTTTTTTTTTTTTTTTTTTTTTTTTTTTTTTGGGGGGGGGGGGGATGATTAGGGACGCCATAGTAAATCCAGTCCTGCCCGTTACAAGCTGATTGGTCTCTAATGTAGTACAGTATAGAAAAAGAATCAATAAACATAACTATATCCCTTGTTTATCGATTCTTGATCCTTGTTGAATTTTACTGATTCTTTTAATATACAGTTTATATTAATAAACTGTATAGAAAAAGAATCATTAAATTTAATTATATCCCTAATCATAAAAAAAAAAATAAATAAATGAAAAAAATCACGATTTTGATTCGATTTGATCAAGGGGCCTCAATCAAAATTAAAAATACCGCTAAAAAACGCAACTTAAATACCCCTTTAAAGCCAACCCCCAATATTTTTCAGTTAATCCAAAATGACAAAGATTCCATCTCCCCTCTTGAAACGGCAGGAATTTACCGGACTCCTTTTAATCACCCTAATAACGAAACAGGTTGCTACATTGGAGTCACGAAAAGAAAAATATCTACTAGAATAAAAGAACACAAAAGTGACATAAGGTATGTAAAAATAACCACAGCATTCTCTAAAGTTAATTACGAAAACAATATTAGTATAAATTTTAATCAAACTCGTAAAACCGTTAACTATAATAACCCAGATTACGCTTTTTACCGCGAAACAATAGAGATCATTAAAGACCAATCAGCTTGCAACGGGCATGAGTCGCGAGCAGGACTAGATTTATTATGGCGCCACTTTCTAAAGGATCAACAAAAAGGAAAGATCGCTCCAGTTTCAACTGCGTCAAATCACGATATGGTCGCTGAAGAAAGGGCGGACACGCCCTGAAAAAGCTACGACCAAGAAGGTAATGGAGCTTTATAAGGTCTATATAGCAGCGGTCGTACTCTGAGCCTTTTTGTAAGGACAAGCACAGGAATGAGAAATTTCTTAATTTATTGCTACCACTATTTTTAAACAATAATCTCTAACCTGTATAATCGTAACACATTACTGTAAATATATCCTGAAGTTTTTCTGTATGAAATTAGTGGTGGCAAAAAAGGCGGAAATTTCTCATTTCTGAGAGTGTCCTCGTTCTGAAAAATGGGCGGAGAGTACACCTGTCTGTTAGTTACGCTCGTTTTTATAATAATTATGGTGCTTTCTTATTATGTTTGTTTTTCTCTAACGGTTTGAGCACTGTATCGATAACTGTTCGAAATCTTTGTAGAAGCATTGTTATAAAACAATATAGTTTCAGTATATCATAAATTTAAAAACTACGTATTGCGGATCCTTACTTATTTCTTCTCCCTTTGAAGATTACGGGCGGAGTATGTTCACACATTTGTGCACTAAGTAAAAAATTATACATAGCTGCCAATTTGTACGTTTTTTTGCTACCTGAATTTTTTTATAGTAATTTTTAATATTCTTTTTTAGCACTTTTCTGCGATTAATCAAAACGATTTTTTTTTTTTTTAAAGAAATACTGGTGTTAAAAAACTGTACATCTTGGCACTTATGATTATACAATGCTATATTGCTCGATACTATGGAATAGCACGCGTTTTAACCCATTTTAACCCATTGTCCTATTTAAAGGACAGCTGAAAAACAGCATATAGAAGTCAGAATTTGCCTGGTGCGAATATCTTGTCAACTGGAATATATAATGGTATATATAAGCTTCTGCTAGCGTGTTATATGTGTCACCTCCTCCTCTTCCTCTGTAATCTTTTTTTAATCATTACATTAAGGGGCGTGGTTTATCTTCTCTTTGCGGTTGAAAATTCTTTCTGGAGAACTATCATGTAAATAAGAAAGTATTATACAGATAAAGCAAAATTTTATACTCGGAAAGCTGCAAATTCCATCCTCTTTATTTCAATGTCCTGCGTACAAGGTGGGTAAGATTTCTTATACAGTATATATATATATATATATTTTATTTATTTTTATTTTTTTTCAAATTTTGTTGTATTTAGTTTATTTAGGTTTAATTAACCTTAAAAAATATTTTTTTTTTTTTTTTCAGATTTGAGCAAAATAAATAAATTGGGATAAAATGGGTTAAGAAATCAGGATACGTATTCCTGAAATGAAAGTTCTTGCATATTCAGTGTAAGAAGATAAAATTTTCACGTTGCTTTCTCGTAACATTTATACAAGTAAAATCCGTCATGGCTGCAATGTACTCCATGTTTCCATCCATATTATATATACCTCTTGAAATCACCGAAGTGGGGAAGCCATTCCCTCTGTCGTGAATCAAGATTGTGATGGCATTTCACCTTACCTTTTTAGGGATTTATTACAGACCATTGCCAATTGACCACAGCATAGCACTAGTGTGATATAAAACCCGCTCACTCACTCTTGTAACACTCACTGGAAAGTTTAAATGCAAAGATTTCAACAAAAACTGTATACTTCTAGTAGAAATTACGTGAAATCTTCTTTTATCTGGATTTTATTACAGTTTAAAGGATATATACACCTCAGTATTTTTTATGTAGAAGAAGGTGCACGGCATGGGGCACAAGTGCTACCAAGCTGCAAAATATTCGAATTCACTGTTATAGATGTTTTACAGTTAATCTCAGAATTTCAATACCAAAAAGGGCTTTTAAAATGAATTAGAAGTTTCTTTAGCTAACGCTCCGTATTTAGTACAGTATTAAATCTACATTTGCTTAATTTTGTGATTTTTTATTTTTTTTTTATTTAGATAACATGACCCCTCAATCCTATGCGCAAAGCTAAAAAAAAAAAAATAGGATTGGCTCAAACTTTAAAAAGTATATTGTTGAATGTTAAAAATGTTGTGTAAATGAAATATTTTCGACAAATCTTCGAAATTTCAAGAAGGGGGATGAAACCCCAAAAATCCCCTTGACTATGGTCTTTATAACCTGCAAGCCAATGGCTACATAATGAACTTTTCCGAAATAAATTACTCCCTCGTACATTTGTAATCAATATATTTAAAACGAAAGCGCTGATTTTGAAAGAGTTCTGTCTTTCTTTAGATGTGCCAAATTCAATCTTATGATCGCTATTTCTGTTCATTATTTGTAAATAGAAACTAAAAATTCCTTTTGCACATGATGTGTAACGATTATGCGCGTGCGCGTAACTGTGTGTGTGAAGGCGAGGGGGGGGGGCATACCACAACCTCCTCTCGCACGCAACCATACAGTATCTGTAACATACTTGCTAACATACAAATTAATATTCCGCAATATTGTTAGCCCCGCCTTCATTTTCACACCAGTATCTTTTTAGAGTATTTTTCTTCTTATGTAATCGTAATTGAATTCGCAGAATAACTTTAAATATTACTGGTGTGGAAAAAGGGCTTGACTAACAACGCTACGGAATATTAATTAGGATGTTGGCAAGCCTGCCGTAACCAAAATAACATGTGCATTAAAATTTATCGAAAACTAAAAAAAGAAAAAAAGGTTGAAAAACGAAAAAAGGAAAGAAATATTATTCTTACTAATATTTTGTTACTTCTGTTGAAGAAAAGATTTTTTTTTTTTTTTTTTTTTTTTTTTTTTAAATATATATGTAGAAAAGGTATCGTTTGGTAGAATTTTGTAAAGCAAGTTTTTGTAAGTTTTGGAAACCAAGTAATCTTTTGTTTTGACGTCCTCACTTCAACAATCAGACTTTTAGTCTGTTATGATAACTCAAAAGGAAGTATTCTAAATGTATATCGTAAAGTAATGTTGCTTGATACTTTCTATGGCTTCTGCGCAGGTATATGAAAAACAATTCAAATACATTTTTGTCTGTGGGCAAAAGTTCTTGTTAATGCGCTTAAATTGTACCTTTAAAGTTCACCAAGCATAATAAAAATGAAATATATTTTTGATCGACACAAAATAAATTTTTCTATATAATATGATATAAAAAACATTCATCATTCGGTTATAACGCCAGGCAAAAGGATTCACTCGTACTAGGTGTTAT
Source organism: Salticus scenicus (assembly GCA_963930645.1). Classification (NCBI taxonomy): domain Eukaryota; kingdom Metazoa; phylum Arthropoda; class Arachnida; order Araneae; family Salticidae; genus Salticus; species Salticus scenicus. The sequence continues at coordinate 81,544,902 of OZ005659.1, read as the reverse complement.
GTTTAGACATTGCTCGAAACGCATGTGCATACTTGCCAACCATCTCATTAACACTTTCGCGACCGCTGACGTAGATTCACGTCATTTCGAAATCTGTAACTCCGCCAGTAGACGTTTCCATCGCAATTTGTATGTTATTTATTTCATAAGAATATATATTCTGTTCTATATATTCTGTTCTATATATTCTGTTCATATTTGTACAATATATATACTATGGATACAAATATTTTGATTAGAAAAAGCATAATTTTAATGTGTATCAATTTGTATTATAAATGTGAATACAAAAAAAATTGTTCTGAAATATTGTAAATAGGAGAGTAACGCCCAAAGGCGGACCTTAATGTCAAAAAGACAAAAACACACGATCGCGAAACTGTTAATAACCGTAACGCCCTTCGAAAAAACGCCCTTTTTTTTTATATAAAAAAAAATTTTTTTTATAAACAAAAATATTCATTCTTCCTTAAAATCCGTGAAACACGCGTCATTTTATTAATTGAGAATAAATCAATAATAATAATAAAAAAAAGGCATTTCAGTATATTGTTTTATCCGCAAAGAAGATTTTCCGTAGACTAACATTAGCGTTTATATATACTACTGGCCATTAAAATTGCTACACCAAGAAAGAATGATAATTACGGAATGAAATTTGTTAAACACATACATTATAGCAGGAAGAACAATTGATTAAAATTTCAGGAAATTTCGAGTTATATGTACTGAGAAAACAGTACATAAAGCAGCGACCTCTGTGAGCAATAATAGTACTTATTTGCCTAGGCATTGAATCGAACAGCGATTGGATGACATGTACGGATAGAGCACTTCATGATGTTTTAACGCGATGCCATAATTCATCGATCGCAGTTACTGGGGAGTCGTGGGGGGCCAGTCGCTTTTCAGCGATTAAACAATCATTTTCATTGGTGCGAGATCAGAAGAACGTGCTTGCCAGAGCAACAGTCGATAACATTCTGTATCAAAGAAGTTCCGAACAATACAAACAACATGCGGTCGTACATTATCTTGCTTAATTCTTGCGCTACAGAGGCCTCGAATACAGGGCAGAGGGGCGGGCCTTAACCCATCAGAAATGTAATGGCCGCTGTTCAGAGTGCCAGAAATACGAACAAGAAGTAATCGAGATGTGTATCCACTGGGAACCCATAACATCATTGGGAATGATGGACAGTATAATGATGTCGAATCCCAGCTGGCAATGTGCATTATTCATAATGCTGTTAAATACCGATAAGGCAATATTGATGCTGTAAACAGGATTGTGATTTGTCTGAAAGGTGACTTCACGTCATTCCAGTGTCCAGGTTCATCGTTGATCACACATTAATGGCGCCTATATTAATGATGCAGTTTTGTGGGTAATCAGAATTTTGGTAGTCGCATACTGGGTCACCACCTGGATTGATGGTATGTGGTACCATTGGATACACGACCCGATCACCTCTTGTTTTCATTCTGGCCACTCTAAATACCAGCCATTACATTTCTGACGAGTTAAGGCCCATCGCTCTGCCCTATATTCAAGGCCTCCGAAGCGCAACATTTAAGCAAGATAATGCACGACCGCAAGTTGTTTGTATTCTTCGGACCTTCTTTAATATAGAATGTTATCGACTGTTGCTCTGGCAAGCGCGTTCTCCCGATCTCGCACCAATGAAAATGATTGTTTAATCGTTGAAAAGCGACTGGACCCCACGACTCACCAGTAACTTCGATCGATGAATTGTGGCATCGTGTCAAAACATCATGAAGTGCTCCATCCGTACATGTCATCCAATCGCTGTTCGATTCAATGCCTAGGCAAATAAATGCTATTATTGCACACAGAGGTCGCTGCTTTATGTACTGTTTTCTCAGTATATATAACTCAAAATTTCCTGAAATTTTAATCAATTGTTCTTCCTGCTATAATGTATGTGTCCAACAAATTTCATTCCGTAATTATCATTCATTCTTGGTGTAGCAATTTTAATGGCCAGTAGTGTATATATAGTAAGTGAAGCGAGGCTATGGTGAAGCAGCCTTTATAGGCTAACACTTTATGACATTTAAACATACTGAAATAATTATATAAATTTAACACCAGATAGTATTTCTAATAAACGTTTTATATAAGAAGTAAAGATTGGAGCTTTTCGCTCTTTCTTTCATTTCAGATTCATTCAAGAAAGTTCCCTGCTTCAGTAGGGATCAGCTGGAGATGGGAATGAGTTTGATATTCTAGTAATTCGCTTTCGAGTGATGGGCATTTCGACACACTTTGCTGTGCCGACACTTCGACACATTTTCGGAATATTAGCTGCTTGGTTGTAAAAAAATGTGCAATTTTCTCCTCTGATCAAAGTATCTATGATAATTATAAAGAAAAGTTTTTAATAATCTTTCAACTTTAGACTTAATGGAGCTTTTTTTTTTTTCTCTCTCTCTTTGTAGCTTCCTGTTACATTGTGTTTATTTATTTTTTTTTTTTTTTCGTTCTGAATTCACGTTTCTGTTACCGGTCTTTAGAGATATGACTAATTTAATGGCTAAAAATGATAATTTATTTATTTATTTTAACAGTGGATTTAAGTGATCGCCTGGGACATTCCGCATTTCCAAAATATTATTTGGTGTGTGATCCAAATTAATATATATTTATGGTCGTGTTTAGGCAGTATTAAAAAATCTTAACAACCGGGAGATTCCTTTGTATTAATATTATTTTTAAAAATTATATATATATATATACATATGTTTGTTAAGAAATATATTGAAATATATTTTTATTTCATCGCGCCAATTGAAAGAATTGTATTTCGTATGTAATACACAGGTTTTCTGTTTCTCTAGAAGGAGATTTAAATTTAGTAAGAAGTCAAGTATTTTTCTCAAATTAAAAAAGAAAAAAAAAAAAAAAAAAAAAAGGTCAGTGAGAGAAAAATGAAAACTACGCTAGAAACACAGATATTGTGTAAAGATAAACATTCCGTTGTTATCGATCGGCAGTTCTGCACTCAAAGTTGGTAAATGAGAAGCGCCGGGTTCGATCCCAGGTCGCATTCCGCGTCCTAGAAGCTCATCGAATTTTTTTTTTTTTCCGAAACTTAACTTCGGATGAAAGTTACCTTAGTAAGTGGGGAATTTCAGTTTGTTACCTTGTTTTTTTCTATAAAAATCATTTTTATTTTTTTATTTTTTAATCACGTATGTATACAAAATAACCTAGAGGGCGCTGGAGTTACGCGTAAAATAAGAAAACGAAAAAATATGTTATTGCATAATTAAAAAGAAAAAAAAAAAGATCTCATAATCAATTTTAGTTTATTCATAAAATGACGTTCATAATTACTTGAGTGAGGCATGTAATATTCTATACTATAGAAAGTTTTGAAATCAAAAATTTAATCTCATGGAAAAATATGAAGGATAAATACATTCAATGAAGAGAAAGAAAAAAATAAATAAAAGTAATTTCCGTGTACAAAAGATTTTACATTAGTATCAATTCAAATTGAAAATGCCTTCTTTATAAAGAAATATAAATGAATTTATAAATGAATGATAAATTTATTGTTGGCAATTTTTTCAAAAATAAAACTCCCATCTAGCATTCTTTTACGAAAAACAAGAAAAATTTTTAATAAAAAAATAATTCTATGAGCATTCATAGCATTAATACAAAATATACTATGCAAATAAAACTACTTAAATAGTTTTATTATATTATTATAAGCAATTACATTTTATCAATAACAATTCTAATATTCAAAATAAAGTAGGTCTCTATTAATTAATATGAAGTAATTATTAAAAAAAAAAAATTCTTTTTATGAATTAATTATTTAAAAAAAAAAAAAAAAAAAAAAAAAAAAAAGAGTACACTGGCGCAGATTTTTATAAATAAAATTTTATTATTAAAAATACATGTTAATTTCTATCAACAATAATGGCCTAATGCATCCGGTAGCCGAATGATTATTAGCGCTCTGGCCTTTGAAAATTGCATTAAAGTGTATATCAGAATTTATAAAAAAATGAATTATTTATTAACCTTCCTAAAGTATGCGAGTAGTTAAAAAAAAAACAAAAAAAACAAAAAACACCAATGGTAAAATAGTTTTGAATATAGATTATACGTATATTGGTGTATTAATTTTAACTGTTAAATTTTTGAAATCTCCATAGAAAATATAAAATAATTTAGAAATCAGAATCAAGGCAGGCACGTAACGTCGATTATAAATACTCATCTAAAAAGACTGTAACCTGTAATAAAAGGCTGATTCTGTAAAATTCTTAAATAGTTTAAAAGATTTCTTTTTTTAATTTTTTAAGAAACGAAACAACGAAACATGTCCCCTAAATTCTTTTTAATCTGTGAAAAGAACAGAGAACACACATAAAGAAAACCATCTGCTTTTCCAACTTATACTATAGGATACTATAAGTTCTTTGTTCAATGCAAGAAAGGTAGTGAAAATTAAACACAGCGACCGTACGCCATTCGACTGTGCCATTTCTCTGTAAAGTTGCTTTTGGTGTATGGTTATTCTATCAAGTCACGTGATTAGACGCGTTTACATTATCGCTACGGAAGCAAACCTTTTTTCCGATAGTATACGTTCTTTGGCGCTAACTGGCGCAGCTAATTAATTGCACTATCACAGATCCGCTGGTAGTTAAAAGCTTTTTTCAGAGCCAAATTTCGAACACCAACAAGGATCTTGATTTAATGAATCCTAAAATGGAAACTGAAAATTGTAATGAGATGGATCCATCGGTTATTAGAGGGTCTTTTCAGCGCAAAAATTCGAAGACCAGCCAGGATCACTCATGCAATTAATCGATAATCTCCGAGATTTCATCAGTCAGAGACAAAGATAATGCTACACATCGCTTCAAAGGCATGAAATTAACCAACCTCGAACTCCTAACTATGTTTTCAGATGCAAGGAATTCGATGAGATACAGAGAATAATGATTGAGAGATTGTCGGACAATGATTACGAAAAATTCCTTGAATTTAAATTTGAACTTTACGACACTGAATCCAGACAGCTACCTCTGGTCGGCTTAAGGACTTCACTGTCTCTGAAATTAGACAAGTAATTGATCAATTCCCCGAATTTAGAATAGGATTCGGGAAAAATTGAATCACCAGTCTGGACGATGAATGATGAACTGATCGACGATATGGATGATAACCAGGTATCAGACGAATCTCCACTAACTGAAACTAATTTTCCTACCCAAATCACTAACCCAACTAATATTAGAACTAACAAACGTAAGCTTGAAAAAGATTGCCCTATTCCAAAAACTAGTAAAATTGAGAATGCTTACAATATCCCTACTGAAAATAAATTCAACTCACTTAATGAAAATGAACTTTTAGATCATCCGGCACCACTTGATGGCGCCTGCAGTCAGAGCATTAAATCTAGCCCTCCTATTGAAAATAAGAAAGTAAATAAAAAACTTCCTCTACCTAAAGGTAGATTCATCACCGCTAGATATGGAAACAAGAAGCAACGCTTAAAAAATCTTGAAAAATCTATACGTTATTGCAATTTTATTGCTTCAGCGGCTGGAGATTTCATAAAACTCTTTCCTAAGATCAACGAGGATCATGACGTCATTACTAAAAAACTTACGGTAATAAAGGTTCATTTTTATTTTAAGAATGATAGAGTAAATGTTCCCTTAAAGGCAGTTATCTGAGGGCATCCCTCCGAAACTACTCATTCAGATATCGAAGACGCGTTAACGAGTCGAAAATTTAATGTACTCAAAATTAAACAATTGACCAGCTTTAAAACGAAAAAACCCTTACCCCTATTCCAAATTCAACTTGAAAATAACGATCATAGTAAAAACATATTTGAAATTAACACCCTTTTATATTATCGTGTTAAAATCGAAGATTACAAAAATCCGTCAAAGACCCTTCAATGCCATCGTTGGCAATTATTTTTTCATTCGGTTAAGAATTGCCATATGAAACTAAAATGCATCCGATGTACTGGTGATCACCTTACGAAGGATTGCAATTTAGGAAAAGAGAAATTGAATAATCCAAAATGCTGTAATTGCGGTGGTGATCACCTCGCAAATTGTAGAGGATGTCCAAAATTTCCGGAAAATCGGAATAAATCCTTCGCTACCAAAAATATCCTCCCTGCGAATCAGAAATCCGCCATCCAATAAGAAATCTCCTACGCTGCTAAATCTCCCACCCATTCCAAACCAGATACGAGGAATCCTCTTACCGAACTTAATGATATTTCACACGCTGTTGTTTCCGAATTCCATGTTAATATCTTCGTAGAACTTTTAAATAAACTTAAATTAGCAAAAAATAAAATACAAAATTCTAATAACGTCCTTGAAAAAGTAACGATTCTCCAGGAAGCCCTTGGAGAACAGAATACTTTTCTTCCTTAGGGAGATTGGTGCTCTCTAAATTTGCAATGACCTAATTGTTTTAAGAATTTCCTCTGGTAGACCGGCCTATCCCCTCCTTTCTCTCTCTCTCTTTTTTAATGTCTGGATACTAACTTTATGTTTGATATCTAATGTCTAGTTCGCTGAGGTTTGGGGCAAATTATTGGCCATTGGTACATGGCACTCAACAATTCTCGTATCTCCCTGTCTTATTCTGTATATGGGTCTACTAAATGCTAGTGTAAACTAGTTTTCTAGTTCATGTTAAATTATTTCGAAAAGTAAAATAACTTTTTCTATCTTTGCGTTCTTGCCCTTCTCGCCTCGCTTTCTCTGTTTCTCGCCATGGCCGCCAATATCTTCCTCGTTTCTCTCCCGAATCTCCATACTACCGTCAAATTTCCCCCCGTATCCATTATTTAAGGATATTTTCACAAAATATATATACATTTAGTTAATAAGTCTCGAAATTTTTCAAATTCATTGTCAAGAAATTTTTATTACTTACCTAGAAGTAACATTTTAGCTAGAGAAAATTTACATTTTGGCTAGAGAAAAAAAAATCTTGTTTACAAGAGTTATTTCATTGTTGTGAACTTGATCTTTCAAAATAAAGAATAACTTTATCATCGCAATGTTTTTTTAGCATGAAGAATGAACATGGGACTTAAAATTCATGGGACTTTAAATTGCATATAAACATAAAGTAAATGGTCTATGTTTCTAATGTAAGATTAAAATACATAGCTGCCGAAATGTACACTTTTCTACTCCAAATAATTTTTATTACACTACATTCGGGAAAAGTCTTTTGCAGTCTCTCACCGGAGCGCGGTGTACGTAAATTAAAAATCTTCGCACGTCTAAATTAATCGCACGTCTTTAAAAATCTAGTATGATGTGGCCACCACATGACTTTCTTATGTATAATTTTGCACAAAATTCGTTCAATACAAATTATTTATTTAATTATTAAGTTATTTTCCATTATGAATGCACTGTCAAAAAAAAAAAAAAAAAAAAGTCCTGTTTACTGCAGTTTGCTGCAAGAAATTTTCTATAAATCAGAAAAATACGTTCTATCAACGTAATTTTTCCGTTGATAGAACGTATTTTTCTGAATTACTGAAAAATTCTGGCAGCAAACTGCAGCAAATAGGACTTTTTTATGACAGTGTGCAGACGATTTTTATCTGACAGAATTATATCACTAAATGCCAAAGATAGTGAATTTTTTACAATTATCAGAACAAATATTTTTTTTTCGTTAAAAAGTAAAAAAAAAAAAAAATGGATAACTTTGTTTTAAATTATCCCGGATCTATAGTTCAACCATTCGTTTTAAAGACATTCACGAGATCTTTCGAAAGATACCCATATTGAAAATTTACTCTCCCCGGAGGTGTACTTCGCCCCAGAAGGGGGGGGGGGAGATGGATGCTCCACATGCACAATTTCTTTTCCTAGTTTACTACTACTATTAAAAATAATTCATGTTGGTTTCACAATCACACGTTAAAAATTAACACTCATTATGCACATTTATACGAATTTTTTTCATACTGCCATGTTAAAAATTTAGAAAAAAGTCCGATGACAGCGCCACCTGTTGAGCGATTGATTCCCAAATCTAATCATCACCAGTTCATGTCAGTGCCCAACTAAATACCAAGTTTGGTTAAATTTTGTTCATTGGTTCGTGAGATAAAGCGTCCACAAAATTTGTGATACACACACACAGACATACAGACTGACAGACAGACATTTTCTAAAAACAGTCAAATCGTGTTCAGGATATCCCAAAATGTGTAAATACATAGAAAACTGGAGTTCGAAAATTTTCACGAATACAATACTTTCTCTATATATACATATAGAAGAAAGTAACAAGCCTCGCTTACTTTAGCACATTGTTGTGGGGTATTTTATTATTTTGAATAGCAAACTTCGTCTTTTGACGTTTCTCACGAACAAACGCTAGCTACACGCAAACACTAGAAATCTGTGACGAAATACACCCGCATGGAAGGTGTTAATAGAAATCTTAAATAAAGATCTGTAATCGTTTTCACTGACAGAGTTAAACAAAGTGTCTTACTACAAGAAAAAGAAAAACTTCAACAATTCTTTAGGTTACAGTGTTGCCAAAATTTTAATTTATTTCGGAACATTTTTAGCCCCGCCTTTATTTCATACCACTTTTTATTTGAAAGTAGCTTTTTCAAATTTTATTGTAGTTAAGTGGGCGATCAAATTATCAGAATTTTTTTTTTATATATTTTTATTTTGAGATTTTTTCGATTATCTAAAAAAATGCTAGACGAAATGGCCTGAAACTTTATACATGCAAAAAATATTTAAAAACTCATATTTTCCACTATCGATTTAGTCCAGAGGGCAGTTAGGGGACCAACCACAAGCTGCAGAAGAGTGAAAATACTTTGTTTCTTACCCCGTATCACAAAAAGCTACAAATGTCTTGTAAATTTATTACATTGTTGCATATACTATGTGCAATATTTTTACGTTTTGGTGCGGGAATTGCGCAGTTATTTAGGCATATATATATATATATATATATATATATATATATATATTAAATCATTTTTGTTATTATTATTTTTAAACAAGTTTTTTGCTTATAAAAAACAGATTTTTGTAAAATTATAGAAAGCTTGCCGAAAAATTGACAAAACATTAAAGAAACGTTATTCTTAAATATAAAATTAACACGTGTGATATTTTTTGAGATGTAAGCATTTTTAGTAAGTATTATTTTACTGCGCATGCGCGGAAGATAGAAAAAATTTTGTTGCATAGGTTGAAAGCTAATTATATAGAGCAACTTTGAACAAAAGTTCATTTGAATAGAGTAAAAATTAAACAAAAATTGTCGACAAAAGAATGACCTAGATTTTTAGCATTTTCCAGAGTTTAAATTTCATAAAGGGTTATACACATGACATGTATTTAATTTGAATATCTAATTATTTCAATCACGTTGCATTTTTTTTTTTTTTTTTTTTTTTTTTTTTTTGTGAAAAACCCCTTATGAACTCACACGTCATAGTAAATGAATAAAAATATGTTAAATTTACAAGCCTATAAAGGGATTTTCACACACGAAAAAGGACTTTTCAGTGTGGTTGAAGTAACTGGATCTTCGTAAAAAATTCCTCATTAAATTTCAATCCTGGAAAATGCCTAAAATCTAAGTCGTTCTTTTACCGATAATTTGCTTAATATTTACTTAATATTATGTCAAATCAACACAACTAAAAACCTGACCCCTTTAGATTTTTATGAAATTGAGCTCATTTGTTTATTCTATAGAGAAATGAATTTATAGCAATTAATAAGTCCCTATCTCTTTTAGTTTTTGATATACAAGGCTGCAGATATGGGTAAAAAATGTAAATCTCCGAAATTCTTCTACTACAAATGTACCCATATTTGTTTCCTAATTAACTTAGAGTTAAAAAATTGGAATAATTAGAAAGCTTATAATACAGGCTCTCAAATGATATATCACAAGTATATATTTTTAATATTTTTCACTTTAATGTCAAATATTTTCACATTTGTCCTCCAATATCTAAAAAAAGTACACATTTATTTAGTTATAAATTAATATGCAACCCTAAATGAGTATTTTCATACTAACGTAACATATGTTTTTCTCATACTTTGTCTTCTAATTGACTTGAGATATGAGAATGGTATCATTAGGATGCTTATAATACAGGCTTTTAAATGATATATCATATGTATACATTTTTTTAAATTTTCATTTTAAGGTTAATCATTTTGACATTTGAGCTTCAATATCTCAAAAAGTACATATTTAATTTTCTTTTAAAAATTATATTTTATTCTTACGTTTATTATCTATAATTACTGTAACTTTCAACAAGGTGTGGCCATGGGATACTGAGTTATAAATTAAAATACAGTTCTACCAGTATTTCCATATTAACATAACGTACGTTTTACAAAAAAATGGCCATACCATGTTGAAAGCCAAAATATACATTAAAATTACAAAAAAAATAAAAAGTAAGTAAAAAGTAAATAAAAATTAAGTAAATAAAAGTAATTAAGTAAATAAAAAAAAGTATTTAAAAGAGAAAATAAAACTCCCTGCAGTAATTTGTGTAATTTAAAGTCCCCCCCCCCCCTTAAAGATCCCTTAGCTTGTTTGAAGAACTACTTCGAAAACAATACTTTCTCTTCAGCACCTATGGACTCCACCTAAATCTACCTAGAACTAGCGGAGAAGAAAAAGAGTTTTCTTTATCAGTTAAAATTGTTTTAAAAAAGTGTAAAACTTCTCAATATCATTGGTAATTCAAAAATAACTACTAATCCAGCAATGTGCTGAAATTTTGCACTTTTTAATTCGAAAGAACTGAATTACTGTTTTAGAATATTATGAATTATGATCATTCAATTTTTCAATACCTTAGTTCCTTCTCTCTCTCTCTCTCTCTCTCTCTCTTTCTTTCTTTTTTTTTTTTTTTTTTTTTGCCTGCTCAGTCTACAGAAAAATTTAGTCCTTTTGTAAAATGGCATAGAAAAATTTTCTCTAATAGTATTTATATTACACTTTACAAAAAAATTTCTTAAATATTATAAAAATATCATCACGTAAAAAGTTTATAATGTTAATTTTTACTTTCAATAGAGCAGAATTTTCCGTTACAATTCAAACATATTGGATACTTTTCAATCCATGCCCTCCTTTAAATATATTATTCCTGTAAGAGTTAAGATTCCTATAATTATTTTGATATTTATGAGAATCTTTTGGGCAGTATTATATTATTTTCTATGATGTTAATCTACAATGGTTACTACATTCTTTCAAAAAGTTTAATATCATCATTCTGCCATAGTTGCCAACATAGCATCTCTTAAAAACAATGTTTTTTTTTTTTTTTTTTTTTACTTAGTATTTAGTGAAAACCACAACAGTTCGCTGATTAAATAAAATACATATTTCTATTAAAATTTTTCGTTAGCCAGAATGTGCTGAATCGGCAACTACACAGTCTGTTCTATATAATCAAAGTTTCCAACATTTTAATTTATTCCGGATCATTTTTAGCCCCGCCTTTATTTCGCTCCACTTAATTTATAGAATTTCTTCAATATATATATACCTAATTAAAATAAATTAAGAAAAAATTACTCTTGACATAAAAGTGGTATTAAATAAAGGCGGGGCTAAAAATGTTCCAGAATAAATTAACACTTTTGTAACCGTATGTTTTTGCCTTTTTCACAGTAAGTTCCGCCTGTGAGCGTTATTTTCCCCAGTTATAATTTCCCCAGTCTCCTCAGTTATGTTTCAGAACAAAATTTTGCGTATTCACATTTATATTAGAAATGGATGTACATTATAATTATACTCTTTCTAATCAAAGCCATTATATCCATAGTATATTGACAGTACAAATATGGATATTGGGTATATTTTTAAGAAATAAATAACATACAAATTACGAATGAAACGCCCACTGGTGGAGTTAAAGTTTCAAATGACGTGAATCTGCGTCAGCGTTTTGTCTTTTTGACAGTAAGCTCCACCTGTAGGCGTTATTATTGTATATTACTTTATTCTAATTCATTGTTTCCTGGATCCATATTTATAATATAAATGAATATATATTACAATAATACTCTTCCTAATCAAAGTATTTGTATCCGTAGTGTATTAAAACGTTTGCGACCGAATGTTTCTATACACTTGATAGTATTTTCCGCCTGTAAGCATTATTCTTTCAAATTACAAAATTTTAGAACAGGATTTTCTGTATCCATAATTATATTACATATGAATATACAAAATGATTATACTGTTTCTAGTGAAAGTATTTGTATACACATTGTTTTGATTCTAAAAATATGTATATTAGTAATATTCTTAAGAAATACAGCAACATACAAATTACAAAAGGAACGCCCGCTGGAGGAGTTACAGGTTTCTAAATAACGTGAATCTACGTCAGAGGTCGCGAAAGTGTTAATTATACAAATGTGAATATTTGATATATTGTTAAGAAGTAATGTAACTTGTGTTACCTAAGGAAATGCCCACTAGCGGAGTCACAAATTTTCAAATGACATGAATTCACGTCAGCAGTCGTGAAAGTATTAAAGTGTTGGCAACTCTGCATAACGTAAAACTACGACAGTTTGTGCACAATTCAATAAAATGATATAAAATATCCAAATATATTGTTGCTAAACTATTGCTGAATAATTTTGAATTCATTCCTAAATTCACTCATTAAATGGTTTTCGTTTGCTGACCTAATCTGTCGTTGTTCACAATCTTTGCTCTTATTTTTGTAAATTATTGTTGCACTTAGTTTTGTTGCTTTCGTGCAACCACCTGCTACAAGTTAACACATTCGAGACGGACTGCACGTTGTGTGTGCAATGAATTTCCAAGTAAAAAAATACGGGTATCATACCGAATATTCAATAAAATATGGTTGGTTCCGCTCACATTTAAGCCCAGAATCAGCCCACTGTTTATTATTTATTAAAGTTATGTCCTCAAAATCTTCCTCACAAAAAATTTTAAAACACAAAATCAAAATTTGACTTGGTTTGAAATCTTTTCGTTTCAACTTTAAGAAAAAAATACGTTAATTTATTTTATTTACTTTTATTGATATTTAGACGATTACAATTCTTAAAAGGAAATTTGAGAATACTGATTTTTTTTTTTTTTTCACTCAGTTTTATCGCTTCTCTTTAACCAGCCGACAGCTGCAAAAAACTTGAACATCATATTTGAAAATATTGCAAAACTAAACAGATTCTACAATAACATTAAATATTTTCCGATAAATTTCCATTAAGCTAACATTAGCACTGAAGAGCTAAATTTTACCAGAGGTTTGGCTTTTGTCTATCATTGCCACTCCTGAATAATGTTCAATTAAATTTCAGATTATGGGGACGGTTTCCAAAAAGATACGCTGCTCTGTCTTGAGTGGGTTAAACTAATCAAGTCATTTGTCAAAGCTGTCATCCGGTACAGCGCCAGACACTCGACAAGTTTATCTCACTGACTTGTCATTACAAATAAGTTGCGTAATCTCTCCTAGTACAGAATTCAATGGAATCATTGCGCAATCTTTCCTAAGTGGCAATAGCGCAACTCTCCCATTTTGGTAGGGGAGTTTGCGCAGTGTTTTATTCAAAAATTATTCACTTTTAAAGCGAACTATCATCTCGTACCGTTAGTCTAGGTTAGTAGTTTCTGAGAAATCTTTTAAATTAGAAAAAATTTGCTGTACTGTCATTTTATAGAAATCCTTAGGAAGTGATATGAAAATTGTAGCATTTATTTTTGAAAACAACAAGACAAAATAATCACGTTTTTTCTTAGACGATCAAAACAATCTACATGTACAGTCATTTGCAAAAGTTTAAGACCAGTAGCCGATTTTCAGTATTTTAACACATTGCATTATTTGGCAGATTATTGCGACATTTCATGTGCTGATTGCATCCGATACACTCTACTGCAATAAATAAAGGTGCCCGGCACGTTTATCGCCAGTTGTTTTTTGGATTTTGTTGTAGACAGTTCTGTTGTGTAATTATTGTAATGGGTAAACAAACTTTCACTTACTGTTACAAAAAGGTCAGAAATATTGACCCTGCATAAAATTAAAATTTTTGAACGTCCAATAAATTCGAGGGTAAATGTGAGCAAGACACCTGTGCATCAAGCTATAAGTAAATTTAAAATTTCGGGAAAATTTGTTACCTTATTGATCTATGGATATTTTTCTCCATTCCTTATTCATATCCTTTTTTGTTAACAAATTAATTTGAAGGCAAAATAAACTTTCCTCCTAAAGGTACCAGAGATTACTCAGTATAACAAAAGATGATTGAAGATTTTTTAAAAAGTCTTGGGGGGGGGGGGCACTACTTAAACATTTGGTTGAAATTGAAGGTGATTCGGTTTTAGGTCGCATTAAAATTGTACAACTGTAATTGGCGCAGTGTTGCCAGATTGCTCAACTTTTTTATTCAACAGTCACCAATAATTTTGAGAAGTAATATTTAATGTACGTAATCGGCGATTAATTGTTTATTATGTATATCAAACATCACTTCTCAAAATTATTGGTGACTATTAACACGTTGAGTGCCATGTCAGCCATTCTAGATTTTAAACATTTTGTCATATATCTCTAAGTACTGAAGGAACCATCTTGAATCTTTAGGAGTGTGCAGAACATGTCATACTTCAAACATTTCAGTGAAAGTTTTATTCCGAAAGTAAAAGCAGTACCAATAAAAAATTAAAACGGTACGCGTTCTGTCAGCCATCGGTGGCTGACAGTGTCAAATAAGCCGCGTCAACCATCGGTGGCGGATATAAAATAGGATATAAACTTAAAAATATTACATTTCATAATTGAAAATTTATTAAAATTTGTTTCTTTTTTTATTTATTACAGGAGGAATCATTATGGAATTTTAATGGATTTTAAGAATTTGCGTGGCGCTCAACGTTAAATAAAAAAGTATGCCGTTTTAAAGTATGCCGTACAAAACATTGAATAAACACCATAAAATGCAATAATCTCGTAACAATTTTTTCGGGTCGAAACAAGTACACGACCCTTCATCAGGCGAGCAAAGTAGGCACGAATGCTGCAATCGAAGCGGCAACGTTGCCGCTGCGGCTGGGAAATTTGGAAACTGTTCAAGCGGTAGACAGCGCTATCTGCTACAGATTACACGACTTTTTATTCAACTGTCACCAATAATTTTAAGAAATGATATACGATATATATAATCGACGTTTCTTCGATTCTATTCGCCTTTTATGTATATCAAATCCCACTTTTAAAAGTTTTTGGTGGCTGATGAATAAAAAAAATCGCGTGATCTGTACCAAGTGGCGCTGTCTACAGCCAAGTTTCCGAGTCAAGCGGAAGGCATCTAGTATAGGAGGTTATGGTGTTACCGTTGAAGAAATCAAAGTTGGTGCTCGATTTAATATGTCGACGACCCCCAATTCCAAATTTCACTTCATTTACTAAAAGTACTCTCAATTCCCAGTCGAATGATACCTAATACATTTTTGTGCATGATTAGCAACGAATTTACATCGAGTGTTGCGTTCTTTTTTCTTTTTTTTTTTCCCCGAGTGTATATTCTATAAATTAGTACTATAAATGGCTTTAAAAAATTATTTTATAATCGCTTAATGCAGTGAATCATATTAATTTATAGTACTTTGATTTAGAGTATAATAATAATAATAATAATAATAATAATAATAATAAAATGAAAAATATACAGATAAGATCAAATGATTAAAAATAAAAGAAAAAAGTTTATGTTTATTCCTCATTAATGAGCTGAATTTGTCAGTCAATAAATATTTTAAACTTGTGTTATAATAATGGAAAACATTAAAACGGAATCGTTGATGAGCAAGATTTTCAAAAATGTTTCTTTTAAACTAAAAATAGGTATTTTTCTGTAAAATACATAGGTTCTTAAGGTAAAATAATTTATTTTTAATTGCGAGACTTTAATTAACAAAGTTAATACAAATATAGTTTAGTATTTTTTTGATAAGTTTCTTTCGATCAACTATTATTTAAATTAACTTTAATTACCATGATCTGTAACGAAAATTTCCATCTTAATTCTTATTTTTATATTATACGTAAATTACTTTTAATATTTAGTTGAAAGTAGGAGCAACTTATTGTTAGGAGCATCAAATTGGAAATAATTTTAATTATTTAAATTTAAGTAAAAATAAAATGAAATGAAATGAAATGAAAGAGCTTAATCTTAATGAGTGTAGTTCTAATTGGGTAACTTTAATTTAAATTTAACTTAAGAAGAAACAATAATTTAAACTAATAAAATTACTTTGATTTCAAAATCGCATTTCCTTTTTTCGCCTTTTCCAATTTAATTTCTAAGACAAGAACAGAAATTTTAAACCTCACATTTTTTCTGACAAGGAACATCACCCAAGTGTCCGGCTACGATTTTAATGAAATTTTAATCTCTGATAGAGAGAATATACCAAATATTTTTGATCATAGAAATTTTTGCTATCGTCCATGTTTTCTATATTTATTGAATTTTTAAAATGTTAAAAACCACATCAGCCACATATCAACAGTAAGCTCCGCCTTTGGGCGTGACTTAAAAATGATTTAGCAAAATGATTTTGTGCTTTCATGTTTAAGTTACAAATAAAATTTATAGTACTGAAAATTATTTCAACTGAATTATTCTTTTGAGTATAAAAACAAAACTTGCTGTATAAAAACAAATTTTTCGCATATTGAGTAAAATTTGATAGCATATCAAATATGAAAGATACGCCTCTATGAAAGAGACGCCTAAATTTTATTGAAATCCGAGCCGGACACTTGGGTGATATTCGTTGTGAGAAAAAAATGATTGAAATTGAATAATAATTTAAAAAAAAAAAATAATTTTAATAATTGAAAAAAAAAATTAATAATTGGAATAATAATAATAATAATAATAAGATTTTCTCTAACTTTCTAGAGAAAATCTGATTTTTTTTTTCAATTATTATCTTTAATTGCAAATAAGCAATTAATCAAAGACGACCCGCTCGTTTATTTAAATATTAATTTTATTTATATTATCTAACAACACATTTGTCCTTATATACCCGGTATAACGTAAGTATGTAGACAATTTAAAACTTCATAAAAATTAAAGGAATTGGTAGACTTAAACGTGGTTTGTGACAAAGCCATTCTCTTGAAGATTTATTTATTTATTTATTTATTTATTTATTTTTTAAGGAAAAAAAATAATAGTTAAAATTTTCGTTAATAGAGCACTCTGTACGTGAGCAAATCACACATTTTCTTGAACAACTATATTTATTTGCATGCAAATATTTACAAACATAAACTCCTATCTTATTTGTCTGCCTTCACCACTTCAGTTTGCAAACATGATACAATTTCACTAACTACAGTCGACGTTTCGTAACTGAGATTAAAAAATCGTCACCAGTAACTTTTTATCCACCAAATCAGAATGGATATTTTTATATTAAATTTTTTTCTGGATTAGACTTAGCATATAATAATTTTCTGACTAAAATCACCATCTTATGGGAAGTTTTCGGAGAACAGGCGCTTCCTTAATGGAAGTCTGTTCATATCTACTTCAATTGCAATGACCAACGGCCTATTCTGGTAGTCTACTTGCCCCTGCTTTTCGCTAGCATCTGGTATTTATTATTCAGTCTGTTACCTATCTTCTGATTTGCTGAGGTGTAGGGCCATGTTAATTTGGATCCCGGGTACTTGGCACTCATCCATCTCTCGAACTGCTATTGCACAAATGTGATACAAGCTATTGTTAAAAATATACTGGTGTAAGTGACTGGTGTAAGTCTTCAGACGGAAACTTTTGCATCCCTAATTCAGAATTGTATAGGAACCCAAGTTTCGAAACGTCATTTCAACCCTTTAAGAAATGGTTGTTTTGAGCTACTGTATGCTACTAACACCGCTTACTGTATAAATTTTAAAATCATGCTTACTTCATTATTTCGCAAAATCATACACAATGGTCATATTATTCTTTTACGTAACATTAACATGCAGAAACTATATTTAAAAATGCAACATTGGAGAGCCGCGCTCATATCCATGCAAAATCGCCCGGCCCTTCTAGGGTTAAAAAAACATTTGAGGACATGAGTTCCTATACAATTCTAAATCAGTATGGTGTTCTCAATACTTGCCAACCATCTCATTAATAACCGTACAATTGTTAACACACCCTGAAAAAACGACCCTTTTCACACAACACTATTTTGTTAGAGTAATTCTCTCCAAATGTTGTTACGATTAAATAAGACTAAAATTACTCTAAAAAGTTATTGGTGTGAAAAAAAAGGCGAGTTCTAAAAATTGTACGGTTCATAATGAGATGGTTGGCAAGTATGATTTCCCCTCCAAGTTTGTCCCATGACCTCGAATCCCCCTATATATATATATATATATATATATGTCAGTATTATTCACAGAATAGAGAATGTAAAAAAATCGTTGCTAGTACTATTTTTGCCATTAAATTCACAAGAACAAATGATGAAAGAAAAGGAAGAATCACTATAAGAATTAACCTGAAATGCTATAGCACACTAATCTATTTAATGACGAACACAAATTTACAATTAGTATATACAATGCATTAGTTAAAACTGTTTATAACTGGTTACATTAACTGGTGAGCACCGTCTGTGCTAATTTTCATCTTAATGAGAATAACTTAAAGTTCTGAGCATTTATGCTGAATCACTTATGATCCGTCTGATCATGCTGACATCTCTCGAAGCCCCGCTTCTTCTTGTAAATCTCGTTTCAGGGTAACAGCTTTTGCCATTCTGCATCAACTAATAAATGAGAGGCTACGTGAAAGTGTTTTCTCTGGAAGTAGGAAAGTTGAATTCCTTACATATATATACCGGGTGATCCAAAAGTCAGGACAAACTTTAAAAATGAATAATTCGAAAACGAATCAAGATACAAAGATGCGGTTTGCACCAAATCGGTGGAAAAGAAAAACGGGTTTTGTGTGGCAAAGTAAAAAAATTAGTTCTGTTGGCGACCAACAGATGGCGCTATAGTGTTTTATTTCACCAAAAGATGATTTACAAATGAAAAAAAAAATGTTGACAACTTACAAGTCAGCTTAATTACAGTTAATTAGTACTACTACAGTAATTGTTGAATGTTCATCATTCAGAAGTACAGCTGTGAGATGATTCACCACGTCGTTCACAGCATTTAGTAGCATTTCTTGCATTATGGCAGGCACATTTTGGCGGATGGCATCTTTTAGGGCTGCTAGTCATGCCGGTTGGTCGCGGTACACTTTTGACTTCCAAGAATCCCCGTAGCCAAAAGTCACAGGGTGTCAGATCGGGAGATCTCGGAGGCCATGCGTGATTAAAGTAGCGACTGAGAAGGCGATATTTCGATGCATATAAGCTTCGACTACCATTACCTGCTGTAATTGTTCCTTTTTATATCGTTTGTTGCTTTGCATAATCCTACATCAGAAATACGACAGCGCCATCTGTTGGCCGCCAACAGAACTATTTTTTTTTCTTTGCCACACAAAAACCGGCTTCTTTTCCATCCGTTTGGTGCAAACCGTATCTTTGTATCTTGATTCATTTTCGAATTATTCATTTTTAAAGTTTGTCCTGACTTTTGGATCACCCGGTATATATAATACTTGCCAACATATCAATTAATATTCCGTAGTATTGTTAGTCCCGCCTTCTTTTTCACACCAGTACATTTTTAGAGTATTTTTCATCTAATTTAAACATAATTGCATTTGGAAAATATTACTCTAAATATTTACTGGTGTGAAAAAAAGGGCGGGGCTAAAAACACCATACTTGCCCACTATCTCATTAATAACCGTACAATTGTTAACGCCCCCTGAAAAAACGCCCCTTTTCTCACACCACTATATTTTTAGAGTTATTCTCTTCAAATGTTACTACGATTAACTAAGACTAAAATTACTCTAAAAAATTATTGGTGTGAAAAAAAAGGCGGGTACTAAAAATTGTACGGTTCATAATGAGATGGTTGGCAAGTACGCAACACTACGGAATATTAATTGGGATGTTGGACAGCATGATATATATATATAGTATATATACACATACATAAAATGAAGTTATAAGTTTTCAAAACATGAATGACATGAATAATTTTCAGTGTTCTAAAAGGTGCTCATAAAGTGAAGTGTAGGAACTCTGTAATATTTGCTTAAACGTATACCTTTAACATACTTGCCAACCCTCTCCTTAATAACCGTACAATTGTTAACGTCCCCTTAAAAAACGCCCCTTTTCTCACACCACTATATTTTTAGAGTTATTCTCTCCAAATGTTGTTACGATTAAATATGACTAAAATTACTCTAAAAAATTATTGGTGGGAAAAAAAAGGCTGGTACTAAAAATTTTACGGTTCATAATGAGATTGTTGGCAAGTATGCCTTTAAATTTGTAAATTAACAAATTCGCTTACTTCAGCGGTATCCTTTAATCTTTAATCAGGGTTCATAGACCCATAACCTTTCAGGTCAGTTTCAGGAATAAGAAATTTTCAATTTTATTACTACCACTATTTTTATACAAGAGTCTCTATCCTGTTTAATCCAACACAATGCATAAAAATACCGTAAAAATTTTCATATGATTATCGACATGGTGGCATAAAATGCGAAGCATTGTCACGTCTGAAAGTGACCTGGAAAAAGGATAATATGAATTGCCCCCTTTTTTGCCAAAAAAATTAAATTTTTTTCGGAGCATTTTGTTATTTTGAACAGTACACCCCGACTTTTAACTTTCTCTAAAATGTTAAGTTATTTATCCTAATAAGTTTACGTATTCTTATTTTTATCATTAAAGTTTATCCTCAACATTTAATGCAATGAATGTTAGAAGCATATTTATAAGTATATGGCACGTAGACTGTTGAACATAAGTATCGAAAATTCTTTTTTAAGTACTAACGTATTGTTTTAGAGGAACGCCTAAAAGCGGGACTCAGTTTTCTTACGGATTTTTAACACAGTGTTACTCCTGCAAAATGGTAAATTACCAAAGTGAAAAACGACTGAAATGTAAAAGAAAATTTTACAACTCGTGATCATACTCAAAGCTTATAGTTTGAATTGTAATCAAGTATTAGAGTAATTTAATTTTTCATGTAATTTATTATAAGTGTATTGAAGTTTTGGCTGATTAAAGCGCAGCGTTATTAATTTTCTTGTGTAATTTGCATGTTATAACAGTAATATTTTATAAATTATAAAATATTTTAGTATATAAACTTTTTCAGTATTTAGTTATGTAAATACCATTCATGATTTACTTCTCATTACGTTGTTTTACTTCATTTTATTTTATAATACACAAATGTATGAGCAGCCCCATTAACAGTTGGTAGGAAATTTCGTCAAAAATAATACAAAGATAGAAGGATAATGAAACGATACGATTGTTTCATATAAAAAATGGTGTTCAAAAAATTAACTGCTATGTACCATGTAGTTCATATATTATATGTATTACTAATTGACATCTTTTAGTGATATACAGATGTTTAACCCTTTCAGTCGCAGTGTTCCCGCTGATGGAACAACTTATTTTAATTCTCAAGTGCAAAAACTCATCCCGGAAACTTTTTAGCAAAAATTTACATTTATAACATAGCAGAAAAGGCCCTTTTTTGAACGCTAGAATTTAAAATTTCTTGTATTTTAATTATGTTTGTAAATTCCGGTGGCAGTGTAATTTAAATAATCCGAATTACCTTGCACAGCAAAGGGTTAAAATGCTCCGGAATAAATTGAAATGTTGGGATCTATGCAACTTTTACTAGTTTTTGTTGTCGATAATGTTTACTTATAAAGTGATTTATTTATTAAATTAAATATTATTTGAATTTAATAAGGTTTACTTACAGATGTTTCAAACCGAAAATTTCTCGAAAAGGAACAATGCTAATTTTTTATTTTTTAAATATTTATGATTAGCTATGTGTCTAAAAGCCATTTTTAAAATTAGTTTAGTAATTTTTAAAATAAATTAAGTAGTGAACGTTAAAGGGTTAAATGTGGTTATAAGCGTTTTTAAATGCAGAAATTAAAGGAAAGCACCTCAAAACGTCAAGAGGTTATGTATCATTTTCATTTAAAACTAAAAATTTAACTAAATAAATAAAATATTTCCTGAAATGAAATCTATAATGCACAATATTGGCTTTCTGTGGATGTTTAGGAGCACATTTTTCTGAGATAAAAAACTTTTGCACTCACCATGTATAATAATCTATATAAATAATAGTTTTTATAAATAACTTGCACTGTATGATTCTGTATAAACAAATATCTAGAAAAGTTTTATGATGGCCACAATTTAATATTTTTCTTTTTGCAATGAATTAAAAAATATTTCATAATAGCATATGCATCATCTATTTTTTTAAATCTTTGTCGATGTTATTTAAGTTCACTTCTCTAGACAGTTTTGTCAAATTTAAACATTTTGTTATTCAATATCCACCTCTAAATTTTAACTGGGACGACTATACCATAGCCTCCTAAACTGGATTCCTTCCGTGTGGTTCGGAAACTTGGTGGTAGACAGCGCCACCTGGTACATATTGCGCGACTTTTCTATTCAACAGTCACCGAATATTTTTAAAAGTGGGATTTGGTATACATAAAATGCGAATAGAATCGAAGAAACGTAGATTTTATGTATCACTTCTTAAAATTATTGGTGACAGTTAAATAAAACTATCGTGAAATCTGTACCAGATGGCGCTGTTTACCGCTTTAACTGTTGCCAAGTTTCCGAGCCACGCGGAATGCCTGTAACAAATACTTCGAAATTCATTCGTCTATAGTCTGTATCAAGATATCATTCCTTAAAATTCTTGGTGGTAATTAAATAAAAGAGTCTTTAAATTTGGCAACTACGTACAGTCGGTAACAAAAGTGTCCGAATACTAGTAAAAATTCCTATGCATAAAAAGTACACTTCATACGGTTTTGTTAAATAAATCCTTGTCGAAGCCTCTTCTTAGTTAGGAAACTTTTGTTACCGACTGTATTAGAGAGCTTAAGAATGATAGGGCCGGCAAAGGGATAATATAAATTTAGCTATTGCAAAAAATAAGACATTGCTACACATACTTTATATTTTCTTAAAATATGATTTTACAATAAAATTATTGTTTGTCTTTTATAAATGAAAGTACTTTTACGTAAATATAGCGTCAGTACATATTATCTGTGTTTCCACGTAGAGATATTTTTATTATACTTACAGACATATTTAAATATATCAAACGCATATTTCAAACAGATTTCAAAAGAAGTTTGATTAAATCTCTTTTGACTTCAAAAGCATAAATAGACTTTAGTGCTTTCATTTTAAACAGAATTCTTACAAAATATGGAGGACACGAAAAAGGAAGGAAAATTGTGTTTGCTCTTCCTTTCAACACAGGACGAGATTCTGATACAAATATTTAAAATAGACTAAAAAATAGCAAAGTTTCCCTATTCTTTATGAGTTCTATTCAGATATAGTTGAATGTAGAACAAGCATATTCATGTATAGCTGACGCTGAAAAGGGTATAGTTTACAAAAGATAAAATATTTTGATTTCGGGGAGATAAATAAAAATGTGCTCGATTTTTTTTTTTTTTTTTTTTAATTTGGATTAAATTTAGAAACAATTAGTCACAGACTGTGCATTTAAAGAACAAAATGTATATTTAAATAAACTGTATATATTTCTTAAACTAGTAGTATATTCTCAGTGATGCCAAGTTATTACGAATTGTCGTATTCTTTTGTAACAGTTATCTGCAATTTAATAGGATAAGTTTTTTTTTTTTTTTTTTTTTTTTTTTTTTTGTGGTATGAAATTGATTTTTCGTTTGTAGTAACTTGACATCTCTGTATTCTTACATATGAAATAAAGAAAATGTGTTTATGAAAGACTAAATTTATTTGTTTTCTCTGTGATTATTTAATTTTTCTTTTCTACATACAAATCATACAACCGCATGAAAGGATTTAATTTTAGGATTTAATTTTGTGTATGTAAAAGTGGCATGCATACTGAGACCTTGCTTAATAAATGATTTTTATGCTAGTATTGTTTATGTAAATTCATAATACAAGTGCATGCAAGGCCTGATTAAGGGGGAAGCTCGCTCATACCGGAATATTTTTACAATTATATTTTACTTCATGTCATAGAAATTCCACGCTTTGACGAGGAAATATTTTTTATAAAAAATGAACGGTGTAAAACAATCCAATTTACTCACCGTTATTAGACACCAGAATTCTTTTAAAATAATTTTTAATGAAAATTTTCTGTTTATTATAAAATTAAAGTATTTGTTAAAAAATAACGGTGTCAGTATAAATAATGTGTCAGGAGCGAGCTTCCCCCTTAATCAGGCCCTGAGTGCATGTTATGTACAGGATATTTAAACTTAAATTTGAACTAGCTCATTGTTATGCTGAAAATGAAATGAAGTGTTAGCGTAGCTGACAAAGTGTAGTTTTTGTTTTCCCCGGAAATTTTTAACAGAAATTAACAGTAGTTTCAGCTGTTTTCTGTGATTAAACAAGATGCAATTTTTTACAAAGAAATACTGGTGTTAAAAAGCCGTAGATGTTGGCACTTGTGTATTAGTGATACGTTTATATTTCATTACTTTATAAACATAAAGCATATCTGCCAATCATCTCATTATAAAGCGTAAAATTTTTAGTACCCACTTTTTTTTTTTTTTTAAATCACACCAGTCATTTTTTTTTTAAATTTCATTTTTACTTAATCATAAAAACATTTAGAGTGAATTTTTAGAGTGAACGCTTTTCTTCGAAAGGCGTTAAAGATTTTAAGCTTATTAATGAGGTGGTTGGCAGATAAGCGCATAAAGAAATGTATTTCTTTATTAGTTTTCATTCGTAATTTCAGGGATGGAACACGGGCGCAGAACTCATACCGGAATCCGTTTAAGGAATTTCTCTACCTATAATATCGTTGATTTAAGAAGTAGAAAATTTTCTTACATCGATAGTGGTATGAATTCTGCGCCCGTGTTCCATCCCTGTAATTTGTGTTTGACGTTTGAAACGCAGTTTCACTTGTAAGCGTTTATTTATTATTTATTTTTTTAAGAATTTTTGAAAAATCAAATCAAAGGAGTTAGAGTCACATTTCCTGTCTTGTTATATATTTAAAATTTTTCAAATACGAAACAAAAACTTTGTGTTTCATTTTATTAGTCTGTGGAATTCTTTTAAAACTTAATGAAGTATATTTCTACGAGGCCCTTATAAAAATGTAATATACTTTCTAAATATTAACATTGATTTTATAGAATTATGTATCATTTTGTACTTGTTTTGAAAGTTCGCAATTTGTAATACATGACGAAAGTCAACCAGTGTTGTCAGATCTGTATTTTTTTTTTTATTCTATAGTCACCAATAATTTTCAAAAATGACATTTGATATACATAAAAAACTATCGATCTTCGAAGTGATTAGTCAAACGTTACAAATAAAAATTATTGGTGACTATTGAATAAAAAAAGGCCAGATCTGGCAACTTTGAAGTTAATAACATTATCTTATCTTTAATTGGTTCTTAATTCAAAATACAAAGTTGGATAACACCCATTATGATTTTGCTTTCTTTTGTGATAAATTGAAATTCACATCAATCTATTGCACATTTATTTCTAAATTTTAATAAAATTTGATTATGTTTTTTAAACGAATTAATATACATCATTACATAATCTATAAATACAGTCGAACCTCGTTAACGTGAATTACTTTTCACATGAACTGTTTTCACAATCCCCATCAAAAGGAAGATTAGTTATATGAAGATTAGTTACTGATAGCATGAACTACTGATAACATGAACAAATTTTTTATACTCCTTGAGATTCACGTTAATGAGGGTCGACTGTAATATATACTTCACTATATATTATTTCTAATATATTAATTCATTTCGAATAAATTCATGTACTAGACATCAGCCAATAGATTATGCAAGATTTGCAAAATCGTAATTAAATTTTACTTAGAACAAATGCTCATATTTTCTCAAATATTTAGTATTTGTACATTCTGATCTTAGTTTGTCTCACTGTAATATAACACTTTTATTTATTTATTTTTTTAATGAAATTTCAGTATTATGAGAACTTTCACATGTTATAAACAAAATAGATTAAGAACATTATAAACGACACTTTCTAATCTTTTAACTTTGCCCAGAAATTTGTATTTCACGCATTCCGTTTCGTTGGAATACTAAGGATTTTCTCTTTTCAATATCAGTCGACACTTTTCCGCAACTTGTAATTTCATTTCTTTCAATAGCGACAAAATATTAAATCAAACGTCATCTCATCATGGAAATGAATCCTATTAAAACTGGTTCCTTTTAAAATCAAGTTCTTTTTTTTTTGCCTCAACATTTTATTACATTGCACAATTTTTATTATATCTCTTTAAAAATTATTTAATTTTGAAAATATATAGTTTTTATAAATTCTTACGTTTTATATAAAATATTAAGTGTAATTTGCGAAAAGAAAAAAAGAAAAAAAAAGAGAAAAATTCGAATTTTTAATAGAAAACATAAATCTGATAGGGGTGGTCTTAAACTTGTTTCCATCACTGTGTTCTTTTAAAATGAATACAGGTAATTAAAGAAGACATGACAGTAATCACTCACTGCATCTAAAATACATTTCAAGCATTACATTTTAAAGGGTGATCGTAAAAATATTTTCCCTTAATTTGTGAATAATTTCTTTCCTCGCTACAGAATAAAAACTCGCTAACATTTTCTTTATACGAGAAGTGTTCAAAAAGTATTGAACTTTACTTTTTTCTGCCGTAAACGAATAAAGCGAGAAAGACTTTCTTCAGTGTCGATGTGGATGGGGCACGCATGCGCAGTTGTAAATATTTTCCCACTCGCAGAAAGCGTCAGTAGCTGGCAGTCGACCGACAAGTGAAGAAGTGTGAGAGTGATTGTCAGATTTTAGTTTTTGTCAAATGAGAGTAAAACTTAAGCAACGATATTGCACCAAATTTTATCAAAAGCTTGGCAATACTCAAGCGGAAATCACTCGGAAAATTCAATAGGCTTTCGGGATGATGATACCGCACGCGTACAAAAAAAAACGGTACAAACGCTTTAAAGATGGCCGCACACAAGTGGACATGTTGACCATTTTCCTTGTCTTCGACGGTGTGGTACATTATAAGCACACGTCACAAACTGTGGCCAAACTATCACAAAAGAGCACTACCAGGAGGTCCTTCGTCGCTTTCGTGATGCAGTTCGGCACAAACGACAGTATATGTGGGCAGTGAAAACTTTGAAGCTCCATCATGATAACGCGTCTGGCCATTTTACGCGTTTGATTCTGACTTTCAACGCCAAATGCAACGTTTCTGTGGTTCGTCAAGCTCCCTAGTCACCCGATATGGCTTTCTGTGACTCTTGGCTATTTCCCACGCTGAAACTTTCGTGAAAAGTTCCCGGTTTGAATCAAGAAATGACACCATGTAGAATGCGACGGCGCGGTTGCTCACCATTCCAAAAAACTGCGCTCCCCAGGTGTTTTCAGCAATGACAGAAACGCTGGGCGAAGTGTATGTATTTACCAAGTTGACTACCTTGAAGAGGATTAATATTTTGGATTTCCAAATCAATAAATGTATGTTTGCTAACTAAAGGGTCGATACTGTATGAACACCTCGTACTTTATAAAAAGCACCACAGAACTGGCCTTTAAAAGTAATACGTATAAAACTTTGAATAAACACCATAAAATGCTAGAAGTCGCAACAATTGTTTCCGGTCGAAATAAGACCCACTTTTGCAGCACTCGTGCCTACTTTGTTCACCTGACGAAGGGTCGTGTCTTCTATCGACGGGAAACAATTGTTGCGAATTTTAAACTTGTATGGTGTTTTTTCAAAGTTTTATACTTATTACACCTCGTACTTTGATGTTTCATTCGAGATATTTCACAAAACATGTAAAATCGAATGCGTTTCTATTATATTGTTCGCCAACTATTTATAATGCATTAATGGTATGTTATTTTTTAATCGATACGCAATGTACTACAATATAAAAAAATATTAAAAATATATAAATTAAATAAGTTTTAGAAAAATTTGCTTAGAAAATGCAATTTCAAATTTTATAAACTAAAAGTTATTTTAACATTTTTCAGTTTATAATATGGCTTTAAACTGGAAATGTAAAATTACATACATGACAAGATAGAGAAATGATGTTAGAACTTCTTTTCATATTGAATATTATTTCTAAGTGAAACTTTAAAATGCAGAGCGGAAATTGCACTGTTTCCACTTTCCATTCATGCATTTTAAAGTACTTATATGAAAATATAAGAATATGACATCAACGAAAAACGATGATTGCAGAGTTTAGTACTGAAAGGAAACAACATGTAGGTTCAGGAAAGTAAATATCATGTATTAAAATTTATTTTATGCTAGACATAATTTTTAGAAAAGTGATAATAAATATATTTAAGTTATTTAAAATTAAAAATTACTGTAATTGATTTTCAGCAAATGGCTCTGCATACTCAGAGGCAGGGCCTGATTAAGGGGGAAGCTCGCTCTTCACACATTATTTATACTTACACCGTTATTTTTTAACAAATACTTTCCTCCTATAATAAACAGAAAATTTTCATTAAAAATTATTTTAAAAGAATTCTGGTGTCTAATAACGGTGAGTAAATTGGATTGTTTTACACCGTTCATTTTTTATTAAAAATATTTCCTTGTCAAAGCGTGGAATTTCTATGACATGAAGTAAAAAATAATTGTAAAAATATTCCGGTATGAGCGAGCTTCCCCCTTAATCAGGCCCTGCTCAGAGGAAAGTTTTGTAGAATTTGGTTGGCACAACAAAAACTTTATTTAAAGGGAGTTGACATGGAAATTTTGTTTAGGTTAAAAAAATAATTTTAATTAGTTTGTTTTGAAATTTTAACAAAGTTTTTGTACTTTTTTCGATTTTTTTTTTTTTTTTTTTTTTTTTACAAATATACAATACAAAGAAATTTTGCTGAAATTTTTTTAATTTGTTAACGATATTTTTTCTTTTGTGGTAACATTTCCGATTTTTTACTTCTCATAAAAATTTGATTAAAAAGAAAAACAATAACGTGAAGGAAACACATTTTGTTGTTTTCATATCTGCCAACATCCTAATTATGAATTGAAGAAGTTTAGTACACGCTCTTTTTCATCACCACTTTATTTCTAGAGTAAATCTCTCCAAATACACTTACGATTAAATAATTATAAAATTACTGTAAAAAAAGACATGCGTGGGGGTAAAAGGAGGAGGAGGTAAAATAAATAAATAAATAAGTAAATAAAACTTCTGCGTTTGACAGAATTTAATTTAGTACGACAGGGCTAATTTATATGTAACACTTTTTTCCCCCTATCTTGTAACTTAAAAAAAAAAAAAAAAAAAAAAAAAAAAAAAAAGTTATTAGCTACCCTGGCCAATATCAAGCTCGACATTTCTCACGTAATAATTGCTGTCAAGCTCGTCGTATCTGCAAACGCAAATGTAACGGTTATTAAGTGAGAAATATCGAGCTGATTATCAGCCAGGGTGGCTCAGTGGGAAAGCATCCGCACGTTAAGCGGAGGGTTTGGATTCAATTCACAGCTCTTCCATTTTTCACATAGTTGGTATAAAAAAAAATCTATTTTATACTCCACAAACAACTTAAAATGGATTTTTATTGTTGATGAATTTTCCAATAAAACTTCTGGATAATTTAAGATAGTTTAAGAAATTAAGTGGTAAAATTGGATAATGGCAGGTATTCCGGCATACTGAAACTGTGATAACGCAAAAGCGCTGTCTGAAAGAAATTGTCTTGTGCATTAAAAAAAAAAGTGGGTACTGAAAATTGTCTAATTATTAATGAGATAGTTGGCAGGTATATATTTTAATAAAATTCTTTCAATAAATGCATACATAACCAAAACGTATACTAGCATAAAAGAAAAACGTAACGTTACTTAACCCCTTAACGCGCGGTGTCCTTGCTACGAGGACGCAAAATTTAAGATCCAGCTGCAAAAATTCATCCCGGAAACTTTTTAGCAAAAATTTACGTTTATAACGTATCAGAAAAGGCCGGTTTTTTTAACCTTAAAACAGTGATGCCAGATGGTCGAAAATTATTTCCCCAAACAGGTCTTAAAATTTCCCCAAATCAAGGGTTTTTTTCGAAAAAATCCCCAACAGGTTTTCCACTAAAAAGGGAAAAAAAAACATTTTTTTTCAAAAAAGAATATCAAGCAGATTTTTCTGATTTGAGCTCAGATTTTTCCCCAAATGAAATCAATTTTTGAAAAAAATCCCCAAATAACAGTAAGCTATTGAAAGTCTCTAGTCGTAGGGATAAATCATTACGTTGCCAACATTGACAGAAAGTTGAAGAACTCCCCAGATTTGTCCCCAAACATTTTAGAATTCCCCAAAAAAGTCCCCACTAACATTTGGTCCCCAAAATTGTCCCCAGAAGCTTCAAAAATCCCCAAAATAGGGACAAAATCCCCAATCTGGCATCACTGCCTTAAAATTTAAAATTTCTTTTAGTTTAATTTAGTTCATGAATTCCGGTGGCAGTATAATTTAAATGATCTGAATTGTCTTGCGCCGCAAAGGGTTAATAATACGTAAATATACATAATGTATATTATTTTAATGGACTTCACTATTTTGATAATAATTTTGTGGATATATATATATATATATATATATATATTCTTTTTTTCCCCCAGTAATTTTCAATCGAAATATTTACTTTATTTGGTGACAAAATTCTATGATTAAGTAATACGAAGATTGCTTTCCGGAAATATTTGTGTTAAAATATCTGATGGTTGGTAGCTCCGCATATGTTTTATTTATAAATATTTCTTTAGTATATACATTTATAAATAGCCATTCGTGTTTTGATCAAATATTTCTGATTTTGTTGTATATGTTTGAACAGACATACTTTCATAGCTATGGAAAAGTCATATCTACAATTATTTTCTTATTTGTGTATTTTTAACATTTCTGTTATATCTAGGTTTTTACTTTAGGATAATAACAACTTCACTTCATGTATATTAGATGTAAAATATTATACAAATAAGTATTAGTAATATGTAAAGTATTATGTAAAGCATATACTTATAAACTGTCGTATAAATATCAATAAATGTATAAATATCATAGTTTAATTTATATAAACTTTTATGCATCAATTGCAACTTCTATAGAGAAATATAATATGTAGAGTAATAGTCCGAGATCTTCTGTTCTCCAAATCAATAGATGGGAGTTACTAGGTTCGAAATCAAGTCGCGTCTGCAACCTTTACCACTCGAAATTTTCTACGGTTTTCTCCTAAACATTCGTAAACATGGGCTAGGAATACTTAGAAAGACCCCCCCCACCTCTAATAATAATAATCAAATAAAAAAATATAAAAAGTATAATGAGGACAGCCCTATTAGATATTTGTCCCTACAGTAGACAATTAGCCTTAAAACCTATACTAACATGCAATCTTTTACATATACATAACATTTAAATAATTAGATATGCGAAGTTTTCAAACATATCAATCTAGGACATTGAAAACAATAAGAGTTTTAAATTAAATTTTAGAAAGAAGTAGAAAATTCTCAAAATAAATGTTACATATTATAAACATGGTTTTAATACAAACTTCCGCATGCTCATTATTTTATCCATGCTCATTATTTTATGAATTATTTACCAGCTTACGATTTAAAAAAAAAAACGTGTATTAAAGCATAGTTTCACTGATTTTGTTTGTGAGAAGTGTAAAGGATTATAAGCGACAAGGGTATAAATGAGTGCTACATTATGTTTTGATTAATATGTCAAGTTCTTAAGCAAATAGGCACATATGCATTATTTTTAAGTATCTTCTGGAGCATGCTAATTTTCATATTTTGAATAATTTTATTCAATATGTTTCAATAAGTTTTGCAGATAATATATATATATATATATATATATATATACATATACATACGTAAAAATTAGTGATTGTGTATTAGACATTTTATAAACTTCAGTTTTGTTGTGATTACAAAATAGTTCATTTGATTTCTAAGTGTTAAAAAACTTGTGAATGAAATTTCCTATTACTACCTGCATTTTTTCACATCATGTTTTTTAAGGGCAATTTTCTTATTTTTTAATTGTAATCGCATATCGAAAAATCTACTCTGAATGTAAAGTGTTGCAATAAAATAGCGAGTGTTAACGCAATAAATTAGAAATCATAGCCTCTTTAACTAGATGCATGTCGCGTGGCTCGTAAACTTGGCAACAGTTGAAGCGGTAGACAGCGCCACCTGGTACAGATTGCGTGACTTTTTTATTCAACTGTCACCAATAATTTTAAGAAAAGATATATAATATATATAATCGACGTTTCTTCGATTCTATTTGTCTTTTATGTATATCATATCCCACTTTTAAAAATGTTTGGTGACTGTTGAATAAAAAGTAGCGCAATCTGTACTAGGTGGCGGTGTCTACCGCTTCAACTGTTGCCAAGCTTTCGAGACACGCGACAGGCATCTAGTTTAGGAGGCTATGTTAGAAACATTGGCTGTTCTGAATAGCTGTCAATATTTCTATTTTAATCCGTAGCATTGTTAGTTGCCGCCAACTTTTTATAACACACTTTTCCTTCTTCTTTTCTTTTCTTTTTTTTTTTTTTTTTTTTTTTTTTTGTAAAATAATTTTATTCCATATGAAATTACAATTAAATTAGTAGAAAATTACTCTTTAAAAGCATAGTGGGAAAAGAAGTCGGGTACTAACAGGGTTGTCTGTATATTCGTACAAGTTTCAGATTTAAAGATTCCCCGGTACTAACAATATTACGGAATGCAGGGTTGGTACGGGCTTAGTTTCTCCCTGAGTAACAATAATTTTGTACAGTGATTATAGTTATAAGATGTGTATAAATTTAAGATGAATTCTATTGTTTCAGAATACTGGTGAAAGACTCGGGGGAAAAAAAGGTAGCTCCGTAGGGATCTCGAAAAAATCATCAATGGTGGCAGCGATATGATTATCGTTATCATACTTGCCAGCATTTTAATTTATTGCAGAAATTTTTTAGTGTCGCTTT
Source organism: Salticus scenicus (assembly GCA_963930645.1). Lineage (NCBI taxonomy): Eukaryota > Metazoa > Arthropoda > Arachnida > Araneae > Salticidae > Salticus > Salticus scenicus. The sequence continues at coordinate 81,511,536 of OZ005659.1, read as the reverse complement.
TATATCGCGCCATTTTATTTATAAAATAATTATCTCCAATATGTAACTCCGATAAAATAATAAAAAATTACTCAGGAAAGAAAAAAATGGTAACAAAATAAAGGTGGGACGAAAATTAAAAAAATAAAATAAAATAAAATAAAGGTAGCAAGTATGCATTTATAACTATATTTACAATACCCAAAAAACCGCAAGCTAAGTTCTTTTTTTTTTTTTTTTTTACAATATTTCTTCTTATAAAAGCAAGATAATAATAATGATGATGATGATAATGATGCTTGTTTTAAAGTGTCATTTTCAGCTGCTAATTCATCGCACTATCTTTAATTACATGATATGAAAAAAAAAAGACATACAGGGATGGAACACAGGCGCAGAATTCATACCACTATCAATGCATACTTACCAACATACTAATTAGTATTCCGCAGTATTGTTAACCCCGCCTTTTTTTTCACACCAGTATGTTTTTGGAATATTTTTCTTTTTATTTAATTGTAATTGCGTTTGTAGAATATTACTCTAAAAATTTAATGGTGTGTATAAGAGGGTTGGACTACGGAATATTAATTAGGACGTTGGCAAGTATGCCAATGTAAGAAATTTTTTTACATCTGAAATCACCGATATGGTAGGTAGAGAAATTTCTTAAGCAGATTCCGGTATGAATTCAACGCCCGTGTTCCATCCCTGCAAATAATAAAAAAAAAAAAAAAAAAATTGTTTTCTTCTTAAGGGAATTATGTGTCTAATTCTACGTTTGTCGTTGTAAAAAATATCGCATGATCATAAGTGAATTTAAAAAGGTCCAAAAATAGAATCAAATTAACCTTTGTGAAACATCATGGGGAGGGATAGAAGATAATTCAATGAAGGCCACGACACTGACCCTAAAATGAATTTTGTCGTAGAACTTATGCATTTATTTTTAGAAAAGTTATTTGCAGTAATAAATTATTAGTATGAGAAACATGAACACAGTCTTTGATCTCTACTCGTAATAATTATTTACAGAGCCTGATTAAGGGGGGAGCACACATTATCTCCGCTCTCACCGGAATATTTTTACAATTATTTTTTACTTGATGTCATAGAAATTCCACGCTTTGACGAGGAAATATTTTTTATAAAAAATGAACGGTGTAAAACAATCCAATTTACTCACCGTTATTAGACACCAGAATTCTTTTAAATTAATTTTTAATGAGAATTTTCTGTTTACTATAGGAGGACAGTATTTGTTAAAAAATAACGGTGTCAGTATAAATAATGTGTTCTTCCCCTTTAATCAGGTTCTGATTATTTATTACTCATAATATTTAGTTATTTTGGAAAGACAGTGAAAGAAAAAGGATATGTGAAGAACTATTAGAAAAATAAATACCAGTTAATGCATATTTCCCCATATTATTATAGAAATTCATGAAGAATTTTATAAATAATTGTATTAGATTTTGACACTGTTTAATAATTTTTATCACAATTCACGTTTTCAATCAAAAGAATAAATTTAAACATGAACAAAGTATAAATGCTACTAAAAACTTTTGAACAAAATAAAAAATTGATAAAATAACCAGAATAATAAAACAGATAGAAAATTGAAAATCTAATCAAACTTAAAGTATTATTAGTGATGAATGTAAATTTTAGTAAATTTGGATTATTATCTCGAATAGGAAATTTTAAACTATTAATTTAATTGGTTTAACACAATAGTTGTTTTATATTTTTTCAACTTTTCAGTTTATAAAATAATTCCCTTTTTTTTTAATCGAGATTTTATCGTAGTCTTTGTTTGTATTTTGTCCAGCTTTAGACAGAAATTATTTACGAAGAAATAGCCAATAATAATTAAATTAAATTTTCCACCTTTTCTTTCTTTTCTTTTTTTTTCTTATACATGAGAATTACTTTCTATTTTTATTACAAACTTTTAAAACGTAAAACAAAATGGTTGTTTAAAATGAAACAATAAAGTTTTCAGAAATGACCAGTTTTATTTAGTTCTTTATTCACTGAACATTTCGCAAAGTTTTCAGAAACAAATTAATTTAAGAAACTTTGGAGTATTTCTTCTTTCTATATTTTATATATGATATCATGGTTAATTATTTACTAATCACTAAAAACAAATGTAAGTTTATAAAAGATTTACGTATGATCCGCTTTTTGGTTACTTTTAAGAAAAAAATTTTAATTAGTTTTATTTTCCGTTAACCCTTTGAGTCGCAGTGTTTCCGCTGATGGAACACCTAATTTTAATTCTCAAGTGCAAAAACTCATCCCGGAAATTTTTTAGCAAAAATTTACATTTATAACAAAGCAGAAAACGCCCTTTTTTCAACACGAAAATTTAAAATTTCTTCTATTATAAATATGTTCGTAAATTCCGGTGGCAATGTAATTTAAATGATCAGAATTATCTTGCCCCGCAAAGGGTTAAAATACTCCGGAATAGATTGAAATGTTGGGATCTATGCAACTTTTACGAGTTTTTGTTATCGATAATGTTTACTTATGAAGTGATTTATTTATTAAATTAAATATTATTTGAATTTAATAAGGTTTACTTACAGATGTTTCAAACCGAAAATTTCTCGAAAAGGAACAATGCTAATTTTTTTTATTTTTTAAGTATTTATGATCAGCTATGTGGCTAAAAGCCATTTTTAAAATTAGTTTAGTAATTTTTAAAATAAATTAAGTAGTGAACCTTAAAGGGTTAAAATAAATACGGATTTTGATTTAACAAGAAATAAAAGTTGAACTGTATAATAAATACAATTCTTAAAACAGTTCAAAACAAATGTCAAACATAAATACACATTTGCGATACGTTTGGGAATCTGAAGTGTATTTACAAACAAACGCATTTCTCAATCTCCATTATTTGTAAGGATTAAATTGATAATATATATATATATATTTACTTTATAAACTACCATGATTCTGAATTTCAAAGGTTTCTTTAAAATAAGTTGAATTAAGTAAACAAGTTTTAAAACAACTTAAACTATGAAGATAAATAGGATAAAATATATTTAAGTTTGATGAAATGATATAAATTTTATGTCTTTTCTGTGTTTAACTTTACAAAGAAATGTGAAAATATATAAAAGAACATAAAAATTCCTTGAGCTCTTCTTTTCAATATAAAATGACATTCAAGAATAAAAGTTTAAAATATTCGTAGAAAACTGCAAAGAATTCTATATCTAAGTCGATTTTTGAGGCGCACATTTCAAAGAATAGGAATGATTTTGATAGGGATCTGATGCTGTTTATGATTCGACATAAAAGACTACATATTTTAATATTCAGAGTTGTAGAATAAAAATATCTCGAGATTTTATGTTTTTAAAATAATTAACTTCTTGCAACGTAGGAATATCAGTGATTTTAGAATTTTCTTAGAAAAATATATTTATTGACTATCAACTTTAACACACAGATACATATACATACTCGTATTTGTATAAATAAATATTAATTTTCTTTATTCATACGCTATTATTATTTTTTAATTATCAATATTACATGAAATCTCTATTTATCGTTGTTAGCAGACAAAATAGCATGTTATTCTATGGGTAAACATTTTTAAGAATTTCCCATTAATAGCCATAGAAAGATAGATTTTTAAAGAATTATTCATTAAGTAATGCATTGTTTTAAATTTCACTTTTACAGTCAGAAAAAATTCAATCGATAAATCGTATAATTTTTTCAATATCTTATATATATTTATATATAAATCCAAATATGTGAAATTCATATATTTTAATGTACAGTCGGGGGAAAAAAAAAAAAAAAAAACGCAACACTCAACGTAACATTGTTGCTAATCGATGTAGAAAAATGTAATATGTATTATTCGATGGGGAATTGTGAGTAGTTTCAGAAAATGAACTGAAATTTTGAATTGAGGGTCGTCTACATATTAAAACGCGCACCAACTTTGATTTTTTTTCAATGGTAATGCCCCATTTTTATTTTATATTTGAATTCCTGGGATCGCGACAACGCAAAAAAGTATATTGGTTGTATATTTTACTTATCTTTTCACAGAGTTATAAGCGTTTAAAGTTTGAAGTTGCTAATGTTAAATTCACATTTCAAACTTTTATTAATATCTTCACAAAAAATAACTTGATCAATATAATTTTTTTTTTACGAGATACAATGAAGAAACCCAAACGTAATCCATCATTACATATGATTCTGAAAAATATTTTTAATTCTGAAAAATATTAATAAATTCATATTCATAAAAAATATGAATTATGACCTATATAAATTTTTACATAAAATGAATCCTAATGCTGAAAAATATGGGTGTGCAAATTTGCAGCTCATTCCAGTAATTAGTTTTCGAGATATAAATAAATCTTTCTTTTGGAGTGGTTTAGGGGCCATCTCTTATAAAGTTTTGAATGAGATAACCAATCAAATCATAAAAAATTAAAAAAATAAAATTAAACAAAATATTTTTTGTTTTTTATTTACGGGTCAAATTATATAACAACAACGTCACACACAAAAGAAATGAAACAAAAATTATGATTTTTAGACATTATAGTGTTAGCATCAAGAATTCCTGTTTTCTAAAGAAGACAAGCCCCGCCTTCATCGTTTTTCAAAACAAATCAATGCAGAAAGGAAAAGTAAATGTGACATTGAGTATTCGTGTTAAACCACTTATTTTATGTTGACAAAAATATGCACAAGCGGTATTTACTTAATTGATTACTGGTGATAATTTTTGAATCTTTTAAACGAACATTACTGTTTTAAATAGAAAAGTAGGTTTAATGTAAAAATTGTCAAAAAAAAAAAAAAAAAAAAAAAAAAAAAAGAAAAAACGAATGGAATTGAAATGCAAGACAGATTTGTAAAATCGTTTCTTAACAACCGTCATTTAATCATTTGCTTCATATATTGCTTTATTTTTATTTATTTATTTACTTATTTATTTATTGTGTAGGGAGGAGGATTATTACTTTATATATTTTTAAAAATATACTTTAACTTTTATCAATATATTTTAACAGTTTTTGCGACCGCGGAATTTTGTCTTTTTGACAGTAAGATCCGCCTACGGGCGTTATTCTCTCAAAATGAAATATTTCTGAAAAAATTTTCTGTATTCACAATCATATTACAAATGGATATACATTATAATCATATTCTTTCTAACCAATATATTTCTATCCATAGTATATTTTATTGCAAAAATATGAAAACTAGGTACAAACTTAAGAAATATGTAACACACAAAATAACGAAAGAAACGCCCACTGACAGAGTTACAGATTTTCAAATGACGTGAATATACGTCAGCAGTCGCGAAAGGGTTAATTAAGAAATGATATTTTCATAGAAATTATAAAACGAATCGTACAGTTCCAAAGAGTTCAACTGACTCAAAACTGGTACTTGCGATTAAAATTGTTTAATATTTACTTCATGTACCCTTACAATAATTTATCCAAATAGGTTTAGTTTATGCGTTGTTGTATATATATATCTATATTATTTCATTTTGTATATTATGTAACACCTACGAAAGGAAATTTAAGCTTTATTGGTGATCAGTACAGCAAAAATAGACACTTTTATTTGAAAAATATTGCACTTTTTCCAAAGAGTACTGTTTGGACCAATCGAAAGTGTAATGTAATTAAATATACGTAAAATTATCTAAAAAAGTACTAAAGTACATACAAATGTAAAAAACTGAAATCAGAATATTTAAGAAACTAGAAAAGAATACTTTTCTTCCTGAAATATTTCCGGTGTGAAACATCAAAATTTTGTCTATTTTTTATAGGATCTTATTATTATTATTTTTTTTTTTACATTTAGAGATAGCCCCCTTACACATATTTGATTATAACAACTCTATAAATACTAAAGATAAAGTATACAAACAGTATTCTTTTCCGCACTGCCAGACTCTCAGAAATTCGAATATGAAGTCAAAATTGGGTATTGCTGTTTAAAAAAAAATTAAAGTTGGCGCTCATTTCAATATGTAGATGACCCCTCATTCAAAATTCAACGACAATTTCAGAAAGTGCATTTAATTTCCTTTTGAATTATGTCTATTAGATGTTCCTGCGTCAATTAATAACGAAATTACAGCAGGAGTTGCGTTTTTTTCCCTCCGACTGTATAATAAGTAAAATTTATTAAAATCTAAACCACTAAAACAGTTTTTTAACAAGCTTACAACGAACGATGTCGATCAATTAGTGCAGTAGAAATTTAGTTTTTCATTCGTTACACATACGTTTTCAAGTTTTGAAAAATTGACAATCTTGCCCTAACATCTTGGAATTCCTCTTAGAAATTCATTTTCTATCATACTTATATCATTTTAATTTATTCTGGAATATTTTTAGCCTCGCCTTCATTTGACACCGCTTTATTCATAGAAAAATCTTCTTTAATAAAAATTTCGATAAAATATGAAAAAATTACTGTTAAAAAATAAATGGTATGAAATAGAGGTGGGGATAAAAATACTCCAAAATAAATTAAAATGTTGGCATCTATATGCATTTATTTTCATTTTTTGTTTCCTAGACAACAGTTTGTATGTTCACATATGTGTATTATGACCTGCAAACATTTCACTTTGATTTAAAGAAAAACATTAATACAGAAATTATTTTTATTAAAAATGGGAGGAGTTCATCTTCCAATATGCAAAGCATCCATATAAAATATGTTATCACTTTCGCGACCGCATAATTTTGTCAATAGAGTTATTCTCCAAAGTTGCAATATTTAAGAACAAACCTTTCTGTATTCACATTTGTATTACAAATGCATATACATTAAAATTATATTCTTTCTAATCAAGGTATTTGTATCCATAGTATATTTCATTGTATAAAATATGACTATGAGGTATATGTTTAAGAAATAAGTAATAGACAAAAGGGGAAAGAAACGCCCACTGGCGGAGTTACATATTTTCAAATGACGTGAATCTACGTCAGCTGTCACGAAAGTTTTAATTTTACAAAGTAATAGAAAAAAAAAAAAAAAAAAACATTCCTAAGCATGGAGTACATGCCTAACTTTTGTTCTATTTACATATTTATTATTATTTTTTTTTTCATTGCTTTTAACCCTTTGCGCTCGGCGTATTTTTCGTAAGACACGCTTTTTGGCTTTCCTTTAAAACGCCAAACGTATAGTTTCCAACTTACTATCTTTTGGCTACCGAAAAAATGTAATAATTTTTTTTACTTTACTTCATCATTAAATACAATAAATCTTTCTGTTAAAATTTTCCGGTAGCCGAAAGGTAGCCTATGGTTACACGTTTTAGAAAAATAACATTTCATTTGCAGAGGAAAACCTTAAGGCGTGGCTCGATTTTTTGATGTCCCCTCAGAAGGGACATACGAGCGATAAGGGTTAAAACTATTCACGTTTAGTCAGAGAAAATACGCTAAAAAGTGTCATCAAGAGAGCATTCACCAGCGAGATTTTGTTTCTTCGCGGGCATCATAACTGCTTACATCACTTTTTACCAACCGGAAAATTTTATTGAAATATTTATTTTATTTAATCAGTAAACTGTAACATTTTTCACTGATAAAGTAAAAAAAAAAAAAAAAAAAAAAAAAACTCTACTAAATTTTCCAGTAACCAAAAAGTGTTAAGTTGGCAATTATAGCTGGCATTATGACTAAGTTCGTTTAAATTAATAAGGGGAAAGATAATTTTCCAGATAAAAGTTCACGATCATAAATTAAAATATTTCCCATATTTATACTGCAACTGTGTGAATTTTAGATTAAAATGCTAATTTGATTTTCAAATATATATATAATATATATATGTATGTATATAAAAGAAGTTAATTTGGGTTAAAAAAGACTTTAATATTTAAAGAAAGATATTTCACATCTCTAACGGTAGTAAAAATATTTTTAAATATATATATTTAAAAATTTCTATTGTTTTAAATTGGCATTTTTTTTTCAACTTTGTTTTAAAATATTCTGAGTACCATTCATAGCATTTTGATCTGGACTCATTCATAATTTTTTTTATTATATTTTTACCAATTTGTTTATTTCATTATTTAACTCACATAATTTATACAATATGTTTTATTTACATCACAATCATTTTTATGAAATTACATTCCTCTGTAGAATATAACATACAGTCGGCTGCAAAATTATTCGAGCACTAGCAATAATCCCTGTCTAAAAAAAGTACACTTAATACTGCTTTGTTAAATAAATCCTTATCGAGTCATGTTCTTAGTCAGTTTAAGAACATGATTCGACAAGGATTTATTTAACAAAACAGTCTTAAGTGTACTTTTTTAATATAGGAATTATTGGCTAGTGCTCGAATAATTTTGCAGCCGACTGTATCTTTATCAAAATGTGTGATGTCACATGGTCACACAAATTAGATGAAAGTAAAGTCTATATATTTTCTTTATTGTTCACTCCTTACTTTCATTGAAAAATTGCTAAATTTAAATTTGCTAATGAACATATAGCTGATCAAAAATATGTAAAAGAAAAATATTTGGTTTGAAACATCTATAAATTAACCTCAAATAATATTTAATTTAATTAAAAAAAAAAAACTTTATAAGTATACATTATAAACTACAAAAACTCGCAAAAATTGTTTCAAATCGAAATTGTAGCGAAAAATAAATAGGTAAAATCGCAAATAATTTATTACCAAACCAACAAGGTGTACCCCTGCCTGCTATGAGAAGAGGGATATTAGGCTTGTGGATTTTTCGTATAGCATAAAACCTGGAACAGTTAGCTATTAAAGGATTAAGATGCGAGTTAATTGAATCAATAAACAATGGACAAGATTTTATAGCAGATTCCTTTCTTAAAAATAGGAGCACTTTCGTTTCATTTCTTTTATATGCACTGTTAGACGGTATGGTAAATACTACTAAAACGGTTGTCTGCTGTTTAATTTTTCTTTTGCAATTCAAGATACTATTTATAATTCCTGTGTTTCATGTAATAACTAGATACAAAAATCTTACAATTTATAAACTTGTCGAATGGAGCACATAAAATCACGATATCGTACAAGAGTATGCTAAATGAATAGGTTAAATCGCAAAATAACCCAAGACAAAATAATACAATATAAAAAAATGTATTATTAACAAAATAAAAAATCAGTAATAAAAATTTAGTGTATAATAAAAGGTCAATACATGAAATACATAGTATTCAAGTGTATATTGTTTAATAAAAATCTATTTTTAACGTTTTAGAATTCCAAATTAGGTTACAATTCTTTGAAAAGCGAGTTGATAATGAATGACATGCCATATTTACATTTCCGGAGCTGATTTCCCACTCTTAAATCTCATTGGGTGCCTCGTCAAAATATAGGTATTTAATCTGCTACGAATGTATTTCTCACATCGCCTAACATGACATCTGCTGTCGTTCTTTAATTTTAATGCAAATAATCTTGCAAACAATCTTCCAATGGAATGCTATCGTTTCTTTATGCAATAAGTTTTGATTAAGCCGCAGCTAGGTAAATAGCGCTGGCGATTAAAAACGTGCCGTGACGTCACTAAGAAATGATTTATCACTCATTTTAATAATCAGCTACAACGCATTGAAATTTCACCAAGTAGCTTGCAAGCAGTGTTGTCAGATAGAAATTTCAGCTTTTCCCCAGAACACAGTTGACTTTTCCCCCAAAAAGCACAATTTTCAAAATTTTCCCCAAATAAGATTTTGCAATTTTTTCTTTTTCTTTTCTTTCTTTTTCTTTTTCTTTTCTTTTCTTTTTTTTTTTTTTTTTTGAATATATGATGTTTTAAAGTGTTAAGCTTATGTGATATTGATGAACTGACTTGACTATACATAAACTGATGACAAATATTATTATGCAATGCTTGCAATTTTAAAATATAAATCGAAATTTAGGATGGAGTACGCATCGCAACCAGTCAAAAAAAGTGTTACAACTAAAAAATGCAGCATTTGAGAAAAATCAACTTAACCCTTTGCGGCGCAAGATAATTCGAATCATTTAAATTACAATGCCACCGGAATTCATGAACTAAATTAAACTAAAAGAAATTTTAATTTTTAAGGTAAAAAAAACCGGCCTTTTCTGGTATGTTATAAACGTAAATTTTTGCTAAAAAATTTCCGGGATGAATTTTTGCAGCTGGATCTTAAATTTTGCGTCCTCGTAGCGAGGACAGCGCGCGTTAAGGGGTTAAAGAACATTACCGAATATGAATTAGCCTACAATAAAACTGACACAACTGCCTTAACAGGAATAAACTACGAAATAGGCAAGTGACGATTTTCTTGCATGTTAGGGCACTGCATATTTATGTTACAAGAACATAACCACAAAATTACTATTTCTTGACTTGCGTAAGTTTTCTTGTCGGAGTGCAACATGCAACCCTACCAAAGTAAGTCTAGAAGTATGATAAAGCAAAAGCAGCTATTTTGAACTTTACGTATTTGGTAAAAGACAGTAAAGACTTTTTTAAGCATATTAATTTTTATGGTACGTGTTACCTTTTCTATACATGTATTTAACTGCTTATTTTACTTCATTTAAGTTGTAGCTGTGGTGTCACGGCCGTACGCCTGATTTTACAACTTATGTTTGATCATGAAGCAATGGACATGTTACACTCCTGTTCAAAAGTTTAGCAAGATTTGCAAACGATCACTTTTTGTCAAATTAAAAACTTATCTCTCAATGAAATGTTTTCAAACATTGCATATTTAAAGGTCTGGGTCTTCCTTATGTTTTTCAGTAAAGTTTGGTTTAATACAACAATTAGGGGGCCAGTAACAAATTGAGCAAAAGTAATAATGTTTGTGATCACCCTGTATCGTTAAGTAAACGAAATGAATTGTAACTTCGGATCTGTTACTATAGGCCCAGTTCAATTTGTGGATGAATTTGTGTGACGATAGCATGTTAAATAAGGGAGGTATAAGCATTTATATAATTCGCTCACCATGTTATGATCTTTCAAATTTCTGACTTTAGCTAAGTCCCGCTCGGTGGCGCCTGCGGCGCCGTATAACATTTTTTAAAAAGATTTGTGTCTGTGGTTTTCTCCAAAACTTGCTTAATTCCGGGCTATATATCGTTAAAAATTATTTGTACGAAATGTATGCGAAAATCTGAATTTGAAACTCTGTAAAATATAAAAGAATAAAAATTTTCTGGTTTTTCCGTAGTTTTCTCCGAAAGTTTCGTACAGAATTTGAACGGCTTATATCATTTTAATAGCCTGCAATAAAAATACTTTAAAATATCTTTTGAATGATGTATTATGTATTACAATAATGAATATCTATGATAAATTTTAGACTCAAAATGGCTAATCTATCAAGGGCGATTAACGATTTCTAATGAAATCCATCTAAAATTTAAGAATTCCAAAAATGCATTTTTACAACCGAATTCATAAAAAAAAAGAGGGGGGGAATTAATATTATTCTGTTAAAAGTAACTCATTAACAGATGAAATTGGTGAAAGGTGTCATTAACAGATGAAATAAAAATGAATTTAAATAAATATAATATGTATATTTATTTTATTTTTAAAGCTATACTTTAGATTTTTTAACTGCATACAGGTGAGCCATAATGACGGGCAATTTCAAAGTTCTGCTTTTGATCGATTTTAAATTGAAAAAATTCAAAAACTGCTTTTTTTAATTTCCAGTATACTTTGTCACGTGGGCGAAAAACAAAAAAGCAATTTTTCCCGATCTCTAGCACCTGGCACTGAAGAATCTTATTCTCTCTTCTCTGTCATGGTCAGTTGCAAGAGTTTCAGAAACGTCGATTCAGAATTTCATCGAAAACTGCCGCGATACTGAAAATTAAAAGAATTATAACTCATTCAGTTTTTGAAATTTTCTCTCAATCTTTTGGGTATTCAATTGTTAAAGCGAGATCTATATACAAAAAAAAAAAAAAAAAAAAAAAAAAAAAAGAAATGATTTATCTCTAAACGCTTTGGAGTTATAAAATGTTTTGTGAAAAAATCGATGTTTCGTAAAATCTAAAAATATGGATCGCTAATCCGTATTTTGTAAAAATGTTTATATGTTTCGAAAGATGATTAAATTTCCTTTCTAAATATGCCAGTTGTTAAGAAATGGAACAGTTACTCGGTCGTACAAGGCGTTTCAAAAAAGGCAATCGAGAAAAAGAGAAATTTTCGACCCTTTTAAAAATTTTTTTAAAAGTATAAAAAATCCGTATTTTTTAAAACAAATTGTACCTTAAGAATCGGTAATAAATGCTCTTTCTCGTGGTACAGGTGTATTTTCGATAATTCCAACAGATCGGCAGCGATCGCTTTAGAAAAACCCGCGAAATTTTTCTCTCTCTGCTTTCTATTTTGAGGAACACGCTGAAGGGCGAAAATTACGATCCGCTCGCTTTTTAATTAGGCATTGGTCGACGTTTTAATTAATATCTCCGGAACTAATTAAAATTTTTGAATTCTGTTTCCACTATCAACTCGGGAAGGCTTCTGAGCACCCGTATGTCAAATTTTATACTTCTGCGTTCAGTAGGGGCTGAACGTATAGATGCACAGACAGACCGACAGACAGACAAACATCTTCTTTTATTATTATAGATATACAGAGCTTTTAACGAAAATTATTCCCACTTTCAGGTTCGTTGGAAAAACATTTTTAAAACAATATACTGCAATCGGAATACAAATATCTTAAATATCTTATAAAATATGAACATTTTTATGAAAAACGTGTTTACTGTGCATGCACGAAAGGTAAAACGTTTTTTATTGCGTAGGTATTGGACAACTTTTATCAAAGTGCATTTGAATAAAATAAAAATCAAGGGAATTATACAAAAAAGAACAAGCTAGATTTTAGATAGTTTCCAAGAGTTGAAAATTCTTAAGGGGGTCTTCACATGCTGCATAATTAGTTAAAAGATACAATTATTTCAACCACTTTCCAAAAGTTTTTTTTTTTAGGAAAAACCTCTTAAAATTTCACAAATTATATTAAATAAAGAAAAATATGTTAGAGTTATAAGCTTATAAGGGATTTTTCACAAAAAATATTTTTGGTGCGTGGTGGAAATAATTGGATCTTAAAATTAATCACGTGGAATGTGAAAAAAACCCCTAAGAAATGTCAACTCTGGAAAAATATCTAAAATCTAGCTCGTTCTTTTTTGTACAATTCTCTTAATTTTTATTCTATTTAAATGCACTTTTGATAGAAGTTGCTCAATACATCTAGCTTTCAACCTATATAATAAAAAATGTTTTATCTTTCGTACATGCGCAATAAACACGTTTTTTATAAAAATAATCATATTTCATGAGATATCTATAATAATAAAAGAAGATGTTTGTCTGTCTGTCTGTGCATCTATACGTTCAGCCCCTACTGAAAGCAGAAGTATAAAATTTGACATACGGGTGCTCAGAAGCCTTCCCGAGTTGATAGTGAAAACAGAATTTAAAAATTTTAATTAGTTCCGGAGATATTAATTAAAACGCCGACCAATGCCCAATTAAAAAGCGAGCGGATCGTAATTTTCGCCCTTCAGCGTGTTCCTCAAAAGAGAAAGCAGAGAGAGGAAAATTTTGCGGGTTTTTCTAAAGCGATCGCTTCCGATCTGTTGGAAATATCGAAAATACACCTGTACCACGAGAAAGAGCATTTATTACCGATTCTTACGGTACAATTTTTTTTAAAAAATACGGATTTTTTATATTTAAAAAAAAAAGTTTTAAAAAGGGTCGAAAATTTCTCTTTTTCTCGATTGTCGTTTTTGAAACGCCCTGTACGACCGAGTAACTGTTCCATTTCTTAAAATCTGGTATATTTGGAAAGGACATTTAATCCTCTTTCGAACCATATAAACATTTTTACAAAATACGGATTAGCGATCCATATTTTTAGATTTTACGAAACATCGATTTTTTCACAAAACATCTTATAACTCAAAAGCGTTTAGAGATAAATCATTTCTTTTTTATTTGTATATAGATCTCGCTTCAACAATTGAATACCCAGAAGATTGCGAGAAAATTTCAAAAACTGTATGAGTTATAATTTTTTTAATTTTCAGTATCGCGGCAGTTTTCGATGAAATTCTGAAACTCTTGCAACTGACCTTGACAGAGAAGAGAGAATAAGATTCTTCAGTGCCAGGTGCTAGAGGTCTGGAAAAATTGCTTTTTTGTTTTTCGCCCACGTGACAAAGTATACTGAAAATAAAAAAGCAGTTTTTGAATTTTTTCAATTTAAAATCGATCAAAAGCAGAACTTCGAAATTGCCCGTCATTATGGCTCACCTGTATGCAGTTAAAAAATCTAAAGTATAGCTTTAAAAATAAAATAAATTGACATATTATATTTATTTAAATTCATTTTAATTTCATCTGTTAATGACACCATTCACCAATTTCATCTGTTAATGAGTTACTTTTAACAGAATAATATTGATCCCCCCCCTTTTTTTTATGAATTCGGTTGTAAAAAAGCAGTTTTGGAATTCTTAAATTTTAGATGGATTTCAATAGAAATCGTTAATCGCCCTTGATAGATTAGCCATTTTGAGTCTAAAATATATCATAGATATTCATTATTGTAATACATAACACATCATTCCAAAGATATTTTAAAGTATTTTTATTGCAGGTTATTAAAATGATATAAGCCGTTCAAATTCTGTACGAAACTTTCGGAGAAAACTACGGAAAACCAGAAAATTTTTATTCTTTTATATTTTACAGAGTTTCAAATTCAGATTTTCGCTCACATTTCGTACTAATAATTTTTAACGATATATAGCTAGGAATTAAGCACGTTTTGGAGAAAAACCACAGATAAATCAACACAAGTCTTTTAAAAAAATGTTATACGGCGCCGCAGGCGCCACCGAGCGGGACTTAGCTAAAGTCAGAAATTTGAAAGATCATAACATGATGAGCGAACAGGCTGTTTCAGATATTGAAAAGGGAAGAGGGCGCCGAAGGCGCTTCCGCAAGGGAATTTACTGCGCTTTCAATAAGGTATTTTCACGATATATCGATAAGCTGTTATTAGACCTGAAACGGGAAAAAGGCGCCGCAGGCACCACCGAGCGGGAGTTTCGTAAAGTCGGATTTTTCAGGGATTGCGAACCACCTGGTCGCCGAAGGCGGCTAGTTTAAAATAAGTGTATTCCGATCGCAGTATATTGTTTTAAAAGTGTTTTTCCAACTTATCTGAAAGTGGGAATAATTTTCGTTAAAAACTCTCTATATTGTAAATTAAAAAAATTTAGATTTTTTTTTTTTTTTTTTTTTTTTTGGGGGGAGGGAGATAAATGCTTATACCTCCCTTATTTAACATGCTATCGTCACACAAATTCATCCACAAATTGAACTGGATCTATATTAACATATCCTGAAATTACAGATCATTTCGTTTGCTTAACGATACAGAGTGATCACAAACATTATTAATTTTGCTCAATTTGTTACCGGCCCCCTAATTGTTGTCTTAAACCAATCTTCACTGATAAACACGAGGAAGACCAAGTTCTTTAAATACCCAACGTTTGAAAACATTTCATTGAGAGATAAGTTTTTATTTGAAAAAAAAAGTGATCGTTTGCAAATCTTGCTAACTTTTCAACAGGAGTGTATGAACGAGCTTAACTTGGTGAAACGGAGCGGTGCCCAGAGCTGCCAAACTAATCCGGCAAATTGTTAGTACCGCCCCCTTTTCTACACCACTAAATTTTTAAAGTAATTTTCTTCAAATATATTTCTGATGAATTAAGAAGAAAAAAACTCTAAGAAATTACTGGTGTAGAAAAGGGGCGGTACTAACAGTTTGCCGGATTAGGTTGGCAGCCCTGGGTGCCGCAAACGTAAGCTGCATGCGGGAAAAACAAACCAGCTACATGAAAGTGCGGAGTTAGCTATGCTGTGATTGCGCACGCATCCATGTCTATTTCGGCGCAAGTTGTCTGAGATGATCGTAAGAAAATGAGACACCGCAAAGCTTTATTATTATAATTAGGTATTTTTTACAATGTGAAACATGATATCCGTATTCAATTAACCACAAAATGCATAATGATAGCAAAACTAATTTAACTTATTTGTCACATAAGTAAGAAAAAATACTTATCATTTCTCAGCAATTTTCCATGATATAGTTTCCTAAATAACTTTCCAAGTCACACACATCGGTTTTGTCGTTAAGAATTTTCTGTGGCTTCCTGCGAAACTCACGCAAGTACGGACCCAGACTCCTAACAAAACTCTCCCACTGAAAGCATTCTGTACAGATTCAGGATCCTAGTGCAGTCAATCGATCTTAACCACAAAACCACAATCTAATTTAATTTGAAGAAGTAATCATTTTATTTTGGATAGATCTGTATGCTTTATTTAAATTGTATAAACTGAAATGCACTTAAATATACCACGTTAACAAAAATGTATAACATCCTATGAAATACATTTTGTTATAGATCCTAATAAATCCGAACTCTTTTGTGTGGCGCCTCGTAAATGATTAGTGAGAGTATTTCATACCATATAATGTGTGAGAAATGTTTTGCATGCCTAGAACAAATGTATGTTTTATTTAGTTTGTTTAGCGAGTTAAAAGATGTAAAAACATACCAACAAAAATTTCTCTCATGAACATAATGTGTTTGAGTTCTTCTGGATATCCTTGTACATATTTGTTCGATTTCAATTAAAAGTGCCACGTATATTCTCCATATGACATAGAATTAGAATATCGAGTTTGGATATTCGTCCAAGATATATATATTTTTAATTATGCTAATAGAAAATAAACACACAGAGACTAGTCGTAAAAAATTTGGTTTTCGGATTAAGACAAACTCAAAACTGTGAATATACGAAAAATTCAGTTTGGAAAATTTGATCCCAAACATTTTTCCTTTGCCATATGTATTGTTAAGAGAAAATGGTAAAAAAAAGAGGGAAAAAAAAGTTGTTTTCCGGCTTTTTTCTCCAACATTTTTTCAAGAATTTATTTTTTCCCCAAAGTTATCCCATGATCAATATTTTTATGCGCTTCTCCAATCTGGCTACACTTTCTGCAGAGTAATGCCATGCAGGATGCCAAAGAACAGACGTTTGCGTTTTAAACGTCAAAAATTTATGAATGATTTACAATTTTAAAAATGTGATGTAAATTTAATTTCCGTTAAAATGAAAAATCGTTTGGCTTGTTTTGAAATTCATTAATCAGGGATAGACTACGGGTGTAGAACTCATACCACTATCAGTATAACAGAATTTTCTACTTCTTAAGTGTACAATATTATAGGTAAAAAAAAATTCTTAATCAAATACCGGTATGAGTTCTGCCACCGAGTTCCATCTTTAATTAATTCTTTTATATTTCTGTACCCCAGAGGTAAAGGACACCGTGTCCATTTTGTGAAAATATTAAACACCATGTTCTTCATGAGCTTTTTGGAGTTATATAGACTATAGAGGCATTAAACAAAAGTATCTAGTTAAAATAAAAATGATAAGACAGTGGAATGTAAAAAAAAAAAAAAAAAAAAAAAATCACTTTCAAAAAAAAAAAAAAAAAAAAAAAAAAAAAGTCATAATTCAAGACAAATATATTTCATTGTAGCGCATCAAAGACCTGATGGTAACTTTTATCACAACATGGACATGGTGTCCTTTACTTCCGGAGTACAGATTTAAGATTTGTGTTCATACTTTTGCTCGTGAATGTTACTGAGGTTTATTTTAATTTTTGATGTCCTTTTTTCTAAACATTCTTTTATTAGAATTCCAACTAAATGCTAAAAACAAGCAATAAAGTGCTTGAAATTAAACGGAAAATTATTACCACAGAACTGTTAAGAAAAGTTTAAATAAAATAGCATTCCGCCCCCTTCCTCCCCCGAACTCCGGAAATAGTGGGTCTAAAAGATTGGAAGTGCTGGTAGCCGTGCTTCAATTTTTAAACATGTATAAAATATACAGCCTATTATTTTATACATGAGATAAAATATCTGGCTGTATATTTTATAAAATTCTTATTATTTAATTAAATAAAAAAGAATGAAACAGGAACATAACCAATGACAGTATTTTATTATAAATTGACACAGAAGAATCTAATATATATTATTCAAAGCGAAATTATAGCACGTTTTAAAAATAACGTGAAATTATGGATTCGGTTTATTAATAATGACAATGGTCTATTCCTATCTCACGTCAGATGTCACATGATAGAGGAAAAACAAACAGCAGACGAAGTCTTGTTTATCTATAGCGATTGCTGAAATAACGTATTTTCTATTATTATTTTTGATCAATCGTATTTAATCTGTGTTGTTTTTTTATACATCATCATTTTTAATCCATTTTATATCATTATTCATCATCTTTTGTTTGCTGTGTACATTTACAATCATCATTTAGTTTATATTTGTTATTGATGTTCATAAAGAACATGTTAAATACTCTGATTTTTGGTACTTAAATCAGTGACAGTGCAATATTATAGGGGAACGGCTACAGACCATCGTGACATAACAACATTTATTTAAAACAAAAAGGGGACATTACATAAACACTTAAATTGCTGCATTTTACGAGCGGCAAACACCGTCTGTGTTTTACAGAACCACTCCACGTCAACTCCATAATTATACATTGGTTTACATCCAAGCGGGAGCGTCTTTCCCTCGACAACGACTAAACATCATCTGAATAAAACAGGTGCGCTTCTCGGTGCGTGCGCATACATTGAAAGGATGATACAAACAGTGACGTAGTAATATCGTCATAACTACATAGCAGTGACGTCACACAATGGAAGTAAAGGTAATAGCCGGGAAATATAAATTCCCATATCGGCCATCATGACCAAGCAGGCGGCCTCGCCTGAAGGTTATTAAACAACAAGAAAAAAAAAATTAAATTATACAAAAACAAAAGAAATAAAAAAAAAATATACAATATACAACACTACATAATAGAATTATAGATACAGTAATAATATAGCTGCATTATTAAAAAAAAAATTGTATACATTACCAAATGGAAAGTATTGTAAATATTACACTCAAAACCTGAATCATATGGTCAAAATACTAAAATAAAATAAGATAAGATGTTAATATACATACAGACAAGTAGAAAAAAAATAGGTAGATAATTTTCACCAAAAAAAATCAGGCATTGAAAAATGTTCATGGAAAAAAAAAAATTGTTCATTAAAAATAGAGTTTCTCTTATGTTG
The DNA here is from genome assembly GCA_963930645.1 of Salticus scenicus. NCBI lineage: Eukaryota > Metazoa > Arthropoda > Arachnida > Araneae > Salticidae > Salticus > Salticus scenicus. The sequence continues at coordinate 81,492,214 of OZ005659.1, read as the reverse complement.
GTGAGTTCAAGTTCAACATATAATTAAAAAAAAAAGTTTAATGTTGCACACAAAAATGTCCAAGGAAGAGTTCTTTTCAAAAAAAAAAAATAAAAAGTCTTGAAGAAATATGTCAATTAAGTCTTAAAAAAAAATAAAAAGTCCTGAAGAATGTTAAGTAAGTGTTTCACAAGTGTCGGTCCAAGGTTTCAGGAATTCAGCGCATGTGCTGGTCTTGAATGGGCCTTCTACGAAGTCACACTTGACGACGTCATATGTGTCGTTTGGTTTTATTTTGGTTATCCTGTATAGACCTAAAAATTTTTGTTTTAGTTTCAGACCAGGTCCGAACTGGGTGCGTTTAACTGCGACTAAATCGTTGATTTTGAATTTAGCAGCTGGTCGTCTTCGAAGGTTATACTGCCTGCGATTCTCTTCTTGCACTATTCGAATCTGTTTTTTCGCGTCGATACGCTGCTCCTCACGTTGCCTCTGGAATGTGTTTGTAGATTCGTCGTTGAGAAGCTCCAGGATCTTGATGTCATCTTTATTTTTCATCCTGGTACCGAATAGTAATTCAAATGGTGTCGTCATTATGCTTCTTTGAAATGTCGAGTTGAGGATTTGTTGGAGAGCAGGCACATGGGAAAACCACTTTTCGGGGTTGTCGGATGATAGTTTGGATAGTACAGCGATGATAGTAGAATTTTTATTTTCAACTTGACCATTCGATCTTGGTAAACCTGCGGTAATTGGTATGTGGGTTATATTTTGGTCGTGGCAATAGTCTTTAAATGCAGTGGAAGTGAATGCTGGACCTCGATCAGTTATGATTCTGGCGGGGTTACCGAAGATGGATCGTTGGCTTTCTAGTCGGCTAATAACTTCTGCGGCGTCTGTAGATTTTGTGGGATACAGCCAGGTAAACTTGGAGAACGCATCAACAACGACCAATATATGCTTGCATTTTTTTGATGTAGTAGCTAGGGGACCAAGGTGATCAACATGGTATGTGTGCAGGGGTGCATCGTCTTTATCAACTGGGTGGAGGAAACCATCTTGTTTACCTCGTTTTCTATTATAGAGTATGCACTTTATACAATTTTTGATGCAACTTTCGATTTTGTCTTTGAGGTGAGGTATATAAAAATCTTTGCTAATTAATTCTTGGGTACGGAGTGCTGCAAAATGTCCACGCTCGTGTGCTTCTTTAATTATGCTATGCTGTAAGTCGTTAGGGACGACGAGTAAATCAACACCGTTCACTGTTTTATATAGAAGATTATTTTTTATAATGTAATTATCATGGGGTGTGGACTGCAAAAGCGTTTTTAATGCTTGAACTTCTGCATCCGATTGTTGAGATTTCAAAAGTTTGATATGAAGGCTATCTTGGATGATGAAACACTGTGGAGCTCGACTTAGAGCGTCCACATGTGCCATGCGGGAACCTGTTCGATGCTCAATTGTGTATTGAAATTCTTGAAGATACAGAGCCCATCGTGCAATGCGGGAATTTATTTCTTTTTTATTAAGTGCCTTGACGAACGCATCACAGTCTGTGATAATTTTGAAATTTGTCCCGAGCAGGTAGATTCTAAACTTTTTGAGGGCTTCTACCACAGCCAGGACTTCAAGTTCAAAGCTAGTATATTTTCTTTCGTGATCCGATGTTTTCTTCGAAAAATAAAAGACTGGATGGAATTTATTATCATGCATGTTTTTCTGCAACAGGACTGCCCCCAAGCCATCTATAGACGCGTCTGTATGTACCTCAATAGGGGAATTTTGATTAAAAATATTGAGAACTGGTTCTTGGGAAAGTAAATATTTTAATTTTTGAAATGCGGCTCTTTGTTCATTTTGAAATTGAAAAGGGGTGTCCTTACGCAGAAGATCACTTAAAGGTTTTGCAATGGTAGAAAAATGAGGAATAAATTTCCTAAAATATCCTGTAAGGCCAAGGAATCTACGTACGTCTTTAACATTTTTCAGATCTGGGTAATTTAAAACAGCTTTAGTTTTGGAAGGGGATGGCAAAAGTTTACCATTTTCTATTATGTGACCGAGGAAATCTATTTTGGTATGTAAAAATTGGCATTTGTTAAAATTTATGTCGAGTCCGTACTCGCTTGCTGTTTGAAGAACAGTTTTTAGACGTTCTACGGCCTCATGTTCGTTACTCGCGGGAATTACAAGATCATCCATATAAGGGAGTACTATGCCGGCAGCAATAAGGTCTCTAAAAACGGCATTTATATATCTCATGAAGACTGAAGGGCAGGAGCTAAGTCCGAAAGGCATGTAGCGAAATTGAAATTGACCGTTATGGGTTACAAAACTAGTGAAAGGGCGGCTCTGTTTGTTTACGGGTACATGAAAAAATCCATTACGTAGGTCTATCGTACTAAAAATTTTGGCATGTTGAAGTCGATCTAAAATATCATCAATTAGGGGGAGGGGGTAGTGATCTTTAACTAACTTACGATTGAGCTTCCTGTAATCGATGCAAACTTTGTGTTTACCATCTTTTTTTCGAACAACTACAACTTGGCTGGCATATGGGGAGGACACTGGTTCGATAATACCATCTTTAAGCCATTCAGAGACTTGTGCGTCTACAATGTCTCGTTCGGTAAAGGGTAGACGTCGGGGTGAGTGAAAAATAGGTGTATCGTCAGTTAAAGTGATGTTAAGCTCAATGTTCGCAGTTTTGATTTTATTAGGTTTATATGTCGACAACAGTTTGTTAATGTCGTTACGAATATGTCGTGAAACATTAGGACCAATATCAAATTTGGGATTATCGTCAGTGATCGTCATGATAAAATTTGGATCTGCGGTACACTCATTTTGTTGTGAAAAACTAGAAAAAGTAACACCGGTGGGTGAAATGCTAATGTTCGCTTGTTGGATGACGTCACATCCAATTATAAGATCATAAAATGTGGACACGTCGGGTACAACTGAAATAGTTGCGGAAAACTCTTGATCGTCTATAGTAATAAAAGAATTAAAAGTACCGATAACATGTATACGCGCAAAGCCAAAACCAGTTAAGGATTTATTAATTTTTGACAACGGTGGGGAACCTATTTTTATCCATGCAGAATGTTTCAAAAGGGTTAACTGACTACCAGTATCAACCAAACCAGTTAATTCATTACCACTAATTTTAACTTGTTTACACATGTGAGAAGCATGCGATTCATGTACAGTGTTAACTCTATCTCTAGAAGGAGGTCCGTCATTTGCAGCGGTTCGGCGGCAATCGGTAGACTTGTGTCCAAAAAGACCACATGCAAGGCACCTAGGGCCACGAGAACGGTTAGGACAAAATTTAGATAAGTGACCGATATCGTTACAATTGAAACAACGTAATTTATTTTGAGATGCCGGACCAATATTAAATTTGGATTCGCGAGTGAAAGCTGGTTGTGTGTGACCAGTACTGCGTTTTCGATTGTCATATGTTTGTTTATAATTAAATGAATTTCGTTGATTTAAGTTTATTGTATTAAGAGCAGTTTCATAAATACGCAATTTTTCTTTAAATTCTGAAAAAGATTTTGCTCCACAGAGAAGAATTTTCTCAGAGGGGTTACCCTGTATACCTTGAATGGTGTATTGAATTACTGAAGAATCGTCAATAATAGCATTACCACGGTTAGCAATTTCGCGCATCGCTAAAAAATATTGCGTAGCAGTTTCATTAGAACGCATTTTTCTGTTTTCTAATTGTTTATGTATTTCAATGGATGGTATGGTATCCAAAAATTCAGAAATTAACGCGGCTTTAAATGACTCGTAAGTATTAATATTTCGTTGCGAAAATAAAAATGTTTTAGCAGAACCATTAATTAAACGTTTAGCAAAGATAAGTTTTTGTTGATCGGTAAGACTAGGAAATAAACAGAATTGTTCCTCAATGTCATTAAAGAAATTACGAATAGAATATGAATCATTTCCAGAAAAAGTTCTACATGTACTAGCTAAATCTCGAAGGAGGAACCAGAAATGATTACTCAAATCAGACATTGTGTCTGCAGCGTCATTCGGAGAAATATTTTGAACACTCGAATGGAAAGTTTCGGTTTCTGTTTGGGTTTGAGATTCAAAAACAGAAGTAATAGTGGGAACATTCGAAGAGGGAGTTTGAACAGAATGATTATTTACACTGAGATCGTCTTCGTCTGACAAAAAACTAGTATCTAATGTTTTCTGAAATTCAGATAAATTAGTAAGTGCATGAAAAATGTCTTTACATAAATTTTCCTTACTACCGACTGGTTCTAAATGTAGCGAATTAGCGATTGATATAAAATCGGACAAAGAAAATGATTTTAAAATTTGTTCTTGATGTTTATTAATGTCGAAATCGGCAGTAAAACCGCTAAAATTTCGCATACGTTTACGCGATTGATGATCAAATGTTGGGTATCCTAATAGTGTGTTTAACAATTTTATGGTATTTGTTTTAGAATATTTCAAAGAATTTGCAACTAGCGGAAGGTCGCCTAATTTAAGGGCCATTTTTAGGATGCAATAAAAATAAAATAAGGATACTGAAATAAATAAAAAAAAAAATTGTTCTTTTTTTTTTTTTTTTTTTTTTTAAGTAAATATTGGGGAATAAAAAATGGATTAAAACCAGAACATATATATTTTTAGGAATAATAAATAAATATTGGGGAACAGAATATCTTTTTATTCATGGAAAGTAATTGAATATGGGGGGGGGGGAAATTCTTTAGTTATATAAAATCAACAAGCAAGTCATCTTTAAAGGGCGTAAAACGGCAATGAATTAATTTAAATCCAAATTTAAACTACAAATGAAAATATTTTTTTTTTTTTTTTAATACTATCATACAAAGAGGAGAAAAAAAAAATGCATGCTCCTACCTGACATTAAGGGCAGTCCTTTATGCCGTGATGATTAAAACATATTATTAAGCAGGAACAATTAGATGATGATGAATCTGTGTAGGATGCTCTTACTACATATAAAACAAACTCTAATCGAAATGAATCATTTTAAGAACGTCGGGCATGAAGAAAACAGCACACAGGTAAATTTGAAATCATCGGCAGGAACAAAACTTGAATCATGTTGAAATGAAGCATGATCAAACACTGAATCACTTTTCACTTTAAATTACGTCTGTTATAAAACACCGTCTAGTAGATGAAACGAAGAACACAAAGTATCCTTTTTAAAACGTCCGAATGTATTTCAATGAAATGAGTAAAATATCGTCCACAGGAAAAAAAAAATCCTTTTTTTCACAGCTACTTGAAAACAAACAACATTTCACGCTACTGTTTTTTTTTGAAAACCAAAGTAGCGACTTTTCGTGATGCTAGGGGTATTTCCGAATAGGTCGAGCCCCCAAAATATAGGGGAACGGCTACAGACCATCGTAACATAACAACATTTATTTAAAACAAAAAGGGGACATTACATAAACACTTAAATTGCTGCATTTTACGAGCGGCAAACACCGTCTGTGTTTTACAGAACCACTCCACGTCAACTCCATAATTATACATTGGTTTACATCCAAGCGGGAGCGTCTTTCCCTCGACAACGACTAAACATCATCTGAATAAAACAGGTGCGCTTCTCGGTGCGTGCGCATACATTGAAAGGATGATACAAACAGTGACGTAGTAATATCGTCATAACTACATAGCAGTGACGTCACACAATGGAAGTAAAGGTAATAGCCGGGAAATATAAATTCCCATATCATCGTACTGCGTAAATCCATTTAGAGCAGTAATTAAGTTAATTAACTTGTTGTAACACCTTCATGCAATTAAATTAAATGAAAACATTTTAAAATTTCAAATTATAATCCATAAACATTCCACAAAAACAAGCTATTATTTACTGCTAGATTAGTTAATGTAACAGTTACACTAGAACATGCAAAAATCAATTCTTACAGTTGAAAATAAATAAACACATAAAGTGTTTTTAAAAAATTATTAAATTTACAAATACAACTTTTCTACTTTTTATAAATGCGCAATATTACTTTTATTTTACTTTATATTAAATATTAACATTTTTGTTCTTAAGAACAATATTTAATTGAATTCGATTATTCGTTTTCCTCTATCACATGATTGAGCAGACGAAACTGGGAAGACAATTATAAAAAAGAAGAATATATTTGACAATTTCCAAGTTTGTTCGTTGAGTTTAAGTCAGGAATAAATAAATAAACACAATAAAATAAAACAAAAGTTAAAAATAAAAGTTAAAAAATAATTATAGATAAAACTTTTCGAGATATCTCTAAATTTTCGTGGGGTAAGTTAGACCTCCAAAATCACGCTCGTTATTGAGTGCTTTCTCTCATAAAAATAATGACTTATTCTTACAATGAATCGCTGGTTTATTTTTAAACGCAAAATTACTAACGATGGTGATAAAGACACTTCTGATTCAAATAAAATCTGGAACATTTTGAAAAAGTAAGAAAATATTCGCATATCTAACAGTGAGTATTTCTATTTTGGTTTCAAATAGGCAGTTAGTTTCAAAAGCTGTTCATTAGTAATAAGAAAACACCACAGAATTGGTGCTTTAAAGTAATATTTAACTCTTATCGCTCGTACGTCCCTTCTGTGGGGACATTAAAAAATCGAGCCACGCCTTAAGGTGGTCCTCTGCAAATGAAGTATTATTTTTCTAAAACGTGTAACTATAGGCTATCTTTCGGCTACCGGAAAAATTTAGAGAGATTTATTTTATTTAATAATGAAGTAAAATAAAACAAATTATTATAATTTTTCAGTAGCCAAAAGGTAGTAAGTTGGAAACTATGCATGTGACGTTTTAAAGGAACGTCAAAAGGCGTGTCTTACGGAAAATATGCCGAGCGCAAAGGGTAATTACGAAACTTTGAAAAAAACACCATAAAATGCAATATAGTCGTGTGTTTCGGGTCGAAATAATACACGACCTTTCGTCAAGAGAACAAAGTAAGAAAGAGTGCCGTGTCGGGGCGGCAACGCATAAAGCGTTCATAAAGAAGAGCAAAAATGTATAAAAACGATTGTAAGTATCAATACCGGTGAGTGGGAAATAATAGAATTTTTGGAGGTCCCTTCATTGCGAACATTACGGCGGTGCTCATTAATTATATATTTCAAACTCCTTCTAGGTTTATCAGTATAACCTAAATTGCCCGACGGACACGGAGTTAAATAAATACCAGATCAGTTTTCAGTAGGAATGGGAAATTTAAGAGAAGATAATTTAATTTTGTTGACTAGTTTGCAAATGACTTTAAAACCACACAGTTGAAGAATTTTAGAAATTTTAAAAGAAAGTGATGATTAAAAAAGTGAAACAACAGCGATGAGACTGTGATCGTTCAAATCGGGAGCAGAACGTTTAGTATTCTTGAATTTATATAGAGCTTTATTCATAATAAAAAGATTATAGCTTCAAGAAAGAGCAAGAGATTTTAAATAATTAATTTCTTTCAAAAGACTAGATGGATCAGAACAAATGTGTAATTCACGAAAAACATAGGCATGCTTGCCAACTAAACCCGGAAGATTGTTAGTCTCACGCATTTCCGCCTAATTTTTCACACCAATATTTAAAAAAAATATTTTTCTTCGTATTTAATCGTAAATATAGTTGAAGAGAATTACTCTAAAAACTAAGTCGTGTACAAAAAGCGGCGATAACTAACGATCTTTCGGGTTAAGTTGGCAAGTACGCATAAGTATGGAGAGCAGAAACTTTTTGTTGAGGGGGGAGGCTAGAGACAGCATGAGGCGGAAGAGAGACAGAGATCGGTTTTTTAAAGACAGTGGTTGTGAACCGATCTTTGCCTTTAGATACAAAAAAGACAAGGAATAGCAAAGTGGAATTCCTTCTAATCTGAAAAGTGAATTGAATGCATGGGTCAAACAAATTGACCAAAGTAAGTAATCCGGAAAAATCAACACCAAAGGGAACAACAACGAAAGTATCATCAACACACCCTTCTGGTTCTCTGGTTTGTTCAGAGAACAGATTACGTAAATTCCATTATTCTTCTATTGAAATTGAGGAGCGTGTGTAGTACATTTATGTATCAAGGAAACTGTCTTTATCTTTAAAGATATTTATTCCCAAAATGAGGGTATGGGAACGGGCACTCCTCTCTCTTCTTTGCTTAGCGACATTTATATGCGCTAGTTTGAAAAAAAAAACAAAACCAACAACAACAACAAAAAAAAAAAAAAAAAAAAAAAAAACTCTTCGGTGTATTTAAATTTTCTCATTGGTTCATTTATGTTGATGATACTTTCGTTCTTGTTCTCCCTGATGTTGATTTTTCCAGTTTACTTTCATTGGTCAGTTCAATTGACCCATGCATTCAATTCACTTTCGATATGGAAAAAGATTGCTCTCTGTCATTCCTTGACATTTTTGAGTCTAAAAACAAGGATTGGTTCTCAACCATCGTTTTTAGAAAAAAATTCCCCATCTTTCTTCTGCCGTATGCTCTCTTTAACTACACCCCTCAACAAAAAGTGTCTGCTTCCTATACTTATGTTTTTCGTGCCTTACACATTTGTTCTGATCCGTCTAGTCTTTCGAAAGAAATTAATTTTTTTAAATCTCTAGCTATTTCTCGAAGCTATCATCCCTCTATTATCGATAAAGCTCTACATGAATTTATGAATCCTTAACGTTCTTCTCCCAATTTGAACGATCACAGGCTCATCCCAACTGCTTTAATTTTTTATTCATCACTTTCTTTTAAAATTTCTAAAATTCTTTTACCGTTTGATTTTAATGTCATCTACAAACCCGTCAAAAAAAAAAAAAAAAAAAAAAAAAAAAAATTCTCTTAAAGATCCCATTTCTACTGAAAACTGACCTGGCATTTATTTAATCCCGTGTTTGTCGTGCAATTTAGGCATAGCCTCCTTAACGAGATGCCTGTCGCATGGCTCATGAACTTGGTAAAAGTTGAAGCGTTAGACAGCGCCACCTGGGATAGATTGCGTGACTTTTTTATTCAACTCTCACCAACAAGTTTAAGAAGTGATATATGATATGTATAATCGACGTTTCTTCGATTATATTCGCCTCTTATGTATATTAAATCCCACTTTTAACAATTTTTGGTGGCTGTTGAATAAAAAAATTACGCAATCTGTACCAGGTGGCGCTGTCTACCGCTTGAACTGTTGCCAAGATTCCAAGCCACGCGACAGGCATCTAGTTTAGGAGGCTATGATTTAGGCTACATTCGCATACTTGCCAACCATCTCATTAATAATCGTACAATTGTTAACGCCCCCTGGAAAAACGCCCCTTTTCTCACACCACTATATTTTTAGAGTTATTCTCTCCAAATGTTGTTACGATTAAATAAAACTAAAATTACTCTAAAATATTATTGGCGTGAAGAAAAAGGCGGGTACTACAATTTGTACGGTTCATAATGAGATGGTTGACAAGTATGCATTCGTCAAACTAGGAGGCGTCTGAAATATAAAATAAATGAGCACCGTCGTAATGTTCGTAATGAAGAGATTTTCAAATCTTCCATTGCTTTCCGCTACTGGGCTCATGGCCATCGTTATGATTTTTCTAAAACTAACATAGTTTCATCTCATGTCTCCTCTTTCCATTTGGATAACCATGAAGTTGTTTACATATTTAAAAATTCGAAAAATCTTGTTAATTATGTTTGTCCCACTGCGTTCTTCTCTGATGCTTGGAAATTACTCGCATAAGTTCGATTTTCGTTTATTTTTATGGTTGTTATATGTTTTAATGTTAATTATTTAATAATTTTCTTCTTTTATTTCAAAATTCTGCTCACACCAGTATATACTTGTATTTACCTTTAAATTTTTTTGCTGCTCTTATTAAACCGCATTCATTGCTAATTTGATTCCAGCAATCGTGCTTTGTTCGTCTGAAGAAAGGTCGTATGCTCTTTGACCTGAAGCAGTTTTTGTGATTTTATTGCATTTTTATGGTGTTTATTGAAGCTTTTGTAATTTTAATACTACTTCAGTAGGTATTACATTATGAGATTTATAAAGTAAAATCATGAAGTCGTCAAATCTACAGAAACATATTATTCCTAATCGTGAAAAACATACAAGAAATATATTCTTTTTTTTTTTTTTTTTTTTTTTTTTTTTTAACTAGAACGAAACATCTATTAACAAAAATATTTTGCAACTGGGTGCCCCAACGAATCTTTCGTGAAGTCATCATTTAAAATTTCTCATCTCATTGAAAAAAACTGGAAAATCTCACACTAATTGTAAGGAACTGATAATGCCCCCAACGAAAATTATTGTCTGTGTGGAGATTGGCAAGAAAGGTGCCAAGCAACATAAATGACACAAATACAATAAAATAAAAAATAAATAAAAGTCTGGTCTTCAGAAAATAAAGGAAAATGTGATATAAAGAAATAAAAAATAAATGATTTCTTATAAATTAGTTTCTTTAGTTATATAAAATCAACAAGCAAGTCATCTTTAAAGGGCGTAAAACGGCAATGAATTAATTTAAATCCAAATTTAAACTACAAATGAAAAAAAATTTTTTTTTTTTTTTAATACTATCATACAAAGAGGAGAAAAAAAAAATGCATGCTCCTACCTGACATTAAGGGCAGTCCTTTATGCCGTGATGATTAAAACATATTATTAAGCAGGAACAATTAGATGATGATGAATCTGTGTAGGATGCTCTTACTACATATAAAACAAACTCTAATCGAAATGAATCATTTTAAGAACGTCGGGCATGAAGAAAACAGCACACAGGTAAATTTGAAATCATCGGCAGGAACAAAACTTGAATCATGTTGAAATGAAGCATGATCAAACACTGAATCACTTTTCACTTTAAATTACGTCTGTTATAAAACACCGTCTAGTAGATGAAACGAAGAACACAAAGTATCCTTTTTTAAACGTCCGAATGTATTTCAATGAAATGAGTAAAATATCGTCCACAGGAAAAAAAAAATCCTTTTTTTCACAGCTACTTGAAAACAAACAACATTTTCACGCTACTGTTTTTTTTTTGAAAACCAAAGTAGCGACTTTTCGTGATGCTAGGGGTATTTCCGGATAGGTCGAGCCCCCAAAATATAGGGGAACGGCTACAGACCATCGTAACATAACAACATTTATTTAAAACAAAAAGGGGACATTACATAAACACTTAAATTGCTGCATTTTACGAGCGGCAAACACCGTCTGTGTTTTACAGAACCACTCCACGTCAACTCCATAATTATACATTGGTTTACATCCAAGCGGGAGCGTCTTTCCCTCGACAACGACTAAACATCATCTGAATAAAACAGGTGCGCTTCTCGGTGCGTGCGCATACATTGAAAGGATGATACAAACAGTGACGTAGTAATATCGTCATAACTACATAGCAGTGACGTCACACAATGGAAGTAAAGGTAATAGCCGGGAAATATAAATTCCCATATCATCGTACTGCGTAAATCCATTTAGAGCAGTAATTAAGTTAATTAACTTGTTGTAACACCTTCATGCAATTAAATTAAATGAAAACATTTTAAAATTTCAAATTATAATCCATAAACATTCCACAAAAACAAGCTATTATTTACTGCTAGATTAGTTAATGTAACAGTTACACTAGAACATGCAAAAATCAATTCTTACAGTTGAAAATAAATAAACACATAAAGTGTTTTTAAAAAATTATTAAATTTACAAATACAACTTTTCTACTTTTTATAAATGCGCAATATTACTTTTATTTTACTTTATATGAAATACAGGGATGGAACACGGGCGCAGTATTCATACCACTATCAAAGTAAGAAAATTTTCTACTTCTTAAATCAACGATATTATAGGTAGTAAAATTTCTTAAACAGATTCCGGTATGAATTCTGCGCTCGTGTTCCATCCCTGTAAATATTAACATTTTTGTTCTTAAGAACAATATTTAATTGAATTCGATTATTCGTTTTCCTCTATCACATGATTGAGCAGACGAAACTGGGAAGACAATTATAAAAAAGAAGAATATATTTGACAATTTCCAAGTTTGTTCGTTGAGTTTAAGTCAGGAATAAATAAATAAACACAATAAAATAAAACAAAAGTTAAAAATAAAAGTTAAAAAATAATTATAGATAAAACTTTTCGAGATATCTCTAAATTTTCGTGGGGTAAGTTAGACCTCCAAAATCACGCTCGTTATTGAGTGCTTTCTCTCATAAAAATAATGACTTATTCTTACAATGAATCGCTGGTTTATTTTTAAACGCAAAATTACTAACGATGGTGATAAAGACACTTCTGATTCAAATAAAATCTGGAACATTTTGAAAAAGTAAGAAAATATTCGCATATCTAACAGTGAGTATTTCTATTTTGGTTTCAAATAGGCAGTTAGTTTCAAAAGCTGTTCATTAGTAATAAGAAAACACCACAGAATTGGTGCTTTAAAGTAATATTTAACTCTTATCGCTCGTACGTCCCTTCTGTGGGGACATTAAAAAATCGAGCCACGCCTTAAGGTGGTCCTCTGCAAATGAAGTATTATTTTTCTAAAACGTGTAACTATAGGCTATCTTTCGGCTACCGGAAAAATTTAGAGAGATTTATTTTATTTAATGATGAAGTAAAATAAAACAAATTATTATAATTTTTCAGTAGCCAAAAGGTAGTAAGTTGGAAACTATGCATGTGACGTTTTAAAGGAACGTCTAAAGGCGTGTCTTACGGAAAATATGCCGAGCGCAAAGGGTAATTACGAAACTTTGAAAAAAAACACCATAAAATGCAATATAGTCGTGTGTTTCGGGTCGAAATAATACACGACCTTTCGTCAAGAGAACAAAGTAAGAAAGAGTGCCGTATCGGGGCGGCAACGCATAAAGCGTTCATAAAGAAGAGCAAAAATGTATAAAAACGATTGTAAGTATCAATACCGGTGAGTGGGAAATAATAGAATTTTTGGAGGTCCCTTCATTGCGAACATTACGGCGGTGCTCATTAATTATATATTTCAAACTCCTTCTAGGTTTATCAGTATAACCTAAATTGCCCGACGGACACGGAGTTAAATAAATACCAGATCAGTTTTCAGTAGGAATGGGAAATTTAAGAGAAGATAATTTAATTTTGTTGAATAGTTTGCAAATGACTTTAAAACCACACAGTTGAAGAATTTTAGAAATTTTAAAAGAAAGTGATGATTAAAAAAGTGAAACAACAGCGATGAGACTGTGATCGTTCAAATCGGGAGCAGAACGTTTAGTATTCTTGAATTTATATAGAGCTTTATTCATAATAAAAAGATTATAGCTTCAAGAAAGAGCAAGAGATTTTAAATAATTAATTTCTTTCAAAAGACTAGATGGATCAGAACAAATGTGTAATTCACGAAAAACATAGGCATGCTTGCCAACTAAACCCGGAAGATTGTTAGTCTCACGCATTTCCGCCTAATTTTTCACACCAATATTTAAAAAAAATATTTTTCTTCGTATTTAATCGTAAATATAGTTGAAGAGAATTACTCTAAAAACTAAGTCGTGTACAAAAAGCGGCGATAACTAACGATCTTTCGGGTTAAGCTGGCAAGTACGCATAAGTATGGAGAGCAGAAACTTTTTGTTGAGGGGGGAGGCTAGAGACAGCATGAGGCGGAAGAGAGACAGAGATCGGTTTTTTAAAGACAGTGGTTGTGAACCGATCTTTGCCTTTAGATACAAAAAAGACAAGGAATAGCAAAGTGGAATTCCTTCTAATCTGAAAAGTGAATTGAATGCATGGGTCAAACAAATTGACCAAAGTAAGTAATCCGGAAAAATCAACACCAAAGGGAACAACAACGAAAGTATCATCAACACACCCTTCTGGTTCTCTGGTTTGTTCAGAGAACAGATTACGTAAATTCCATATTCTTCTATTGAAATTGAGGAGCGTGTGTAGTACATTTATGTATCAAGGAAACTGTCTTTATCTTTAAAGATATTTATTCCCAAAATGAGGGTATGGGAACGGGCACTCCTCTCTCTTCTTTGCTTAGCGACATTTATATGCGCTAGTTTGAAAAAAAAAACAAAACCAACAACAACAACAAAAAAAAAAAAAAAAAAAAAAAAAAAAAAAAAAAAAACTCTTCGGTGTATATAAATTTTCTCATTGGTTCATTTATGTTGATGATACTTTCGTTCTTGTTCTCCCTGATGTTGATTTTTCCAGTTTACTTTCATTGGTCAGTTCAATTGACCCATGCATTCAATTCACTTTCGATATGGAAAAAGATTGCTCTCTGTCATTCCTTGACATTTTTGAGTCTAAAAACAAGGATTGGTTCTCAACCATCGTTTTTAGAAAAAAATTCCCCATCTTTCTTCTGCCGTATGCTCTCTTTAACTACACCCCTCAACAAAAAGTGTCTGCTTCCTATACTTATGTTTTTCGTGCCTTACACATTTGTTCTGATCCGTCTAGTCTTTCGAAAGAAATTAATTTTTTTAAATCTCTAGCTATTTCTCGAAGCTATCATCCCTCTATTATCGATAAAGCTCTACATGAATTTATGAATCCTTAACGTTCTTCTCCCAATTTGAACGATCACAGGCTCATCCCAACTGCTTTAATTTTTTATTCATCACTTTCTTTTAAAATTTCTAAAATTCTTTTACCGTTTGATTTTAATGTCATCTACAAACCCGTCAAAAAAAAAAAAAAAAAAAAAAAAAAAAAAAATTCTCTTAAAGATCCCATTTCTACTGAAAACTGACCTGGCATTTATTTAATCCCGTGTTTGTCGTGCAATTTAGGCATAGCCTCCTTAACGAGATGCCTGTCGCATGGCTCATGAACTTGGTAAAAGTTGAAGCGTTAGACAGCGCCACCTGGGATAGATTGCGTGACTTTTTTATTCAACTCTCACCAACAAGTTTAAGAAGTGATATATGATATGTATAATCGACGTTTCTTCGATTATATTCGCCTCTTATGTATATTAAATCCCACTTTTAACAATTTTTGGTGGCTGTTGAATAAAAAAATTACGCAATCTGTACCAGGTGGCGCTGTCTACCGCTTGAACTGTTGCCAAGATTCCAAGCCACGCGACAGGCATCTAGTTTAGGAGGCTATGATTTAGGCTACATTCGCATACTTGCCAACCATCTCATTAATAATCGTACAATTGTTAACGCCCCCTGGAAAAACGCCCCTTTTCTCACACCACTATATTTTTAGAGTTATTCTCTCCAAATGTTGTTACGATTAAATAAAACTAAAATTACTCTAAAATATTATTGGCGTGAAGAAAAAGGCGGGTACTACAATTTGTACGGTTCATAATGAGATGGTTGACAAGTATGCATTCGTCAAACTAGGAGGCGTCTGAAATATAAAATAAATGAGCACCGTCGTAATGTTCGTAATGAAGAGATTTTCAAATCTTCCATTGCTTTCCGCTACTGGGCTCATGGCCATCGTTATGATTTTTCTAAAACTAACATAGTTTCATCTCATGTCTCCTCTTTCCATTTGGATAACCATGAAGTTGTTTACATATTTAAAAATTCGAAAAATCTTGTTAATTATGTTTGTCCCACTGCGTTCTTCTCTGATGCTTGGAAATTACTCGCATAAGTTCGATTTTCGTTTATTTTTATGGTTGTTATATGTTTTAATGTTAATTATTTAATAATTTTCTTCTTTTATTTCAAAATTCTGCTCACACCAGTATATACTTGTATTTACCTTTAAATTTTTTTGCTGCTCTTATTAAACCGCATTCATTGCTAATTTGATTCCAGCAATCGTGCTTTGTTCGTCTGAAGAAAGGTCGTATGCTCTTTGACCTGAAGCAGTTTTTGTGATTTTATTGCATTTTTATGGTGTTTATTGAAGCTTTTGTAATTTTAATACTACTTCAGTAGGTATTACATTATGAGATTTATAAAGTAAAATCATGAAGTCGTCAAATCTACAGAAACATATTATTCCTAATCGTGAAAAACATACAAGAAATATATTCTTTTTTTTTTTTTTTTTTTTTTTTTTTTAACTAGAACGAAACATCTATTAACAAAAATATTTTGCAACTGGGTGCCCCAACGAATCTTTCGTGAAGTCATCATTTAAAATTTCTCATCTCATTGAAAAAAACTGGAAAATCTCACACTAATTGTAAGGAACTGATAATGCCCCCAACGAAAATTATTGTCTGTGTGGAGATTGGCAAGAAAGGTGCCAAGCAACATAAATGACACAAATACAATAAAATAAAAAATAAATAAAAGTCTGGTCTTCAGAAAATAAAGGAAAATGTGATATAAAGAAATAAAAAATAAATGATTTCTTATAAATTAGTTTCTTTAGTTATATAAAATCAACAAGCAAGTCATCTTTAAAGGGCGTAAAACGGCAATGAATTAATTTAAATCCAAATTTAAACTACAAATGAAAAAAATTTTTTTTTTTTTTTTAATACTATCATACAAAGAGGAGAAAAAAAAAATGCATGCTCCTACCTGACATTAAGGGCAGTCCTTTATGCCGTGATGATTAAAACATATTATTAAGCAGGAACAATTAGATGATGATGAATCTGTGTAGGATGCTCTTACTACATATAAAACAAACTCTAATCGAAATGAATCATTTTAAGAACGTCGGGCATGAAGAAAACAGCACACAGGTAAATTTGAAATCATCGGCAGGAACAAAACTTGAATCATGTTGAAATGAAGCATGATCAAACACTGAATCACTTTTCACTTTAAATTACGTCTGTTATAAAACACCGTCTAGTAGATGAAACGAAGAACACAAAGTATCCTTTTTTAAACGTCCGAATGTATTTCAATGAAATGAGTAAAATATCGTCCACAGGAAAAAAAAAATCCTTTTTTTCACAGCTACTTGAAAACAAACAACATTTTCACGCTACTGTTTTTTTTTTGAAAACCAAAGTAGCGACTTTTCGTGATGCTAGGGGTATTTCCGGATAGGTCGAGCCCCCAAAATATAGGGGAACGGCTACAGACCATCGTAACATAACAACATTTATTTAAAACAAAAAGGGGACATTACATAAACACTTAAATTGCTGCATTTTACGAGCGGCAAACACCGTCTGTGTTTTACAGAACCACTCCACGTCAACTCCATAATTATACATTGGTTTACATCCAAGCGGGAGCGTCTTTCCCTCGACAACGACTAAACATCATCTGAATAAAACAGGTGCGCTTCTCGGTGCGTGCGCATACATTGAAAGGATGATACAAACAGTGACGTAGTAATATCGTCATAACTACATAGCAGTGACGTCACACAATGGAAGTAAAGGTAATAGCCGGGAAATATAAATTCCCATATCATCGTACTGCGTAAATCCATTTAGAGCAGTAATTAAGTTAATTAACTTGTTGTAACACCTTCATGCAATTAAATTAAATGAAAACATTTTAAAATTTCAAATTATAATCCATAAACATTCCACAAAAACAAGCTATTATTTACTGCTAGATTAGTTAATGTAACAGTTACACTAGAACATGCAAAAATCAATTCTTACAGTTGAAAATAAATAAACACATAAAGTGTTTTTAAAAAATTATTAAATTTACAAATACAACTTTTCTACTTTTTATAAATGCGCAATATTACTTTTATTTTACTTTATATGAAATACAGGGATGGAACACGGGCGCAGTATTCATACCACTATCAAAGTAAGAAAATTTTCTACTTCTTAAATCAACGATATTATAGGTAGTAAAATTTCTTAAACAGATTCCGGTATGAATTCTGCGCTCGTGTTCCATCCCTGTAAATATTAACATTTTTGTTCTTAAGAACAATATTTAATTGAATTCGATTATTCGTTTTCCTCTATCACATGATTGAGCAGACGAAACTGGGAAGACAATTATAAAAAAGAAGAATATATTTGACAATTTCCAAGTTTGTTCGTTGAGTTTAAGTCAGGAATAAATAAATAAACACAATAAAATAAAACAAAAGTTAAAAATAAAAGTTAAAAAATAATTATAGATAAAACTTTTCGAGATATCTCTAAATTTTCGTGGGGTAAGTTAGACCTCCAAAATCACGCTCGTTATTGAGTGCTTTCTCTCATAAAAATAATGACTTATTCTTACAATGAATCGCTGGTTTATTTTTAAACGCAAAATTACTAACGATGGTGATAAAGACACTTCTGATTCAAATAAAATCTGGAACATTTTGAAAAAGTAAGAAAATATTCGCATATCTAACAGTGAGTATTTCTATTTTGGTTTCAAATAGGCAGTTAGTTTCAAAAGCTGTTCATTAGTAATAAGAAAACACCACAGAATTGGTGCTTTAAAGTAATATTTAACTCTTATCGCTCGTACGTCCCTTCTGTGGGGACATTAAAAAATCGAGCCACGCCTTAAGGTGGTCCTCTGCAAATGAAGTATTATTTTTCTAAAACGTGTAACTATAGGCTATCTTTCGGCTACCGGAAAAATTTAGAGAGATTTATTTTATTTAATGATGAAGTAAAATAAAACAAATTATTATAATTTTTCAGTAGCCAAAAGGTAGTAAGTTGGAAACTATGCATGTGACGTTTTAAAGGAACGTCTAAAGGCGTGTCTTACGGAAAATATGCCGAGCGCAAAGGGTAATTACGAAACTTTGAAAAAAAACACCATAAAATGCAATATAGTCGTGTGTTTCGGGTCGAAATAATACACGACCTTTCGTCAAGAGAACAAAGTAAGAAAGAGTGCCGTATCGGGGCGGCAACGCATAAAGCGTTCATAAAGAAGAGCAAAAATGTATAAAAACGATTGTAAGTATCAATACCGGTGAGTGGGAAATAATAGAATTTTTGGAGGTCCCTTCATTGCGAACATTACGGCGGTGCTCATTAATTATATATTTCAAACTCCTTCTAGGTTTATCAGTATAACCTAAATTGCCCGACGGACACGGAGTTAAATAAATACCAGATCAGTTTTCAGTAGGAATGGGAAATTTAAGAGAAGATAATTTAATTTTGTTGAATAGTTTGCAAATGACTTTAAAACCACACAGTTGAAGAATTTTAGAAATTTTAAAAGAAAGTGATGATTAAAAAAGTGAAACAACAGCGATGAGACTGTGATCGTTCAAATCGGGAGCAGAACGTTTAGTATTCTTGAATTTATATAGAGCTTTATTCATAATAAAAAGATTATAGCTTCAAGAAAGAGCAAGAGATTTTAAATAATTAATTTCTTTCAAAAGACTAGATGGATCAGAACAAATGTGTAATTCACGAAAAACATAGGCATGCTTGCCAACTAAACCCGGAAGATTGTTAGTCTCACGCATTTCCGCCTAATTTTTCACACCAATATTTAAAAAAAATATTTTTCTTCGTATTTAATCGTAAATATAGTTGAAGAGAATTACTCTAAAAACTAAGTCGTGTACAAAAAGCGGCGATAACTAACGATCTTTCGGGTTAAGCTGGCAAGTACGCATAAGTATGGAGAGCAGAAACTTTTTGTTGAGGGGGGAGGCTAGAGACAGCATGAGGCGGAAGAGAGACAGAGATCGGTTTTTTAAAGACAGTGGTTGTGAACCGATCTTTGCCTTTAGATACAAAAAAGACAAGGAATAGCAAAGTGGAATTCCTTCTAATCTGAAAAGTGAATTGAATGCATGGGTCAAACAAATTGACCAAAGTAAGTAATCCGGAAAAATCAACACCAAAGGGAACAACAACGAAAGTATCATCAACACACCCTTCTGGTTCTCTGGTTTGTTCAGAGAACAGATTACGTAAATTCCATATTCTTCTATTGAAATTGAGGAGCGTGTGTAGTACATTTATGTATCAAGGAAACTGTCTTTATCTTTAAAGATATTTATTCCCAAAATGAGGGTATGGGAACGGGCACTCCTCTCTCTTCTTTGCTTAGCGACATTTATATGCGCTAGTTTGAAAAAAAAAACAAAACCAACAACAACAACAAAAAAAAAAAAAAAAAAAAAAAAAAAAAAAACTCTTCGGTGTATATAAATTTTCTCATTGGTTCATTTATGTTGATGATACTTTCGTTCTTGTTCTCCCTGATGTTGATTTTTCCAGTTTACTTTCATTGGTCAGTTCAATTGACCCATGCATTCAATTCACTTTCGATATGGAAAAAGATTGCTCTCTGTCATTCCTTGACATTTTTGAGTCTAAAAACAAGGATTGGTTCTCAACCATCGTTTTTAGAAAAAAATTCCCCATCTTTCTTCTGCCGTATGCTCTCTTTAACTACACCCCTCAACAAAAAGTGTCTGCTTCCTATACTTATGTTTTTCGTGCCTTACACATTTGTTCTGATCCGTCTAGTCTTTCGAAAGAAATTAATTTTTTTAAATCTCTAGCTATTTCTCGAAGCTATCATCCCTCTATTATCGATAAAGCTCTACATGAATTTATGAATCCTTAACGTTCTTCTCCCAATTTGAACGATCACAGGCTCATCCCAACTGCTTTAATTTTTTATTCATCACTTTCTTTTAAAATTTCTAAAATTCTTTTACCGTTTGATTTTAATGTCATCTACAAACCCGTCAAAAAAAAAAAAAAAAAATTCTCTTAAAGATCCCATTTCTACTGAAAACTGACCTGGCATTTATTTAATCCCGTGTTTGTCGTGCAATTTAGGCATAGCCTCCTTAACGAGATGCCTGTCGCATGGCTCATGAACTTGGTAAAAGTTGAAGCGTTAGACAGCGCCACCTGGGATAGATTGCGTGACTTTTTTATTCAACTCTCACCAACAAGTTTAAGAAGTGATATATGATATGTATAATCGACGTTTCTTCGATTATATTCGCCTCTTATGTATATTAAATCCCACTTTTAACAATTTTTGGTGGCTGTTGAATAAAAAAATTACGCAATCTGTACCAGGTGGCGCTGTCTACCGCTTGAACTGTTGCCAAGATTCCAAGCCACGCGACAGGCATCTAGTTTAGGAGGCTATGATTTAGGCTACATTCGCATACTTGCCAACCATCTCATTAATAATCGTACAATTGTTAACGCCCCCTGGAAAAACGCCCCTTTTCTCACACCACTATATTTTTAGAGTTATTCTCTCCAAATGTTGTTACGATTAAATAAAACTAAAATTACTCTAAAATATTATTGGCGTGAAGAAAAAGGCGGGTACTACAATTTGTACGGTTCATAATGAGATGGTTGACAAGTATGCATTCGTCAAACTAGGAGGCGTCTGAAATATAAAATAAATGAGCACCGTCGTAATGTTCGTAATGAAGAGATTTTCAAATCTTCCATTGCTTTCCGCTACTGGGCTCATGGCCATCGTTATGATTTTTCTAAAACTAACATAGTTTCATCTCATGTCTCCTCTTTCCATTTGGATAACCATGAAGTTGTTTACATATTTAAAAATTCGAAAAATCTTGTTAATTATGTTTGTCCCACTGCGTTCTTCTCTGATGCTTGGAAATTACTCGCATAAGTTCGATTTTCGTTTATTTTTATGGTTGTTATATGTTTTAATGTTAATTATTTAATAATTTTCTTCTTTTATTTCAAAATTCTGCTCACACCAGTATATACTTGTATTTACCTTTAAATTTTTTTGCTGCTCTTATTAAACCGCATTCATTGCTAATTTGATTCCAGCAATCGTGCTTTGTTCGTCTGAAGAAAGGTCGTATGCTCTTTGACCTGAAGCAGTTTTTGTGATTTTATTGCATTTTTATGGTGTTTATTGAAGCTTTTGTAATTTTAATACTACTTCAGTAGGTATTACATTATGAGATTTATAAAGTAAAATCATGAAGTCGTCAAATCTACAGAAACATATTATTCCTAATCGTGAAAAACATACAAGAAATATATTCTTTTTTTTTTTTTTTTTTTTTTTTTTTTAACTAGAACGAAACATCTATTAACAAAAATATTTTGCAACTGGGTGCCCCAACGAATCTTTCGTGAAGTCATCATTTAAAATTTCTCATCTCATTGAAAAAAACTGGAAAATCTCACACTAATTGTAAGGAACTGATAATGCCCCCAACGAAAATTATTGTCTGTGTGGAGATTGGCAAGAAAGGTGCCAAGCAACATAAATGACACAAATACAATAAAATAAAAAATAAATAAAAGTCTGGTCTTCAGAAAATAAAGGAAAATGTGATATAAAGAAATAAAAAATAAATGATTTCTTATAAATTAGTTTGTTTATGACCATATCTTTCACTGTGGCTTAATGAAAGCACAGATATTACTAATCAATCAGCGTTGCTGTGTTTCATGCATTTCTGCATAGTTGTCACTATCCTAATTAATATTCAGTATCGTTTTAATTCTGACACCTGTGAATTAGTAACGCAAAATTTTTCTAAAGCAATTGCGATTAAAAAACCAAAAAAAATGCTCAAAAATTGCAGGTGTGAAAAAAAAAAAAAAAAAAAAAAGAACGAGGTTAGCACACCTCGTTTAGCACGGAATATTAACACTTTCGCGACCGCTGACGTGAATTCACGTCATTTAAAAAACTGTAACTCCGCCAGTGGGCGTTTCTTTAGGTTATATAAGTTACATTAATGTTACACTGAATATTCACATTTATATAATCGCCGCATTATAAATACAAAAACTTTGATTAGAAAGAGTATAACTGTACTGTATATCCATTTATACTATAAATATGAATATGGAAAACATTGATTTAAAATAATGTAATGTATAACGCCCACAGGCGGAGCAAACTGCCAAAATGACAAAAACACACGCTCGCGAAAGTGTTAATTAGGATGTTGGAAAGTATGCTTGTGTAACAAAAACACAGTCGAGGTCTTAAATTTTGTAGAATAATAACAAAGTTTCCTTTTAGTAACATTAAATTTATATAGAGCATAAAAATATTTACATATTTACACATTACAATAAAAGAATATACGTTAACAGAAGCGACATCGTTGCGTTGAAAAGTATAAACATTCTTTTCTTGGAATCAAGTCTGTTGCCAATTTCTTTTATTAATAAGAAAAGTTTTCATCAAAGTTATCGTAACCATGAAGTCACCACAGTACTCCCCTCCTAGTCATCAATCAGTGAAGTCGAATAGTTTAGGAAAATGTACTGTTCTTAAGGAACGAGTCACAGTTGGACTGGGAGGTGTTGAGGTAGTGTTCGCAGAAATAGCTTTGTGATCAATATCATTACGTAATAAGTACAATGGTTTTAGCCTATCAATAGACAAAATTTTTGTAGTACCGTTAACAGAAATGACGAAGTCTTTGGGTAAACATTTTACAACCTGAAAAGATCCGTAGTACTGTGGTTGCAACGGTCGACGAACTGCATCATGCTGAAGAAAGACATGACTGCATGTCTGGATGTCTTTTGGGATATATATTTTAGTCACACAATGACGAGAGGCAGCACAGGAGCGTGTTTCTCTAATGACCGTATGCAGCTTTTCCACAAAAGCTGGTGTCAGTAGAGGAAGGGTGGAATCGTTGTAAAAGTCCCCAGGTAGACGGATTGTCTCACCATAGACAAGCTCTGCCGAAGAAGCTTTAAGGTCTTCTCTGTACGCAGAACGAAATCCCAAAAGAATTGGAGCAAGAGCATCTACCCAATTAAAATTTGACAAGCACATGATGGCTTGTTTTAAAGATCTATGTAAGCGTTCTACCATAATATTGCATTTAGGGTTATATGGAGAAGAGAATTTGAATACCAAAGAGGGAAGTAAAAGCTCGAAGTAGTGAAGATTCAAATTGTCTCCCCTGGTCGCTGGTAAGACGTATCGATGTACCAAACCGTGCAATCCAGTTAAAATACAGTGCTTTAGCAACCGTTTCCGCAGTTATATCAGCCAAAGGAATAACCTCTGGCCAACGAGTAAAACGGTCAACAATAGTTAAACAGTAAGTGAAACCATGGCAAGTTGGCAAGGGGACAAGGTAAACATGTATGAGTTTGAACCTACCTTTAGGCAGGGTAAAGTTTCCGTAAAGCGTTACAGTATGCTTATGAACTTTCGTACGTTGACATTGTACACACGTGCAACACCATAATTTAATATTGGCGTTCATGTTCGACCAGACGTAGAGGAAGAGAAATGAGCTTGGTTGCCGCATGAATGCCAGGATGTGAAAGTCCGACGACAGCATCAAAAACAAGTTTTCGAAAAATGGAATGAACGATACGTCGAATTTTAGAATGAGAAATATCACAAAACAAAAGTTTATCAGAATTTGGAATAGGGAATTGTTTCGGGAGTAACGAATATTTCTCAGTGTTTGCCAAAATTTCAGGGAAAGCGAGATCAGCAGTTTGAGCGTCAGCTGAGGATTCCATATCAATTGTAGAGGGAATTGTTATTTCCTCGATACGCGAGAAAGCGTCAGCTATAAAATTATCCTTTCCAGGGACATAACGAATGTCGGTAGAGTACTGAGAGATGAAATCCAGTTGCCGCAAGCGTCAAGGCGATGACTTAGAATCATCTATCCGAGAAAACGCATAGGTAAGAGGCTTATGATCCATAAAAATAATAAATGAACGCACTTCCTGCATGTATCGGAAATGAACCATGGAAGAATATACAGCTAAAAGTTTACGGTCATATGTAGAATAGTTTTGTTGCGCTGCAGTTAGTTTTCTAAAAAAGAAACCCAATGGCTTTGTTCCTGCGAGTGTAATTTCATTTAAAGCGGCCCCCATGACAAGATAACTCAGCTGTATTCGACATTTGGCATTTTCCTCTTTGCAAAAAGATGAAAAATAGAAGTACATATTCAATGTCCTCAGTCACCAGTGTAGAATAATAACAAAGTTTCCTTTTAGTAACATTAAACTTATATAGAGCATAAAAATATTTACATATTTACACATCACAATAAAAGAATATACATAAACAGAAGCGACATCGTTGCGTTGAAAAATATAAACATTCTTTTCTTCGAATCAAGTCTGCTCCCAATTTCTTTTATTAATAAAAGTTTTCGTCAAAGTATTCGTAACCATGGAGTCACCACAATTTCATCTCGAATGAAATTCAAACGACAGCTGGTGAAATGTTCAATATCTGAAATGTATTTGTGACTCCTTAACGTAGACAGTGAGAAGTATATGGGCACAAATACTGAAGCAGCTTGAACAATGTGAGGGCGCACATATTAGGTTAACACTTTCGCGACCACATACTTTTTTTTTTTTCTTCTTACAGTAAAGTCCGCCTTTGGGCGTTATTCTCCAAAGTTACAATATTTCAGAACAAAATTTTCTGCATTCACATTTATGTTACAAATAGATATACAGTACATGTATATTCTTTTTAATTAAATTATTTGTAATCCGTAGTATATTTGATTGTACAAATACGAATATTAGATATATTCTTAAGAAAAAATAACATACAAATTGCGGAAGAAACGCCCCCTGGTGGAATTACAGATTTCGAATTGACATGAATGTATGTCAGCGGTCGCGAATGTATTAACAAGCTCAGAAATTTCATCCTCAGCTACATGGAATTATTGCTTCTTATTTAGAGAAGCGCTAGTTTCTAAGATATCATCAGAAAATTTGAAAGGTTCTAAGTGAATCAGACTCAGCTGTTAACTTTATTTAACATAAATTACTAAATTCATGACATTTAAGAAAAATTGTATAAATAATGCAGAGCTGCCAACCTAATCCGGCAAATTGTTAACGCCTATTGAAAAACGCCCCTTTTTCTACACCACTAAATTTTTAGATCAATTCTCCTCAAATGTATCTATGATGAATTAAGTAGAAAAATACTCAAAAAATTAAGTGGTGTAGAAAAAGGGGCGGTACTAACAATTTGCTGGATTAGGTTGGCAGCTCTGATAATGGTTTCCGATATTACACCAAGCGTGTAATATTATGATTAATTATGTTGGGTAGACTTTTTTTTCTTACGCAGTATAGCATGCGAAATGCAATGCGGAATATCTGGGATCTGAATTTAGGGAAGGGAGGATGGAAGTTTTAACATTTTGCCGGCCTTAATGCTCTGAAGCGCTCTATACAGCGTTGCTAAATTTAGGGATCCTTATTCAGGCATCATTAATAATTTTCAGGAGTGATATTTGATATACATAATAGACGTATAATCTTTAACGTGATTAGTTAAGCATTACAGTTAAAATTAACTAGTAGATATTGAAGTTTGGCAACACTGACCTGAGGAGTGATATTAAATAGGTTAAATATAACGGTAAGTTCTAGCTATCGCAATTGTAAACACTGGGAAATTTTTCTGGGTAACATACGCACAGCTTCTTCTTCTTCTTTTTTTTTTTTTTTTTTTTTTTGTAGTAAAATGTAAAAGCATTTTTTAACTGGACTTTCTAATATAACTTTACTAATTCAAACCTACCGGATTTCAGTACACTGGTACTAGGAAGGGAAACCAAAATATTTTTTTCTGTTTTAACACAATGCTTGCGGGACACGTAAAATTACGTTTTTCATGAAAAATGAGTCCTGTTGTCAGGCGTTCTTTTAAAAAAAATACTTTACTAAAAAAAAAAAAAAAAAGTTTTTACATGTTCATGATTAACACTTTATATGCTGCTGGTGTAAATATATATGTATGCCAGTGATATTTACAGAATCAGTTACTAAGAATAAAATTAGAATAATTTAATCATGAACACATAAAATCATCTTAATAAATAATAAATGTCTTAGAGGAACGTCAAAAGGCGGGTTTTACTGTTCAAAATAGAAAGTCAAGGGTCGTACTCTCCGCCCTTTTATCCAGAACACTCTTAAAGATGATAATTTTTTTCTCTATTGCTACCAGTATTTTTATACAATAACCTTTATCGAATTTCTTAAGAACACTTTACTATTAATTAAAATGCCATAAAGAATTTTGAATCAAATTATTGGTGGAAAAAAAGGTTGAAAAATTTCATTTCTACGAATGTCCTGTAAAGAGAGTGCATCCCCTGCAATATGTTAATTAAATATGTAACTAGAATTTAAAAAAAAAAAAAAAATCTAAGTGTACCAGCCTCTTTATCTGGGAAACAATGTTTGTTTAATAGGAACATTTTTTTGTCTTGTCTGCTATGCACAGACACTCGTCCGCAAAGAGCTAGAGCCAAGTTAGCTGCGTGAAATTTCTTCATTCTAGAGCTGCGAGAACATTTTTTATTTAGCACTTTATTATTATTATTATTGACACCATTTTTCAAAAGAAAATTTTTTAATTATTATTTAATATAATTACTTATTGAAAAGAAAGAAAGATATACGAAGATATTGCGATTGACGCTCCCAAGAACTTTAAAAATAAAATTTCTGAGAAGTCCCCAGAAATAAATGAAACATTAAATAGTGTTGAAAAGTGTCAAAATAAAACCCCTCAACCTGCTGAGTTGACGAAAATATCATTAGAATCTTCCAAAAAAGCTGCAAGTGAAAATAATGATGATGACGAAAATAATGACGAAAGTGATGACGATAAAGAGATGCATTTAAGGGACGATAATAGTGAAGATGATGACAGTGAAGAAGAGGAGGAGCCTCAACGAAAGAAACAAAATCAGATGAACATTTCCCAAAGGAAATCGCAAAATCAAGAAAAAACTCTTTCAAAGAAAGACGAAAAACAAATCCTACATGAAAAGGTTTTACAGTTAGCAGAAGAGCAGAAAGAGTTGAAGAAAAAAGTTGAAGAAAATTCCAAACTTTTTAAAAGAAAGAAATTGAGAAGACAATCTTCCACGATAGATTCCATCGATTGTAAAAGACAGAATTTCCCAAAAGAAGAGACTGCCAGTATAAATTTGAGAAAATTGTTTATTTCATCACTTCCAATGGAGACTACAATTAACAAAATAGCTGCATTATTTCCCAAAGCTGTGGAAATACATATAGAAGTTTCCCCTACACATAAGAGTGCTACTTTAAATTTTATGACTGATGAAGATGCTGCAGAGGCTTTAGAAAAAATTGAAACTAGAAATGACAAATTAGAGGTGTTCGAGTTCGAATCCCAAGCTGACTTTGAGTCCCAGAGTAAAGATTTGCATAAGCACGCAAAAGAACAATTCTTTAAAGTTCAAGAAGGAAATAGAAAAAATTATAACTTGCGAAGACAACAACCGAAAACTTACGAAGTAGGCGACCAAGTTGCCCTGAAACTGAAATCGAAATACTTTTGCCCCTACAAAATTGTAAAAATGAAAAGTGAAAACACATATGATGTAGTTAAGGAGGGACGCCATGAAGGCCCTCTTTGCACATCCACTCATGCCAAATCTCTTAAAGATAGAATAACTTAAAGATGATATTTAAAAAAAAATCAAGACTGTATGTATATTTGTAAATAAGCTTGTTATTATTTCGTGTTGCTTTTGTGTTCGTTTTTTCTTTTTATATTTTTCAGTATGGCCGCTTGGAGGACCAGTCGTGGAAGGATGGCCGAATTTATGATAGAAGCACCTTGTTTTTTCCGACATTTGATTAAAAAACCAGCTTAGTTCTCTTACTGCAGCCATGAATGATCAACCCTGACGAAGTGACGCAACCAAGACGTAGCTGTGATATCAGAAGGTCGCAATTATCATCCCCTGCGCACGCATTCCCATAGACTGAGTCTTGGAGCACTTACGAGAAACGGTTCTGTTCACGACGGGACCTTGACGATACGGTGTCCTGTATCATGCCGCATGCTCTTCTAAAAATGGCAAAAGACGCAGCCGAAGTTGTGAGTGTTCACTAGAAGTATTTTATGGTATATAAACTGCGCACTATTTCGAAGACGATAAATTTACTCAGTGACTTTAGTATTCATAAATTGTGTTTTCTAGCATAGACGATATATACGTGTTACGAATACGACGTGACTCTTTAATTCATATTATCCATCCTGTACAAAAACTGTATTATAGTTATTCTTTATTAAATTTTAAATAGTTAATAGTAATCGAGTATTAATTAATTATTAACGCCCACTTAAGTTTCTACTATATATATATATATACGTTTTAACTGCCTGGATATATTCTAATCATGCTTGCCAACATACTAATTAATATTCCATAGTATTGTTAGCCCCGCCTTCTTTTTCACACCAGTATCTTTTTAGAGTATTTTTTTTCTTACTAGTTCGAGAGTTGGATGAGTGCTGAGTTCCCGGGGTTCAATGGTGACCCCACACCTCAGCGAACTAGAAGTTGAAGATGGAATGAGTTAGAATTGTGATGGCTTACAACACACACACAAAAAAAATGAATAAATAAATAAATAATAATAAAACATAAGGGAGGGAAAGGAACGGACAGACAGAGAAAAACAAACTCCGAGCTCAAAAACAAGAATGAAAGTAAAGCATAAAAAAAATAACAAGGGATAAAAGAGAGATTAAGTATAGCATTACAAACATAAAAACAAATATTTTTGGAATTTTTCAATTTTTTAAATTTTCAATTTTTTTAACAAGAAAACAACGAAAAACTAGAGACGGGAAGTTAAAACAATACAGATTTTAGGACGACGATTGTTAGAAGGATCAGTGTGGTCATACACATCAAGAGTGTTTAAAGCACGATTATTAATAGATTCTAATTGTTTATGGAAGTTATTATTAAGGTGTTGCATAAAATTTTTAAGGCGCGGGAAGTTAATTTCATGGTACATTTGATAATTATGGATATAGTAAGGAAAGTTGTGAATTTGTCTGATGGTACCATTTTGGCTTTTAAGAAGCAAATTAATATTTGATTTGGATGCAAATGATCACACAGGTGATCCATAAGTTAAGAGAGGACGAAGGTGGGAAGAATAAAGGAGCATTTTATTACTAATGGATAAATCACTGTTCCGAGCAATTAAGGTTTATAAAATATTTCTAGCACGTTGGAACTTAACACGCGAATTTAAGATGTGTTGATGGAATGTGAATCTCTGGTCAATAATAATATCTAAATACCTACAGTGTTTGGAGCATGGAATTAGGTGGTTATTGAATTTGATTTGATATTTATCTCTATTAGCTTGGCTCAAAGCCGAAAAAAGAATGGCCTACGTTTTAGAATAATTAATGGCAAATCTCCATTTCTGAAACCAAACAGTTAAAATTTTAAGATGCCTGGAGATTGCCGCAATAGCATATCTTCTATTCCTGTATGCCGCAAAAATGCATGTGTCATCTGTATACCAATTGAGTATGAGTGCAAGGGGGCATATCGTTAATAAAAATATTAAAGAATTTAGGAAAAAAATTGAAAAAAAAAAAAACAAAAAAAACGGGTACCCAGACCTTGTCAAACGCTTTTTCGATGTCAAGGTAGGCAGCAGCTGTAGTTTTCTTCTGAATTTTACTGGTGGTAATATGCTCGACAAGACGGTAAACTTAGTGAGTGGCTAAAAGATTATTCATAAAACCGAATTGCTCTGGCATGATAACATTATTGTCCTCAAGAAAATCATCAATTTGTCGAGCTATAAAGACCTCATTGAAACTCATTGAAACCTTTAGACAGCCCCTGCCTGCCTGGACGTGCCAAGCTTAACGGGTTGGATGCTATCCGCCGGAGCGAATAAATCGCCGGATCACTGCATGATAGCTGCCTACAGCCAGACAGTAATCTAGTCGCAACAGAGAATGAGCTGTGTCCGATGGCTCGTTCAGACTTCTAACTTCAATCGAGAGAGGACCACTCTTCTGCTAGGCAACAAGGTGACATCACAAGACAGCTCTGGTAAGACAGGGTTGCGACTTCTGCTTCTGGACACATAATGCTCGACTGACACACCACACCTCCAGATCGCACAAGGTAGGAAGCTCACAGGCACGCTACCTGGGTGCAGAAATTTTGAAAATGTGCACACTATCGGAGAGCCAGAAGGAAGGGGAAAAAAAATTAATGTTAATTAAAATTACTTAATTTTTTGAATTTTGGGTAGGGGCGAAACGCAGGGGGAGCCAAAATGATAAGTTGTGCACTCAGATTTATGCCAAATTGAGGAGGCCAAATAAAAGGGGGGGGGAGCTAAACACCAAAACTGCTGAACGACAACCGAGAAAAAAAAAATAATTCTTGCCACAGGTGGAAGGAAGGGAAACTTTTGTAGCGCATAGTCTAGAAATTTGAAGTGGCTGGGCGGAAGGGGGGAATGGAACCATGCGCTAAAGGCCTAAAAGGAGAGGAAAGAGGGACCATCGCAATTTTGATCCACCACGGGGGGATGGTGCCTCGCGTTGGTAGCCCGACGACTGCTTAACGACCCCATCGAGCACTTGACGGTGCAGCACATTTTTACGAGGACCAGACACCGCCACACCCTCGGTAAGATGACAAAACAATAAAGAAAAGAAAAAATAATAATGAAATAAAATAATAATAATAATAATAATAAAATAAAATAAATAAATAAATAATAAAAGAATAAAAATAAAAATAAAAGAATAATTAAGAAGGAGAAAAAAAATATATATATATATTACAGTTAGTTGTTAATTAAGCAAACCTTCGAGGCTTCGGAGAACTGCAGGGAGGCGAGAAGAGAACAGCGGGGCTAACGGGGAGCCGGACCTGACCAAGAAATCTGACCCTCTAACAGGGGTCCGGAACAGGAGAGCCTAGGGGCTTTAAAAAAAAATTGGGGGCGAGAACCGCTCAGGCTTGGATCCCGGTCACCTTACCCACTCAAGGGTCCGGTTCAGGAAAACCAAGGGGCTCAAGGGAAAAAAATAAAATAAAATAAAATAAAATAAAATAATAAAAAAAAGGAAAAAAAGGGGGGGGGAGCCGCTCAAGCTTGGCTCCCGGTCACCTTACCCACTAAAGGGTCCGGTTCAGGAATACCAAGGGGCTCAAGGGGAAAAAAATGGGGGGGAGAGCCGCTCAAGCTTGGCTCCCGGTCACCTTACCCACTAAAGGGTCCGGTTCAGGAATACAAAGGGGCTCAAGGAAAAAAAAATTGGGGGGGAGAGCCGCTCAAGCTTGGCTCCCGGTCACCTTACCCACTCAAGGGTCCGGTTCAGGAAAACCAAGGGACTCAAAAAGAATTAAAAAAAATAAAATAAATAAATTAAATAAATAAATAAATAAATAAAAATAAATAAAAAAAGGGGGGGGGGGGAGAGAGCCACTCGAGCTTGGTTCCCGGTCGCCTTACCCACTCAAGGGTCCGGTTCAGGAATACCAAGGGGCTCCAAAAAAAAAAAATTGGGGGGGGGGAGAGCCGCTCAAGCTTGGCTCCCGGTCACCTTACCCACTTAAGGGTCCGGTTCAGGAATACCAAGGGGCTCAAAAAAAAAAAAAGAAGGCACCCTCGAGGAGGCGGACCCGAGGTCCTGAACAAGATACTGTAGCACTGACACCTCCCTGCACTAACCCAAATTAACCCGCAGAAGGGGAAAAAAAGAAAAAAAAAGAGAGAATAGTTAATAAATAATAGTTAATTAATAAATAGTAAATTCAATTATGAATAATTTATGGAGAGAAAAAAAAATTAAAATAAAATAAAATAAAAATAAAAAAAAGGGGTGCATGATCAAGATTCGAATGAGACACTACGGACGTAAGGTGGCTTGCGAGGCCCGATGCGAGGATTCAGCCTTTTGGATCCCTTCCTGGGATTCTGGAGTTATGGACTTCTTCTGTTCGGACCTAAGAGCGCTGATAGGTGAATCCAAAGCGGTGTGCTGAGCGGTAGTGCTAGCTTCTTGATCATACCATTCATACAAACTCATGATAGAAAAAAAAAAGTTATTGTACTTAACTGAGATAAAGTAAAATAATTAATTGAATGTTAATTAAATGGAAAAAGTAAAAAAAGAAAAAAAAATTGGTTTAATAACCCATTTATGCGCGGTCATGAGCGTGGTGCGGACTTACAGACCAATTAAAACCGAGGACCGTTTACATTTATATGCACATTTTTTATACAACTTTTATTTTTTATAATTTTTTATACATTTTTATATTATAATAGTTTTTTATACATTTTTTATTTTTTTAATAATTTTTATTTTATAAAGATTTTTTAATATTAACATTTTTACTTTTACCGGGCCTCAAGTAATATCGATGCTAGCCGCTTTAACGACAGGGGCCTCGTTCATGACCTAAAATAAACAAAAAGTGGCGGTAGCGGTAGGTGCCTCTATTGGCTGGGAGGTCCTCTTCTTCCGGTTGTTTTGTTCCTTTTTTTTCTGAAGGTTGTAGTCTCTTGTAAGTGCTGACACTGCTTATTGTTATTGTGAAATGTCGTCTATGTTGTTCGTGAGCCATCTGACTATGTGTTTTGCCTTGTTTTGTACGTGTGTGTTTTGTGCTAGCTGTTTGTACCATAGTATTTCATTTGCTTGTGTTATTTGGGCCAGATGGTGTTGATCCGTTAGATGGCAGGCTGTTAGGTAGTGTATTGTTGTGCCTAGTGCACCACAGGCGCATTCCGGGCTTCTCTTCTTCTTAATCCGATGGAGGTAAGCCGGGAAGGCCCCATGTCCTGTGTAGATTTGTGTCAAGAGCTTGCAGCTAACCAGTGTTTTAGTGTCCACTTTTGGGAAGTATCTGTGTGTTAGCCTACCCGTGTCCCCATAGTCCCACTCGAACTGCCATTGATCCATTGTTAACCCTCTAAGTCTTCTCTTTAAGTGGGAAATCGGTTTTTCTAGGTGGAAGTGATTGCGGTTTGTATTGTTTTCCGCTGCTGTTTTTGCCAGTTTGTCTGCCTCTTCATTCCTATATATTCCCACGTGAGCTTTTACCCATTCTATTTTAAAGGTGTTATTAGATCTTCTGATTTCCGAGTGGATTTTATTTACCATATTATCTGTCGTGAATGGTTTGGAAAGAGCCTGTATGGCTGACATGCAGTCCGAGTGGATACTATATGAAATGACCTTTGTATTTCCCCACTCTGCAGCTTTGAGTATAGCCAGTAGTTCGGCCTGGAAGACACTGTTGCACTTTCTTAGGGGCACTGAACATTCGTAGATTTTTTATATGTTTTCAAAGGCTACAAAGGCCGAGCCTGTAGCTCCTGATTCCAGCTTCGAACCATCCGTGTAAATTTGTACGTCGTTAGCTGAAGAGCTGATTTGTGGTTCTGGCGTGTCGGCTGGGTGCTTGCGCCAAATGTTTTGCTTTGTGACATAGTCAGTGTGGTTGAACATGTTGTTGTGTAGGTTGTAGTTCTTGTGAAGTCTTGTGATTGAGCCATATGCTGCCTCGTATTGTACTTGGAGGTGTACTGGAATCAGGCCAGAGAGAACCAGAAGTGCCGATGTTGGGGCTGTTCTGTATGCTCTTACGATGGCCAGCGCAAAGTGCCTTTGGCAGCTGAGCAGTTTGTTTTTGTTCTGCTGCGATAGGTTGTTCCCCCAGATCGGGGATGCATAGATCAGTGTCTTTTCCACTACTGTTTTGTACCAGATTTTTACCAAGATTGGCTTGAGTCCCCATCCCCTTGAGACCATACGTCCAAACAGATTGAAGGATTTATAGATTTTTTTTGTCTGATTTTCTATGTGAGGTTGCCATCGGAGGTTTTAGTGGATAGTTACTCCTAAATACTTCATTTTTTGTGTCTCTAGCGCTGTCCCATTGTAATGTATCCCTTCTAGTTTGTAGGAGCATGCAGTCGGGAGGTTTCCTAGTCGTGGTCTGTTTAGGTATAGCAGTTCCGTTTTACTCCAGTTAATAGTTAGGTCGTTTCCTTTTGCCCATGTGCCGAATTTTTGTAGTGCTGTGTTTGCAGTATTTATGAGTGTTTCTGTGTTTTTTGCTGAAATTGTCAATATAAAGTCATCTGCGAAGGCTTGGATCTTTGTGTTGTTCCCCCAGCTATGGTTGAGCGCTGTCTCAGCTATTAATAGCCAAAGGAGGGGCCCTAGACAGCTTCCTTGCGGACAGCCTCCGAAGGTTTGTTTTGTGATTATTATTCCGTTTTCTTCCAGTGTCACATACCTGTCTTCCAGAAAGCTTACTATCCAGTTAACAAGGTATGTTGGACAGCCGGAGTTTTTGAGGTTATTTATCAGAGTCGGCCAACGAATATTGTCAAAGGCACCTTTGATGTCTATTGAAATTAGCAGTGTTTGTTTCCTGTATGTCCTGTCCTTGTTTATGTTGTCTATTAGTTTTTGAAGTGCATTTTCTGTGGAGGTGCCTTGTTTAAAGCCGAATTGATTTGGGTTCCAATAGTTTGTAATTGTCAGGTGATGGTTAATTCTGCCGTGAATAATTCTTTCTAGTATTTTGCTGATAGCTGGTAGGAGGCATATTGGCCTATAATTTTTTGGGTCTTTGGGATCCTTGCCTTCTTTGTTTGAACTGTTTAGGGAAATGTTCCAGATGGAGGCATTTATTGAAGAGTGTGACGAGGAGTTCTGACTCACGTGGTTGATTCTTTTGATCAATCTGTAGTCTACATAATCGTGACCCGGGGCTTTGTTTTGCTTTATGTGATTAATTATCCTGTTAAGTTCCGGCGAAGTAATTCTGCGCGGGCTGCCTTCGTCGAAGCGGGGGGGGGGGTAGCGTGCTTAACCTGTGCGGGGTGTGTTCATTCGTTAGGTACAACGAGTCTAAGAATTTATTTAATGTGCGATCTATTGTGACGTGATCGTTGTCTTCTAGTATGTTGCAGAGTTTAGCAGGGGCTGACATTTTGCCTGAGGCGATTTTGTATTGAGGGCCGTAGGTATCTTTGGCGCTCTCGCAGAAAGCTACCCATGCCTTCGACCTTTCCTTTTTTATTAGTTTTTTGTAAATTGCTCGCTCTCTCTTGTACAGGATGTGTTGTTGGCTTCTAATGCTAGGGTCTGGCTGGGATTGATACCTACGGCGGAACGCCCTCACCCTATTTCTGGCTGCCTTAATCTTGTCCGTCCACCATTTCGGCTCTTTTTGTTCTGGGGTTTTTCGCTGCTTGTAGCAGGTGAAGGCTAGGGATTTCACTTCATTCATGAGATCCTCTGTTATTTTGTCTAGCGTGGTTCTATCTGTTGTGCTGTTAATTTAGCCGATATACCTTTTACTTAGTTTTTTAATTTGCTTTTCGAATTTAGAGTGTTTGCCATGTTTGGTTTCTAACCTGTGACGGCGGTAGCTATGATTGCTGTAATCTAGTGTGTATTTAATGAATTTGTGATCGCTGCCAGAGTGATCGTCACTCACTTCCCAGTCTTTGACGTTGTTTAGTAGTGAAGCCGTGGTGATGGTTAGGTCTGGCCAGCCCCTAAACCTGCCCGCCTGAAACGTTGGAGGTGCTCCTGGATCGTTTCTTACTAGCAGCGAGTGCTGCATTAGGAAATCTGTTAGTTGTCTTCCCCGTGTGTCTATGTCCCCGTATCCCCATTGGGTGGAGTAGGCATTGAAGTCCCCTGCCAGCAGGACACTACCCTGTGTTCTAAGTAGAATCTGATCTAGTTCTTGTAGGACCATTGTGAAGTTTGAGCTAGGGGGGCATAAGTATTTGTCAATGTTATTTTTTCCCTAACATTAACGATTAGTACCGCAATCACGTGTTCTGTGCTCTCTAATTCTAGCGGGTTTGTGCCTACGTTAGTTATAATTGCTGCTCTGTTGTTGGGTGTTTTGAAGGTTTGCCATCCCGATCCCTGGCCTGAGATCTTACCCGAATGTTTATTTATGTGAAAGTCTTGTATAAGGGCTATATTGATTTTGTGCTGCGCTAAATATCCAAAGAGGTCTTTGGTTGCCTCTGCACTTGAGTGCAGATTTATTTGTAACAATCTGATGGCGCATGGTCTCGTTGTGTTGTCTGTGTCTGAGCTATAAAGACCTCGGTAAGTTTACTGAGAGAATTTAGTAAGGATATGGGTCTGTAGCTGGAGGTCTTTTCGGGAGGTTTGTCTGCCTTAAGGATAGGGGCAATAACTGCAGTCTTCCAGGAATGAGGGAAATAATAATAATTTAAAATATTACTAATTAGATGAGTAATTTTTGGAATAAAAGAGCACGGCAGATTCTTAAATGCTTCATTAGTGAACGTACTGATGCCTGGGGATTTTTTATTTTTAAGTTTAAGAATTTCAGAGATGACATCAGCATCGGTAAGCCTGGAGTGTGGGGCAATAATTTCAGAACTC
Organism: Salticus scenicus; assembly: GCA_963930645.1. NCBI lineage: Eukaryota > Metazoa > Arthropoda > Arachnida > Araneae > Salticidae > Salticus > Salticus scenicus. The sequence continues at coordinate 81,455,075 of OZ005659.1, read as the reverse complement.
AAGAAATTTTTAACTTTGTCATTAACCTCTCTCTCGGTATCATAATCAGTAATGGGATTACCCTGAAACTGGGTTTCAAACTGACTAGCAATAGCATCAGCTTTTTGTTCATTGAAGTACGCATAGGCATTCAAATTTGGAATAAGGATAGAGGGGAAAATATCAGTTTTACTCTTAAACCTCTTGGCGGCTTTTCATATGGAACAGTCCTCAGGAGACAGACTTTCTAAGTAATTTTTCCAATTTACTTGCCGCTTTTTATAGAGGTAATTTTTAAGCTCTTGTTGAGCTCTATTCATAATGATTTTGTCAGCTAGCCTATGCGTGCGTTGCCAAACACGTCTAGAACGATTTTTATTAGTGATGAAGCTACGGACATTAGGATCAGTTTTGAAATAATTGTTATTAGTAATTTTGGTGGTAGCACTTTCAATAGCACTTTTAATTTGAAAAGTAATTTGGTCAACCAAGAGGTTTATGTCGTTAGTGCTATTTTTCATCATATTTAATCGTAATCGAATTTGGAGAATATTACTACTCTAAAAATTTATTGGTGGGGAAAAAAAAAGGGCGGGACTAACAACACTACGGAATATTAATTAGGATGTTGACAAATATGTCTAATGCTGCTTCTTTTTTATTTGATATTTAAAAATCAGGATATATTGCTTTTGGATTTAGTATATAGCCAAGAATATGGGCTGTTATTAATTTTAATTACCATGTACACATTTATCCAGTTTTTAAAGACTACTTAGTTTTGAATAAATCTAAACACGAGAGCAACTTTTCAGTTATTGTATTTTTACCTTATATTAATTTGACTAAAATAAATCAGCTTTCCATTTTTCTTATTTTTAATTAGCGCAAACGTTTCCCCCTTATTGCATATGAAAGAGTTTTTCTATTCTAATTTAACTCCCCCTTCCACCCCACACACAATAATAATAATAATAATAATTCAGGTACAAAATCTCACAAGTATACCAAATATACTATAACAAAATAACTTATATAATATAATCACTTATTTTGTTTTTATATCTGCAATAACTATTTATGATGTTAAAGATTGTTAGATTTATTTAATTATACATATATATATATACGTATGCGTGTTTTTTGCAATGGTTAAAACTCTGTATGATCAGTTATAATATTGTTTTCAACATAAAGTCTCAAATCTAGTCTAAATGCAAATATTTAATTAGCAATTTAAATAAAGGTGTGCCCTTCTACAATTTGGTATGGTTCATACTTGCCAACCACCTCATTAATAACCGTACAATTGTTAACGCCCACTGAAAAAACGCCCCTTTTCTCACACCACTATATTTTTAGAGTTATTCTCTCCAAATGTTGTTACGATTAAATAAGACTAAAATTACTCTAAAAAGTTATTGGTGTGAAAAAAAAGGCGGGTACTAAAAATTGTACGGTTCATAATGAGATGGTTGGCAAGTATGTGTGGTTGCAAACTATCTCCAACTGGCTCGCGGTGCTAACTTATCTATTTGTTCGACATAACAGTAAATGTAGTGACTAACTTAGGCATGGAAATTACAAAATGAAATGCAAAATCATATGCTTTGGAAAAGAAAATAAATTCCATTTCTATCCTAAAATTTAGTTGAATGAAATTTTTACAATGTATTGTTACTTTGAGAGTCACAAGGTTGAGGACAGTATTGAGAGATGGGAAGTGTTTCTTGGATTTTTTTTTTTTTCTGTCACCGTTTGTACTTTGTTATTAAATAACCATTTCTCAAGTAAAAAAAAAAAAAAAAAAAAAAAAAACTTTTAATATTTTGTCTTTATTAGAAAATATTGGCACTCATTTTTGAATTTTTCCAAGGAGGAGGGCTAAACAAACTACATGCCATTAATAACGTAGGAAATATCAATCATATAATATTTTAACATGAGAAAATGAAACCCCACCCTCCTGATTCTCCATATGAGTGCCTGACACATTAACGGCCCTCTTCACTTACCTACGCCGGAAGCCCGAGCCAATGTTATTCTATGGGGAAATTTTCTTTACAAATAACTTCTTCACTGATACATATTTTTAAATTCTGTTTTCACATTCAGAAAATTCCCAACTGTTAAATTGACGGACCATTTTTAAAAATGCATTTTTTTACATTTTAATATTTTATTTTGAAATTGCAAAGTGAAAAAATTTCACATATTGAAAATTTTTATTTTGCAGCTTCAAAATAAAATATAAAAAAATTAAAAATAATTTTTTAACAAAGGTCAGTCAGTTTAAGAGCTGGGAATTTTCAGAATGTGAAAACAGAATTTAAAAATATGCATTAGTTAATAAGTTATTTGTAAAGAAAAATTTCCCATAGAATAACATTGGCTTCGGCTTCCGGCGGCGGTGAGTGAAGAGGGCCCTTAAGTGCCCCTGTTTAAATCATCTGTTAGAAGTTTTAAAAAAGATATTTATTCTCTTACTAAATGTCTCTTATTCCTGCTGGCATTAACATGATAATATCATTTCCTTTACAAGATAAAAGATTTATAAAGCTGTTTCTCACATATACAAGTTATTTAATTAGTGTGTAATTTAATATAAATAAATAAATACATTTTCTTTATGGCAAATACTCTAAAAGTTGTATGTTTTTTATAGATTGTGCATCATGATGATTGGAGTGTTAATTAGACAATCAATTTTCAAAGTTGAGAAAAATTCTGTGATGTAGCTGTTATAAAATTTGTATACAGTACTGAAAACTATTGACAAAGGAAAACCAATGTATTATATAAACTAAAACTTACCATTTTTTTTTTTTTAATTCAAGCTGCATATCAAATTAAACTTAATGAAATTCTCTTTAAAATGAGGGTCAAATAACTCTCTAGGTCTTATGGAGTAAGAGAAATTTAAAATTGAAGTAATTTATCCAAGCCAAAGGGGAAAAAAAAGGACTTTTCAAGATTTTAAAAATTAATTACCTGACACCTCAAATAGATATAACAAAATGATTTTTTAATTGTTTTTTATTGGTCAAGATGAGTGATTTGTTTATTTGACATGGAATGATCCAAAGATCATTTCATCTGAAAAAGAAAATAAATAAAAAGTTTGCGTTTTAAAACTTAAAAAAAAGGAGCTTTTTTTCCCCCTTTTAATATCATAACAATTATTAAAAAAAGATAAGAATGAGATAAACGTATTGTAACGATTAAAAAATAATATTAAAACAATAGAATTTTTGCCAGTCTAATTTATTAACCTCTACAAATTTTAAGATTTGTAGCTAATGATAATATAAAAGACTTTTAAATACGCCAGCTTAACATGTATATAAGTTTAAAAACCAAAAATTTAGCAAGCATAAGTAAGCTGCATATTAAAAGGAACCCCGTGAAATTATCTATAAAATGAGGGCTCAAACATCCCTCTATGTCCAATAGAACTTGGGAAATTTAAGTTTGCACAAGCCAAACAAAAAAGTTCTTTTTTTTTTAATTTAAAAATTAATTATACGAAATTTCAACGAGATATAAAAATTGTAAAATATATTCTCTTTTCAAACATTAATGAGAACGACGATTCCTGTTGAAATCTAAAAAAAGTATGGTTGAAAATTTAAAATTTTCTTTTATTTGAAATGGAAAGTAAATCAAATAGTTATATTGGTCATCAGATGCGAGCACTAACAAAGTAGGTCTTGGATGAAAGTGGGAAATATACATAAATAAAATTTAAGGCCAGCATATGACGCATGCGCGTAACCTGTGGGAAAGTGTGAGAGTTGCTTGTCGCCAGCTGGACACTAATAACATATCTGTACTGATAAGTATAAAGGATTTAAGTCCATATTCTTGATTTTTCAAGAAACGAAAAATAAAATTAAACTGTCTAAAAACAAATCAGAAGAATCGATTAGGGAAAAAGGATTATGTTGATTTATACCCTTTATACCATTCAGTGATTGTCAACCTTCATTTAAAAACAGGAAAAAGCTGAATTAAATATTTTATATCATACATGAATGGTAAATTTCTGACTTGAACCTTTTTTTAGCAATCGATTTTCTCAAAGACTAAATGACATAGACTTAAATCCTTTATACCAATCAATAGAGAATGTTTATCGGAGTCTCACTATGTACTTAACTCAAAATCGACATTTTTAGACTTAAACCCTTTATACTTATCAGTACAGATAAATTCTCATCAACGCAGTGAAATTTCACTACGTAGCTTTCAAATCAATATTTCCATATTGTAATCGAAACATATATGAAGCGGGAAAATGTTATATATATATTATCATTTAAATTATGTGGTGCGAATAAATTAAGAAATAGTTCACGTTATTTACACAATAATTTCCTTAATTTAGTTATATATACTTGTAGTATACAATTTACTATTATATATTATGTATATTAATATCTTGATGTAGCTTCAATGTTTTTCAGATCAATATTTTGCTTAAATTCTATGAAAAGAATTCAGTACGCCGCATTTTCTTTAATACAAAAGGCAAATACTATCATCTGAATTTTGGTATAGGGAGCAGTTTTTGAATAGCTTCGTTATTTAAGTTTTTAAATAGAGTGAACAGCTAGGGTAAGTCCCATATTCTCTTAGTTTCAGATAAGTAAGATGGTGAAATACTGTAAATAATATAAAAACATGTTTAACAAATACACAACTTTTTTTATTGCTAAATTAGCGCATTATCTCCAACTGATAGGTGATTACCCACGGAAATTAGAATTTTAATTAGTGGGCCCTATACATTTATGGTAAAGTACCATACTGAAAATGGTAATTTTAACTAGTTTTAATTGAAGCAATATATAATTAAATGCAGAATAGAAAATTATATTAAACCGACAAATTCGGACTTGGTTTTACACAAACGAACTATAGAAATGAAATTTCAACCACGGAGGTTTACAATCACGAAATTCTGAAATTATACCGTAAAACAGTTCTTAGCTATTTGGGTTCGAATTTACATAGTTTCACATAACTCCTTTGTCGCATTAATGAGAAATTAAAGACACATCGAGAAAACGAAGACACGCACGTATATATATGTATATATATGTATATATATATATATATATATATATATCAGGGATGGAACACGGGCTCAGAATTCATACCACTATCAATGTAAGAAAATTTTCTACTTCTTAAATCAACGATATTATAGGTAGAGAAATTTCTTATGCAGATTCCGGTATGAATTCTGCGCCCGTGTTCCATCCCTGATATATATATATATATATATATATTACATAAAGCAGAAAAGGAAAATTGGTGCAGAGTTCATACTTGTATTTATAAAACAAAATTTTCTACTTTGTAAACCAACGATTTTACAAGTAAAGAAAAATTTCAAATATATACCGTTAAGAGTACTGCGCCAATTTTTCACCCCTGCATAAAGACATGTGGTAAACTATAGTTGCCAATATTTTAATTTATTCCGGAGCATTTTTAGTTCCACCTCTATTTCCCTCCATTTTATTTTTAGAATATTTTTCTTCAATATATAACTACGATAAAATAAGAAAAAAAAAATATTGTTTAAAATAAGTGGTATGGTTTAAAGGCGGGGCTAAAAATGCTACAGAATAAATTAAAATGTTGGCATTTCTGGGTAAGCTCCTTTAATATAAGGAAAGGATAAATGTACTATGAGGCGGTGTGAGCACATCGGAAACATCCATCCCTGAATGTGGGTAAACAACACGAGGAATGTTTAGTTATCTGTTGTCAAATAAAGTTTTTTTTTTTTTTTCAATTCTGAATATCTCTTATTTAAAAAGAAATATTTATTTTAGCAATATAAATATTTTTAGGTGTTTCCAAGATCGTGGTTCACATTAAAAAATCATTTACAATAATGCAATTAATAAATATTGGCATGAAACACTTAATTATTTATTGTTTTTAAATGTTATTGTTTTTAAATGATACTGATTTTAATTACATTTTATTGAAACTTAATTCTAGTTAATTACTTTCAGACTTCATTAAAAATTTAAATTCTGATGAAATTTAAACAAAAATAACATAGCAAATATTTTGTCCACGTACATTTATTGTGAAATTAATATAGTATAGAATATTTCTTTAAAAATTTCTATCCTTTTTTAGACATAATGCTAAAGCGCATTTTTAATATCCAATAAATGTTTGGAATTTGACACTTTACAAAGACTGAGATTTTCGTTTCATAAGGGAACATGTTCTGTTTAATCCTGTCTCATGCAGGTTGGACGAATGCATGATCCAGGACCTCTCTGTCTTTTCACATTGCAATCATTTTGTAAAACACTGCTCGGTTTTCGACGCTTAGGAACTGAGTTTTCACCTATTTTGTATAATACAATGGGTAGCTCAATTCGAAAACCGCCAAGTTCAGTAAATTCTTGTGGTTGGCTACATACTGTAGGATCGTTTCGGATCTGTTTACAGACATGCTATCATACTCTTTCGTACAGCAACCTTTCATTTATAACCACAAGTGTCTAAGAAGTAGTAAAAATGTCTCATGTACCACTTTCTTCATTTCAGAGTAATTTTGTATCTTAATATGTGGCTATCCAGCAAATCTACGCCTATCCCCCCATATGTTTGTTATACTGTTTCACAACATTTGGGCAGTCTACAGTAACTGTTTCTTTTTTATTCCTATCGAATCTGGATATCTGTACAATGGGGTATTTCCCAGCAAAAATAGACAACAGGAGCACATTCTCATTGTCTTGGACTATAAGAATGTTATTGTTTATGAAATCTAGTTATGAAATCTTATAACTAAACTTCCACTCAAAATTGTAACCTGATTCATATATGCATATCAAACTGAACTCTAGAGTGAAATTTAATCATAAATACAGAGTGATTCATAAAGGAATCAATCAGAAAAACTGAAATATTTCAGCTGATGATGCTTTATTATTAAAGCGAAAAGCTTCGGATAAATTTTTTTAACCCGTTAGTAGTCGCTAGTTGGTCGATTTGCCGCCCATATTATATTGTTGCCAGATTTTTTTATTCAATAGCCACCAAAAATTTTTGGAAGTAGCATTTGATATACATAAAATGCGAATAAAATCGAAGAAACGTCGGTCACATCACTTCTTAAAATTATTGGTGACAGTTAAATAAAAAGTGTGCAATTTTTAATAGGTGGCGCTGTCTATAGCGACTTCTAACGGGTTTTAACATCATTTAAATAAAATTTAATTTTACGTGTGTTTAAAGTGTTTTTAATATAATTAACAACTGACATGTGTTCAATTTAACTCTTTTTTTAGAGATTATTTATGAAATATTTCAAATTAAAACAATTCTATGGTTAAATCTTAACGTGCAAGTAAAAAATAAATACCTTCAGTTACATGCAGAAAAATTGTCATGTCTTTAAATATCAACTTTATGTATTAAACAAAGTTAACTTCGCCACTGAAAAAAACAGAAATGAATTCTGAGCTTTTGCTGTAATGGATGTTTGATTTTGCTGTCTACTGAGAATAAAAGAAAGCAGTTAAACATTGATATGGATATTGTATGATAAAAATCAGCCCACTAAACTGTCTGATTTGTAACTTTTTTAATGCTAAATTTAGTAAAATTTGGTACGATTCACATATCTATCACCATGCATTAAAGGATTAATACTTTGCTGAAATGCAAGAGCATAGTTGCCAGACAGCGACATTTTTACTGAACATTATTTTACATGATATTATATTCTATTTAACAAAAATTCCGGCATGAAATAAATATGCCCGGCCCTGTTTTGCCAGATAAATGTATGTCTGGCATACATTTTTTTTTTTTAATTGTACGATCATTCCTACCATTTTAAACACCCTCAGGGATGGAACACGGGCGCAGGATTCACACCGGAATCTGTTGAAGAAATTTCTCTACCTATAATATCGTTGATTTAAGAAGTAGAAAATTTTCTTACATTGATAGTGGTATGAATTCTGCGCCCGTGTTCCATCCCTGCACCCTTGCAGAACCGCCAACATTTTAAGTTATCTCGGAACATTTTTAGCCCCACTTTAATTTCACACCATTTTTAATTGAAGAGTAACTTAAAACCTACTTAATACCGGGCAGTTTGACTGTGAACCGCTCAGAGAACCATTGCCGATAACTTGCGCATAGCTGCCAAGTTTTTTAACTTATTCCGGAATGTTGTTAGCCCCGCCCTTTTTTCCACACCGTAATCCTTTTTGAGTGTTTTTTTTCATACCTAATCATAATTATATGCTGTAGAAAATTTTCCCACAAATATTACGGTGTGAAAAAGGGGTGGAGTTAACAACATTCCGGAATAAATTAAAAAACTTGGCAGCTGTGCTTACGTTATCAAATGAGCTTTCGTCAGAAATGTGTCTTCAGTAAACATGAGTTTAGGAATATGTTACGTAGGCAAGATAATGCTTTTTACCATGATATTGTTTAAATATAGTTATTTCGTTTTCATTTGTAGGGATATTTATGCATAAAGAATGCATGTTTTTCTAATACCAATTTCTTCAATATACAACATTTTAATATAAATTTGAAATAAAATATTTTGACTACAACATTTTCATATAGCTTTCTTTATTTTGATCATGTCACAGAACAAATTGGAATACATTTTCGATGCTTTTAACCTTTATCAAACTTTTTTTTTTTTTTAATAAATATTTTTAATTTTATTTTAGTGTATTTTTTTTAATAAATACACAAAAAATTTATACAAAAGGTACGATTTTTAAAACTGACTGGCATTTCTAATAAGAATGATAAAGATAGCTGTAGCTTTCTGCATTTGACTTGATGCGTAAAGATACAATGCTGCAGGTGTATTAGTATAGCAAAGGGGGGGGGGGGGTACATTCGACTTCTCTTCCCCCCTCTAAATGACAGAAAAGAAAATTCACATTTATTGAAGACTCGGCATAGAAAGTACAGAAATGATTAAATGATTTTTCTAAATCTTAATAAGTCCTGTAAGATTTAAAAGTAAGTCTTATAATAAAATGTAGATTTAAAAAAACAGACAAACAAACAGAGTATTGAATTTAAAAACAAATATGATTTAATTTTCGTCAGTTTGTTTAAAAATATAATGAAAACTTTGATAATGCTTTTAAAACCCGTAAGACCAATTCTATTTGAATGTTCCTGGATAATCTTTATCTTAACTATCACAGTACGTCTCATATTTATTGATAGTATTCAATGCTATAGCATTAATATTTTTATATTAAAAGAATGAAAATAAATGTAATTTATATAATATAGTGTAAATCCATTTGTTAAAAAAAGGAAAGTAATATACAGTTTTGTACCATGAAAATAATATGTACTGTTCATTAAAGTATTTTTTGTAACTTCAATGTTTATTTTGGGAAAATACAAATAATTTGTATATACTACGACTCTTTGTCTTACGCTTAGCAGAGTAGACTGTTCTAAACCAGCGTTCCCAATTTTCATAATTTAATCACGAGAAGTTTTAGCCCCGCCTTCTTTCGCCCCACAAATTTTGTAGATTATTTCTCTTTAATATGTGGTAAAAAAGAAGAAAGTCATTTTTCAAAATTGCCGGAATGAAAAAGAGGCGGGGCTAAAAAAGTTCGGGACGCTGTTCTAAACGCTTCAAGGGGTGCAGAGTTCTCCATTTTTATAATTTATACACGAGCATTTTTAGCCCCGCCTCTTTTTCATACCGGAAATTTTGAAAAATGATTTTCTTCTTATTTAGTCGTCGTCACATATTAAAGAGAAATAATCTACAAAATTTCTCGTGCGAAAAGAAGAAGGGGTTAAAACTGCTCGTGAATAAATTATAAATGTTGGGAACTCTGAAGGGATGTGAAGTTCATCGACAGGATGGGAAGAATAAACATCTTGTCAGTTAGCGTTGGCTTATCGCTTTATTTTTTCCTTTCTGTACGAGTTTTGTTTCCCGTAATTTCAAGATAATAATGGCTAGTACGAAGCGTACGCAGCATTAAAAACCTGAAGTACCTGGCAGATCTGAATATAACTGATTTCGTTATTTAAGGGGACTGTAGGCATTGTAAAGCTGTTTTGTAAACTGGGTTTTTAAGTTTTGAAATTATGCATACATATATGCATTGAAATTAAATAATAGCAAGCATATTATCTTTAAACAATATTTAATTAAAAAGAAAAATTTTAAATTTCAGTTGTTTGAAAAGTTATAAAATGTTTCAAGTTAACTAATTTTTTAACTCCCCTTTCTTTCCGTATTCATTAACATGTTAACTTGTAAGGAATACTTTTATGTTTGGACAATGAAATTTTATGTAAATTTTAGAATTTTTAAAAAGATTTATATATATATATATATATATATGTGCGTGTGTGTATTATTTATTCAACATTTGAAAGCTATATACGTTTCATTTTCCACTCATTTGAAAGACAATTTTTTGAAATAATAACATGATTTATAGTTTCATTATTAAATATACTTTAACTTTTCTTTTAAAAGCGATTTTTAACAATTTTTCTTTTTCTGAAAAAAACAAACACTTTATTTTGTATTTCACGTTATTTCATTTCGTTGAAATTATTTATTATATATTATTATTATTATTATTATTTTAATTTCGGAAATTAATTACTAATGTTTTTTTTTTTTTTTTTTTTTTTCTCTGAGAAAAGTCGTTATTTTTATAAAAATTATTTTTACAATTTGATGTGAAAGTGATAATTTTCACATCACTTGTAAGATTTTGTAAGAGTTGGAAGACTTCTCTTAAAGATCTTTATTTATTTATTTTTAAGAGAATTGATATAATCACAACATGTTTTTTATATAAATTGTTTCAGATGTTATTATATAATTTAGAAATATACTATATTCAATAAACTATTTAAATTATAAAGCAATCACTGCTTTTATTTCAATGTGTTTAATCTTAATTAGAAATTCAGGATTATTAAACACAGTAACTAACTTAAACATACATAAAATAAATCATTCCAAAGACATTTAAATTTGACAAAGCAAAATCAAATGCAATTTTAAAAATCCCTCATTCTCCCAGCCGCAAATATTATCACCCTTATTTTAACACTAGACTCGTCAAGCTAGCACTTGCGCAGAAACCTCCGTGGTTTCGGGAAATGTGGTTAAATAATAGGTCAGGAGCTAAATCTTAACACTTTCACGACCGCTGACTTAGATTCACGTCATTTGAAAACCTGTAACTCCGCCAGTGGGCGTTTTTTTCTCAATTTGTGTGTTATTTATTTCGTAAGAATATATCCAGTATTCATATTTTTACAATCGAATGTACTATAGATACAAATACTTTGATTAGAAAGAATATAATCATAATGTATATCCATTTGTAATATGAATGTTAATACAGAAAATATTCTTCTGAAATATTGTAACTTGGGAGGATAACGCCCTCAGGCGGCCTTAATTGTCAAACAGACAAAAGCATGAGATCGCAAAAGTTTTAACTTTATGTTAAATTTTAGCTTCTCTAGGAAACCATGTTTGTCAATATTTATAAACAAAATCATTTGAAATTTCGATTATGAAATAAATTTAAGATATCTGAAATTAATGCATAAGGAATACACGTTAGAACTGAAGGAAAAATTAACATATTGCAATAAAAATTTAAAAATAATAAATATATAAGGAAGTATAAGTATTTTTACTAAATAATTTTTATGTGAAACCGGCCAAACTTAAAAAAAAATTTCTTTTTCACAATTCAGTTCTTCCCCATCGATGAAAACTTTTTGAGGTCTCAGGATACTTATTTGTCCCTTTCCTGTGTGTAGCTCAACATATTTGACTAATAAATTACGCAAAAGAGACCTTGTTAAGGCATACGTTTGCAGAATTTCACCCGATTAAAAATATATATTGTGACTGCAGTAAATTTTTTTAATGTATTTTATCAAGCTTCCTAAAAATAGTATTGCATTCGGCTGAAAACTCGGTATATTCAACCGAAAATCTTGCACCTTTTTTTTAAAGCTTTATTACCTTAAACATATGTGCTATTATGATGCAGTTGAACACATATAATTAAAACTTTCGCGAACCCTGACGTAGATTCACGTTATATGAAAATCTGTAACTCTGCCACTGGGCGTTTCTGTCGCAATTTGCATGTTATTTATTTCTTAAGAATATGCCCAATATTCATATTTGTTCAATCCAATATGCTATGGATACAAATACTTTGATTAGAAAGAATATTATTATAATGTGTATGCATTTGTAACATAAATGTGAATACAAAAAATTTTGTGCTAAAATATTCTAACTTGGGAGAATAACGTCCCCAGGCGGGACATACTGTCAAAAAGACAAAAATATTTGGTTGTGAATGTGTTAAAAGAAGTCTTATAATCGCATACTTCACCTACAGTGTACTTCGGGCATTGCGTTTTCTAAAACATTCTACTTTTTCTTTAATTTCTTACTATACCTTTTTCATCTTCGCAATAAAAATTTCGGTTAATTATATTAAATATAACTTGTTCTTTACGCATTATAAGCTTCAAGTTATTTTTCCTAGTCCTTTATTAAATATTTGACAAAACGTTTAATGTCGAATGTGCCTAGTCATTTATGGCAATATATATATGCATATATTACCTATTTAAAAATTCAAGATTCGATGTGTTGCAAATGTCAGGTCCGCAATTTTTTAATGTGACTGTCAAACAAATAACAGTTATCTGCTGCAAAATTACGTTGCTTGAAGTAATTTTCTCCAATCACTAAAGTTTCTTGCAGCAGATAACTGTTATTTTTTTGTTTCAGTGACCAAACAAAGCCCTCCTTGCAACTCATTTCTGCAAACGTTATTAGCTACGTAGTGAAACTTCACTACCGCAGCTCAAGAACTTAATCATGCAATTTATCTTCATACCAATGAGACTGGAAACAGAAAATTGTTATACACATATTGTAGTTTAAATCAAGTGGTGTGAAATGAATTATTAAATGATTTTATATTAGTTATACAATAATTTTTGTAATTTCATTATACACACACTTTCATATGTATACGCAATTTATTATTATGCATTATGGATATTAAAATTTTAATGTAAATGGCAGAGCTTTTCAGATCTATGTTTTGCTTAAGTTCTATGAAAAAAAATTAAGTACGCCTCATATTCTGTAATATAAAGACAAATAATATCATTTAAACTTTTGAATAGGGAGAACTTTTTAGAATAGCTTCTTTGTTTAAATAATTCAAATAGAGTCATCAGCTCGTAAGGCTCCCATTCTCCTAGCTTCAAATATGTACTATGGTGAATGGTCGGAAAATTTGTCGAAACATATTTCATAAATATGCGACTTGTTGTTTCACAGCTGAATTAACGCATTATCTCCATCATTGAGCAACTTGCTACGGGAATCAGAATTTTAATTAGTGAGGACATATACATTTATGGTGAAATACCATAATGAGAATGAGATTTTTGACTAGTTTTATTGGAGTCCATATATAATTAAATGCAAGTACGTAAAATTACATTAAATCGGCAAATTGTGACTTTTATTGTTCATAAACGAAAAATGTAAATGAAATTTTTATATCATCTAAATGTTCCAACTACGTCGGTTGTCCGGACGCAATCATAAATTTTTAAAATTATACCTTAAAACAATTCTTGGCTAGTTGGAATGAAATATACTTGGTTCTAAATCGTCTTTTACATTTCTCAGAACGTGCTCATTCGCCAAAGAAAACAAACTCTCACTGAAATGTTATGCACTCCGTTTGCGTGAATGGTATCTAAACATTGATGCTAGAATTATGACATTTGTCCACCAGTAATTTTTGTATGATTCTTTTTATATTTTTTTGAAGCAATTTTATATAATTACCGTAATTTCTGGTAGATAACCCGCAGGTAAGCTGTGTCATTTCTCCACCAGAAATTTTATTTAATCGAGAAATCTATACATTATCGAAAGAAAAGCTCGTACAAATATATATTTATTTATCAATTGAAATTTTTGGTGCAACACTGGATTGTATAGCCTGCGAGGTATCTACCAGAAATTACGGTATATAAGTAACGCCTTTCAGATAGAAATGTAGGGCTTAAAAAATCATAATAGCTTTTACTTTATGTGTATGTAAAGTGCGGATTTAGAATATTTAAGACTTACGTCTATAACAGCATAATTTGAAGCCATATTTTAAAATGATTGATATGAGAAATCATTTGATTTTAGATAATTGCATTAAAATCAATGTTACTCTATAACTAATCATACGACTAATTATGGAAATTAAAAACAGGTATATATTTACATTACCTTTATTTATTTTAGACGAATTAGTGTATCTGAAGGAAAGTTTTTAATATTTCCATAGAAACTCAATTTGCTTATTTTACCTACCAGGTAACCATTCTTTACTGTAATATTTAAAAAAATCCAAACAAGCATCGATTGGAAGAATATATATAAACATATTGTTTGACCTATAAAGTAAATGCCCTCGTCAGCTCGTTTTCGAATTAGAAAGTTTGTTAATGATCTGTGCAACTATGCCTGAATCAATAAAAATACGACTTATTTAAATAATGAATGAAATTTAAATAAGCAAAAAACAAAAGACGATAGACAAACGTGTTGTTTGATGCATAAATCAGTTTTGAAATAGATTCTATCGAGATAAATATCTAAAATTTCGCTGATTAGGATTTAAAAATTGTTTAAAATCATGGTTCTGACAGGTTTTATCGGAACTCTTCCCACTCCTATTTCATTACTATATTTTTAGTGAAACTTAAATATAGATTTCTCAAACACGTACTTACAAGGGAAAACAGTTTACGTGTCGAAAATCACGTTACAGTGTAACCTCTCGAATGAACAGCATTTAATTGGTTTCTATTATTACGCTTTAGGGATAACTCCCTGGTAACTACAGGGGTGAAAATGTAACGCAGAACACATGAACATTTTACGCAGAACGCAATTTATGAAATAAAACCTTTTTCTTCTTCTGAAACTAATGATCTTATCAGTAGAGAAAAATTTTAAACAAATACCTATATGAGTTCTGTGCCAAATTTCCACACCTGTAAGTACCTAGATTACCGAGCTCACTCAGTTTTATTGTAAAAACCATTTGTGGTGAAATTACATTAACCTTTGGGTACATTTGACGAGTCAGACTCGTCATCTGCTTACTTGGGCGAAGTTACGGTGGACGAGTCTGACTCGTCATCTGAATTTAAGAAGTAGGCGTTAATGTTTGCGTCACCCCCGCCAGTGGGCGTTGATCGCAAACACTTTCCTGGCGTTTTTTTTACGATATCTTACAACCATACTTATATCATCAATTTAAGTATATTCCAAATAAAATGTATTACTTTTACATATTAGCACTTTCGCGACCGCTGACGAAGATTCAAATCATTTGAAATTCTGTAACTCTACAAGTGAGCGTTTCTTTTGCAATTTGTAGGCTATTTTTTCTTAAATATATAATTAATATTCACAATTTTACAATAAAATATACTATGGATACAAATACTTTGATTAGAAAGAATAAAATTATAATGTGTATATCCATTTGTAATATAAATGTGAATACAGAAAATTTTGTTCTGAAATATTGTAACATGGGAGAATAACGCCCACAGGTGGACCTTACTGTCAAAAATTCAAAATCATTCCATATAGCGACAAATTAAATCCGTCCTTTGGACATAAAAATCTTCAAATAATTCAGTACCCAAAGGGTTAATTTGTTTTCAGAGATACATGCCTTATTTGTTTTCCTCTGGAGAAATACTGATTAACAGTGGAAGCTAATGTTCTTGGATATATAGGAAGTCTAAATCGAATTATCATCCCAAATCCCTAACTCTAATTTTTTATCAAAATCATTTGAACAATTTTGTCGAAAACTAGCTTTCTTCTGTATTTTGTTACACGTTACCAGGGACTGAAAAATAAGTCAGATCAGAAGATATGTCAGGTCGGTTGCTAATCCCAAAAAACTTATAGGATATATTTTTCCAAAATACTTCCAGAAATAAGCCAGAAAAACACCCTTCTGATAAATGTTTTCCCGGCTGGAATGCGGTTTACCAGGCAAGGCTAATTATTCTGAAGATGAATTATTCAGATCGAATTGTCGGTTAAAAAACATACCAACTCCCAATCTTTATAAAATCTTGAGAACATTTTTAAAAATTCACTAAATATTTGCAGCATTTTTTCTCGAATGAAATGCGGTTCCAAGTAAACTCCAATTTTTCTTAAAATGAGGGCACTTAAGATTAAACTATAAACTCAAAAACTTCTAAATCTAAATTTTTATCGAAGTCGGTCAAGTAGCTTTTATAAATCCAAGTCTTAGGTAAACCTCAAGTGCCAAATTTAGTGGCATTTTTATTCAACATTAATTACAAAATTTTAAATGTAATGGTTCCTTAACCATTTCAAAGATTATTTATCTATCATACATATCAAATATGACTCTTTCAAATTATTGGTAGTATTTAATAAAAATGTCTTTAAATTTTACAACACAGTTTAGAATATTTTAGAACATTAAAGCGAAGTAAAATAATACTTCCCAGTAGGTATAATCGTAAAAATTAATGTAGCATGTAGCAAGCAAAGGGAAAAAGTAATGCCTTCGTAGTATACACACTGGTAGCAATAAAATTAATAAATCTAAAAATTATC
Source organism: Salticus scenicus (assembly GCA_963930645.1). Lineage (NCBI taxonomy): Eukaryota > Metazoa > Arthropoda > Arachnida > Araneae > Salticidae > Salticus > Salticus scenicus. Next base: position 81,438,340 of record OZ005659.1, on the reverse strand, counting down.
ACATAATAATATGCATATTAGGTAAAACACGTTTTAAAAAACTAATAATGAAATGTGTGCAATTTGTCTGAAGTCTTGTTATGTTTTCACGAAGAGCGCTGTTTCACTTACTATATTATACGTACCTTATGAGTAAATTTTTCAATTTTTTATCGGCTTTAATCCCTCCTTTATGCGTTTTTTCTGTCTTGATTTTTTTTCTTGAAGTAATAATTAATCAATAAATAATTAATCAATACCTTAACTACGCTTGTATAATTCTAGATGACAAAAACAGAAATAAATCAAACTTGATATTTTCTTTAGTAATTTTTGTGAAGTTTAATGATTTAAAATATTTTACAAATTAAAACCCGAATGAACTACTACGTCAGAAACGCCAAAGAAAAATATTGGAAATGCATACAGCTGTTTCGGTAGCCTTAAGCGTACCGTCTTCAGTGCAAAAAGGATTCTGAATCGGGAGAAGTGCTCGTATATATAGGAGAGGGACCGGATTTAGTTCAACCAATAGGATTACGGAAAATGTGGGTAGAGTGGCCAATAGGAATTTAGGAAAGTTAGCTGTGTAAACAGTAGAAAAATTAAGAAAATGTGGACTGAATATAAAATTTCCAACAGTCAGACAAATAGGGAATAGCGAAATCACAATTTACAAGGTTTTTAAAATTTTTATAAATATGAAAAGCTTCAAAGAAATCGAGTTCATGAATGGATTTAGGTCTGCAAATTATTTTAGCTGAATTAAATTTAAAATTATGATTTTCCTCCCAGCAATGTTTAGAAATAGCCGATTTATTGGTTTCTTGTTTAGGGACGTAATTCATATGTTCTTTTAGACGAAATTTAAGACTGCGTTTAGTTTGGCCAATATATGATAAACCACACTGACAGGAAATACTATAAATACCCCAAGAATTATGCATATCAATTGGATCTTTTAACTGAGAAAAGGTGAGTTTATTGGAAGGCGAAAATATTATTTTAAAATCATATTGTTTGAGACTTTTAGCTATGATGTGACTGGATTTAGGAAAATAGGGTAAGACAATACTGACATAAGAAGAGACTGATTTAGTAGACGAAATACGAGGGAGTAGTAATTTTTGGATAGCTTTGTCTATAATGGAAGGGTCATAACCTCTGTCAATTGCAATGGCTTTCAGGTATTTAGTTTAAGATTTTAATAAAATAGGATTTGAACAAACATTAAGGGCACGGTTTACAAAAGTATAGAAAGCAGCCATTTTTTGGTTAGGTGGGCGACATGAACGTGCATGGGGAGGAAGGGAGACAGCAAAATTTTTTCGATAGACGGTGGTTGAAAACCCATTTACAGTGCGAGAGACTATCAAGAAATGGAAGGGAGCCATTATTTTCTATTTCATATGTAAACTGGATATTACTGTCAATTGAATTTAAAGTTTCTAAGACATGGTCAATATTGTGATGAGATATGTCAATAAGCGTAAAGGTGTCGTCAACGTAATGGGTCCAAAAAGGAAAAGATATTTTATTAAAAAACTTGCTTTCGAAATAGTGCATGTAAATATCTGCGAGAATTGGGGAGAGAGGGGAACCCATGGCTAAACCTTCAGACTAATGATAGAATTTATTTTGGAAACAAAAAGTGGTTTGTGATAAACAAATGCGGGTAAGAGAGATTAATTCTTGTATTTCAAAAGATGTGAAATGAAACTCTTTTAATCTATTTTCGAGACAGCAGAGCGCGCCATTTATTGGAACATTAGTGAAAAGAGATTTTACATTAAAAGAAACCATAGTGAGATTAGTGTGAGGGCAGTTTTGAATGTTTTTTGTAAATTTTATGGAATTCTTAACAGTTTAACTATTAGCAGCAAGAAGGGGAGAAAAATTGTAGTGAGAAATTTAGCTAAATTAGGAAGCAGTATCGATATTAGAGACTATGGGACGAAATGGAATATTGGGTTTGTGAACTTTCGGTAAAGCATAAAATCTGGCACAATTAGCAATAGAAGGGATAAGATGAGATTTAGTCGAGTCCAATAACAAGGGACAAGATTTTATAGCAGATTTAATTTTATTTAACTCTTGAGTAGAGGGGTCACGGGGCAGAGGAATGTATGGGCCATCATTAATTTATTCGGTAACACTTTCGATGTATTGTTTTTTTTAATCCAAAATAACAATCTGACCACCTTTATCAGCTTTAGTAATGATGATATTTTCATTAGATTTTAATTCCTTCAAGGCGTTTTTTTCTTCAGGGATGAGATTTCATTTAAAATTTTTAGAATTGAAATTGGCAGTATTAAAAATTAAATAACGAAGATTTTTTTTCTGTTGGTCAGTCAGTCGAGAATTTTTGAAAGCTTTTTCAACCGGTGTAATTAACTGAGGAAAAGAAGGAGGTTTAGAAATGGCAAAATTTGAATTGAGTTTGAAAACAGAATATTGATTATTGGTAATTTCAGCATTGGAAAGATTAACGATTGCATTTATATTGACAACAGGAAAGTCGTTCGAATGAATAGGACTGTGCGAGTTACGAAGCCGGGTGAATTTATCTTGTAATTTAATTGAGTGTTTACGAGAGGGATTGTCACAATGAATCCAGGAATTGCGATCGATCAACATAAAATTAGGACGTTCAAAAGCTAACTTTAAGTGGAAAGAGAATAAATCTTTTTCAATTTTGGCGATGGAGGTACGAGTTTCCTTAATAACTGCACGGAGAATATTAAAATGAGATCTGAGTACTGCATTTCAGTTGAATGAATTTAGGGATGATGCGGTGTCTCTTGCACTGTAAAAAGAAATTCAGACGGTTGAGGGCATGAAACTTTTTAGAATGTAATCGGTAGAACCGGTTAACTAATTTGCACATTGTGAAATGGAGAAAATGGCTCAAACTATTACTGACCTAATCTCCCCCTCATATGAGGCTTCTCAGACCAGGTTGCTCAGTAACAATAAGAGCAGAAGACCAATAACTCAACTAAGCCCGTAGAAGCTTAACAAATAGTAACAGGAGACTTGGCGTTGGAATATTAAAACCCGAATAAACTACTACGTCAGAAACGCCAAAGAAAAATAATGGAAATGCATACAGCTGTTTCGGTAGCCTTAAGCGTACCGTCTTCAGTGCAAAAAGGATTTGCACTGAAAGATTTGCCCACCCGACCCGCGGGTCGGGTCGGATTCGGGTAAAATCAGGTTACTCGAACCGATGCAGGACTCCACCCCTAACACATTTTTGGTTATAACTCTATGGATACTAAAGTAAAATATACAGACTATATACTTTACAGCACTGCCAGACTCTCAGGAATTCAATTATGAAGTCAAAATTGGTGTTGCTGTGGGAAAAAAATTGCACTCATTTCAATATGTAGATAACCCCTAAATAAAATTTCACAGTATTTTCAAAAAATAATTGATTTCCTGTTGAATGATGCCTATTAGATTTTTCTGCGTCAATTAATAACGAAATTCCAGCAAGTTTTGCGTTTTTTGCTTCCGACTGTACGTAAACAAAAAGTTCATGGTCCATTAAAGGCATTCGAAATTTCGTCCACCGACTCTAATCCATGTTTTATACTTGTGGCTTATGGAATTCCGAATATTCTGGAACAATATAGAATATTTGGAATTTCGATTTACTCCGGTAGCTACTGTTATTCTTGCAACCAACAGAATGTTAGAAATCCAATGGGCCGTAGATGTAAAACCTGCATTAAAGTTGATGAGCGAAACACTGGCAGTGAAACAAGCCCCTTTTTGTTCATGTATATGTTTATTATTACGTTAAGGCAATTTTTTTCCGTAGTACATAATCAAAATGAAATATAGGTGAACTAAAATTTAAAATATGTATTGTTTTCTGTTAGAAAATAACATTAATCCTTTGTCAGTCCTAAAGCTCTAAAACGCTCTAAAACAATGTTACGAAATTCAGGAACTCTTTTATTGAATTACCACTAATTCTGAAAAGTTATATTTGATATAGATAATAAAGGAATATCCTTCAAATTTGTTAGGCAATTATTTACAGATAAAATTTAGTACTGCCCTTTGAATGAAAAAGTCACTAAATTTTGGAGCATTAATCAGAAGAGATAAATTAAATAGGACCGGCAAAGGGTTAATAAATGTCTGCAGTACACAGTATTAAATATTCATGCTTATTCGGTGCATAGTATTATTTTCATTAATTATTCAATAGGTATACTGAAAAATTGCTAACGCTGAAAGGGTTAAAAAGAATGTTAAATGTATTTTTTTTTTTTCTGATATTTCTGTGTACCACAAACCTCTGAAAAGCATTTGTGATCTCACGTTGCTATATTATTTGAGTCGTGGAGATGCACACTACTCATTCTAGAAATTCTGTGGTACTAAAACACATTTATGCATTATCATACTTGCCAACCATCTCATTATGAACCGTACAATTTTTAGTACCAGCATTCTTTTTCACACCAATAATTTTTTAGAGTAATTTTAGTCTTATTTAATCGTAACAACATTTGGAGAAGATTACTCTAAAAATATAGTGGTGTGAGAAAAGGGGCGTTTTTTCAGGGGGCGTTAACAATTGTACGGTTATTAATGAGATGGTTGGCAAGTATGTATTATGTATATGCATAGCTGCCAATTAATCCGAAGTATTTTTAACTCCGCCTTCATTTCACACAACTTATTTTTTAATAGTAAATATTTCTTATTTTATCGAAGTTGTATGTAGAAAAAAATTCTTCTATAAATAATGTGGTGTGAAATACAGGTGGGGCTAAAAATACTCCGGAATAAATTAAAATGTTGGCATCTATGTATATGCATGCTTGCCAACCATCTCATTAATAACCGTACAATTGTTAATGCCCATTGAAAAAGCGCCCCTTTTCTCACACCACTAGATTTTTAGAGTAATTCTCTCAAAATGTTGTTACGATTAAATAAGACTAAAATTACTCTAAAAAATTATTGGTGTGAAAAAGAATGCGGGTACTAAAAATTGTACGCAGAGCTGCCAAATTAATCCGGCAAATTGTTAGTACCGCCCCTTTTTCTACACCACTTAATATTTAGAGTATTTTTCTACTTAATTCACCATAGATATATTTGAAGAGAAATGCTCTAAAAATTAAGTGGTGTACAAAAAGGGGCGTTTTTCAATAGGCGTTAACAATCTGCCGGATTAGGTTGGCAGCTCTGTGTACGGTTCATAATGAGATGGGTGGCAAGTATGTATATGTATGTGTGTGTTATAAATAATTTTATAAACAACAATTTTCAGTTCATTTTATGAAAAAGTGATGTTTCGTGTTGTAACATTCCAAACTGCATGTAATGTTTTAACTGCCATTTGAGTGAATTAGTATAGATAGTGAAATGAAGAACATGTTTTTAATGCATTGGAAGAATATTTTTTTGCATCAAAAAATCAGAAAAAAAAAATTAAGTATATGACATTTAATTAAGTTCTAATAATATTATTGCTTGATAATACAATGAATCTTTTCTTATACATCTTTTTCAAGTATTCTGCATATGTTCCTTTTTTATTTTTTGTACACATTTAAAAAATCACATTATTTTAAAAGTAGTATTTTATAAGTAATGATTTCGGATGATATGTTTCAATTTATGCCTTTCTTAAGAAAAAAAAAGAAAAAAAAGAAAGAAAGAAAAAGAAATTTCCTCTTCTCTATCATGAAAACATGCGTATTCAAGCCACTTAATTTCGAAAAACAAGTACTTAAAGAAGTTTAATTTCTATCTAATAAGAAAATATTTTAAAAATTCAATTGCACATTTATTTATATATATTTTTTTTTGTTTTGCCTGAGGGAAATTTTCAAGCGAGCAAATTAAATTTAAAATTAAATTGTGGTACATTGAAAAATAAATAAATAACTTAAAGTAAACAAATAACTCAAAGTTTTAGTAAAAACACTTGATTTTATTTCAGATCTTTAGTATCATCTAAGTTTCTTTTAAAACATTTTTATAAATTTTCAATTAGACAGTTTTATTTTTAATTATTTGAAGCACTCAAATTTTTTCACTTCAATTTATTTTTACAATTTTAAAATATAATATTAAAACTAATAAAGGCCTTTTTTTCTTCTTCTTTTTTTTTAATTTCCTTTATTTTTCAAAACTAAAAGAAATTGGGATGGTTTGTTAAATACTTAAGATATTGCTCGTTTCGTATTTTGTATTTTAAATTTTATTGAAAATTTTTCCAAAGAAAACTAAATAAATTTTATTTCAAAATATCTATTAGCTTTTGTTAGTAGAACGTTACATATACATATATATATAACGCTAATATATATATAAGATTTTACTTTTTATAACTCTTTTTTTCATTACAATTTTTTTTAAAATCTTTTTTTAAATTAAATCTAATTTGAATATTAAAATTAAATTTACGTTTGATAAAAATGAAGCAATTTACATAAGAAATTAAACTTTCATATGCAAACTTTATATTAAACATTTACTATTCTATTTTATGTAATAGTACATATTTTAATGCATTTTTCATCAATATTTTCGTATTACTAATTAATGAATTAAAAATATTCTTAATGAATTCTTAATCTATAAGTTCCCAGACTTAAGAAAAGTGTAATTCATTTAAATTCCTCTGGAAAACGGAAATTTAAAGAACGAACAGCCATTTACAAATAAAAAATTTTCAAAAAAGAATATAATGTATTTCACATATTTTGTTCAAATCGATCACGCTATTTCGCTTGCACCATTAAGTATATGTTTAAGATTTTGTGGCGGGATATTTCTTATGAGAAATATTCATACATTATGTTTAAAACCCAAAATGCCTGTTGCAAAAAATATTCTCGAATATGAGAGTTTTGATTAAATTTGCATGTAGTCATAATGACTTTTAAGAAAAATAAATATGTGCTGCATTTAATGACTCAAAAGTTTGTTTCCATTTGTTGTAAAAGTGGTTGCACGTAAATGATTCGTAATGATTCCTTAATTAATTTTTAAATGCATTAATTTTCTAGTAAATACAAATTTGCATTTTTGTTTTTAAATTATTCGTAATTTTGGCATTTAATATTTAATGCTAATATCCAGAGCCTGATTAAGGGGGAAGCACACATTATTTATACTTACACCGTTATTTTTTAACAAATACTTTCCTCCTATAATAAACAGAAAATTCTCATTAAAAATTATTTTAAAAGAATTCTGGTGTCTAATAACGGTGAGTAAATTGGATTGTTTCACACCGTTCATTTTTTATAAAAAAATATTTCCTCGTCAAAGCGTGGAATTTCTATGACATGAAGTAAAAAATAATTGTAAAAATATTCCGGTGAGAGCGGAGATAATGTGTGCTTCTCCCTTAATCAGGCTCTGCTAATATGTGTTTTAATATTTGAAACAATAACTTCAAATAATGTTTTGTGCTACATTATAGCTTATAAGTTTGCTTCTATTTGTTGTAAGAGTCACACGTAAATAGTTCCTTAATTAATTTCTGCATGCATAAATTGTGTATTATGTTGGCGTGGAACTTATGTTGTACTTTAAGTAAAACATTTGAATCAGTTTTAATAAGGTTTATTTACATTTTAATCAATAATGTAATATGAATTATTTACAACCAATCTTTGTCATCTTTTAGGAAGCTTGTCGATCCCCCTTGCGTACTTCTCATTCTTGGACACAAAATATTCAACAACTACCATGGAGATAGCTTCGAAAGAAGTACCGTAATTTCTGGTAGATAACCCGCAGGTAAGATGTGTCATTTCTCCACCAGAAATTTTATTTAATAGAGAAATCTATACTTTTTCGTAGGAAGAGCTCGTACAAATATAAATTTATTTATCAATTGAAATTTCTGGTGCAAAACTGGATTATATAACGGGGTATCTACCAGAAATTACGGTAAAAAAAATTCCCTTCAAATGAAAGGGTTCGGAACACATGCTAAACTGATGTAACTATGCCAAGTGAGTATGGTGGGTGACTAAGAATTTCCTATTCAAGTTCAGCGAACTTTTGTTGAGTTACCATCGCAATATGTAGTTTTGCATTATCTTAATGGAACAAAATTTATTTTCTGTTCGCTAATATTGGTAGATTTTCCTTAACAACTGCATTCAGTTTATCAAGCTGATTACAATAGATGTTCGCACTAATAGATGTTCACGCTTGCCCTTATTTAAATAGTCCAAAGTACACTGAACCTCTTCTATCCCGCCATAATACAGCATCCCCTACTGTTGAAGAACACCTGGTTTTGTTATAACTGTGGTGGATGTTCCAGATTTGCAGCACGATTTTTTCTTTTCATATTCTCATAAGTGATTCAATTTTCATCTCAAGTAATGGGCTTGTCCAAAAACGGCTCTACATTGTATCTATAAGGGAAAGATGAACACATTCTTACACGATCCGATTCTTTCAATTAAATTGTGAAGAATCCAAATACTCTGCTTTAACAGAAATCCAAGACGTTTGATGTGCTCCTCAGCATCCGAATGGTGGATGCCGAGTTCCTTAACGATTGTTCTAGTGCTTAGATGTGGATTACTTTCGAAAGTGGATCGCAAAAATTCGCTATTGACCATGGATCAGCGATCTTCTTTGATACTGAAATCTTTTGAACAAAATTTGGTAAAACATCTTTGACAAGTCCGAACGTTTACAACTTCACTTCCCAACGTGCCACAGAAGTTTTTACAAGCAGCCCACGTGTTGCTTCATTTTTAGGCCTCATACCAAATGCAATGACTTAAATGCACTTTATCCATTGCCATCTTATTCACTCTGTACTTCACAACTAATTGAGAAAGGGTATTGAAAGTAGTCCTGTTACACCCTACGATAAGTGCGCTAAATAATAAAACCCCTCATGACGAATTTTACCTATTTGTATTGAACTGAGGGGTAAAATTTCTTGCAGGCAGTAATATACGACAAAACTTTTCCCCCAACTGAATACTAATAATATTTTGTGTTTCTTAAAAAAGTTAATTTAAGATCTTTAAATCAATAATATTTAATAGAAAAAAATGTATAGTTTTTTTTTTTTTTTTTTTTTTTTTTTTTTTTTTTAAATCTTTAAATATTTACCGTTATGACTTAAAAAACTTTAGTGTTGCAATTGAATGATTAGGGGAAATAATCCTCTATCTTTTTTGCTGAACACTTTCAGTGAGGATTGAGAGTACTATACAGGCCTCTCATTGGTCCATGGATCCATCTAAGAACTAGATTCTGGCTGGGTACCGAGATTCTCTCTAAAGTTCTGTATTTTACTTTTCGTTTAATTTTCCTGAATTTTGATTACTATAAGAAAAAAAAAGCATTACATGCCCCCCTTTTTCTTTATTAATTGCGGGACTCTGAGCGGTTTGGCGTGCCCCTTGGGACGCCCTGCTCAACTGCTAATTCCTTTTCCCCGTCCAGACCGTCTTTTCAACGCACGTAACGGATTCACTGTTACACTTAGGTTTTCTCAGGGAGTTATTTATTATTTATTTATTTATTTTTATTAAATAAATTAACCGCTTTATTTTTTATTTATTTTTATTTTTTCTTTCTATACTCCTGGTGCTTCACTCTGAATAATTTCTGCTAACGCGAGATTGGTTCAGAGACTAAAAATTCTAAGTTTAATCCTTTTTGGCTTTTCTTTCATTTTCGGAAAATTATTTTTATGTTTTTATAATTTTTCGTTGGAGGTAAGCATTGGTTGCGACTAAATGCAGGTACTCCGGTTGACTTGACTTGACTTTAATGATTCATAAGTTTGTTTTCATTTATTATACAGGTGATTACACGTAAATAATTTTTAATGAATCCTTTAATTGATTTCAACATACATAAATTTCATAGTTAATAAAATTTTGTTTTTAATTTTTTCTTTTAATTCTGAACTTTTTAAATTAATATCTTTACATCATTTCCTTACATCATTTTCTTTACATTATTAATATTTAATACAAAAAATATATAGGCTTCATAGATATTTTTTTTTAATTTACCGTAATGAACTAAATAATAATAATAATAATAATAATAATAATAATAATAATATTTTGCTGCTTTTAACGGTTTATAAGTTAGTTTCTATTTGTTATAAAAATGATTGCACGTAAATTATTCGTAATAATTAAAAAAGATTCATAAATTTTACCGGAAATAAAATTTTGTGTTCTTTATATTGCGAATTTATAATTTTGATATTTAAAATATTTAACTCAGTAATATTTATCAAATATTTATTAAGTTGCATATATTTTATAACTTGATAAAAATTGAAAAATCTTCATTTCATCTTTGAAAGGTTTAATCATGGAGAAATTATTGTTTAATATTTTTACCATAAATTAATCACATATGTATCTGTTTTTCCAAGTAACAAATGGAAAATTAACGAAATACATAATAAGAATAAATAACGTAATAAATAATAAATAACGTTATAAATAATAATAATTTGCCCCAAATCTGGGCCAAATTGTAACAGGCAAATAATTTTGAAAAAAATATTTTTTGCGCTAAAATGAGCAAAATTAAAGAAAGTTTTTTTTTTTTTTTTTAAATGAATATGATAGATGAATATGCATGCTACGGAAAACAGCAATTATAAACAGATAAACGTAAATACGTTTCAAAATATATTTAATTTTCCAAAAATTGTTACAACCCGTCCCACGCTCCCATACTTTGTTTTATTTCGGAGAATACAGATATTCATAAATCGGCATCTTTTTACTTTCCGAACATACATATGTACGAAAGTATGTTAATCCTGTCGAAAATCTGACTTTGAGATTTTGGTGTTTCTATACGTTCTGAGGTCCCCTGAGTTCACTTTTACTATTTTTATGATGATGTATGTATGTGTGTGTGTTCATGTATATATGTGTGGGAATGAACTCGATAGCGCCTAAACCATAGACCTTATGTACTAGACCATGCCATCAATAGGACTGACCATTATAGCGAATGTCTTCAACATGAGGGTGTAATCTGATACCTCCATCCTTTGCTCTGAGTCTCGGAAGTCATGTGAACTTGACCTAGGGGTGATTCCTCTCTCTCTCTCTCTTTTTTTCCCGTATGCAAGCATAATCTCATATTTCTCTGACTGAAGTAAGAATTCAAACGCAATTTTTTCGCTTGCAAAATGATTTATCATAATTTTTTTTTCTATGTAATTAATCTATGAAAGTTTAGCTTTCCATCCATGTGTAAATCTAAATGCTAAAATAAAATGTGCGTGCACAATAAAAATATTAAAAAACACAAAATTCGTTCCTACAGAAAAATAACATAGTGATCATTCTTCACTCTTCCTCTAGGCCAACATCACGTGACAATTTTGCTGGGGAAGCTCGTTCATGATGCAGTCAAATAACGAGGGGGAATGTGTGGTCTAGTATATAAGGTCTATGGCCTAAACACTTGGTTAGAATGAGCTGAAAGATGGTACGTGTGTTATAGTCCACCATACCACGAATCTAATTGATTTTGGTGAATTTAGGACCTATGGTTTTTTTTACAGGGTTACAAAGAAATATTCTTTAGGACTATGGCCTATGGGCCCAAAACTACGATAGTGTCTAAACGCCTTATTTGTTTGAGCTGAAAATTTATACACATGTTATAAATCACCGTCGCACGAATAATATGCATTTTAGTGAATCTAGCACGTATTAATTTTTACAGGGACACAACGAAAATTCTTCATCGTTATGAACTATGGGCTCAAAATATTTGAAGTGCACTAGTGTAAACTTAAACAATAGGGAAAAATACTCAAACCCCTATTATAATTTTCACTTTTTTACTTTCTCTTACCCTTAAGGTAGAGAAAGTATTGTTTTGGGGTCAAATTTTCGAACGCGAGATTTTGTTATATTTATATGTTTTGAGGTCCCCTGAATACGAAAATCATGTTTTTAGCAAATGGTCTGTGTGTATGTCTGTGTGTCTGTGTGTGTGTCTGTCTTTTATCAGCATATCTCAAAAACAAATTATGGCAGAAAGTTCAAACTTGGTATTCTAAATGTGTATCATATAGGGATGCTACAGTAAGCTTTTCGTTAAGATCAAGCAAATGGTTCATGTACAGGGACAATCAAGAGAATTCTAATACATTACGTCTATTTCTTTTTCTTTCTTTACTTTTCTTTACTTTTCTTTCTTTCTTTTCTTTTCTTTTCTTTTTTTTTTTTTTTGAAATATTTTATAATTTATTTATGTTTTTCATGTGCTTCTTGGATTAAAATGGCTGTCAGAAAAATAAAGCACTTGTCGAAAAATGTCCGGTCTTCTTCAGTCTCAAAATTTAAAACATTGCTTAATTACCTTTCATGCCAAGCATACTATACGTGACAATAACATATTATTTAATAAAGTCTAAAATTGAGGAATATTGGAAAGCTTGCGAAACAGGAAAAAACATGCTCGGTATTTATTATCATTGTTATTATTTAATTTCGCAGTTATAATGAAGTCATTTTGTCACACTTATGAGCAAATTTCATTGTTGATAATTTTTTTTATTATTATTCGTGTGAAAATATATCGAAAAAAAGAAAAAGAACTGGTAATTTTCTTTTCTTTTCCGCAGTATCTAAAGTAAAAGCTATTATTGAAATTACTAATTTTAAAGTTAATATTATTTTCATATTTTAATTAATTAAAAAAGAAGTAATCAAAGTCGGGCTTTGAGAAGCACTAGGAGACTTAGGGGGGCATCTTCGTGTCGAATCACGTGATTGTCTGAGCTACCGTCTTTGCGCCACGCTATCCGCAGACACACAGATATTGAATTTTTAATTTTATATGAATATAAAAACAAGTATACTAGAATAGGTGTCGTTTTCAATTACCGTAATATCTGGTGGATAAGCCGCAGGTAAGATGTGTCATTTCTCCGCCAGAAGTTTTATTTAATAGAGAAATCTATACTTTTTCGAAGAAAGAGCTCGTACAAATATAAATTTATTTATTAAATGAAATTTGTGGCGCAAAGCTGGATTATATAACCTGCGGGGTATCTACAAAAATTATGGTAGTAACAAGATGCCAGAATACATGTTTAATAACACTTACATTATACGTAAGAAATATCTTAAAATTTATATAAATGTTGTCTAGGATAAGTTTTCGTTGTCATTTGTTAATTCATACGAATAAAACTTCCTTGTACACCTAATCAGTGTTGCCAAATCTGGAGGATTTTTTATTCAATAGTCACCAATAATTTTTAAGTGTATCTTTTGGCTAATTACTTCGAAGAACGAAAAAGAAAGAAAGAAAGAAAAATCGTAATTGTTTTCTCTTTGAAATGTAAAGCTTTACTTTAACACTTTCGCGACCGCATGTTTTTGTCTTTTCGATAGAACGGTACGCCTGTAGGCGTTATTCTCCCAAGTTGCAACGTTAAAAAAAAAAAAAAAAAAAAATCGGTATTCACAATTCGGTATTTATATTGCAAATAGATATACACTGTAATTATACTCTTTCGAATCAAAGTAATTTTATCTATATTATATTGATTGTACAAATATGAATATTGGGTATATTCTTAAGAAATAAGTAACATACCAATTGCAAAAGAGACGCCCACTGGCGGAGTTACAGATTTTCAAATAACGTAAATCTACGTCAGCGGTTGTGAAAGTGTTAACTTTCTCTTTTGATTGGGTCTCAGCTTTTTATTTAGAGCTCAAGGAATTGCTTGTTTTTGTATTTTTCGTGTTAGGTCTCCCTTCTTACCCCCTTTGTTTTTTATAATTTCTGAACCGTTAGCGAATGTGTTTCATAATTTTTCTTGTTGATATCAGGTGTATGGTGATGAAGGTCAAATATGGCTTAGGGGCACCACAGCTTCTCATCTTCGATTCGATTCGATTAATACATTATCATACTTGCCAACCATCTCATTAATAGCCGTATAATTGTTAACGCCCCCTGAAAAAACGCCCCTTCTCTCACACCACTAGATTTTTAGAATTATTCTCTCCAAATGTTGTTACGATTAAATAAGACTAAAATTACTCTAAAAAATTATTGGTGTGAAAAAAAAAAAAAAGGCGGTTACTAAAAATTGTACGGTTCATAATGAGATTGTTGGCAAGTATGCATTATATACATATCAAATATCACTTCTCAAAATTATTGGTGATTATTGAACAAAAAATCCGCCAGATCTGGCAACACTGCACCTAATATGAATCTTAAAATTGAAAAAGGACGAAAATTAAACAAAATAGTTTTATTTATGTATTTATTTTATTAAAAAATAAAGGAATTTATAAATGTACAATTCAAAAGAAATAAATTGCAAATAAATGACATATTTATGAAATAAGAAATTTCTATAGAAGCGAAACATTTACATAATCTTGCAATAAATGACTTGATAACAAAATCTTACTTTATTAGAAATTTTTTTAAGATTGTGAAATTTACTCAAAGTATATAAATATTAATACCCCATAATATATAAATGTAAATACATGATATTAATCCGAAGAAATTTGAAATACTCACAATTTTAAATATCTTAAGCATTTAAAAATTTTACAGTCTCATATTAACTAACTGGAAAATTAAAAATAGTGTATCAGTAATTTCAGAAATTATCTATATACTACATTTTGTAATGAAAGAATACTTTAATTTTACGCTGTAATAAACAACACATTTTAAAATAAATTTGATTAATCTAATTTTAAAATTAAGAGTTAGAACTTAAAAATAAAAAATTAAAGCAAATTTACACATATAATCGCTTTTATGTACATTTTAAATAAGTATTTTCGTTCCTTTTATTTACATAAAATTCAGATATTTTAAAATTTATGTAAATTTTACGTCAAAAACATTATAGAATATATAAAAGTTTTATAATTCATAAGAGTCTTTTTTTCAAGCTTTAATTATATTTGTTAATAAAAATAACTGTATCATTTAAACATTTCAAAATTTCATAAGAAATTAAAATACATAAACATGTACTGAAATATATGGTTATTTATTTAAATAAATGTACCATGAATTTATTTGCTTTATCAATTGTTTTTTCAAATGCATAACATTTAAAAGCAATATAAATAAATATTTATTCTGAAATTTTAGAATGTTTCCAAATTTCTAAGATATATGTAAAGAAATTTTTACATAGAAACTAGTTATTCTACATAAATTTGCATCAGATCAATATTAAATAAATTCCATTGCTTTTTATTGTAAGACTTATACGTGTAATAACAAATATTTGCTGATATATATATATATATATACATATATATCCGCTTGTATTGAATTCAAAGATGTAGATTTGAAATTTACCTATGAAAAAATATTTAACTTTAATATGTATACATAAATATTTTTTGTAATATTATGTACATAGGAAAGAGAAACAGATGCGAAAAATTCTATGTTGTTGAATTAGTTGAAAATGAATACTGCAATAATAATAAATAAATAAATAAAGAGGATAGAAAGAAAGAAGAAAATATAAAAACTAATATATTTTGAGCACCACTAAACTTTCTTCTATATTATCTTTCATTGGATATTATAGAATAATAATAATATTTATTGAAATTGTTTTTAATGATGAATGCCAAGTATTTTCATCTTAGAAAAGTATTGCACTAATTTGTCCAATGAAAATCAGCTATGAGCCGACAAGTGAAAGAAAAAAAAAAATCCCTATTTATACACTTATTTATTTCATTTCATTTCATTTATATTTATATTATTACTTTTTTTAAATTAAATAAATTCTATAAACGTGCATTAAATTTTCATAGGTCTTTGGTTGAACCGTTTGTTTCAAAAGTATTAAGAAGTTCTTCTGAAAGATACCCATATTGAATATTTACACCCCAGGGGGGTGGGGGGGGCACTTCTTTTCAGCGGAGGGGAGCTATTCTCCAATATGAACACATTAAAAAAAATAGTTTATTATTACTACTATAGATAATTCTTATTAATTTCACAATCTTTCGTTAAGAGTTATCCGTTAATTAATTATTTAGTTATTTAATTAGTCTAATTATTTTTTCTAAAAATTATGTGCATTTATACAAAATTGTATCCTGTACCACCATGTTAAAAATTTTGAAAAAGCAGTATGATAATGTCATCTGTTAAGCGATTGATCCCAAATGTAATAAAAACCGGTTTAGATCAGAGTCCAACTAAATACCACGTTTGGTGAAACTTCCTTCATTATTGGTTCGAAAGATACATTGTCTACAAAATACACACATACACACAGACGAATAATTTCAAACTATAGTACGTTGTAATCAACACAAAACTTTCTTCTGTGTAATCATACGCAAATTCACGCAGTAAAAATGTTTTATTAAATTAATATTTATTAAAAATATTTTCCGTGATGAATGCAGATGATTTTTATCTCACATAATTATAACACTTAAAGCCGATAGAAAGAAAACTTTTCACCAACATCAGAAGACTTTTTTTTTTTTTTTTTTTTTTTTTTCATTAAAACTTAAAAAAAAATCGATAACTTTGTTTTAGATTGTCACAGGTCTATTGTTCAAACACTCGTTTTAAATGACGAGTTCTTTAGAAAAATATCCGCATATAAAATTCACACCTCCACCTCTAGTGGGTTACTTCCCTCCTCGGATAAAGCGATGCTCCTACATGCACACACGTTTTTGATAGTTTACTACTATTATTATGAATGATTTACAGGATGACAATTATTGAACTATGTTAAATAAAATAGTCATAACTTCTGAACGTTTTGCGTTAGGACGTTCAAACTGCACTGTTGGCCGTAGCTCATGATGGAAATTAGTATGTGCTTGCACTTGCACCTTGTTTTTGTCGGCCATTTGTCGGCAAAATTGGCGATTTGGGAGACTGAAAATCCGCATTTCGTCATCGAGAAATCTCTCGAACCTAAACGGGTGACTATCTGGTGTGCAATGTCTAGTCACGGAATAATTGGTGCAATATTCGTTGATGGCACGGTGAATACTGAAAGGTACGTGGAGGTTTTGAAAAATGGTTTCATCCCCATTACACAAATTGCCCCTGATTTCGACAAAATGTGGTTCTCGCAAAACGGAGCTCAACCCCATCGAAGCAAGAGAGTGTTTGATGTCCTGGAGGAGCACTTTGGGGACCGCATTCTGGCTCTGGGGTGGCCGCCATATTCTTCGGATCTGAACCCATTCGACTTCTTTTTGTGGGGCTATATTAAAGACGAGGTGTACAGCAATAACCCCAAAACCCTTGCTGAGCTGAAAACAGCCATTCAGGAGGTCATCGACAGCATCGATGTTCCAACACTTTAGCGGGTCGTGCAGAATTTTGCTATTTGTCTGCATCACATCATCGACAATGATGGCAGGCATATCGAGCATGCCATAACCTAAATCCGAATATATGTAGTGAAGTTTACCTGTTGAATGAAACGTGTGCATGCCGTAGTTTGTAAGTAATTTATGTTTTATTTCATATAGTTCAATAATTGTCATCCTGTATATTAATTTTAGAGCCACACTTTAAAAATAAATGTCATTATCTATATTCATATGAAAATTTGTCCGATAGTGCAGTGTTAAAAATCTAGAAAAAATAGTAAAACAGCTCCAAATGTTGAAGGATTTATCTCCAAATGTAATCAGCACAAGTTCAGGTTAGGATATGACTAAATACAAAGTTTTTTTTATTTTGTTCATCGGTACATGAGATACAGCATACACAAATTTGTAATACATACATTGTAATCAATACAGGTATTTTTTTTAAAAACAGTCAAATCTTGTTCAGGCCATTTAAAAAAAAATGTAAATCCATCAAAAACTGCAGCTCGAAAAATTTTACGAATCCAATACTTTTTTCTTACATACACACCTCCGCGACAAAAAGAGAGGTACAAAAGTTTTTTTTTTTTTTTTTTCCCCTAAAATAACATTATCTAAATTGTGCTGATCATTTATTATTATCAAAAACATACTAAATATTTATTGAAGACATGATAACAATTTATATTTCATAAATAAATAAATCTTACCCGTCTTAGGGTTTTTCAGGAGCGACAAAAAGATAGGAACACAGGAAATTACATTCTAATTAGTCTTAAATTAGAAAAATTAAAAATAAGTGCATTTTCCATTCTTCTTGGTAACCTCAAAAATTCTATGAGGTAAACTGTCAAATAATTTCCCTATATACTTTTGAGGAATTTTCTCCCATTCTTCTGTAATGGCTTGTTTAAGTTCTGCTGTTGTAGAAAATTGTCGACGGTTTTTATAGACTTTTTTTGCGAGGTAGCCCCAAAGATTTTCGATTATATTTAGTTCAGGAGATCTAGCTGGTCAGTCAAGAATTGTAATTTTCTTTTTAGAAAACCATATTTTTACAGTATTGGCCGTGTGAACAGCGGCGTTGGAAAAATAAAATTACAGGAAGCTATAATGGGAGCCTTCGGTAATAAATGTCTTTGTAAATGATCAAGATACGTTTTCGCACTTAATTTGCTCGGAAGGACAATTATATCAGCTTTCCCATTGATAGCAATCGCTGCCCAGATCGTTACAGAGCCACCAGCCATTTGTCGTCGTGAAAGAATATGTTGCTCTTTACGCAGATCGTAATAATAGTAATTCCAGCCGGCTGGCTCATCCGAGGGGTTTACGTCAAAATATCGCCGGGAATAACGTCGCCCGTTAATTCATCGCCGTCAAAACATCTCTTGTCAAAACGTCGCCTAGTCAATAACATAGCCTCGACAATAACATAGCCGATAGAAAACAAAGCTTTTTTTTTTTTTTTTTTTTTTTTTTTGTTAATAACAATTGAATAGGAAATTATTGTTATTATTATTATTATTATTTTTTGTTGTTGTTGTTTTTTCAACTACAATTTAAAGATTAAATATAAATGTCAGATTAATTTTTTTATGTCATTATGACACTATTTTTAAAATTTTTCTTTTATTAAAAGCAAAAACTGTTTTATTTCAGAGACAAAATTTTAAGTTAAAATACATTTAAAAAACAAAAATACATATAAAAACAATTAAAAGCTAAACCTTTCGAAACCCGTCTGGGTTTCCTCATCAGTAATTACAACACAATATGCAAACATTCCATGAACACTCAAGGAATTTTAAAGGAGTACCGAATATTGAGGAGCC
The DNA here is from genome assembly GCA_963930645.1 of Salticus scenicus. Lineage (NCBI taxonomy): Eukaryota > Metazoa > Arthropoda > Arachnida > Araneae > Salticidae > Salticus > Salticus scenicus. The sequence goes on along the minus strand of OZ005659.1, from coordinate 81,419,145 downwards.
AGTGCGCATGCTTCATTGATAGTGTGGAGATGCTTGGCAGTGTGCCAGCTCTCAAGGAAAATACGCGATTTATAATTATGAAAACCAAAATTTAGAATATTTATATTATCGAAGTCAGGAATATGATCAGTTTCTATTGAATGGATTACAATTTTAGAATTTTGGTTGCAATTTTTAAAAGATCGTCTGTGCTCTTGTAGTCTAATTTTTGCTGTACGGCCAGTTTCACCTATATAAACATATTTGCAATTTTTACAAGGAATTAAATATATTACACCAGTTAAATCCAAAGAAGGGGTTATGGGTTTAAAGTTAAAAAGGACATTTTTTAATTGTTTAATTGGCCGGAAAGCAGTATAAATACTATGTGGTTTAAGTAATTTAGAAATAAATTATGAAGGAAACCCAAAATATGGCACAGAAATATAATTGTTCTTATTAATTTGTGAATTTTTCATTTGCATTGGAGTAGAGGGGGAAATTGCAGGAGGGAACGAAGGAGAGGGGAAGCTGATAATTTTTTCACGATAAATTCGTTTTAACCAATTAAGAGGATAATCGTTATTTATTAAATCCTGAAAAATTCTTTTAATTTCCAACTTAAAAAGTGTTTCGTTACTGCATAACCGAAGAGCTCTATTGACCAAAGTTCGGAAGACTGCAATTTTATGAGAATTAGGATTAGCAGAATGAAAATTTAGATATTGACCTGTAAAAGTGGCCTTACGATAAACAGAAGTTTGAAAAATGCTAGGTGAATTCGAAATGCGTTCAACAAGAACATCAAGAAAAGGCAAACTGTTATTTTGTTCTATTTCCATTCTATAGTTCTTTCTTTTATATTGCATGCTTCTTTAAGCATAAAAAAGTTTTAATTTCAGCTATATGTATACGTAAATATATATATTTAAAGAAAGTATAGGAATAATAAAAACTTTCGATCACAAGTTTTCGATGGAACTACACGTTTTGAGATATCTTGAATATTTTTTAAAAGTCACTTTTAGAAAATGTCTGTATACTTCTAAAATTTTGTAGACGCTGTATCGATTGAAGTAATTGGTAAAATTTAACCAAAGTTGACTTTAATTTAATTTTGATCAGGTATTAGGGTGCTAACAGATGGCACTACTATGCACTACTAATTTTCCCTCTTTTAAGGAAAATCTATATCTCAGTTTTTACATGGCTATAAATGCACTAAACTTGGCATGTGGCATGGATGTTATGTAAAATCATGCTGATTCGATTTAAATGCAAATGGAACGATAGTTGGCGCTACTATGGTGCAATTTAATCCCATTTAGGGGATGGGAATATCTCAACGTCTATGGTATATAATTGGACTAAACTTAATAATATGTATATTAGGTAAAATTATTTTTATTCACTTTGGGTGTGTAGGGGTCAAACAGGTGGCACTGTTATACTGTTATCATATTTTCTATTCACAGGCAGGCTATATTTCAGTTTCTATGTTATATAAAAAGACCGAGATTCCTATGTGAGCTACATATTATAAAAAATTACGCTAATTCGAGTTGAATGCATATCGGTCCACAGATGGTGCTGCTATCATTTTTTGCGTATTTTCAGATAGCCATGTCCCCATCTAGTAGTTAAAACTGCACCGACATGCAATGCAAAGTATGAATTGTGAGAAGTTACGATAATTACATTTTTGTGCATATCAATCGGTGAGATACCCTGTTATAAACAATGACATAGACCATTTTTTGTGATAACCACAACATAGGTTTTTTTTATTACTTTCTTCATATTCAATCGAAAAAAGTTTTGATTTCGTAAACATTTTAGACTTTCTTTTTTTCGATGGATTTACACGTTTTAAAAGTTCCAGAACACGATTAAATCTTTTTCAGAAAATCTTTGTCTGTCCGTCTGCCGGTACATGAGACAAAAAAATTGTGGCAACTATATCTCAGAAACTACAGAGCAAAATTTAATGTAAATTTATATGTAGTTGCACATTACATAAATTAATGCCTATCAACTTTTGGTACAAATCGCTCAATAGATGGCGCTGCTATACTGCGATTTTCCCCAATTTAGGAAAGGCTATATCTCAAGTTCTGTAGTGAGTAATCAAACAGAACTTGGTAAGATAGTCATTATAATACATTATACTGCTTCAATTTGGGTGCATGTCGACTAACAGTCAGCGCTGCTATACAAACTTTTTTTTTTTTTTTTTTTTTTTCTTTTTGGGACGGGGGGGGGGGGAGTTACGAAGTAGCAAATTCAAGATCCCACTCTTTTAGCGCTAAATTTGTCTGGAGAAATCTATGGAATCTGCGGTCACGAACTTTGGTGCGTAAATTGTTTATATGTATCCGACACTTATTGTAACGGGATTTTACGAAATTTCCTCCCTTCCCCCTTGAGGTCGATGGGGCTAGAAACATGTGTAAAAACACGTTTTCCCGCTTGAAATCGCCTTAAACTATCTTAGAATGGCGAACTTTCGTGTGTGGATGTTGATTAGGTGTACGCAGATTTGTCGAGATTTTGCAAAACTTCGAACTTAGCCACTGGGAAAGGAGAAGTAAGAATCGGGTAAGTTGCTGTCGAAAGCAGTAGGAACACCAACTTCTCACGTTACGAGCGAGGAAAATCTCTACCGAACACAGCGGGAACTTTAACACAGGTTAATTAGTAATGATATGGGATTTTGAGAACTGATTTAAGTATAGTGTCCAGCGAAGCGGGTAAAGCCAGCTAGTTTACCATATAACTTTAAAGAATTAATTTCAATTCTTGAGCAGCTTTCCTAGAGATGGTAAAATATTATATGTTATATTATATTATAGTAAAGCACTTCCACTAACAAATAAAGAAGAATGTTATGGTTTAAATATTGGCAGCCCTGTATATCTTCTGAAAGTTATGTACGCATCACTTGGTGCACATAAATATAATCCTATATTAATAACACGCGGCACAACCTGAAATACGCTTCCATCAATTTTCATGATTGTCGCATTATAATCTAGTTCTTTTGTGTAGCCCTGTAAACGAACAGTGAATTATTTCTATGCCATATTCTACATGAGGCATGTTTTTATGCATATAAAAAGTATATATTTATTTCCTTTGGATTAGTGCAGTGTATAGATGTTAAACTCTACTTAACAGCAATTTCCCCCATAGACTTAATGTATATGAATATTCTTGAGTGTCCCTGTACACGAACGATTCGCTTCATCTCAACAAAAAGATTAGCGTAGCATCTCTATAAGATACACATTTAGAATACCAAGTTTGAAATATCTGCTGCTATTTGTTTTTGAGATATATTGATAACGGACAGACACACACATACGCAGACCTACCGCTAAAAACACGATTTTTGTATCCAAGGGACCTCAAACGTGTAAATATAACAAACACTCACGTTCGAAAATTTGACCTTAGAACGATACTTTCTCTACCTTATGGGTAAGAGAAAGTAACAATAATAATAAATAAATAAAAAGATGGCAAAGTATTCTTAAAAATCCATTGAATTATTTTAAAATGTGCAATTTTTAACTGAAAATATTTATTTTAATACCATTTGCTAGAATCATAGAATTATCTGTAATTCAGAAAAAAAAAAAGTTGTTATTTTAGATAAATGCATTAAAAAAAAAAAAAAAAAAGAAAGAAAGAACGAAGAAGAAGAGATAGTGAGGGGAGAAAAATGAATTCAAATATAATTTTCGGAAGAGATCTAGATTCACAGATAATCTATTTTAATAGCCGCCAGTTTGACTGCAGGTCTGAATCCGCTGCTTAGGAAATCAGACATCCTATCCTAAATAATAACTTACTATTTGGCTATGTTTTTGTCATCGATGAATTTCGCCCAGCGATGTTTTTGCGGCGATGTTTTGTCGTCTATGTTTTGACGTGCGATGTTTTTTCCGGCGATGTTATGACGCGATACCTCATCATATTCTTTTATTTAATGGTTGGACAACACTTTAAAAGTCTTTGAACATTCCGCACATTCGTTTTAACACCGGCTTCTTCAGCTATCTCTCGAGCAGACAATGCAGAATTCAAAGCAACTCTCAAAATGACTCTTTTCCCACGTGCTTTCAATACGGAAGGTCGTCCAGCAGACTTCTCTTTCCCATAATTTGCAGTATCTTTTTAAAAATTACATATCACTAATGCTTCGACCAATTTTTGAAGCAATCTGTCGATAGATTAAACCTTCGGTGCGCAAAACGGTAATTTTCCCTTATTCAACTGCACTGAAACATTTACCGCGTCCCATTCTTAACGTCTGATGTCGGAAGAGAGTGAGACAAACCGGTTTTGAGGATAACAACTTCATTTATGCGAAAAACAAGTAACTGAGATAAGAATTCTAACCAATGAAATGCTTTTGTCGGCAGGAAAATTCTTGTCCCTATCTTTTTGTCGTGCATAATTAATGACATTGCAGGAAGAAATTACTATGAAGCGCGGGAAATACACTAATTTGCTATTTTTATAAATCAGTTTTATCCTTAAAATGCATACTAAATATATGATTTATCAAACGTTGATAATGCACTGTTCCTATCTTTTTGTATCGAAGTGTGCTGAAGACAATAAAAACGGTCAAATCACGTTCAAGAATCTCTCAAAGCGTGTAAATTCATTGAAAAAAAGCAGGCCGAAAATTTTCACGAATCTAATATTTTCTTCCTGTATATATGTATAGAAGAAAGTAAAAGAAGCATGAATGTCATTAAATTTTATGCTAACAGTGACAGAACGCATTCTTCCACACTGAAAGTGATCAAAGCCAATTTTGTATTCAACATCTCTCTCTAATTTTTTTAATCTTAAAGAAAATGTCGATTGAAGACGACAGTGCTAAAATAATTTCCATTTCACTACCATTATACATATCTGCTTCATTTAACCCGTTCAGGGACAGGCAATTTTTCCTTATTTAAAATCAACATCCTTCAGAAATCACTAACAATATTAAAAGACAAGAAATAAATGAAGTTCCTAAGTTTACTTAAGTTACAGAAGAAAAATTTATAAAAAATTTCCGGGGACCGTTTTCCATTTTTGAATTAAAATTATTGGGAGCACTATTCAACCATCGCTCCGGAAACAGAAATTCTTGCACTCTTGATCACCCCTGAAAGTGTTTAATTGAAAGATTCACATAATTAAGTATAATGGTGTAAGTTTTGATTTAGAAATATTTTTTATAAGAGAAAATAAGTGGTTTGATAAACTAGACAACGCGCTGATAAAATGAGTAAATATAATGAAAAGTAAAACTTCATTACTATTTTTTTGTCTGTACATTTATTTATTATAAAAAATGATATTCACATTATTTTAATAATTTATATTTGAACATTTTCAAGATACAGAGAACATAATAATGATCTTAAGTTAAATTTTTAAGTATTGAAAACTTTATTTCGAGACTCAGAAAAGAAAAAAAAGTGTTTATTTGATATCGTAATTATGAACTTGATTATTTCAGTTAATTTTGTAGATTTACAATTGTTTTAAAATATTTACACTCAATAACTAAGTAAAGTCAAAATTAAATTTTTTTTTTAAAGTAATACACCGTTAGATAATTTAACAAATTTCAATTCAAGAGTAGTTTATTCGTTTGAATTTCTTAATTTTTCAAATTATTATGTCCCAAATATAAAAATTCTGAAACAAACCAATTCCTTCTGCTTCATACTGGAAAAATTCAAAATATGTCTTCGCTAACCAATTGCACTTAAACAACATTTTAATTTTAACTATAACTAAGCTTTTTTTAAAAAAATATATATATATTACCTTAGATGTCGAACATTAAACCTGCAATTCAGAATTCAAAGAGGCTAATTTTTATGCACATGAATGCGTTTTAAATAGGCATTTAGTTTGTGTTTTGGTTAAAAATAGCTGTTTTGAACCAAAAAATATTGTTCAGTCAGAAGAAATTTTAAAATAAGCAGGATATTGTTTATAATTTTTAAATATATTTCGTATAACTTAATCTTTCTACTAAAATACATATCTTTTGATCAAAGGGAATTTTATCTGCAATTGATAGTAAAGAATATTAAAAAAAATCATATAATCAAAATGGTACACTGATTTTGAAATAGATGTTGCATTAAATATGTTGATTCGCCTAAATATTTAGATGTATGCATTTCAAGTACATTATTTCAAATATTTTTATAATATACTTTTATAGTGCCATTTATTAATTTCTAAGTTATCGATTTGAATCATAATTAAATTAAATATTGAAACACAAACACATTATATAACACATTCCATACATCTTAAGTGTTAACGGAACATTCAAATGTTTATTTTTATTTCATATTAACCCTTTGAGTACTGAATTATTTGAAGATTTTTATGCCCATGGGACGGATTTAATTTGTCTTGTCGCTATATTGATTAACAATTTCGCGATTGCATTATTTTGAGTTTTTGACAGTAAGGTCCGCCTGTGGGCGTTTTTCTCCCATGTTACAATATTTCAGAACAAAATTTCTGTATTCACATTTATATTACCAATGGATATACATTATAATTTTATTATTTCTAATCAAAGTATTTGTATCCATAGTGCATTTCATTGTAAAATTGTGAATATTGATTTTATATATTTAAGAAAAAAATACCATACAAAATGCAAAAGAAACGCCCACATGTGGAGTTACAGATTTCAAATAGTGTGAATTTACGTCAGCGGTCGCGAAAGTGTTAATATATGACAGTAATACATTTTATTTGGAATATACTTATATTGATGATATGAGTATGGTTGTAATATATCATAAACAAACGTCAGGTTCACTGGCGGTCCGCTGATCAAAACCGTTGATTAGTACAAAGAATAAAAAGGCAAGATTAGAATCTGCTAAAGCGCATGAATATGTGACAGTCGAAGACTGGAAAAAAGTGTTATTTCAGACGAAAGAAAGATTAATATTTTTTAAAATAGCAGAAAGGGATATGTTCGACGACCAATCAATGCCAGGTACGATTCTAGATATCAAATGTTCATGTAAAACATGGAGGAAGAAACATGATGGCGTGGGAAGCTTTTTCGTGTAAAAATGTTGGTCCTTTAATGACAATAAAAGACACTATGGATAAAGTTATACATACGATCATCTTAACGGACTAAATACATCCCTATTTATTCCTAAATATGCCACAGTGGTGGATTTTGCAACAGGATAATGACCCTGAACTTCGATCTGTTTTAACGATAAAAATTCGTCTCCTTGAGCCGCCATCCGAATTTCCTGACGAAAATTTCATTGAACATTTACGCAATGAGCTGAAAATAAAGTAGGAGCTAATAATTCTTGAAATAAAAACGAATTAATTTGAAAAAGTTCAAGAGAAATGCCAAAAAATTAACCATACAAGGATTGAGTTTTGTAATAGAGTCAATGCAATGCCTCATTTATGTTTTGCTGTGATAGCTTCAAAGTGCATGCCAACAAGATATTAATATTAATTGGCCTACTGATATGTTAGAAATAATATCATTTGCTATTTTGATAGTTTTTTTTTTTTTTTTTTTTTTATACATTTGTTTCGCCCAAAACTTTTGATCACATAAATTTTATATGTTTTGATATAATTTAATTCTTTTTTTTTTTTTTTTTTTTTTTTTTTTTGTTAAAAAAATTTGTAAGTAGTTTAGTTCGACAGTATAATTCATTTACTATGCAAGATAATACTACAATTTTTTTAATCTTCTTTCATATAATAATTATTAAAGAAAAAATGTTTGGCCCGAAACTTTTGCACGCAGCTGTATGTTAAAAGACACTTTAAAAACACATAGATATAAAAACATTATATATAACAGAAAACTTATTTACAATAAAAATACAATTTTTTGAAGCTTCGAAAAATTTATTTTCATTGTCTGTATGTTATATATATGCAGAACTGCCAACCAAATCCGGCAAATTGTTAATACCGCCCCTTTTCCTACACCACTTAATTTTTAGAGTAATTATCTTCAAATATATTTACGATGAATGAAGAAAACAAATACTATAAATATTAAGTGGTGTAGAAATAGAGGCGGTACTAATAATTTGCCGGATTAGGTTGGCAGCTCTGTATATGAAATATATTATACACGTGTTTTAACACGTGTCTCTCTTTTTCTGAAAGATGATGATTTTATATGTATATACCTGTATGTGTGTGTGTGAAGATATAATAGCAATATACCGAGAGACTCCTGTCTTGTGACATCATTACAAAACAATCCCAGAGCCATAATTCATGAATTTTAACGACGGCAGTAAGCATACTAGTAATCGAGAAGTGGGACTCCAAATAACTTCGGCGATAAACCCACTTAACGTTAACGCCATACTCCAAAGAATGTGGTTATATCATAGCCTCCTAAACGAGATGTCTTCCGCGTTGGTCAGAAACTTGACGGTAGACAGCGCCACCTGGTACAGATTGCGTGATTCTTTTATTCAACAGCCACCAAAATTTTTTTAAAGAGGCATTTGATATACATAAAAGGCGATTAGAATCGAAGGAACGTCGATTATATATGTCATATATCACTTTTTAAAATTATTGGCGACAGATGAATAAAAAAGTCGCGTTATCTGCACCAGGTGGCGGTGTCTACCGCTTGAACTGTTGTCAAGTTTTCGAGCCACGTGTTAGGCATCTAGTTTATGGTTATATCATACAAAAACACTCTTTAACCCTAAAATGCATGATTTTTATTTCTTCCAAAAGATTTTTATTTCTTCCAAAAGATTTTTATTTCTTCCAAAGATTGTATTCAGTTGTAAGTTAATTTTATTGCGCAGAAAATTCAACGAAAAAAAAATGATATTTCTCTTTTTATGTAATAGACTAATTCATAGGTTACACATTGATTAGTTAATGGAAATTTCACCAGAAATTACCAAAACCCATTTTTTACACGATGCAAATATGCATCACTATGCATTTAAGGGTTAAAAAAATTTTAATACATTACTGACACAGCTTGAAGTCTCCGCCCATTTTTCAAGACTTTCTCACTGATAAGAATTTTCTGCCTTTTTTGCTACCACTATTTTTATGCAATAATGTCTTATCTATACCACAACAATTAAATAAAAAGCACAGTAAATATTTCTGTGTAAATATAGTGGTGGGCAGAGCCTGATTAAGGGGGAAGCACACATTATTTATACTTACACCGTTATTTTTTAAAAAATACTTTCCTCTTATAATAAACAGAAAATCCTCATTAAAAAATATTTTAAAAGAATTCTGGTGTCTAATAAAGGTGAGTAAATTGGATTGTTTTACACCGTTCATTTTTTATAAAAAATATTTCCTCGTCAAAGCGTGGAATTTCTATGACATGAAGTAAAAAATAATTGTAAAAATATTCCGGTGACAGCGGAGATAATGTGTGCTTCCCCCCTTACTCAGGCTCTGGTGGTGGGAAAGAAGTCAAAATTTATTCATTGCCAAAAGTGTCCTGAAGAAAGGGGTGAGACTTTGAGCTTTGATTACTAACATCCATTTCATTTAAGAATAATTTTTAGGAAAGTGATTTTTCTAGGTTTTCCTTTTACGGCAGGAACTAATTCAAATTTTTATGTTTTATGTCATTCGTTCATGTTTTTTCAAGTATATTTTTTCTATTCATTTAGGAAAGTTCTTTCATAACTACAGAGATGCCAAGTTAGTACTAACGAAAAATCAGTTTCATACCACAATAAAGAAAAAGTAAAACTTATCCTGTTAAATTGCAGATAATTGTTACAAAAGAATACATTAAAAAATTTCCGGTGTTAAGATTACAGACAAGCCGTAATAACTTGGCATCTCTTTAACTATTCTGTATCATCATTATGTCATATGTCTTTGCAGTGTTGCCAGATCTGGAGGATTTTTTAATCAATAATCACCAATTATTTTGATATTTGATATGCACAGTTGTCCAAGTCTTCGATCTGATTAGACAAAATCATTGGTTAATTAAAAATTATTGGTGATTATTGAATAAAAAAATCCGCGAGATCAGGCAATAGTGGCTCTTTGTGACTACCTGATTCTAAATAAATATGCAAGTGTCGTACTTTCCAGCTATTTTTCAGGACACTCTCAAGGATGAAAATTTTTCAAATTTCTTGCTACTACTATTTTTATACAATAATCTCTATCCTCTGCAATCGTGTCACATAATTTTAAATATACTAAAAGTTTTTGGCATGAAATTTGTGGTGACAAAATAAGCTGTAATTTCTTATTTCTAAAAGTGTTATGAAGAAAGGGCGGAGAGTACGACCCTTCTATATGCTTAAATATATTTGCCTATAATTTTTTTTTTTTTTTAATGTAAAATATACTGAATACGTACGGAACTTTTTGTGTTTCATATTAAACAAATAATAGATTTAATAGTTTTTTATTTATTTATTTTATTTTTTAAGTATGACTGACTTTTAGAATTCTTTAACGTTTCAATAAAAGTTATAAAGTTAATTTAAGTTGCACGGATAAAACAATTATGAAATATATAACAGACATTTTTAGTTTTAATATACTATTTAAATTTTAAAAAAATACACAGACTGTTTTGCATTATTAAAATTAAACTATTTGTATAAATAATGAATTTTATGATAAATATTTTAAACATAAGATCATTTTCTCTACTTTCATATATTAATAACATAAATGAATTATTCCAAAAGTGCATCCAATTTATTTCAAAAGTATATTACAATGATAAACTGTTCCAAAATAACTCTTTATAATATGCACTTCAGAATAAGAGAATTTCGTACATTAATAAGGAAATTTTAAAATTTCTCTTTGTAAATACTTCGTTTCATTCTAATGTAAATATTTATTAATCCTCTTAAGGTTTTAGGAATAAATAATCTCAAAATATTCCATTTACTTATTCAAAATTTATATGAACTAACACATTTATTTTAAAATTAGACAATATATCATTAAATAAGAAATGGCTAATCCTATAACATATAATTTTTAAACAGATATTTGATCTAATAAATGTGAAATAGTGTAATACGTTTGTCTCGCACACGTTGTAAAGGTAAATATATAACTATCTACCTTTTCTTAACAAGCTTCCATTAAATTACCTTTTTAAATTTGTATAGTAACTTCTTGACAAATATTATCTAAAGTTATGTTAGTTATAGAATAATGATATTTGAACTTAAGGGAAAAAAAAAAAAACTAAAATATTAGTAATAATATATAGATAAAGGAACTGATAAAATGATTTTTTTTCTTCAACTCAAAGGACATGTTTAAATTTTTAAATAAATCTTTAATGATTTTAATTTTGGAATTATATATGCAAAACTTCAAAATATCTTCAATTAATATAATTCAAATCTTTATAATTATTTAAAGAGGAAAGTCTAGACAGAAATATTAAGTATAGGGCTGTATTAGAAGTAAGAAACTAAGGCTTTATGAGATAACAGACTAGAATACTAATAATGTTATTAAAATTTTACAGTTTTCTATATTTTCAGATTTTTTTTTTTTAGTTGAAAGTATAATCTTAAAAAATAATAAATATTTATTTTTATTTTTATTCATTTCAAATTATCCTTTATATATTTTTTAATAGTTTTGCTTATAATTCAAATTAAATTTTCCACTTACAGCTCAAATAAAATGCGAAAATGATTGGGAACGTGTAATCAATCATAAGATATGAAACTATAGTTCGGCCATATGCCTTCCAACTAGATGCTTTCCGCGTGACTCGGAATCTTAGCAGCAGTTCAAACGGTAGACAGCGACATCTGGTACAGATCACACAATTTTTTTATTCACCTGTCACCAATAATTTTAAGAAGTGATATATGATATATATAATCGACGTTTCTTTGGTCCCCCTTTTATTTATATCAAATTCCACTTTAAAAAATTTTTGGAGGCTGTTGAATAAAAACGTCGCGCAATCTGTACCAGGTGGCGCTGTCTACCGCTTGAACTGTTGCCAAGTTTCCGAGTCGCGCATCTACTAGTTTAGGAGGCTATGGCTTGGTGGATGTGTTCTCGGGGACATTTTAATTCACTTTTCACCAATAATTTTGAGAAGTGATGTTTGATATACATAATAGACGATAAATCCATAGCCTCCTAAACTAGATGCCATCCGCGTGGCTCTTAAACTTGGCAACAGTTAAAGAGGTAGACAGCGCCACCTGGTACAGATTGCGCAACTTTTTTATTCAACAGACACCAAAAAAAATTTTTAAGTGGGATTTGATATACATAAAAGACGAATACAATAAAAAAAAAAACGTCGACTTCTTAAAACTATTGGTGACAATTGAACGAAAATGTCGTGCAATTTGTACTAGGTGGCGCTCTCAACCGCCTGAAATTTTACCAAGTTTAAAAGTCACGCGGTAGGCATCTAGGTTAGAAGGCTATGATAAATTTACCGTTATAATTAAAATTTAGTGGTGGATATTGAATAAAAATTTTGAAATTTGGCAAAATTCATTCCCGTCAGATCTGAAAATTGAACTTTTAAGTTGTTCGTAAAGATAGTTTCCAACTTAGCACTTTTGGCTACTGGAAGATTTTAATTAAATGTTTTATTTTATTTCATGAGTGAAAAAATTACAGTTCACTGATTAAATAAAATAAACATTTCTACTAAATTTTCCGGTAGCAAAAAGATGTCAAATTGACAACTACGTTCGTAAATGCAGGGATGGAACAAGGGCGCACAATTCATACCACTCTCAATGTAAGAAAAATTTCTACTTCTTAAATCAACGATATTATAGGTAGAGAAATTTCTTAAACGGATTCCGGTATGAATTCTGCGCCCGTGTTCCATCCCTGTAAATGGCTAGTAGATGTATTTGGCAACACGACAGTTATTTTGCAGATTTTTTCGGCTGATTGCAGAAATAAGTAATTTTCTTGTCAAATAATTTTCAAAAACTAAGATCATCGATTTTTGTAAAGGACTATTTAAACATTGTCAAAATTTTGTGAAGTATCTATTTTAATAATGCAAATGTTGCTAAAGGGCCCTTATCAGAGCCGATCATTTTCATCCAAATAAATAAAAATGTAATTTTCCACAACTGGCTGCTGCGTATTTTTGTGTCAAACTGACAAATAAAATTCGACATTGCGGATTTATTTCACCACTGATTAAGAAAAAATGAGTTTGCCATAAATCATTGCAGAAACAGCTTATAATTGTCGCAGAGAAATGTTGAAATCGGCAATTATTTTTCACCTTTAATTGACAGAAGTTGCCTCAAATATTATTCGTTAAAAAAAAATTGAATTAAAAAAATTCTTTTTTTTTTTTTTTTTTTTTTTAAGCTGGATTGCCGAAAGACGAGATTATTTTGAGTCCAATTTCTGGAATGCTGCATACTATCGCCGCTATTTAACTTAATTTACGGTAACTTGTACAAAATATGAGAAATTTCTTCATCCAATTTTTGAAAGGGGGGACCGTTCTGCCTTTGTCTATTAAATTCTTTATTAACATCAAATTGCGAAAATGCGCGATTTTAATCTAGTCATTAATGAAATAACTGCCAATAGACGAAAAAGAAGTGGCTATTTTTAAATTCCCCACTTTATTTTATTAATTTGCCACGTGGCGAGTTACGAGCGGATTTCATCATACCTAGTTCTTGATTGCAGTCCAAATGACCCGAGATTGAATCCCAGCCATTGGTAAAAAGTACGTGTAGTATAATACATGACTTCAGTAGTTTGAGCAGTAAATAGTTGAAATATATTTAGCTGTGTAAATATGCAGACATGCAGTATTTATTTATTATTTATTTACAGGGTATCGCGATACACTTTAAAAATTATCGGTAGTTTTTACAACAAAATGGACTGTTGCCAATTTTGCCAGCACAATCTGCTGTTAAATTAGGTAATTTACAGCGTAAACATCTGTAAAGAGATAATCTTTCATAGATGTTTTTGTAGTAAATTATTTATTTTTAACAGCAGAATGAGCTGGAATCCTTTTTCACATCACATACTACTGTAAAAAATACCGTTATTTTTTACACGGTAGCTTGGTAGAGCTCTGAGTTCAAATTGAAAGATTGCTGGTTCGATACTCGAGATGGGTAAAGACTACCATTTCCACTAATGTTGGCTAGTGCACGTAAAATCCGTCATGTTTGAATGTCCTTCACGCACCTTATCTATATCTCTAGGGTAAGACTCTTATATATACGAGCGGGCGCATCAGGCATTTTGTTCAGAGCCTGATTAAGGGGGAAGCACACATTATCTCCACTCTTACCGGAATATTTTTACAATTTTTTTTTTTTTACTTCATGTCATAGAAATTCCACGCTTTGACGAGGAAATATTTTTTATAAAAAATGAACGGTGTGAAACAATCCAATTTACTCACCGTTATGAGACACCAGAATTCTTTTAAAATAATTTTTAATGAGAATTTTGTGTTTATTATAGCAGGAAAGTATTTGTTAAAAAATAACGGTGTAAGTATAAATAATGTGTACTTCCCCCTTAATCAGGCTCTGATTTTGTTGCCTTAGTTTTGCTACATGTACCCAGCGTGTTCATTAGATAGACAAGCAGCAGACGTTGCTTCTTGTATTTTTCTTTGTATTTCGGATATGTACAAATGTGAAAATACAAAAAAAAAAAAAAAAAAAAAAAAAAAAAAGGAGAGAGAGTGTTTTTTAATCTTATTATAATATTAATAACAACAAATTAATATAAGGGATCTTTTATTACGGTGTGTTTGCACAATTTTGGCTACGTTTTGTGAGCTCGCCAGATATTTTTTTCTGTGTTCTATTAATATTTGTTAATAGTTAATATTCATTGTTTATTCCGAAAAATAAACAAATCTATTGAAAACTTTTCTTTTAATTACATTTGAAAATACATTTTTTTTTAATTACATCTATTTAATGTTTGGTTGATGTAAATGAAAAATGTAAAGTCTAGAAATAACGGAAAATAAAAAAATAATAATAATAAAAAAAATTGCATTTTTAATCTGTACGCTATTTTTTTTTTTTTTTTTTTTTTTTTTACATAAGCTACGAATTGTATTAAAAACAGAAACAGATTGCTTGTTGTTTATAATTCCTGACCGATCATAGCTGCAGATAAAGATTTCTTAAAATCGACAGTGAAACAATAAAGACGCCAAATTGAGAGGCTGTTCTCTACTAAGACAACCAAATGGCGGCGATGCGTTGGCCTATGTAATTTATTTAAGGGGCTCTATTCTAGGGCTTTACTTCCAAATTTTTCCGATTTTCCTAAAGACCTTTACACCAGAATTTTATGATTTTTCACATCGGGATCTTAAATCTGCGAAAGATAATATAATAAGTTTCTCTAAAAATATAGGGGTAATTATGCTTATTTTAATTTGTAAAACTTGACAACTGTACTTCAGAGTTTACCGAAGCTAATAGATGTTAGTTTTTATTTATTTACTTTTTTTTTTCTTTAAGTCTGTGAATTATTTTTATAAATTTGCTTTTACAGAAAAAACTGTACTTGATTTTATATAGGGGAACGTGGGGCTAGTTGTCACAGGGGTAAGAAGTAACACTCAATTTACGAAATAGTTTGTAACATTTGTGATTAAGTATTTTAATAAACATAATTCTTATGACGCGCTTTACAATGTAAGCACAATCGGTGCTCCACAAAAATGGTTAATGAGTGGTTCTGTATACGTGCTTCATTTTAACTAGTTAGTGAAAAAACCTATTTCGTAAATTTTGATTAAATGTACGTTAATTTATACTTTAACGAAATGTTTATAGCTATTTATTTAGTCTGTGTTTTGAGTTATAAAATACATGTTTAATATTTTGTACAAATAGTTATATATTTTTATAAATAAACAAAATGTCCGAAATCATACGATGGGGCAAGTTGAAACAAAATTTTTGAGCAAGTTGTAACATGTTAGAGGAGTGGCTTGTGGCGATACCTACAGCCAGAGCTCGAAGTCTCCGATATTTGCTGTTTTTTTATTTATTTTATTTTTTTTTTTTTTGCACCGAGATTATTTAACCACGAATTAGAATCACGATTTAATCACGAATTAGAAAATATTGCATAAAATAGTGGTAGAAAAAAAGCAGAAACTTCTCATCAGTGAGAGTGTCCTGAAAAAAGGGCGGAGAATTAGGATCTGCTAAACGCTCTCTGTGGAATAAGAATGTGTATAATGCATAATTTGCAAAATGTGTGCACACATTAAATGCATGAGAGGGAATAAAATACCATTTGCTTGAATTAATTTAAACTTTGACTAAGATTGACTTCTATGCTGATTTTATCTTTAATTTTCTCTTTATTTTAGTAGAATACATTTGATATAATTCATTGTTACTGTACCAAGAAAGTTATAATTTAATGTTAATTATTAATTGCCTTCTTTATTAAATTAATAAATGATTGATGAAAAAAAAACTTTTGAAATAATGCCATTAGGGTACCCTTTGTATGCGTTACAATTTGCCCCACGTGTGTTACAAATTGTAACGGAAAATAATTTTGAAAAAATATTTTTTGTGCTAAAATTAGTAAAATTAACGAAAGTTTTTTTTTTTATGAATATGATAGACGAATATGAACGTTTTGGAAAACAGCAATTACAAACAGGAAAACGTAAATTCATTTCAAAATATACTTAATTTTCCAAAAATTGTTACAATCTGCCCCACGCTCCCCTACTATGGTATGACTCGTATCTAACAAGGAAACATTCAAACAGAGATGGCAAGTTACTACTAACGAAAAATCAATTTCATACCACAATAAAGAAAAAGTAAAACTTATCCTATTAAATCGCAGATAATAATTACAAAAGAATACATTTAAAAATTTCCGGTATTAAGATTACGGACAATCCGTAATAACTTGGCATCTATGCATTCAAAAGGTGTCGCCTTAAAAAAAATATTGAAAAAAATATATGTGATTCTACTCTTCCTAAAACACCAGAAAGTGGAAAAAATATCGGCGAAACGAATTACAGCGACCACAGAAAATTATCGAAATTAAGCATATTTAGCGATTTCACATTGTTAAGGGCCCTCTTCACTCACCGCCGCTGGAAGCCGAAGTTAATGTTATTCAATGGGAAATTTTTCTTTACAAATAACTTATTAACTAATACATATTTTTAAATTCTGTTTTCACATTATGAAAATTCCCAGCTGTTAAATTGACGGACCTTTTTTAAAAAAATATTTTTTAAATTTTTTATATTTTACTTCGAAGCTGCAAAATACGAATTTTCAATATGTGAATTTTTTTCATTTTGCAATTTCAAAATAAAATATTAAAAATTAAAAAAATACTTTTTCAAAAAAGGTCCGTCAATTTAACAGTTGGGAATTTTCTGAATGTGAAAACAGAATTTAAAAATATGTATTAAATAATAAGTTATTTGTAAAGAAAATTTCCACATAGAATAACATTGGCTCGGGTTACCGGCGACGGTAAGTGAAGAAGGGCCGTTAAGTGATTAATTTTGAGTACTTGGCGGAGAAACAAAACACGGTTCTGTTCGTACACGGCAATCTCGGTGCAAGCTAACTGAACGCCTAACAGCGTTAAATCGCCAAATATGCGTAATTTTGATATTTTTTTGTGGTCGCTGTAATTCATTTCAGCCGATATTTTTTACACTTCCCGGTATTTTATGAAGAGTTGAATCACATTTTTTTTTTCAATACTTTTTGAAGACGGCACCTTTTGATTGTTTCCTTGTAAGAAGAAAGGTACAACATATGTAACACAGGGTTTGCACGGATCTACCCTTTTGTAAGGATTCTTACACCACAATTTTTATATAATAAATTTTTACTTAAAATTAACTTTATGAAAATTCTGTAAAATTCTATAAAATTTATAATAGTTTATTTCATGACCGAAACTGTTATAAAATTTTACTAGTACCGAAAAATAAGGTGTATACGAACCCTCTATAAACATTGTCGCCAATATTTTCATTTATTCTAGAGCATTTTTAGCCTCACCTTCATTTCGCACTACTTTATTATTAGAAAAAAATTCTCCAATCCCGAGATGCCAACATTTTATTTTATTTCGGAGCATTTTTAGCCCCGAGTTTAATCTGTACGACCTATTTTTTAAGAGTATTTTGTTCTTATTTTATCGTAATTGTATATTGGAGAAAATATTATATAAATAAAGTGGTGTGAAATAGAGGCGAGGCTAAAAATGCTCCGGAATAAATTAATATATTGGCAACTATGCCAATATATAATTTCGTTAAAATAAGAAAATATTACTCTTGAAAAATGATGGGGTATGAAATAAAGGCGGAACTAAAATTGCTTCCGAATAAAATAAAATGTTGGCAACTCGGTACAACCCTTTCAAGGTTAGTGTTACAGCAACACCTAATTTAATTCCCAAGTGCAAAAACTCATCCCAGAAATTTTACACAGAATTTTACTTTTCTAGTTTAGAGCAGTGGCCTTTAAGCCGTGGTCTGACGACGGGGTCATTCCATGTCAATTCAACCACACCATGAAACCCATAGTCTCGGATTTTGACGAAACTTGGTGTATTTGTTCCTTTTATGGATTTAAATAAGGAAAAAAAATGTTTTTCTTTATCTTAAATGGTTTAGGTTTTACAGCTTGTTAAAGATTTGGGAATTTCATGTTATTTTTCAATCAGGCGGAAGAATTGCAATTTGTTCTTTTATAAAGAACAATTTTTTTCTTCCTTATTTACCAACCAATGTTGATGAAATTTTTTATGAGTATGCTTTAATGTATAAGAAATACAGGAAAAAATAAATTAAACTAGCAAGTATTTGCATATGGCCAGGAAAAAATCCTGAAATGTTATTTTGAAATTTTTTTTAATGAAATACAGAGTTCCACTCCAAATGGATTATCATCATGAGGGAAAAATATAATCAAATTTTTTTTATTATTATTATTGCTCTAAAAGATGTATTCTACAACATGAAAAAATAAAATAAATGGCTTTTTGCATCCTTCATTATTTTCTCTGATTTCAAATTTCAAATTTCCATTTCCCACATTTTCTTGAAATCGCTAAATTAGAAGTTCAAATTTTAGTAAAATTATACAAAAATTTGACCCAAAATGTTATTTAATAAGTACAAATTTTGAATAAACATAATAAAATACAAGAATTTTCAGCAATTGTTTTGAGTTTAATAAAAAGAACCACGATCCTTCGTCAGGAAAACAAAGTACGCACGAGTACTGCAACGAAAGCAGCAATGCAGAAAATGTTATTTGTCAACTAATTTCAGTTTAAAAGATCTTAGTATATATATATGTATAATAATGATGATCTATTAAGCACAGTAGAAGCCAAGCAACAGATACAAGATCACTGAAACACCAATGACCAATAAGATTAAAAAAAAATTTTATCAGTGGATGAAATACACTAATGTAAAGAAACCAGTTTTATTAATTAACAGCCTGCAAAACAAACGAATCAATAAAGTAACACAACAAATCTTAACTTAAAACCATAAATTTTATCAAAATTTATGAAAAAATAATTTAAGAAACATAATATAGGAAGGAAGGAGGCAGGCGGCAAGACTTGTGACTTGCCTGTGGGGTTAAACTAGTTGCACGCCGGCAACACTCACCCAGCCTGCCACAACCAGAATAGGAGTCATATGGACTGAAAAAGCAAAATTTCAAAGCAGATGAATAACAATGAAACCACGAAGTAACAATGAAATTCACTGATTGATTACATTGTGTTTAATAGCATAATTAGAATTTTAAGGATAGTTGACAACTCAAAAAGGAAGAATCTGAAATTTTACTGGGAAAAGAAAGTTTGCATAGTAATACAAAGTAAATGCAACAAGCCTTCTGCTTTTTTTTTTTTTTTTTAACACACTTTGGTGATGAAGACAAATAGTTTTTAATTCACAACTTAATTCTGTCTTCAATTTTAAGAGAGTTAAATCAGTTTCAAATAGTTTATCAAGAGTTTGCAAGGTTTTTTTTCCTAATATGGTATAACAAATGACAATCACTTTGAGTCATTTCCCCCGCACTGCACTTCTCATTTTTCTAATATACTATAACATTAAAAAAATATTTTAACAATAATTCTTTTCAAAATAGTATAGCCTCAATAATGCATGTTACACATGCAATAGCTTGTGACTGACTAATTACAAGATGCCAAGTTTTGTCTCTGCTACTGAGCAAGCTCACTTGTTTAACCCTTTAAATGTTCACTACTTAATTTATTTTAAAAATTACTAAACTAATTTTAAAAATAGCTTTTTGACACGTAGCTGATCATAAATATTTAAAAAATAATAAAATTAGCATTGTTCCTTTTCGAGAATTTTTGGCTTGAAACATCTATAAGTTACCCTTATTAAATTCAAATAATATTTAATTTAATAAATAAAACACTTTGTAAGTAAACATTATCGACTACGAAAACTCGTAAAAGTTGTTTCAGGTGAAAATAATAGTCTAGCTCTTCATTAAATGATAAAAACTAGACATGAGTGCATCATGAAACCAGCAGTTCGCACCCGCACACACTAAAAAACGTCAAGTGACTTATGCATTTAGCTTCCTTTGAAGCATTATTTGTTAAATTTTGGAATAGTGCTGTTATCTACAGAGCAGAAAAGGAACAAAAGTTTAAAACCTAATTAAAACAAGGGAGAAATAATAAAAAATATGCTGCATAAAAATTACTAAATTATGTCAAATGTTTGGTTTTGCTGCGAAACCAATGCTCGTTAAAGGGTTAAGCATGTCAAACAAAATTTGACTTATTCAGACATCTAAACATCTACCTACACAGTAGACAGAATATCACTTAATTGTCTTGTTGCAACTTGAATGGCTTGATTGTTTACAATAAGATAGTAAAATGATTAGAATTTAGATCTTGTTTTTAAAACAAAATTAAATTTTAATGCAAATTTCTATTAGAATATTTAATATTAATTTAGAAACTTTTTTGTTTGTTTTGAAATTTCAGTTTAGATATAATTTTGTTGATTCAATTTAATAGCATTTATGTATGTATCTTTCTGTACATGTTGAATTAACATTCTTAAAAACTACTCTGTTGTTTTAATCATACACCACCTAATTATGTAATTCAATTTTTCATTTTATTTCAAAAACCTTTAAACTGAAATTAGGTAATAAATAACATTTTAGTTCAAAATTTTGTATAATTTTACTAAAATTGGAACTTCTAATTTGGCAATTTCAAGAAAATGAGGGAATTGGAAATTTTAAATTTGAAGTCAGAAAAAATAATGAAGGATGCAAAAAGCCATTTATTTTATTTTTTCATGTTGTAGAATACATCCTTTAGAACAAGAATATAAAAAAAATTGTTTGATTATCCTTTTCCCTCTTGATGATAATCCATTTGGAGTGAAACTCTGTATTTCATTAAAAAAAAATAATAATAATATTTCAGGATTTTTTTCCTAGCCATGTGCAAATACTTGCTAAGTTAATTTATTTTTTCCTGTATTTCTTATATATTAAAGCATACTCATAAAAAATTTCATCAACATTAGTTGGTAAATAAGGGAGATAAAAATTATTCTTTATGAAAGAACAAATTGCGTTTTCTCTGCCTGATCGAAAAAAAAACATGAAATTCACAAATCTTTAACTAGCTGTAAAACCTAAACTATTTAAGATAGAGCAAAAATATTTTTTTTCCTCATTAAAATCCATGAAAGGAACAAATACACCAAGTTTCGTCAAAATCTGAGACTATGGGTGTCAAATCTTCATTTTTTTGTTTGATTTGACATGGGAGGACCCGACGGTAAAATCTGAACATTGTTTGACATATATTGGTCACTGTATTTAAACACATATTCAAAATTTCATATCACTTATTAATAAAAAAAAAAAAATCAATTAAAAATTTCAAAACCAATTTCTTCAAAATTTCAGTTTGAATTGCCTTTGACGGTGGATTTATGCTAGATGTGGATCCAAACTACCTGTTTCAGCGTCATACCCTAGCGCTCTACTCCCAAACGGATTAGAACATGAACTTCAGTCAGGATCCTCTCTGACTGCAACAGCACTCGCCTCTATCTTCCTTTTTAATTTTACAGCCTCAAAAGGAAATTCAGTAGAGTCCTAATCCCCAAAACATAGAAACCTGGTTTTTATCATCTATTTTAAATTTAAAAATAATTATCCCCATATCCCCTATAATATTTTCAACTTCGAAAATATGCACAATCGATTCTTCGCATAAAAGAATCTAGTTACACGGACGAGTTTTCAAGCGTCCTGTTATATTTTAGATTGTTATATACATGTTTTCCGATTCTCCTAATATTATATTATTAAAGATTTGGAAGTACGCAATACACAATCGATTTCTTATCCCTAAATACTCAGAAATTTGATTTTTCAAGGCCTGAGCTCCAATTTAAAATTTTTAAATTATATGGCCTCCCATCATCTTATTATTTTTACAGTTTCGAAAGCATGCTGCAAAAAACTGAACGCTCGCTACCCATTAAGACTTAAATTTTGCGGAAAACCGTGAAAATTACGGAAAAATTTGTGCAAATTAAGGCAAAATCAAGTATAAAAAGTACGGATTCTAAATTCTGGCAGTGAGGTTACAATTTTTTACAGTGTATGCACAATCAATTCCTGATCCCAGATACCTATAAAGACGGTTTTTGTAGCTCCTAGCTGTATTTTAATTTTTCTAAACACCTGTCTTATTTCCATCCTAACAATTTTAGGGATTCGAAAGTATACACATTATGTTCTTCACCGTCTTAAAAACCTAGAAACACAGATTTTTAAAACTCAAGCTCCAATAAATATCTGCTTCCTTATTTCTACTCCTATTATTTTTAGAACTTTGAAATTATGCAGAATGAATTCCTCTCCTCCAAAACAGAGCCTGATTAAGGGGGAAGAACACATTATCTTCGCTCTCACCGGAATATTTTTACAATTATTTTTTACTTCATGTCATAGAAATTCCACGCTTTGACGAGGAAATATTTTTTATAAAAAGTGAACGGTGTAAAACAATCCAATTTACTCACCGTTATTAGACACCAGAATTCTTTTAAAATAATTTTTAATGAGAATTTTCTGTTTATTATAGGAGGAAAGTATTTGTTAAAAAATAACGGTGCTAGTCAAAATAATGTGTGCTTCCCCCTTAATCAGGCTCTGCTCCAAAACAACATCAACAACAAAAAAGACATTTTAGTTCTTAGTCCTATTTTAAAATTTCACTTTTATTTAATTAAATTTAAAGTTTAGTAAAATGAATATTCTCTTATACATTACGATATAGAATTACTTTCAATATATATAATATACAGACATATACGGCTGCAAGTGGCGCTGCTATACTGAAAGTTTCCCTGTTAATGATAAAGTTATATCTCAATTTCCATAGAAAATTCTATATTGTTTTATAGCTGTTGCTAGCGAAACGGATATTATGAAAAATGTAAGTGTAATAAAAAATTAAAACAAAATTTTGCAAATAACAGGGATATTTTTAGCGGATTATCACTTATTATTTGCATTTTTTATGTATTATGGAACGTTATACTGGTGATAGTTTTAACCCCTTAACGCGCGGCGTCCTCGCTGCGAGGACGCAAAATTTAAGATACAGCTGCAAAAATTCATCCCAGAAAATTTTTAGCAAAAATTTACGTTTATAACATATCAGAAAAGGCCGGTTTTTTTAACCTTAAATTTTAAAATTTCTTTTAGTTTAATTTAGTTCATGAATTCTGGTGGCAGTATAGTTTAAATTATCTGAATTGTCTTGCGGCGGAAAGGGTTAACTTATTTTATTTATTTAT
The DNA here is from genome assembly GCA_963930645.1 of Salticus scenicus. Taxonomy (NCBI): domain Eukaryota; kingdom Metazoa; phylum Arthropoda; class Arachnida; order Araneae; family Salticidae; genus Salticus; species Salticus scenicus. The sequence goes on along the minus strand of OZ005659.1, from coordinate 81,395,210 downwards.
TTCTGAATCACTCATTTATACAATTTAAAATTTCAGAATTTTCTGGATCAGTAAGAAGATAAATGGAATATATTTTAATCTTTTATCACAAAAAATTGAATTTCACATGAGGCATAGAAACTGCTTTGAATTTCTGAGCTATGAAATTCCGCTTTGATTGCAGCACTCGTGCCTACTTTGTTCGCCTGATGAAGGGCCGTGTGTTCTTTTGACCCGAAACAATTTTTGCGAGTTTATTGCATTTTATGGTCTTTTTCCCAATGTTTTGTACTTATTGCTTTAAAACGCCAGTTCTGTGGCGCTTCCTTATTATAAGTATTTCTATTGTTTTATCTCAAAAAGTCTATTTAATAAAATGGGTTTCTTTGATCAATATCTTATGCATATATTTACATTTCTTTAACAATCACATTTGTCAATGGGATATTAAAATGTTAATTTGGTGGTTTTTCAAAGAAGTTAAAAAAGTTGATATCCGCTGTTTAACCCTTTGCGGCGCAAGACAATTCGGATCATTTAAAGTATACTGCCACCGGAATTCATGAACTAAATTAAACTAAAAGAATTTTTTAATTTTAAGGTTTAAAAAACCGGCCTTTTCTGATAAGTTATAAATGTAAATTTTTGCTAAAATATTTCCGGGATGAATTTTTGCAGTTGTATCTTAAATTTTGCGTCCTCGCAGCGAGGACAGAGCGCGTTAACGGCCCTCTTCACTCACCGTCGCCGGAAGCCCGAGCCAATGTTATTCAATGGGGAAATTTTCTTTACAAATAACTTATTAACTAATGCATATTTTTAAATTCTGTTTTCACATTCAGAAAATTCCCAACTGTTAAATTGACGGACCTTTTTTAAAAATGTAATTTTTCAATTCTTAATATTTTATTTTGAAATTGCAAAATGAAAAAAATTCACATATTGAAATTTCGTATTTTGCAGCTTCAAAATAAAATATAAAAAAATTTAAAAAATAATATTTTAGAAAAGGTGCGTCAATTTAACAGCTGGGAACTTTCAGAATGTGAAAACAGAATTTAAAAATATGTATTAGTTAATAAGTTATTTGTAAAGAAAAATTTCCCATTGAATAACATTAGTTTCGGCTTCCGGCGGCGGTGAATGAAGAGGGTCCTTAAGGGGTTTTAAAGCAACACAACTTCATTTATTTATTCTCTTTTATTATCGTTCTTAAATTCCGGTGGTATTGATTTTAAATGACCATTAGGACTGGGCTTTACATCGATGTAAAATAAAATATCGATTTAACGCTAATATCGTTTATCCGATTTAAAAATTTCATCTTCCGTAAAATATCGATGCAGAAACATCAAAGCACGGAAAAATCTGATTCCAGACTAAACCGATTCTATGCTGGAATAATGCCAGATTAAACCGATTCTATGCTGGAATAATGCCAGATAGTTAGTTATTCATATTCATTCAACGGGATAACGATTTAGTCAAGCATGCGCACTCATAGACAATCATAAAAATCTTGACTGAATGAAACCGCAAAAAAACAAGCGAATAATATTCATTCGAAATGCCGTTTCGATTTAGTGTTACGCAGGAGCACTGGGAAAAAGAGAATATCGGTTTAAAAGATGCATTCATTCGAGCCATGATTACGGTTTTAAGAAACGCAAGTGCAGAAGCAAAATGAAAACCGATTCTGTAGTTGAAATGGGATTATTCATATTCGTTCATTCAAAATTCGTTTGATTACAAGAGATTTATTTTATCAATATTAGTATTTTCTTCTGCTATTTTTTGTTATATTTTTTACCAGTTCCTATAATTTATAAATAAGAAATCCCAGTTTATGTCTATTAGATAAGTGAATTAACTATTCTTTATTAATATTTTATGTAATTAATAATATTTCTTCATTAAATTCATTAATATTAGTACAGAATACGACATTGTCATATTGTCAAAAACAAATTAATTCAAACAACGGCGTTATTTTAGATATGATTATTTTAATATTTTAATATCTAATTTTTATTTATTTGGAAGGTATGCGTATTTAAAGGGTATGGGTACTCGAAGGTATGGGTATTTCGAACAGTATGAGTATTTAAAAATAATTTTAAATGTTGTGAAAATTCTTTTTTTTTTTTTTTCCTCTTCAAATGCACCAAATTGTTCTTTCTATCAAATTTATTTCCCTATACTGAGTTAGCCATTTAAGTCTTTTGTAATATTTCACGTAATTTAATCTAAAATAAGTAAAAATTTTAAAATTTCAATAAAAAAAGGTAAATCTCGTAAACTTTTTAAAAAGAATTATATTTTAGAAAATTTTAATTAAGAATTATATTTATTAGAAGATTCAAGGCACTAGAAATTTAATAACATGTGTGAAGCGCTTCTCGTAATTAGCAATTTTCTTCTGATACTAGCAATTTTGCAATTTATTCGCATGTAAGTGGGGCATATAAATATTTTAGTTCATTACAAAGTAGTACGAAATAGTAAAATTCTGAATTTATCAATTAGTTAAAATAATAATAATAAATTGTGGTGTTTTAAATGTTCTGAATGTTACTCATGAAATGTCACGTCACGAGTCCATATAATATAATTTGTGATAAAACAAAACTGCGCTATATTAATTATACTGATGTATAAATTTTGAACTGTGGAAAATAATGAATAATTTTATAATAATTAGTATTAAAGCATTATATCTTTATCAGAAAGCTGTTTCTTAGACGGACTAAGAACATGATTTGACAAGAATTTATTTTACAGAGCAGTATTAAGTGCACATTTTTTATATAGAAAATATTGCTAGGGCTCGAATAATTTTATATCCAACTATATATGGATAATGTTTTAAGCAATACCATTATATGGCTCAACCTCATTTTTAAGTTTTCTACTTCCTGCAATTGAATTTAAGTTGCACCAAAATTGGAGCTACCATACATCCACTCACAAGGGAAGTATAAATCAGTAAAATTCCTATTGAAACCAAACTAAGATTCAATTAAAAGAGAGGTCGAAAACATAGGCTAAATGGCAAATTTTGAGCAACAATTCACTTATGGGTTAAGATAAGACCCTAGAAAATTTAATCCCTTTTATGAAAATCAACGAAATATAATAAGTGGGCAAAAAAGCGTGGCACAGTGTCAGAGTGTTTGACTTGAGACAAGGAGATCTTCAGTTCAATCCCCGTCTCGGCAAATTTTGATTTTTCTTTCTTTTTTTTTTTTTTTTTCATAATACTAATATTTGATGTATCTAAAATTAACAAATGATGGTAAAAAGTTAAACCATGAGGTGGTTGCAGCTACTTCAGTGCCAAGTTTTGGTTCAAACTAACACCAAACTTTTTATATTGTAACGCTGTACTACTGAGACATTATACCCAACAAACTAACTATAAACCGTCTCTACATTCTAAAGAAAACTGCTAAAAGTCCTTACGTGTAATGATTATACCCTACAATTGGTAACGGTGCATTAAATCGATATATCCTTATATCGGTATTTTAGACGAACGATATATCGGTTTAAGAAATGTCAACATCGCCCAGCACTAATGAGCATGATTATTCTGCACCAGTAAGGGAGAAACTATGAAAAAAAATTTCACAAAAGCTATATGTTTGTAGTTTTACTACCGAAAAGAAATGATATATATTTTTTTCCTATTTCCTGGTTATCGTATGAATAATTTTATACGCATCATATATGTACTCGGAGAATAAGATCAATTTCCGCTTATATCCTACAATCCTCTTAAACAAAATTGCATTGTTCTAATCATCAATCACTGATATCAATTAAACTTTAAAATGTACAGGATATGCGTTTTTCTATAATATGTGTAATATTTCATCAATGCTGTGTGTGCAGTATTTAGATATCAAAATATACTTGAAATATCTGTTATAAACGGAAACGCATAGAAATTTTTTGTGAGTCATTGTACAGAAAAATGTTGCATTTTTTTTTTTTTTTCCTACTGTGTGAAACAAACGCCGTAAACCTGAATAACATATATCAGTTATTTCTAATTATAAAACTTCTGTAAATTATAATAAGGATATTCGGACGCACTGATAGAGAGACGAACAAGCAGATAGATAATAGAAACGAAGTTATATACACTTTTGAACGTTGTTTGTACTATGGGATAAGAAAAGAAAATGTAGAAGGAAAAATTAAATGACTGTTATTGATAAGTTCAGGCCTCGCATCGTTCCTAAAATTTTATTTTTTTTTATTTTATTGACACCACTATATATGCAAAAAAAAAATAAAAGTCTTGAATCTTTTATTGCTAAACCTCGTTTAAACAATATATGAGAAAATTCTACTTTTTCATAGTGGTGACAATATAATAAAATGAGTGTAAAATTTTAGGAACACTGCGAGGCCTGTAAGTTTCATTATTAATAAAAATTAATTAAAACAACTATATCTTTTCACAGTTTATGCCATTCTTAAATGCTAAAGGTTAATATTAGACGATAAGAGTCAACAAACAAACAAAACATATCATTTAAAACAAAATAAAACTTTACATAACCAAAAAAATAAAAATGATAAGTAGATTAAAAAATATGTAGAATTTTCAGTATACTCTTCTTTCTTAATTTTTAATTCACATCAAATTTACATCGAAAATGAATTACTACTGAGACAATTAGGCCAAGTAAATAATTTTCAATCCATCAAAGGAAATAGGGATAAGTCGTAATTCAATCAAAGCTATTTATTCTCTAGACGAAATGGAAGTAAATACCTTTAATGGAATTCAAAATGAATTTTCTAGATTTTAGAGAAATAGCTTTCTAGTTTTACAGGAGTTTCTGTGATAAGAATCCAGATAATATTATAGATATTTTAACAAAGGGAAAATTTTTGAAATAGGGGAGCGTTGGGCTGGTTGTAACAGTTTTTCGAAAATTAAATATATTTTGAAATGCATTTACGTTTTCCTGTTTATAAGTGCTATTTTTCATAGCAATCATATTCATCGATTATATTCATAAAAAAAAAAAAAAAAAAAAAAATTGTTAATTTTCTAATTTTAGCAAAAAAAAAAATAAAAAATAATAATTCAAAGTTATTTTCCTGTTACAATTTGCCCCCGGTTTGGGGTAAATTCTAACAGATATGAAAGGAACGCTAACAATAAAACGACAATATTTCAAAATGTCTTTTGTTACCAATCATTTATTAATTTAAGAAAAAAGGCAATTAATAACTAATATATTATAACCTTCATGATATAGTAACAATGAATTATATCAAACGGATTATAGTAAAATAAAGAAAAATTAATTATAAAATCAACATAGAAGACAATCTTAGTCAGAGTTGAAATTAAATCAAACAAATGATATTTTGTTCCCTCTCATACATTTAATTTAATGTGTGCTCACATTTACAAATTACGCATTAATCCCATTCTCCTACCTCACAGAGGGTTTAGCAGAGATCGAATTCCCCGCCCTTTTTTTTTCAGGACACTCTCATTGATGAGAAATCTCTGCTTTATATATATATATATATATATATAACACTATTTTTATGCAATATTCTCTAATTCGTGATTATAATTCGTGATTAAATAATCACGGCTATAAAAAAACACAGAAAATAATTCTGTCTAAATGTAGTAGTGGCAAAGAAGCTATTTTTTTTGTTTGTTTGTTTGTTTCTGAAAGCTTCCTGAAAATGGGCGGAGACTACGAGCTCTGGGTGTAACCAGGGGGGTGCCATTTCATAGATGCGCGAATTTTTAACTATTTGAGATTTCTCGCGCACTACGTCATATGGAGGATGGATCAAATTTTGTTTACATTGAAATAAATGTGTTTTTACTGGGATGTATAATAGCAATAGATAGATTGCTCATAAAATCAAAGCATGCAAGTAATTTGTCATCGTGTATATTATATCATACATTTTCAAGATCAGAAGTAATAAATCAAAGGGATATTAAATTAGCAATAATCATGTAATAAGTACGTTTGGTAAATGTTTATGCTACTTCCGTTCGATTTTCAAGTATACTCTTTTAAAAGCTGACAGTAGCCAATGCCTGTTGCCTGCTGTCAAAAGTGATATTTTTTTTTATTCAAATAGGGACATAATTAAGATTATGTTAAAATTCATTATCTTTATGAAACATATTGTGGTATCTCATAATAAACAAAATGTTTAATTTATGTAGTGGATAAAAATAAGTACACACAAAAATATTTCTGCAGTTCAAAATTAAATTTGCAGTTAATACAATTAAAATAAAATAAACTTTTGTGTAAAAAAAAATCTTAGGTACTTTTTTTTATTTAATTTTTTTTTTCTTTCTTTAATCCTCTGTAGAAAGTATCTGGATAATTGAAAATTTTATGAAATTGTTTTTATGTAGTAACACATTTCAATGTAACTTTTGTAATAACATGTTAAAAGTGTCAGTAGTAGCACATGTTTTCCAATAAAAATAGTTTTAAAAATACCAACAAGCCAACATGAACAAAATGTTTTGAAACTATTTCTGTCATTTCATATTTAAACAATGAATATAATTTTTCTTTTGTAAAAAATTGTTGATCATTGCTTAAACATTTTGGAGTATTTTATATATATATATATATATATATATATAAAACACCACAGAACTGAGGTGTAAAAGTAATAAGAACAAAACTTTGAATAAACACCATAAAATGCAAGAGTTCACAATAATTGTTTCAGGAGAAAAGAAAACATGACCCTTCGGCAGCGCTTTTTTGCCAGCACTCTTGCCTACTTTATTCGCCTTGATGAAGTGTTGTGTTTTCTTTTAACCTGAAACAAATATTGCAAGTTCTTGCATTTTATGGTGTTTATTCAAAGTTTTGTATTTATTAATTTGGAGTATATTTACTGACAGGGTTTAACCTGGCAAAAAAATTACTTTAGCATTTTAGCGAAAATAGGCAAGCACTATTTTAGCTTTTCGAAAGTTAATTAATTCATTGGATACCATTGATTTCTTTTACTTACAAGGAACATCACCCAAGTGTCCGGCTCGGATTTCAATGAAAGAGAGGTGTTTCTTTCATATTGGATATGCTATCAAATTTTACTCAAAAATATGCGAAAAATTTGTATTTATACAGCAAGTGAATACTCAAATGAATAATTCAGTTGAAATAATTTTCAGTACTGTAAATTTTCATTTGTAACTTAAACATGAAAGCGCAAAATCATTTAGTATTTTTAAGTATTTTTTCTTAATTTTAAATGTTTATTTTATTAATCTTGGGGGAAAAAAAAACTTATATTTTAATTCTGATGCAGTAATGGACCGTTGTTTTATACTCATGGTCTGGTATCAAGTTTTTGCTGGAAATATTTCTTTTATAAAGTGTGCTAAAGTTTTGTCAGATCTGCACCAGCCTTCTACTGTAACTGTTTTTGTTTTATGAACTGTGCTACCATCATGTTAGAACAGTTGACCCATGTCAGACCTCTGTCTCAGAATCTTTTGTGACTCTTTGTTTTTAAACTGTGCTGTCATAATGTTAGAACCGCCACACATATAATTTTTTTTTTCTGGATTGTGTTTTAACAACTGCACTTCCCTCTTTTTTGACTAAAAGAAAAAAAAAGTGATTTTCAATCCATTCTCATATGAAGCTTTTATGTACATTCATATTGCTTACCGCTAGAGTACTGCAAGACAAGTTAGCTGTATAAAATGATCTTTTTTTATCAGGTACTGAAGGCATATTGCTGATTACATATATGCATATGATACATACATGCATGTTATTGATTGCTGCAGTACGAAATTTCATGCAAAGTGAAGTATAATCATCTCTAAAAAATCCACAATTCTCTGAAAGCTGTATATAATTTGCAATGTAAACAAACACTGTCATAACTGATTTGTTGATTAGTGGATCGCAAAAATTCAACTGTATTAGGAGATAAATCAATTATTAATTTGAGCTGGTGAATCACCAATCACTCAACATGTTACAGAAAACGAAATAATAAGTTTACTTATTTATAATTATTAAAAAATAAAACATATTAATTTAGAGGAAGAAAGAGAAAGACAGTTTTAATGAAAGATTTTTCGCTCGTGAAGATAAATATTGAAGCTTTCTCATAGCACGAACGTATGTGATTGACCAAAAATTGCTTACTTTTTTGCAGGCTATAGAAAAACAAATATGTAGGAATATTCTTGCTTAAACTACTATTCATCAGATTTTTCAAAAATCTGGATAATTTGCAACTAAAATATGATGAATGAAAATTTTTCTATAAATTAAAATTAGGTACATTTTATTTCAGCATTGTATGTATAATATATAAATTATTTCTTAAAGATTTGCTACTCAAATGAGGTTCTAAGAAGTAAACAAAAGAAATTATTCTAAAATCTGCAAAACACTTCTTTTTAAGCTATGCAGATTTTTGAGCGTGTACTGTATCTTAATTTTAAATGTTTATTTTATTAATCTTGAAAAAAAAAAAAAAAAAAAAAAAAAAAAAAACTTATAATTTAATTCTGATGTGGTAATGGACCGTCGTTTTATACTCATGGTCTGGTATCAAATTTTTGCTGGAAAAGTTTGTTTTACAAAGTGTGCTAAAGTTTTGTCAGATCTGCGTTTTCGTACCAGCCTTATACTTGAACTGTGCTCAGGGACTGATTTAGACCGGGGCACACATTATTTACACTTACACCATTATCTTTTAAGCAATACTTTCCTGCTATAATAAACAAAAAATTCTCATTAAAAATTATTTTAAAAGAATTCTGGTGTCTAATAACCATGAGTAAATTCGATTGTTTTACACCGTTCATTTTTTATAAAAATAATTTGCTAGTTAAATGGTGGAATTCCTATGATATGTAGTAAAAAATAATTGTAAAAATATTCCGGTGAGAGAGTGCCCCGGCCTAAATCAGGCTCTGACTGTGCTACCATCATGTTAGACTTGCGGCCTAGTCTCAGACTTCTTTTGTGACTGATTATGTTTTTTGAACTGTGCTATCACCATATTAGACCTGTCGGCCTGGTTTTGAGGATTTTTCTTTATATGCTTTTCAACAGCAGAGTACACTTGGAATTCAACAACCAAAAATTCGGTAAGTGATTTTCGCACCCTTCTAATTTCTGTTATTAAGGAACCTATTTTATTTGTAAACTGATACTAATAATTATTTTGAAATATATTGTTATGCTGAAACTTTTTTTAAATAAGGAAATAATAAATTTAATATGAGTTTACAGTCTGACATAAATATTAAATTCTCCTATTCCCAATATTTAGTTTATTTTTAATATTAAAATTGATAACAATATTGAAGTATTTAAAAGGTAAACAAACATATCATAATATTACAGATAACTGAATATATTATGTATCTCTTTTTAAATTGAAAATTATAAGTGTTTTATTTTGAACAAACTATTTTAAAGAATGTATTTTTATTTCATTTTTACTTATAAAATTAAAATTCATAATTTTACTGAAATATCTGAAATGTAAACAAACAAATCACGCTAGTACAGCAAAATTTATATATTTTAGATTTTTTTAAACAAATACGTGCTCTTTCTTTTGAGCAAAACATTTAAATAACTGCATTTTTCTTTCATTTCATTTTAATATAATTGAAATTCATCGTCTTATTGAAATAATTCATGACAATGTTGAAGTATTTAAAAGGTAAACAAACATATCATAATATTACAGATAACCTCATATATTCAGGGCCTGATTAAGGGGGAAGCTCGCTCTTCACACATTATTTATACTTACACCGTTATTTTTTAACAAATACTTTCCTCCTATAATAAACAGAAAATTTTCATTAAAAATTATTTTAAAAGAATTCTGGTGTCTAATAACGGTGAGTAAATTGGATTGTTTTACACCGTTCATTTTTTATAGAAAATATTTCCTCGTCAAAGCGTGGAATTTCTATGACATGAAGTAAAAAATAACTGTAAAAATATTCCGGTATGAGCGAGCTTCCCCTTTAATCAGGCCCTGCATGTATTGTGTATTTCTTTTTAAATTGAAAAATATAAGTGTTTTATTTTGAACAAATATTTAAAAAAATATGCTTATGTTTCATTTTTACTCATAAAATTAAAATTCATAATTTTACTGAAATATCTGAAATGTAAACAAACATATCGCGATCGTACAGTAAAATGTATATATTTTACATTCTTTTAAAAAAATATGTGTGCTTTCTTTTGAGTAAAACAATTATATAACTGCATTTTTATTTAATTTAATTTTAATATAATTGAAATTCATCGTTTTATTGAAGTATTATAAATGTAAACAAATGCATAGCAATGTTGCCGAAAATGCGAAAGCTTTATAATTTTTCATGAACTTATATGTATTTAAAATAAATATTTTAACGAATGTACTTTTATTCATGTTATACCGTTCTTAATTTTCGTTTTTGGGTAATATTTATATCAGATTATAGGATATATTTTTTAGTAAGTAATAGCTAGCTCTGGGCGAACAGCCGTATATCTTGTATCGTAGTTTGTTTCTATCTTTCGCCACGTGACGTTTCACTTCTGCTTGCTTCTGATTGGCTACTCTTCAAATGGCCCAACCTTATGATAGAAGAACCTTGGGTGTAACAACACCTTCTCGAATAATACAAAGTCTACGGGAAATTTGCGACGTCATTATTCAAGGTTCTAACCCAAGTGTATAACCATTTTTCTCCTCAGCGGGACTTCAAAGCTGAAATTATGCGCGTTGGAAAACGTGTTTTAAAAATGTAAAAGGCCAATATTTATTTAATGAAATAATTGTGATCATTAATTTCCTATTTTATTTATTTATTTGCTTTTCCTCAGTTTACTATTTTTAATTTTATTTTCTTTATTTTCTTTCTTTCTTTCTTTTCTTTTCTTCTTATCTTTTTTTTTTTTTTTTTTTTTTTTAAATGCCGTTTTAAATTAAATTTATATGTTTGAACTATTTTTAGGAATTTAGTTAAAAGGATTTTAAATATTATTATTAAATATTTTAAAATAATTTTTTTAAAGCATTTAAGAATTAAAAAAAAAAAAAAAAAAAAAATGGTTGTACGGGAATATATATTTAATATATTATCATAAAACCATTTTTAAAATTAAATGCCATCTTACATATTTTTACTTACACTGAGAAAATCTTTATTATAATGAATATTGAGGAGAAAAAAGTAAATGATAAATAAACAATTAAAGCATTTTTTACTAACTGTATGCCGCACTGGCATTCTAATCTGAGCCATAAAATTTACATAAACATAATAGTCAATCCACTTTTAAGAATTAAGGGGTTATGCAATTCTAAATTTATTTTTGATAAACAAATATATAATTTTCAAGCTTTATTATACTGTAAAAAATTATATTCTTTAAGTTTTATTTCTTATTACACTAGTAATGTAAATTTTTACTGACAGCTCCGCAGCTACTGGCTTTGCCTTGATTGGTGGTCCATATAGGTGTCCAGTGTGATGCTAACGACTTATAGCCGATTTTTTAGGAAGGTCGTACGTTGATGGATGGAATTATATTGTTCTGCCTGACTTGGAATGCATTGGACATGTATGGATACGGAAGAAGAATTACAATGTTTTAAAGGTTTTTAAGCTGAAATGAAATTTTGCAGTTGATGTCTCTTGCAGGTGGTGAGTTTTTCTATCTTTTTCTAGTAGGTTCATGTAGGGGTATGTTCTTGCTAGCATTTTCATTTCATAAATTCATATAATAAAACAATTTTTAAATTCTGATATAAAATTTCATTATAGTTTCACTCATAAGTAATAGTATTTGATTTAAAATAGAATGCTTTTCAAATAAATCATATTTAAATCTTTATAACTTCATGTTTTTCTTTATTATTCTGTTTGAAATATATTCTGGAGTATGCTAGCTTGACATATCTTCAGAAACCTGCTAGTACTACATAGTTCTTTTAATAGCTGTGTTCCCACCTGCTGACGAAGAAAACACAGCAAAAATTGAAATTTTTAGCTTGAATAGTGTTACATTTAACTTATTTTCTTGTTTATTAACATTGTTAAAGTTATTATTGTTGTTTTTACATTCCACTTTCATATCTTCACTTATTATTATTTAAATTTACAGTTATATTTTTGTATATAAATTTTGTGCTGCTTTAGAGCCTATTATAAGCAAATTAAAATTTTTATCATTTATTTTGAAGTTAATTTATATATATATATATATATTTATTTATTTTTTTGACTATATATACGTATAATTGTGTGTGTGTTTATTTATTTATTTATGCGTGAATGATAAAGTATGGCTACAATTTCATGAATATATATATAATATTAGCAAATTTAATTTTAGATAAATTTTTATCATTTACATGTAAATAAATATATTTCTTTTAAATAAATAAACACGTAAACTTTTTGGCATAAACTTAAAATGTTTTAAAGCCCTTTTTAAGGCATATATAATTTTTTATCCTATTTTAATAAATTAATTGATAAAATAATAATAATAATAATAATAATAATAATAATAATAAATGCTAAAATCGGTTTTCAGGGTACATCAGGAGAGATCAAAACGGACTTTCATGAAGAATTTTCTACAGCTGTGATCAGTACAAAACGACAAACACGCATACATACAGAAACGTACAAACACATTCCTTTATTATATATACAAAGGGCATTCTATAAAAACTGAGAGTTATTTTTTTACGTAGTGGCTACACCACGAAACTGAAAAATAGAAGTGCAGGCGATTTTTTCAAACTGTTAACTGTACTATAACGCATTTAAATAAAAACCTAACATTACTTCGTGCGTCGTTTTAGATCTTTCAAACCGGGTACCCTGTCTTCTTCAAAAACGGCAAACTTCTGTGTTGAAAACTTGAGACTGAGTGATCCTCTGTTGACTCTGTCAGCAGGTGGCTCCATACTCTGTCTGGGGCTACTGCGCCGCTGTCGTTCTATACGTCATTATTAGTCGAAATTTCAATGGATTCTCTGTACATCGCGTAATTGTAATCTTCGTAATTGGCTATTTTAGTGGTTTTATCGAAATCAATTTTAATGTTTTGTTTATTGTACGTTTTGGCTAGGGCTGTATTATACCTTCCGGTTTTTATATCATTTTTATGTTCATTAATCTTAGTTCTGATTTTTCTCTTAGTAACACCAATATAGGACCCGGGTTTATTATCTTCATTTGTGAAAGGGATTTTATAAATACCTGCAGTTTCTAAATGGGGAATGGGGTCTTTATCACTCCTGATTAATTGAAAAATATTTCTGTTAGGTTTTATGGGGATATTTATGTCGTGCTTATTAGCTATATTTTAAATTTTGTTGGCGGCTCCGCGATTTTAGGGAATAGAAGAGGTAAAATTAAGGGATGGTTTTTGATAACTGGGAATGTGGTCTAGATTTTTAATTTAATTTTTAATTAATTTATTGACTATTTTATCCGGGCATCCTGCTTTTCTGGTAAAGTCTTTAATTAGGTTCAGTTCATTTTTAAGATCTTCGAGTTCGTTGCAAATTAATACTGCGCGACTGATGTATGAACGAATGGCGTTTGTTTAGTAACGGAAGGGTGCTTTGCTCTTGAAGCATGCACTGCAAAAAATATGTCCTATTTACTGCCAGAAATTCTCTCTAATTTGAGAAAATACGCGTAATTTACGAAAAAGTTACGTTTTCATAACGTATTTTCTCAAATTACAGAGAATTTCTGGCAGCAAATAGGACATATTTTTTACAGTGTGGAGCCACCTGCTGACAGAGTCATGTCTCAAGTTTTCAACACAGAAGTTTGTCGTTTCCGAAGAGGACTGGGTTCCCGGTTTGAAAGATCTAAAACGACGCACGAAGTAATGTTAGGTTTTTATTTAAACGTCTTTAATTATAAGTTTACTTCATTTTATCTATTTATTATAAGTTTAACACCGAACCTGGACTTTTTGTGTGTTTTCCTGTGGTAAATGGAGCTTGAAGCTATCTGCGTCCGCAAATGTCGTTTGCATACATTTAAAGCTAATCAATTCAAAACTGCTTATTTAAACTTAATATTCGCTTCCTTTTGTTTGAAAATTAATGTTTTTTCGAAATGTTTAAATAGTTAGCGTTTTAAAACGTTTTTACACGTTTTATACTTAGTGTTTTTAGACTTTCTGTTCTAAAAATTTTTAATGTTTTTTATGAATTGTTTCAATAGCTAGTGTTTTTGAAGATGTTAAATCGACTTTTTAATGAATGGAAATATGTTAATAAATAACTTGCTAAATCTGAACAAAAAATTAACTTTTTGAATGATTGTAAACACTTTAAACTCACGCCGACTTTTCTAAGGGTTAGTAATAAATTTTTGGTTGACAGATTTAAAGATGTCGTTCGCGAATTTGAACATAAGGTTCTAAATAAGCTAATTAGGAAAAGAAAAGCTGAATTTTTTGAAAATAAGAAAATATGGAATAAAACCGCTGACGATCTTAAAAATTCAACTGACTCAGAAAAATGGACTTTATGTAAAGGGAAAATTAACAAAATATTACGAAACTGAAAAAACGCGATTGTTAATAGACATAATAAAAGGCTTAAATTCTGGCTTAAAAAAAGAAGTTATAAACCTACTGCAAGAAACGAAATCCCTTTTATTAACTTGTCTGATACTGAAATCAATAACCATCAACGTGAATTACTTAATTCAGGACATAAATTTATACTGGACCAACCCGTTAATATTAAACATAGTATAACTAAAATCGAATCTGCCATAAATAAAATTCCTGAGAATAATAGAAATAATATACGTAACATCGCTGTCACCGAAGTTGAAAAATCCACTAAAAATAAGAACATTAATAAAGGAGATCTTGCAGAATTGAAAAATCTTAAAATGAACAACGAAATTACCTGTACTTTAACTGATAAAACCCGTACAATTGCTATTCTAAATGGAAGAAACAATTAAAGAAATAGGCGTCAATATGGTTAACAAAGACCCAAATAATAAGCTATTTGATAAAACACGGAAAATCATTAAAGAAGGTAAATGGCCCGATAATACCCCCCTAAATTATATAACCATGCAACTAATCCCCCCCCCCGAATTTTTGGCAGATTTAAAGATCATAAACCCCCCTAAAAATCAGAACGAAGCTCCTACGTACTGCTTAGAAAAATACGTGGCCAATATTTATCGTAAAATTTCTCCCCCTCCCTTCACTCTTTAGAATCTACAGAAGACTTCATAAAAAAACTAAGAGAAATCGAAAATAAAAATAACTACCGTCTAGTAAGTTTTTATGTCCTCAACCTCTACCCGTTCATTAACATTAACGAAGCTTGTCAAATTGTGGACGAATCCATAAATAATTACTATCCCGACCCTAAAATAGCACAAACATTAAATGCAGTCACAAATTTCTTGTTAAGAGAAAATTATTTTACTTTCAATGGAAAAATATATCAACAAATTAAAGGCGTCCCAATGGGGTCGCCCATTTCAGGCTTCGTCGCGGAATTTAAATTAAGGAATTTAGAGAACAAAATTATTGAAAATTTAAAAAACCAAGTTATTTTTTAGTATCGGTACGTCGATGACGTTTTAGCCGTCATCGATAAGAGGTTTGATATTAATGAAATCCTTAACGTTATCAATAGCCATGACCCCGACATCCAATTCACTTATGAAGAAGAAAATAACCTACAAATTAATTTCCTTGACGTTAAAATTACCCGCACTGAAAATAAATTTAAAACTACTGTTTACCGTAAACCAACTAATAGTAATGAAATCATTCACTTCAAGAGCAAAACACCCTTCCGTTACAAAACAAACTCCATTCGTTCATATATCAATCGCGCAGTATTAATTTGCAACGAACTCGAAGGTCTTAAAAATGAACTGAACCTAATTAAAGACTTTACCAGAAAAGCAGGATACCAGGATAAAATAGTCATTAAATTAATTAAAAATTAAATTAAAAATCTAGACCACATTCCCAGTTATCGAAAACCATCCCTTAATTTTACCTCTTTTATTTCCTGCGATTGCGGAGCCGCCAACAAAATTAAAAATATAGCTAATAAGTACGGCATAAATATCCCCATTAAACCTAACAGAAATATTTTTCAATTAATCAGGAGTGATAAAGACCCCATCCCCCCTTTAGAAACTGCAGGTATTTATAAAATCCCTTTCACAAATGAAGATAATAAACCCGGGTCCTACATTGGTGTTATTAAGAGAAAAATCAGAACTAGGATTATTGAACATAAAAATAATATAAAAACCGGAAAGTATAATACAGCCCTAGCCAAAAAGTACAATAAACAAAACATTAAAATTGATTTCGATAAAACCACTAAAATAGCCAATTACGAAGATTACAATTACGCGATGTACAAAGAATCCATTGAAATTTCTACTAATAATGACGTATGCAACGACAGCGGCGCAGTAGCTCCAGACAGAGCATGGAGCCACCTGCTGACAGAGTCAACAGAGGTTCACTCAGTCTCAAGTTTTCAACACAGAAGTTTGCCGTTTCTGGAGAGGACAGGGTACCCGGTTTGAAAGATCTAAAACGACTCACGAAATAATGTTAGGTTTTTATTTAAATGTCTTTAATTATAAGTTTACTTCGTTTTATGTATTTATTATATGTTAACTGTTCGTTTATACAAAATTCTAAACGAAGTAGACGATTTTATTTTACTATTTCCGTGCTTGTTTAAAGAACTGTTTTATTTGCCCAATAGAAATGGAGATGAGTGATTCAAAGTTAAAAAACGAAATGCGTGTGCCATAAAATTTTGCTACCGTTTGGGCAAAACAGCTCCAGAAACAGTTAAGTTAATGAAAGAAGCTTACAAAGGCAAATGTTTTGGTGAGTCTACGATTTTATGGTGATTTCAAGAAAGGCCGTTTGTGTGCAGATCTGTCTCCTAGGCCTGGGCGACCAAAAAGTGTTGTGAATTATCGAAATGTTAGCACTGTGTGGGTTATCCTTCAAGAAAATCGGCGAATGACATGCTAGGAGATAGCGGCATGAACAAACATTTCGAAAACGCCGATATTTCGCATTCTACGCAACCATTTACACCTTCGCTATGCTTGTTCTAGATGGGTCCCTCATCACCTTATCAAAGAACAAATGAAAACAAGAATTCACCAATGTTGTGAATGGAAACAGATGCTTCAAAATGATCCAAATCTCCTAAAAATTGTAATAACAGGTGATGAAACTTGGGTGCATCATTATGATCTCCTTACCAAGTCCGCAACAAGTGTATGGAAACATACTGATTCTCCGCCTCCGAAAAACGCCGACAAACCAAATCTACTGGAAAGTTCATGATGATTATTATTTTTTTATCATAAAGGTGTAATCTATCAGCATGCTGTGCCTCCAAAAACTACTGTGAATGGTGAATATTATGTTTCGGTTTTGAAAATTTTGCGACAACACGTATCGAGAAAGAGTCATGAACTGGTAGGGAATTGGACATTACATCACAATAATGCTCGCCCGCATATCGCTTCTTCTATTCAACAATATCTTAGTAAATGCAATATTAAAATCATGGCACATCCCCCTTACAGTCCAGATCTCGCACCGTGTGATTTCTGGCTGTTTCCGACGTTGAAGGAAAAGCTCCGTGGCAGAAAATTTAATAGATTCTGAAGGTATTTCAGCAGTGAAGGGTTCTTTGAAGCAGCTTCCGGAAAAGGGCTTCTCTACTTGTTTTGAAAAGTGGGTTGAACGATGGGACATTTGCATATCATCTGACGGAAGGTATTTTGAAAAAGAATGATGTATTTTTTGCTGTAAATATATTTCTTGATTTTTTATGATTTTACTCTCAGTTTTTATGGAATGCCCTTTGTATATATATATATATATATATATATATATGACACCATAAAAGCATTACAGCTATCAAATTTATCCTTTTTCTATTAGAAGCCCTATCTAGAAAATATTAATATTTTTCTAAGTTTTTTTTCCGTTATTCTTTGAACTTGTGCATGACATTTTACGCATGCAAAATTTGATTACAAACTGCTCATACTTTTTGATTGGCTGGCTAAAACTGATTGTGAATAAATTATAAAAGTTGGGAACGCTGCTCCGGAATAAATTATAAAAGTTTGAAACTCCGCTCATAGGTGTGACATTGTGACTCATTTAATGTATTATAATATTCGATTAAAGATGGAATTTGCGAAATAACCCCTCTTTTTAAAAAAGAATAGTATAATAACATGCCTTCCAGCAGTATATTATAAGTTAAGTGCAATTTTTTTCTAATATTTCATTTTCTTAAATCATCATTATTATTTTATTTCATGTTGGGTGTGACATGTTCTTAATATGATTTTTCATTACGTCTATATTTGTTAAAATCCCCTAGAATTGTACAATTATAAACACTTGATTGCTTTTCAAAATCAAAACACGTTCGTTTAATTAAAATGATACCAAATTCATTATCACTTTCAGCTATTAATAGTAAATTAGTAATCTATATAAATAAAGAGAAGTGTCTGTGTGTGTGTCTGCGCTCTGGTGCTCACACTACTGATCGCAGAGCCTCCAAATTTGGCATATAGGTACATGGGACCCTGCAGGTGTGCCCCTCATCCAGATTTTTTCGAATTTCGAATTTGAATTTTTTAAATTAATGTTTTTTCGATTTTAAATGTTGGCTTCAATGTTTCATTTTTCATGAATTTATTCTTCGATTGTTATCGTCTGCGTATCTTAGCAACGGCTATTATGCAATTCATTTTTTATTTAATACATTCATTTGAAGGCGATTTTATTTTATTTTTTTATTTTTTTTATTATTATTATTATATTTATTGAAAATCAAATGGTAATGCAATAGAAATAAATTGTTACGTTTATGTATAAATTTTATACTATAGCAACTTTTTTTTTTTTTTTTCATTTTTTTTAATTAATTCCTTTAAAAGAATTTTTTTTAAATTATTATTATTTATAATATTTATTGAGTGAAAAAAATGGTAGTTTATAGTAGAAAGGATAAACTGATTAAAATTCGTTTTTCATGTATTTAATTCCTTTTAAAAGAAAATCTACTTTTTTATTTTATTTTATTGCACTGGTCGGAATCAAATCGTAATATAGTGTAAATAACAGGGGCTATAAAACACATGGTTCAAAAACTAAAATATGTAATAGATGCTGAGATACAGTCATCTTTAAAATCGTAGTTCTTAAATAACAGAAAATCCACAAGTCGTCGATAAATACCCAGATTGAAGTGCCCGGGAAAGACCTTTCTATAGACAGTGGGAAACTGGACCCGATGCAGTACGGGTAGAAAAAAGATCTGCCTTAGGCAGCGGGTACCCGAAGAAGCGCTAAAGCGATTTCAGTGTTTATTTTATTTATTATTATTATTATTCTTTTTTAAGTTTTTATTTGTAATGTGATGTAAAAAATAAATACTGATACAATTCTTTTGAAAATTCATTTAAATATAGTGACCAGCGAAGCGGGCGTAGCCTGCTAGTAATAATTATAATAAACAAATAAATAAAAATGATTTATTTTGTGAATGGTATGGCATTATTATGTGCAATATCTGTTTTTAATAATAAACGTTTAAATAGAGAAAATTAAACGTAAAATTGATAGTGCCGTGATATATTATACAATAAATTTTATTTATAATTTTCAAAAATTTATAAACTATTTAAAATATACACTATTTATCTGCAAGCAATTGTGTGGCACTTTTTCGATGTTTATAAACTGATTTTCACATGGCATATCTTTTTTCTAGCTAATACTAATACTGTACACCTACAAGGATATATTTTACAGTGGTTTCCTGTTTTAATAATTTTCAATTTTAGAGGTCGAGTTTATACAGTTTTGTTGTTGTAGCAAAGAATTTTTTTATTCACATTCTACATAGAATTGGCTTTAATATGATGAATAACAAATGCTTATGCAGCAAATTTCAAAACAAGTGTTGACTTTTGGGAATGGGTGGCATGCTGTAAACAGAATTACGCTGAAAACTGAAGCATACAGTATGAGCAGTTCGAAATTTAGTAGATTGTAAGAACCAGAAATTTAGTAGATTATTTCTTTTTAATATGTGAAAAGGATTAAACAAGAAGAAAATCATTCTTCAAAATTTCCGGTATGAAAAAGAGGCGGAGCTAAAAATGATTGTGAATAAATTATAAAAGTTGGGAACGCTGTTACGAAGCATTGTTAGCCCCGCCTGTTTTTTTTTTTTTTTTTTTTTTTTTTTCACACCAGAAATTTTGAAAACTTATTTGCATCTTATTCAATCGTTGTTACATATTGGTAAACCTGCCAAATGACTAATTAATATACCGAAAGACGGAACTCGCTCCTTTCTTCACACAACTTAATATTTAGAGACATTTTCTTCAAATGTAATTACGATTAAATAAGAAGAAAACTAGTATCAAAACCACACACACACAAAAAAATAATAATAATAAAAGACTCATGAGAGAAAAAGAGTGTGTACTGACAATCTTTCGGATATTAATTAGTGAACTGGCAAACAAGCGTACTGGAAGGAAATAGTCTACAAAAATTCTGGTGCGAAAAGAAAGCGGAGCTAAAAATGCCCCGGAAAAAATTATAAATGTTGGCAAGTCTACCCATAGCCTCCTAAGCTAGATGCCTGTCAAGTGGCTCGAAAACTTGGCAACAGTTGAAGCGGTAGACAGCGCCACCTGGTACAGATTGCACGACTTTTATATTCAACAGACACCAAAAATTTATAAAGGGGGATATGATACACATAAAAGGCAAATAGAATCGAAGAAATGTTGATTATATATATACGATATATCATTTATTAAAATTATTGGTGACAGTTGAATAAAAAGGTCGTGGAATCTGTACCAGGTGGCGCTGTCTACTGCTTCAACTATTGCCAAGTTTAGAAACCACTCGACAGGTATCTAGTTCAGGAGGTCTACCTATGACTATAGAATGATAAATATGTATATTTTGTTATCACAATCGTTACAAAAATATATGAAACGCCCTTTGTTTTCTATATTCTTTTACAAATGTTACGGAATTATGTAACTTGATCATATAGGAAATAATCCGATATTTTGAATAATTCTGTTTTAAAGGTTTATTCAAATGGAAAATTCAGGAGACCGCATACGATGAATACAGAATTTATAATTAATGAATACATAAGATAATATAATTTCTCGATGAACTTCGTTAAATTTATATTTTTAGTTTTAGAATGAGATTTTGCGAAATATTTAGTAGAAAGGGAGAGTTATCAGAGTAGATTGGCGATGTGGGGAGGGGGGGGGGGAGATATTTGATTTTAAACTGGTAATCTCCAAACGAATCTGAATATTAAGGCAAGTAAATTTGATACCCAACACAGATTAAATAAATGTTCAAAAATTTTGCGAAATATACTCTCGCTTACTTAATAAATTTCACTTGATGGAAATACTTTTAAGAATAGAGTTACAGTTTTGTAAGAAAATTAATGAAATTGCAATGCTGTTGCTCGTTTATGAGTGATTATAAAGTATATAAATTGGATTTCTTTAAAATACATTTAATGTAAGAAATATATTATAGTAATTTAAAAAGATAATAGCTGAGATATGGTTAAAATAATAGATAATATATGATTCAGACTCATATATAAATATATATTAATTCTCTAAAAAAGTAAATTAAATAGTAACTGGAAGCCTATTTTTCTTTTCTAAGAAACGGATATAAAATATTGTTTTAAACAAAAATTGATTTAGTACGATGGATTTTTTTTTTTTTAATGTATTTTTCAATATAAAAATATGCCTTAACTCTATTTCGTTCCTTAACAATGGTTGATACATTCATTTCTTAGAATTTCTTTGTTACAGCTTTAGAAGAGTACTTCCTTGGTAGCTTTTGATTTTTTGTCGCCATTTTGGCGATGAATGGAAATGATTATGGCATTTGCGTAAGTAAATATATTAACGAGAAACGTCCGCGTTTTGCAATGCCAAGTTTCGAATTTCGCCAAGGGGTTCTATACTAAATCTGTTCCATTTTTTAGCTAGATATTTTATAATTTTATTTTAGATATTTTTTTACTTGATGGTAAAAGGAAAGAAATATTTTTTAATCGGTCAAAATGTTCAAAAAACGTTAAAAAATATATAAATAAATAAAAACCGGCATGTCTTTTGGCAATAACTTATTTTTCCTTTTTACTAATTTTAAAGTCAAAATGGGGTTTTAATTTAATACCTTTTGAACCAATTAACCGATTGAACTGAGAAACTATGGCATTAGATATATATTGAATTGATTATTGAGTATACCAATTTTCGTTGTGATCGGTTGAACGGTGTAACTCTGTACAGCGAATTTTAACCTGACACATTTTATAAATATATGCTTGATTCAAAATCAGCTACTGCAAATTTTCAGAACACTAAAATCGCTGTACGAAAACAATAGTGCTGTCGTATTCATTACAGTAAATATAAATGTATGCTTAATTCAAAATGAGCTGCTGCAAATTTCCAGAACACTAAAATCGCTGCATGAAAACAATAGTGCTGTCGTATTCATTACAGTAAACGTAAATAAATTAAATACACAAATAAATGTATACTTCATAACTAAAACAATCCCACAAGTGGCCAACTGGACAAACGGTAAAGGCTTTCGGAGTTTTTCGTGGCTTTAACCAAAACTCGTGTTATTACGTGCTCAGACTCCTTAGAAAGACCCCAACGTGGGTATTCCATCCAGGACAAGATCTATTAAGTAGTTAACCTTTTACAGGCCAATGTTCCCAATTGGGAACATCAAATTAACACGTATTTAAAAAATTAAATTGCACCAATATTAACTTGAAAAAACTAGCAGACATATTTTAAAAGATGATTTGATTGTTTATGTTTAGAATTGAAACAGAAATCCTATCATTAGTTCATACTTGTCAACTATCTTAATAATAACTGCACAGTTATTAACTCTCCCTGAAAGAGCGCCGTTTTTTTTTCACGCCGCTATATTTTCAGAGTAATTCGCTCTAAATGTTGTTGCGATTAAATAAGACAAAAAATACTCTAAAAAATTATTGGTGTGAAAAAAAAAAAAAAAAAAAGGCGGGTTCTAAAAATTCTACGGTTCATAATGAGATGGTTGGCAAGTATATTAGTTGGTAACTGTACAAAAAATCTTAAAAATGATCATTTTCATGTTTTTTTTTTTTTTTAATACAGAGTACAACTAAAAGAGATGCATAAAAGTTTGAAAGTATCCGATGCTTCTGAAAATTATTCATTTAAAAAACTCTTATTATCAAAAAGGACATCAAATTTGATAATATTAAACGGATGATATTAATAATCTAACGATATTAATAATTATTATTAATGATAATTAATATTTATGTATAATTGTTTTTTTTCCATTTAAATGATTGATATCCCTTAACTAAAGCTTTATAAGGTAAAATATGCAAAAAACTAATGAAAAATATACCTGGATCTAAATTCGGCCTGTAAAAGGTTAATTAGTCACCCCCAACAGCAATAATAATAATAACTTGACTAAACCAATATTTTAATTACAAGATATTGATAATAATCCTGTGCAAAGACCTGAAAAGTGTATTTTAAAATATGCTATTCTACAACTTTAGAAATGCATATTTCGGAAGATATGTTTATAGTTTCTGCTTCTTACATACATTATATTTAAAAAGAAGATCTAGGATCTATATCTCAGAAAAAGTTTGTAAATAATTTTTAATAAAAAAAAAAAAAAAACAAAAAAAAAAAAATTAAATATTCATATTTCCAAACAGCGTTCAGTGCAACATATATTTTAAAACTTTAGTGGTTTATACATTAAAATAAAAAAAAATCTGGTGTGAAACAACCAAGTGACTTCAATTATCCACTATTACACGTATTATATACTCACTTTTCAGAGATTATGTAATCAGAAGGCATAAAATTAACCCAACAAAATAAACACCTAAAAAAAAAAAAAAAAAAAAAAAAAAATCCGGTAAAAGAAACTTATTTCGTGTTGCCAGACTGCGCGACTTTTTTTATTTCACAGTAACCAAGAATTTTGAGAAGTGATGTTTAATATACATTATAGACGATTAATTGTCGATTATTAACAGTCGGGAAAAAAAAAAAAAAAAAAAAAAAAAAAACGCAACACCCGCTACAGTTTCGTTTTTAATTGACGCAAGAATATCTAATAGACATAATTCAACAGGAAATTAAATGCACTTGCTGAAAATGTTTTCGAATTTTGAATTAGGGGTTAGCTACATATTGAAATGAGCGCAGCTTTGATTTTTTAAATAGCAGCACCCAATTTTGACTTTATATTTGAATTTCTGAGAGTTTGGCAGAGCGGAAAAGTATACTGTTTGTATACTTTATCTTTTATTTAGTATTCAATGAGTTATAATCAAAAATGTGTTAGGGATTTATCTGTAAATGTAGAAAAATAAAATTAAGATACTACAAGAATTAGACAAAGTTTTACTGTTTCACAATGGAAATGTTTTAGGAAAAAAATAACAACAAAAGAAAAAAACATAAAAATTAATGAGAATGTTTTAGTTATCCTAAATTCAGTTTCTTAGATACGTATGTAATTCAGTACTTTTTTAGATAGTTTTAGGTATATTTAAATACATTACACTTATGATTGGTCTCTTCGAAAAAGTGCACTATTTTTCTATTAAAAAGTGTCTATCATGGCTATACTGATCACCAATAAAGCTTAAATTTTATATCGTAGGTGTACGAACTGAAATAATATAGCTATATATATATAACAACGCATAAACTAAATTTTTTCGGATAAATTATTGTAAGGTTCATGAAGTAAATATTAAACAATTTTAATCGCACTTATCAGTTTTGGGTCAGTTGAACTCATTCAACCTGTTTTTCTATTTTAAACAGTAAACCCCGCCTATTTAGTTAATTTTTTTTCTTCTAGTGTTCGTTTGAAGGTCTTCAAAATTTATCACCAGTAATCGATGAAGTAAATACCGCTTGTGTATATTTTTGTCAACGTTAAATAAGGAGTTTAACATGAATACTCAAACTCACATTTACTTTTCTTTTCTGTATTGTTTTGCTTTGAAGAACAATGAAAGGCGGGGCTTGTCTTCTTTTAAAAAACGGAATTCTTGATGCTAACACTAATGTCTAAAAATCATAATTTTTGTTCAATTTCTCTGCGTTTGACGTTGTTGTTATATAATTTGACCCGTAAATAAAAAATAAATCTATTTTGTTTAATTTTCTTTGTTATTTTTAAAGATTTGCTTCATTATCTCATGCGAAACTTTATAAGAGACGGCCCTCTAAACTACATCAAAAGAAACATTTATTTATATCTCGAAAACTAATAACTGGAATGAGCTGCAAATTTGCTCACCCATATTTTTCAGCATTATGATCCAATTTATGTAAAAATTAATGTAGGCCATAATTCATAATTTTTATGAATATGAATTTATTAATATTTTTCAGAATTAAAAATATTTTTCAGAATCAAAAGTATTGATGGATTTTGTTTGGGTTTCTTCACTGTATATCGTAAAAAAAAAAAAAAAAAAAAAAAGAAAAGAAAAATACATTGATCAAGTTATTTTTTGTGAAGATGTTAATAAAATTTGAAATATGAATTTAATATTAGCACCTTCAAACTTTGAACTCTTATAACTCTGTGAAAAAATAAGTAAAATATACAACCAATATATTTTTTCGCGTTGTCGCGATCCCAAGAATTCAAATATAAAATAAAAATGCGGTATTACCATCGAAAAAATCAAAGTTGGTGCGTATTTTTAATATGTAGACGAACCCCAATTCAAAATTTCATTTAATTTTCTGAAACTACTCACAATTCCCCGTCGAATTTTACCTATTACATTTTTGTGCATCGATTAGCAACGAAGTTACGTGAAGTGTTGCGCTTTTTTTTCATCCGACTGTACATTAAATATCACAGCTCAAAGTTATTGGTGACTGCTGAATAAAAATGTCGTGCAATATGGCAACACTGAACCTGTTACACATGTAAAGACATTCAAAAAAGAAATTACCATGAAGCTAGAGAAAGGAGTAACTTCTTTTACGGGATTCCTCCTTCAAAAGTGGACCTCGCGCTGAACTGGCCGCAGAGTGGCGCTGACTGTACTTGATGTACGACGTTAACACTGAGTACAGTGAGCGCGCATCATTATTTTTCTAATTATTGTTTTATTTTATGACGAATATTTCTAAATCGCGATGCTGTTTTGTATTTGGATGTGACTCGGGTTATGCAATAGCTAATAAACAAAATAAAGACCTGTTTTCAAGAATTCGGGCATTATTTTCTGCTGTCAAGGTGCATATGCTTCATGATACGTCGTTCATTTAACATTTATGTAATTTATATTTAAAATTAAATTTTTCTTAATAATTATGAAGGACAAAACTTCAACAACGGCCTCTTTTTTTTTTTTTTAATATATATAAACGTTTTATAAAATATTATTAAGTTGAGTTAGTCAGAATAACAAGGCTTCACTATTTCATTTGTAATATATATATATATATATATACAAATTTTATATCTTATATATATATATATATATATATATATATAAAGAAAAAAAAAATAAAACTTTACATTTAGCAAATCTTAAGACATACCTTTAAGAAAGTGATGCAATTTAATTCAGGGATAAGCAACATCATTGAAATGTTATTAACACATGTAAATCTAGCGTTATAAAATCTTTGTCTTGAAATTTAATTAAATATTATTTTTCTATGAGTTTTGTGATTTTCAGTTAGAGAAATGTTAGCTCAAAAATTATAAAATTTCATCGGATAATTTAATTTAATTAAACATTATTTTCTTTAAAATTTCTAAATTTTCACTTGAATTTAACCTACAAGAAGCCGAGAGGTTCTGCTGTAGAAACTAGAAGATGAGAGATGCTGTGTTCATTCCCAGGTCATGCTCGACGTCTTAGACGTTGTGAGTCTTCCGTGGTTTTCCCCGAAACTTACGTAAATACGAACTAGTTTTCCTCAGACCCCCCCTCCCCCCCCCCCCACACACAGAGGGCATTTACCAAAGACATAAGATCCTGACGTGATCAAACGACAATAATCCCCTCAATCCAATTCAACAATCTAATTTAGCAATTTTTAGACTGAACACATAACCTCTACTTTTAACCAAATTAAATTTTTTGTCAAACTTCTTTACGAATTCGCGTGTATACATGCTTCGATAACATTAGAAAAATATCTCTGAAAAACATTTAAATCTGGCCGAGAATCTTAACTATATCAAACGAACGTAATCCCCCCCCCCCTCCAAAAAAAAAAAAAAAAAAACTCTGTAATTTAGCTATTTTAGACTGAATTCACAATTTCTATTATTATTATTATTATTATTATTATTATTATTATTTGTCAAAATTGACTATAAATTCGCAGTTTACAATATCTCAAAATTTAGTATTATATACATTTTTATTGATTACAACCAAATGTCACACCTCATCATCTTAACCGTTCTG
Source organism: Salticus scenicus (assembly GCA_963930645.1). NCBI lineage: Eukaryota > Metazoa > Arthropoda > Arachnida > Araneae > Salticidae > Salticus > Salticus scenicus. Next base: position 81,367,547 of record OZ005659.1, on the reverse strand, counting down.
AGTATTCCGTAGTTTTCTCCGAATCTCGCATAAATACGAACTAGATAGTTTAGAAAATCCACCTTCAGGAGGCATTCGATCCAGGCCTATGACCTTTATGTAGTTTATCGACCATAACCCCCACAAACCGTCAACCTAATTTAGCGATTTTTAGAGTCAACTCACAATCTTTATTTTTAACAAAATTTTATTTTTTGCCAAAATTCGTTATAAATTCGTGATTTACAATATGTAACAACTTATTGATACATTTTTATATTTTTTTTTCTATATCACAATACTCCAATGTCACAGCTCGTCGTCTTAGCCGTTTTGAGTTTTCCGTGGTTTTCTCCAAAATCGCGTGATTACATGCTTTGATCTCCTTAAAAAAAAATAAAAATAAAACGTCCATGAAAATCATTATAACCAGGCCTAGGATCCTAGTGCAGTCAATGGACCTTAAACCATTAAAACATCAACTGAATAGCGATTTTTTGACTGAACTCATAATAGCTAAAAATTTAATTTTTGTCAAAATTGGTTATAAATTTCGCAATGTATAATACACTACAAATATATATATATATATATATATATATATATATATATATTTCTTTTTCCCTAATGCGATCTAATGTCACAATTCATCGTCTTAGCTTTTATCAGTTTTCCGGGGTTTTCTCCGAAATTCGAGTAAATGCATATTTATTATTCGAGTGAATGCATATTTATATATTATTATTTTCCAGTGCAAATTGTTTTCCACAATTAGTTATCTTAGCCGGTCTGAGTTTTCCGAGATTTTCTTCAAAACTCGCGTGTATATACATGCTTCGATAACCTTAGAAAAACATCCCTGAAAAGGATTTAAATCTGGCCTAGAATCTTAACTATATCAAACGACCGTAACCCCCCCCCCAAAAAAAAAAGAAAAAAAAAAAAAAAAACTATGTAATTTAGCTATTTTAGACTGAATTCACAATTTCTATTATTATTATTATTATTTGTCAAAATTGACTATAAATTCGCAGTTTACAATATCTCAAAATTTAGTATTATATACATTTTTATTGATTGCAACCAAATGTCACAACTCATCATCTTAGCCGTTCTGAGTTTTCCGTAGTTTTCTCCGAAACTCGCATAAATACGAACTAGGTAGCTTAGAAAATCTACCCTCAGGGGGCATTCGATCCAGGCCTATGACCTTTATGTAGTTTATCGATCGCAACCCCCACAAGCCATTAACCTAATTTAGCGATTTTTAGAGTCAACTCACAATCTTTATTTTTAGCAAAATTTTAATTTTTGCCAAAATTCGTTATAAATTCGTGATTTACAATATGTAACAACTTATTGATACATTTATATATATTTTTTTCTATATGACAATACTCCAATGTCACGGCTCGTCGTGTTATCCGTTTTGAGTTTTCCGTGCTTTTCTCCAAAATCGCGTGAATACATGCTTGGATCTCCTTAAAAAGAAAAGCCCATGAAAAGCATTATAACCAGGTCTAGGATCTTAGTGCAGTCAATGGACCTTAAACCATTTAAACATCAACTGAATAGCGATTTTTTGACTGAACACATAATAGCTAAAAATTTAATTTTTGTCAAAACTGGTTATAAATTTCGCGATTTATAATACACTACAAATATATATATATATATATAAATATCTTTTTTCTTTTTTACTAATGCGATCTAATGTCACAATTCATCGTATTAGACTTTATCAGTTTTCCGGGGTTTTCTCCGAAAGTCGAGTGAATGCATATTTAGATATCCTTAGAAAAACACCGATGTATAAGGGTGTTTTTCTAAAGATTGGGATAATAACAAGTTAATCGGCCGTAATTCATAAAAGCATCAGCCTAATTTAGCAATTTTTAGACTAACCTATAATCACTGTTTTTAATGAAATTTTAACTTTTCTCAGAATTGCTTATAACTTCCCGAATTATAGTGTGTTACAATTTATTATTTTTATTTTCTTAATTTCTAGTGCGATCCAATATCACAATTTGACATCTTAGCTGTTCTGAATTTTCTGTGGTTTTCTTCGAAACTCGCATGAATACATGCTTCGATCACCTTAGAAAAACATCCCGAGAATCTTAACTATATCCCCCCCTCTCAAAAAAAAAAAAAATATATATATATATATATACTATCGACCTAATTTAGACTCTAAATTCATAATTTATATTCTTTCTTTTTTTTTTTTTTTTTTTTTTCGTAAAATTGGCTATAAATTTGCAATTTAGGGTATCTCAAAATTTATCATTATATACATTTTTTTTTTCAACTCAATGTCACACCTCCTCATCTTAGCCGATCTGAGTCTTCGGTAGTTTTTTCCGAAACTCGTGTAAATACGAACTAGATTTCTTTAGAAAATTCACCCACAGAGGGCATTTCACCCTGGCCTAGGATCTTTATGTAGTTTATCGACCGCAGCCCCCACAAATCATTAACCTAATTTAGCTATTTTTAGACTCAATTCAAAATCACTATTTGCAACAAAATTTTAATTTGGCCAAAATTCGTTGTAAATTCGCAATTTACAAAATGTAACAACTTATTTACATATATATATATATATATATATTTTTTTTTTCTATATCGCAATACTCCAATGTCACAGCTATTCGTCTTAGCCGTTGTGAGTTTTCTGTGGTTTTCTGCGAAACTGGCGTAAATACGAATAAGATTTCATTATAAAATCCATCTACAGGAGGCATTCCACCCAGGCCTAGGATCCTAACGCAATAAATCAACCTAATGTAATGATTTTTTAGGCACAATTAAATCTCTATCTTTAAATAAATTATATTTTTTATAAAAATTTTTAAATTCCCGATTTACAATATATCACAATTTATTTATATTTTTACTAATGCGATTCAGTTTCGCAATACGCCATTTTAGTCATTTTGAGTTTACCGTGGTTTTCTCCGAAACACGCATGAATAGATGCTCTGATATATTTACATAAACACAAATAAAAGGCATTATAACCAGGCGATAGAATTCTAGTGCAGTCAATCGATTTTAAACCCTTAAAATATCAACTTAATAGCAATTTTCTGAGGGAACTCATAGTCGCTACAAAAAAAAAAAAAAAAAAAAAAAAAAAAAAAAAATTGGTTATAAATTTCACGATTTACAATACGTCATAATTTATATATATGTGTGTGTATTCCCTAATGCGATCTAATGTCACAATTCTTCGTCTCAGCCTTTATGAGTTTTCCGTGGTTCTCTTCGAAATTCGCGTGAATATATGCTTAGATCTCTTTAGATCTCCGTGAAAAATATTCTGATCAGGACTAGGATCCTAACATAGTTAATTGACCATAATCTTTAGAAACATCTATCAAATTTAGCGATTTTTAGACTAAACCCATCATCGCTTGTTTTTACAAAATTTTAATTTTCGTCAGAATTGGTTATAAATTCACGATTTATAATGTATCATTTTTTTTTCCTAGTGTGATCCAATATCACAATTCGTTGTCTTAGATGTTCTGACTTTTCCGTGATTTTCTCCGAAACTCACGTGAACATATGCTTGGATCTCCTTAAAAGTAAAATCACGAAAAACATGCCATCTAAGTATAGTACCATAATGTAGTTGTCAATCGGCTTTATTCCGCACAACTATAATTTTTTTTTTTTTTTTTTTTTTTTTTTTTAAAGGAAAGAGGATTATTTAATTTCCTTTACATATTTAATTTTCATAGTAAAAATAATTTTATAATTTATATTTCAGAAAATTTAACAAAAATCAGGAAAATATCCGCATTTTTAAGGAAATAAAATTTAGTTTTTGAACCAGAAAAGAAATTTGATGAAAAAATGATATAGTAAATAATAATAATAAAAAAAAAAAAAGAAGAAGAAGAAGAAAATCTGTAAAAATTGATTTTCGAGGAAAAAGTTGATTTTATTTTTGCTATTTTGTTGAAAACATCAAAAATGTAATTACCATTTCTTTTCTTTTCTTAATATTGAAATAGATATTGAGATACAAGCATAAATATTTCTGATTAAAAGTAATAATTTTTATTTTCATCTTTAAGTTAAAGTTCACTAATTTTAAATAATTTGTGCAAAGAAAATTTAAAAATCTGAAATTTTAAGTGAATTTCGATATTTATCCTAACAAAGAATAAATAATTTTTGTCCCTTTGGACTTTTTTAAAAATTAAATTATGTTTGCTAGTTATTAATACAATTTGTAATTTTTATTACAAATATTTAAAAAAATTTAAATTGAATTTGATTTTTTTTAATACCTTTTTATAATTAAAAAATAAATAATAAAATAAAATAAAATGTATATTTGTGTATATATAAAATAAAATGTATATTTTTTTTATTTGAAAAAAAAGAAAAAAAAAATATATATATATATATATATATATATAATAAAATATGTAATAAAATATATATTTATATCTTTTTTTAATTTGAAAACATAAATAAATAAAAGAGATTGAGAAAATCACAGTACTTTAAAAAAATATACTGCTAAAATACTTTTAATGAAATTACCAAGCAAGCGTTTTCTAATGTACGCGATAGATGGCGTAAATTCCGGGTGATGTACGACCGAGCTAGTTCCGTGTGCCAAAAATTCAACACGCAGTGATTATACCTGAGATATTCTATTACCATGGAAATTACATAACGAAATAAATAAGGGAAAAAAATCGATAGAGCCATTTTTTAAAATACCGATTTCGACATCTAAAAGTGTCCGACCTAATCAGGATTACTGTCAGTTTTCCTGTAATATACACGTAATACAAGAGAAAGGATATCTAAAGTGGGTTTGAATAACAATTTTTAAGAAAATCGTTAGAGCCGGAAAAATAAAATTTCAATAAATATGTTTTTCTTCCACAGTTGATTGTGTGATTTTAATAAAAATTGTATTTTTTTCTCCCATCATCTAATGGTGTTTTCCATTTCCTGCGGCTGATTTCTGTCGAGCTATCTACATGATAGACCAGAGATGTTTCTGCCTAAAGGTTGTCTGAGTGAGTAATGCTGACCGGGGTGTCGGACTGGATAGCTCAATTGGTAGAGCCTTGACCTTGTAAGTCAAAGATCCGGGGTTCGCCTCCCTGTCCAGGCATTATTTTCACTCAGTCGGAAAAATAAAACTTCAATAAATATGATCCAAATGTTGTATTTTGAATTAATATGCTTGTTAATAGAAACCTTTGATCAAAATTGATAAATTTTACGAAAGGTTGCGCGTGAAAACTGTCTGAATAATTTTAAATGAACTTTTGCATTTAATAACAGACTTGAAATCTATATAAATGTATATATAATAATAAAACGACATGTTGAAGGGAGCGGTAGTCCCCCCCCCCCACACACACACACATTATTTGTCAATTAAATCTGTTCAGAAGTATAATTTGAATAGTTTTAACATAGGTTTACATAACAGTACTCGTTTTTTACCCCTTAATTTCCACTTTGTTTTTATAGTTTTAAATTCCAGGGTAAGAGAAAGTCGTGTGGGTGGCACAACAGATTATTTAAGTAAGTTTTGACAATTATATGCAAGCAAGGTAGCAAAGCACGCAGTTCAGACACCATTGCACAATATATTCTGTTAACCTAACTATTAAAAGCGGCACATAAGCAAAAGAATTGATATTGAAAAACTGGTATGTTGTGGCCACCACAAGACTTTCTTCCGTATTTTCCTACACAAATTCACTAAGGGCAAAAAATTTGTTAAAACTATTATTTATTAAAATTATCTAACATGATGATTTTGATTTTTTTCTTTTAAATTAATTAAAAGAAAATTAAATTAAAGATTAATTTCCTTATAATATCTTGAAAAAATAGCCATTTAAATATTAGTTTCAAATTTAATTGTTGTCAAAAAAGTTTTCCAGTTCATTGTTTTCGACAAAATATATATATATATATATACATATATTCACGCGAATAATGAAATTTTGCTACTGAATAATGAAACTAAAATATTTAATAGATATTGATATACAATCATCTTTGAAATCGTAGTTCCTAAATAATAACAAATCTACCTTTCGCCGATAAATACCCAAATTGAAGTACCCGGAATAGACCTTTCTACGGGCAGTGGTAACCTTGACCCGATGCAGTGCAGGCGAAAAAAGAGCTGCCGTAGTCAGCAGGTACTCGAAGCAAGGTTTAGGGAAATTTCAATGCAGGTAATACATTTTTTTTTAATCTATAATATGATATAAATAATAAACAATGATTCAATTCTTTTGAAAAATCATTTAAATATAATGACCAGCGAAGCGGGCGTAGACAGCTAGTTTTAAATAAAAAATTGAATATGTTGTTTTTTTGCTTTTCTCGTTATCATCGTAAATCAATGATAACGAGTAATCATTGTAAATCAATGATAACCAAAATGTACTGATTCGTGATTCAAGGTTCAGTTTTTGACTACGAATAATTTTTAAACCTCGATAGGAGATTGTCCTTTGATTAGAGATTATATTCCTTCAAGTTATTGTAAATTACCTTTATCAAAATAAATTACCGTTATATAAAAAATGGTATGATTATAATTACTGTAATTTCTCGTAGCTAACCCGCAGGTAAGATGTGTCATTTCTCACCAGAAATTTTATTTAATAGAGAAATCTATACTGTTTCGAAGGAACGGCTCGTACAAATATAAATTTATTTATCAACTGAAATTTCTGGTGCAAAACTGGATTATATAACCTGCGGGGTATCTACGAGAAATTACGGTAATATTTGTTTTACTGAGCAAAAAGGGGGGGGGGGAAACTGCAATACTAGATTCAGGTGGGGAGGATTGAAATAGAGTATTCAATTGTTTTATTTTTGTTGTAACACTACCTTTAACATCCTTTGTAAATAATGTGAATGACACAGTAACAATTAAAAAAAGTCAAGTTTGGAGTCGTAACTGTGAACATGCATTGAAACAAGAGTTCTATTTAGCTAAAAATACGTTGCTTCCATGCAGACTGTATCTTTCTTTTTAACTCTATCTAGCATATTGGTAACTATTTTCTAAGCTATGGAAAATGCGTGATTTTCTATTCTAAGTAAATAAAGTTCAATAATATTTAAATAAAAATAAATAACATAACCATCCAGCTGGAATATTTTATTTAACAGAAAATTATTATAAAATACCATAAATTTTTTTTAATATTGTCAGATGTAACATTTACCTTGTTCAAATGTGAATAAATGAAACCCTGTCAAAAGTCTGTTTGGGGGAATTCTCTTTATTTTATTATATTTGAATAAAAAATTAAATTTTCGGTTTCCTTTGAAATGCTTTAAACAAATTAACTTTAAAAATGAAAATACTTTGTGTGTTATGGGTTTATTTTTTAAAAGCAGAAACTTCAAAGACTTGTTAATTTCTGCTTAAACATTGTGTTTAAACTTTGAATTTATTTTATTTTGAGCAAACAATTGCGCAAAATTTCTGTTTAATTTAAAGATAGTTTTCGTTAAAATTCGACTTTAAATATTTTTTTTTAAAAACATATCTGTATTTTTCTTAATCATCAAGTAAAATTTTTCTCTGTTGGGAAAGATATTTGTATGTTCTATTCGGGTATAAATTTTAAATAAGTATATTTATATATTTCATTTTAGCTTATATGAGAGGGATTTTGAAATAAGTTACAGTTTCTTTATTTAAAAAAGTCGAAGATCTAAACCTAAACGAAATTATTTAACTTAGTGTAAATTAAGTTAACAGTTACATCTATAGTTTATTTTGAGGAAAAAGAATTATAAGTTATATATACGTTTCTATAATTATTTATGTTGTTTTATTAATTACACTTATTTTATTAATTACATATAAATGTATATTCTATTTATAAAACTGCATACGCACAAAAAAAAAAAAAAAACTTATTTTTACTGTTAGACTTCTTTCACTTTCTTATGAAATCGTAAAAATTTTTAACTTCAGATTTTTAATAAATTTACTCCTTTTCAGGTCTCCTGAGAACGGTTTGACTACTTTTTAAAATATTTTTCATTTGTCGGTCTTTGCGTGTTTGAATAAAATTTTGTGCCTGCTCTAGCTCAAGAAATAATGCACAGAATGCTATATATATTTTTTTATATTTAGTTAAATCTTAAACAAATTTGTGTCTATTAGTTTTCGGTGAAAATATCCCAGAAGGACATAAAGGCAGACAGACAGACTGGTTGAATTAACCATCACACTTAAACATTGTTGGAAAGTGTTATGAATGCTTAACACAAACGGTAATGCAATTCCAGCAATTTCCAATTGTTGCCCTTAATGTAGCTAAATATTTTCGCGTACCCTGTAAATCTGAACCCTAAGCATATCATATTCTATACAAAACATTATTTCAGTATAATAACCAAAAATGTCAACATCATTAGGGTTTTTCAGTTGAAAGTTATTTAAATGTGATAAACATGTCTCTCCTAAAACGCAACGCAAGGCATTGGAAATTTTAAATCTCCCTGGACACAGACTAGTTATACAGGACCCATTAAAGTCAATTTAAATAAGGAAAGTTTCATAGTGAACTTGTTAGCGTATATCGTTTTTAAAAAATTCTGAAAAACATTACGGATGCTGGAGACAGACAAACAGACAGATAAAATAGACAAACAAATATACTAATTCAACAAATTTAACAAATACACAAACAAATATACTAACTATTCGAACTATACTAACTATACTAACTAATATACTAACTATACAATAATATTATACAATACAATTCAACTAATATATATTATACAATTCAACTAATTTAACAAATGGACAAACAAATATACTAATTCAAACCATAATCACTTATAAACATTGTTAGAAAGGGCTAAAACTGCTTAATGAAAAGGAAAGTACTATTTCAGCAATTTCCAATTATAGCTTTTCATGTATTCGATTATTTTTGTGTGGCTCTGTAAATCTTAATACTACTCATACTATAGACTATAGAACGCATATAAATAATGTAGATTTGCTGAACATTTTCTCCATCTTTCCCTAAAAATTGACAAAAGGATCTTTTTTTTTTTTTTTTTTTTTTGATTGACTAGTTAGACAAAAATTTTGAGCAGATAAATATGTTGTTTGTACGTGCTAAGCATATACAGAATAAAATCTAACACACAAAAAAAATTTACTAATTTATTCAACATTTTGTCCTCAGTTATGACCCTTCTTTTTGTTTGCGCCGGCAGAAATTTGTATTAACACTTCAGCGAACGCTGACGTGAATTCGCGTCATTTGAAAATCTGTAACTCCAGTGGGCGTTTCTTTAGTTTACATAGGTTACATTTATTTATTAACAATATTCCCGATATTCCCCTTTGTACAATCAATGCATTATGGATAAAAATACTTTGATTAGGAAGAGTATAATTGTAATCCATATTCATTTATATCATAAGTATGGGTACAGAAAACATTGATTTAAAATAATGTAATATACAATAATAACGCCCACAGGCGGAACTTGCTGTCAAAAAGACAAAAACATGCTGTCCTGAAAGTGTTAAAAGCAATTCAAATGTGATTAGTGCGTAATATTTTCGTACCTTATCGCAAGTTTATGAATGAATTGAATGTTTGTAAAGGATGGTTAATACTTAATTTTTTCCAATTTTGTTTCGTGGAAATGTGAAACTCAATAATAACAAGTTGTAATAAAAATGTAACTCCTTTATTACAGCTTTGAAGAAAAAGAAATAGGGGGAAGACTTTCCAATGTTATTTTACTTTTCACTGAAATTTAACACAGAATATGGCTTATTGTCAATGCATATGAATATTAATTTACTTCACCAATAAATGACTTAAATTGCCAGATAGAATTCATTCAGCAAGGATAGCATGCAGCGTTCCCAACTTTTATATTTTATTCACGAGCATTTTTAGCCCCTCCTTCTTTTCGCACCAGAAATTTTGTAGATTATTTCTCTTTAATATGTAACAACGATTAAATAAGAAGAAAATCACTTTTTTTAATTTCCGGTATGAAAAAGAGGCGGGGCTAAAAATGCTCGCGAATAAATTAAAAAAGTTAGGAACGCTGATAGCCTGTTCACTCTACTACATTCAAAAAGCTCACTTTAAGGTTCATTGAAGTTTTCTTAGACAGTTTAACTGGAGAAATACTTTACATCGTTCACTTTAAAACATCTTAACTGAAATTACTGACAAGTGAACTATGGAAACTTCCCAACTTCCAAAACCTTATTCTAAACACTTTTCGCACATGCTCTGAAACCAGCGCCAGCTAAACGGAAATCGAACGAACAATTTATATTCAACTAACTAAACTCGTCATGGACAATTTACACGTCTTCTGACAACAACGACAGCTAAACTAAATTAGACTGGACACCATGCCCTCAACTAACCAAAATTTCCGTGGACAACTTGCCCTTATCACAGCCTTTTTAACTAGATGCCTGTCGCGTGGCTCTTAAGCTTGGCAACAGGTCGAACGGTAGGCAGCGCCACCTGGTACAGATTGGGCGACTTTTTTAATCAATTGTCACCTATAATTTTAAGAAGTGATATGTGATATATACAACTAACATTTCTTCGATTCTATTCGCCCTTTTCGTATTTCAAATCCCTCTTTTAACAATTTTTGGTGACAGTTGAATAAAATTGTCACGCAATATGTATCAGGTGGCGCTGTCTACCGCTTGAAGTGTTGCCAAGCTTAAGAGACACGCGACAGGCCTCTACTTAAGGAGGCTATGCCCTTACAATCTCAGCGCGATTCCAAGCTAGTAAATTAGTGAGTGAGGTTTCCCTTAACAACACACTTATCTATTGTACTTCCTGAAGATGTCACTGGGATAACTTTTCATCCATAAGATATCCTGAAGATGTCATTTGGAGAAAATATGCTGTTAGGTCTCACTCCTTTACACATTCTTTGTATATGTTTTATAAAATTAAACTAAAGATACTTAAAGATAAATAGATATCTAGCTCTAGTGATCGGATTCTAATGAAACTTGAAATTTATATTATAGATAATGGGTTCTAAATGTATTTCAGAAAAAATTTTTCAAATTTCGCCAACTGTTGGTGCTTGCTATTCCACTTTACACACTAAAAATAATTACACACTAGATAACGACGGCCAAACGATTGGCAATTTTTTTTCTATTCATCGATAGTAAATCCGTTCATAATTCCGTTTTTATGCGGAATAATAAACAATGGAATGAATAATGGAATGTTTGAAATGTTTAAGTGGCCGACATTAGGAAGTAAGATGTTCGATTGAGTTGATTAATAATCATGGATGAGACCTTGATACGAACTATGTACTACATACCGAATACTAAATAAATTTGTTAAAAAATAGGTTTTTTTAAACGAGCTTCAAATTTTCAAATGGCCGACAATTTTTGTCAAATGGTGTCAGACCAAGTAACTAACGAATTCATTTAAAATATTTCTAAGGTAAATCTATTGTCATGTTTTTAAAGACAGGATGGAAGACTAAGCAAACATTATAAATCGATTTTTTTTTTTTTTTTAGGCCTAAATGTAAACAAATCTTAATTATTAAAGGTAGGTCCTAGAATTTCAGAACAAAATGCGAAAAACAAATGTTCAAGAGAGAAAAACCTATAAAAAGCACGAAGAAAGCGAAATTAATTACAAACACTTACGCAACGCTTACATCAATGATAAAAAAGTGCTCGGCATGAAAATTGCCCCCACCATTTTGGCAAAGTCTTATGTAAAATGATCTCCTGAATCCAAATATCACGTCCATTGTGCCCTAACACCTACCTTTTTTCAGGGACGGCCCCGATTTTTATCAGTTTTCGGTAATTTTACGGCTATAAATTTTATTTTTAGGGGGGGGGGGGGTGAGGGGATTATTTTAACTGTTAAATATCTTCTGAGGGGCTACAGAGTTGGAAAATTCTAAAACATAAACAATTGCAGCAAGGGAAAAATTTAAGGAAAGGGATTTGCATTGAAATTATGTATTACATTTCTTGTATTTTTTAAATCTATTATTAATGTTATTAATATATATATATATATATATATATATATTGTTTTGTTTTTGAGTATTAAATTAATTTTTTTTCATTCTTCAAATCAAATTCATGGCCACAAAATTACCGAACAGTGATAAAAATTGGGTGAGGGGGTGGTGTCCCCAGAGCCTGATTAAGGGGGAAGCACACATTATCTCCGCTCTCACCGGAATATTTTTACAATTATTTTTTACTTCATGTCATAGAAATTCCACGCTTTGACGAGGAAATATTTTTTATAAAAAATGAACGGTGTAAAACAATCCAATTTACTCACCGTTATTAGACACCAAAATTCTTTTAAAATAATTCTTAATAAGAATTTTCTGTTTATTATAGGAGGAAAGTATTTGTTAAAAAATAACGGTGTAAGTATAAATAATGTGTGCTTTGCCCTTAATCAGGTTCTGGGTGTCCCGAGAAAACGGTGGGTGACTGGGCAAAATGGTAGTCATATTCGGATTCAGGAGGTCATTTTACATAAGAATCAGCAAGTATGGTATCAGGGCTCGAAATGTTTTTGTTTATTTTTTGCCGCGCAGTGTTATCGATTGTAAAATCATTCCAATTGATTATTAGAAGAAATTTACCCAAAAGAAAATCATCAAGTTATCAAAATCAATCTCATCTCTGCCTTAACTAAACACTTGCTAAACACCTATGTTATATAATAACACTACTTTGCAATTTATTACTAAACATTTTATCCGGTATAAAATTATTATTATTAGTATTATTTAACGAATTATTTTGATTTAGATCTCTACAATAAAAATTATACGATTCCTATCGTTTGTTAAAAAAAAAAAAAAAAAAAAAAATGTATAGAAAAATAATGGGAAAAGGAAGATAAGATTCATTTCTGAAAGTTTCTCAGGAATACAGTCACAAAATTGGGAAGAAATACTAAATTATATTGAATCATATTTTACAACAATCAGCTGAATTCATGCTGACAGAATCAATTTACAGAAAGTAGAAAATTGCTGATTCTTCCTTCACTTTTGCTGATTTACTTCCTCAAATTTCGGAAAACCATTATAATAGTTGTGTAACGAAATATATTTTGATTATTATTGAGTCACATGTGTCAAAAGACACAATATGTCACGATCGATATCAATTTCACTTTATAACAGAGTTATAGATGCACAAATATGTATATATAAATGTATAAAAGTTAGAGATATAAAATAAAAAGTAATAATTGCAAATAAAGAAAAGTCGAAGCAAAAATCATAAATATCGTTTATTCAATGTAACAGAATAATGTATCAAAGTAAAAAAATTAAATGTAGAACCAGAAAAAAAAAAAGTGTAAAAGTTTAGAAAATTTCTAATGAAAGGCAACACTTGCAAATAAGGAAATGCGTACAATTTCATATAAATATTAAGGAAATAAAAAGTAATGAATAAACAACATTTAATAAATAAAAATATCGTAGAAAAGAAAGCGATTATGAAGGTAATTTCCATAATGTGCGTTTGTCTGTCTCCTTGCGCTCTGGTGCTCAGACTACTGATTGCAAAGTTAGAAAAATTGGCAGATCGGTAGCTGTGACCCTGCAGATATACACCTCATCGAGACTTTTTCTAATTTCTAAATTTTTTTTTTTTTTTTTTTTTCATTTTAATCGTCTGGTTGTCTTAGCAACGGTTATTACACTATTTACTTTTTATTTATTTAATTTATCCATTTAAGGGCAGAATCTTCTTCTTCTTCTTCTTCTTCTTTTTTTTTTTTAATTTATTATCTTTAATAAAATCAAATGGTAAAACAGTAGAATAAATCTTACATATTAAAATTCAAATAAAATATCTTTTTATAACGTTTATGTTTATTTATAATTTTTATAATGCAATAATTTATTTAACTTTTTACTTATTTAATTAGCTCCTTTAAAAAAGAATTTTTTTTTTTTTTTAAATCGGAAAAAGTGGTAAAAAAATACAAAATATTAAATTTATTAAAATTAAATAAAAAATTATTTTTTGTTTATTTCATTTCTTTTAAAGGAAAATCTACTTTTTCTTTTATTTATTATATTGGTCAGAATCATATGGTAATACAGTGTAAAGAGCAAATTATTATACCCAAATTATATTATAGTATAAAATAGTATAAAATAGTAAATAAAATATATTATAAAATAGTATAATATAGTATAGTTATAAATAGTATAATATAATAGTAAATATAATATAGTTATAAAATAGTATATTATACCCAAATTACAGTGCTCGGCAAAGATCTTTCTGCAGGCAGTGGGAACATGGACCCGATGCAGTACGAACGAGAAAAGTGATGTCCTAAACAGCAGGTACTGGAAGAGAGGTTTAGAGCCATTTGAATGCATTTTTTTTTTTTTTTTTTTTGTCTTCTTCTTCTTCTTTTATTATTATTTTAGAAAGTGACGTTAAAAAAATAATAATCAGTGATTAAGTTAAAAAAAGAAAAAAAAAAAAGTCATTTATATATAGTCACCAGCGATAGCAAAGCGGAGTAGCCTGCTAATAGAAAATAAACATAATTTTTACACAAAATAATGATATTGCGAAAGGAAATTCCACATATTCATACAGCACTTTTTAAAATTAACGGTGCTGATGAATTATATATCATCAACGCAAGCTTCATTACATCATAGGTGACAATTTGTATGGTTACCGAACACCAGTATTTTTTTGTAAAAGATATCTTTATGATTGATAGGAGAAAACTGTTAAAAAGGTTATTAAAAATGTCGATTAAAAACAATATATATATGTACATATCCAACAGCAAAAATTGAGTTAAATAAATAAAAATAAAAATAAAAAACGTACAAGTTGCTACAATAAAATACTAATACACGAAATGAAAACACACAAAAATTTAAACTTGTAAGAAAATTGATTTTAATGTAGTGATAATATAGTTATTGTACTTTCCAAATTATTCATTTAAAATAATAAAATAAAAAACTAGCTTGATAATTTTTAATATTGATCGGTTTCTCCTTTACTTTCATTTAGATACGATTAAAAATATTTTTTAACTAACTAATATTGTTGTCTTAAACATTGGTAATATTTAATCCAAGCTTATTCACTCTATATTTCCATAAACATGATAGATACATACAGATTTTAAAAACACTTACCGTAATTTCTGGTATTTAACCCGCAGGTAAGATGTGTCATTTCTCCACCAAAAATTTTATTTAATAGAGAAGTTTATACTTTTTCGAAGGAAGAGTTCGTACAAATATAAATTTATTTATCAATTGAAATTTCTGGTGCAAAACTGGATTATGGAACCTGCGGGATATCTACCAGAAATTACGGTAAATGTAATTTCATAAGAAGATTAAGTTAATAAAAATAAACAAAAGATAAACAAATGAAAAAAAAATCTATGTAATGCTTATAGAGCTACGCGACAGGCATCTAGTTAAAGAGGCTATGGCATACCTATGCATACTTGCCAGCATCCTAATTATGAATCGGAAGATTTTTTTAGCACACGCCCCTTTTTTCACACCGCTTTATTTTCAGAGTAATTATTTCCAAATGTAGTTATGATTAAATAAGTATAAAATTACTCTAAAACAAGAGTGGCGTGAAAAAAAAAGGCGGGTACTAAAAATCTTGTGTTTATTAATGACATTGATGCCAATATTTTAACTTATTCCGGAGTATTTTCAACCTCGCCTTTATTTCCCACCACTTTATTTATAGAAACATTTTCTTTAAAAATACTTTAAAAAAAAATAAGTGGTATGGAATAAAGGCGGGACTAAAAATACTCCGGAATAAATTAAAGTGTTGATATCTATCGAATGAGATGGTTGGCAGGTATGCCTATGATGAAAAAAAAATACTCTTAATAAGAAAGTAGTAAGCAATTAAAGAGTGGCTAAAAAATGTTCCTGAAAAAATTAAAATGTTGGTAATCACCACTTACAAATAAGAAAATTCTAGTATACTTAATATGGTTTATTAGACAACTTTTAGGAGAATAAAAAATGGTGGATATTACAATCTGGAGTAACCGATTAAGAACTTTAGTTTTTTTTTATTTTCTATTAATGTTTTACAAATTAAAATGAGTGCCAATATAAATAGTAGATTTTAACTTCTGAAACCCTTTCCGGCACAGTGTTGCCGCTGTGGCAACACCTAATTTTAGTTCTCAAGTGTGGGAATTCATCATAAAAAAAATTTTATAGTACTTTATTTTAATAATATAGAAGTAAAACTTCATTTACTTTTTATCTTTTAATATCGATTTTGAATTCCGGTGGCTGTTGATTTTAAATGATTAAAATTATTATGTGCCGGAAAGGGTTAAGACACTTGTCTTAGGACAATCGTTACAAGGGCAACATTAAAGATTATCGATGTGCATGAAAATCGAATTAATTATTTTTTATTTCACACTTGGGTGAATCGTAAACAGCAATCTGAAATAATATTAACGTAAAGAACAACTTTTTCAACGTTCTTGGAAATAGCAACTGTACACTTCGCGTTCTGCACATTAATATCTCTGTTTACTTATCGTTGTAATTTTACGAAGACTTAGTATAAATAATTTTCAATGGCTTTTCTATTGAAATTTTCAATATAATATTAATGTTTATTTGTATGGTTTCATGATGCTATAGACTGCAGTTAAACATTTTATTCAATAATGTTTGCCTTTACGTTTACATGGTTCGTACGGCCACGCCTTTTTTCAAGGACTCTCTCTCACTAGTATTTTTATGCAATACATTTCCTTTAAAGTTTTAAGGCTTTTTCAATATCCAATTTTGCTAAATAATAATAATGGTGCAGGGAATTAAGAAAATTCAAGAACTGTACGAACTATGCTTTAGAAGGACAAGAAATGCTTTAAAAAATGCATATATCTTAATGGTGGACTATGTAGATAAATCTTAACTAAGAAAAATTAACATTCTATTCCAATTTGTTAGTTTTTTTTTTTTTTTTTTTTTTTTTTAGTATTGAGATTTCTGTTTGTCTCGATTACATCTCGAATAATCCTTATTACACGGTTTTTACATAATTATAAAAACATTTATTTATGCACATATAAGAACACGAAAAATACGAATTCGAACCAAGGGTTCCAGAATTCAGTTCCCTGCCGCTCACGATGCCGGATTAGTTTTTGATACTCTTATATAATGCCAAAATCTAATGAGCACAAATTTATATTACAGTAAAAATAGCATTGTTTCATGGAATTTAGTGCACTAGTTCTAGAATTATAGCGTCTACAAAAAATATTTGCCACAGACAGGTAACAGATTTTTCTTTCTTTCTGTTTTTTTTTTTTTTTTCTTTTATAATCAAAAATTTTTGAAGATTTTCCTAAATTTGTGATTTCGAAAGTAAGAAAATTTCCATTTAGCAACACTTTATTTATATGAGTAAATCGAATTTATGTATAAATAAATAGATGAAAAGGAAATACTCTTTTAAGAATATAGAAAGTAATGAATATAGTTGAATGATAATAGAAAAATTTAATATTTTATATAATATCGAATTCTACCCTTTAAATTTGCATTAGTTAGACTGAAAATGAATTATCAGAGATATTTAGCTGAAGTAAATAGTTCGTAAAAGGAAATGGATATATATTATTATACAACCAAAGATATCCCGCAAACTGAATAAAAGCAGACATTTCTAATGGATTTCCGGGAACATTTCACGGATATACCATAAATAGTTTGCTAGATTTCCATGAATACATTGCTAATGTTTGAACGAATGAATCACAATACAGATTAACTGTGAAATATGAGAAATGGAAAATTTTCAAAATCCTTTTCAAACATATTGTAAAGAATGGAGCTAGAAATTTTAACGGATTTGTTAAGCATATATAAATATCTAGTATTTCAGATATAATGATATTTTTAATACTCTAAAGCATTATTATCACTTTTTTTTCACACTTTCTTTTCTTTTATACAGTAATTTTCTCCATTATATATAATAACAATTAAATAAAATGAATATTACTCATTCGGCTTATCTGATTTCATTTTTTAAACTGCCTTTCATTTAACTGATTATTTATCAGTTGTTGGATGTGATTTTTTAGATAATGAATTTATTACATACTTGCTAACATCCTAATTAATATTTCGTAGTGTTGTTTGTCCCGCCCTTTTTCTCACACCAGTACATTTTTAATGTAATATTCTCCAAAAGCAATTACGATTAAATAAAAAGTAAAATGCTCTAGAAAGAAACTGGTATGAGAAAGAAGGCGGGGCTAACAATACTGTAGAATATTTATTAGTATGTTGGCAAGTGTGACCTATTAGTGGACAGTAGGTAAATTTAACAAATAAATATATAAAGACAGGACTAGCTCTGGTCTCGAGATCTTTCTCTAGTCTTGATATAAAGATATGTGACCAGTGTAACATAGAGGTAGAAATAAGAATGTTATATTCGTCATAAAATTTCATTTTGTAAAAGAAATTACAAATTAAATGAAAATTTAATATTTAAACTAATCTTTATTATTTCTGAACTTATAGTATTATAAGAAAGATAAGTACTTTCAATATGCCGATTTCAATGTGATTATAAGTAAAATATCTTCGTTAGCTTAATGGAAATGTTAAGCTGGTTATGGTGAATGATTCATTAGTAGACTACAGTAATTCAAATTGTGTAAAGCGTACTGTTTTTGGGGGGTGATGGGGTGGGGTGGGGGGGGGGTTAATGTGATTCTCTAAACTTTTCATCGAAATCGCTAGGACTTTTTTTCCTGTAATTCTTTCTTTCTTTTTCCTTTTCTTTTTTTTTTTTTTTTCTTTTTCCCTCATTCAGTAGGCTGAATGATCGGAGAAAATTTTATTTTATTTTTTATCTTGGAAAAAGAGCATATGAATAGAGAAAACTAATTTTACTGAAGATTACATATCAGGTAGATTTCACAGTTCTTAAAAAGCCTTCATATACTGTTTCCACCAAAACTATTAAAAACATTTATTTTTAATAATTATACACCCCGATTAAAAACAAATTATCACTGAAAAACTTATTCTCTCCGTAAAAATGAAAAACCTGTTTCTGAAAAATCCATTTCTATGCACGAAAGAAACTAATCCGCGATTTTCACCAATATCGTTCAACCAACGGAGTTGCCAATATTTTAATTTATTCCGCAGCCTTTTTAGCCCCGCCTTTAATTCATAAGACATTTTTTAAAGAGTAAATTTTTCCTATTTTATCGTAGTTATATGTTGGAGAAAAATATTCTAAAAATAAAGTGGTGCGAAATAAAGGCGGGGCTAAAATGCTCCGGAATAAATATAAATGTTGGCATACCTATGAACCAATCGAATGGATATCACTTTAACTAATAGTTCAACCATATTTTAGTTGAACTACGAAATCGTTCAACTACTTTCATCTAGTCTACAAAATGTTAACGTCCCTAAGTTAATTAGGGTTGGAGACATAATGAAAACAAAATATTAACAGGAGACTTGGCGTTGGAATATTAAACCCGAATAAACTACTACGTCAGAAATGTCAAAGAAAAATATTGCAAATGCATACAGCTGTTTCGGTAGCCTAAAACGTACCGTCTTCAGTGCAAAAAGGATCCTTTTTGCACTGAAGACGGTACGATTTAGGCTACCTAAACAGCTGTATGCATTTGCAATATTTTTCTTTGGCGTTTCTGACGTAGTAATTTATTCGGGTTTAAAAAAACGAAATATACTTTTAAAGTAAGAAAATGAAAACTATATTTCGATAAATCAAAATTTTTTTTATATTTAGGGGAAGGTAACCTAAAATAATTCTAGCGGACAAAACTATCCACATATGTTTTCTTAAAAACAGGTAGCGCTACACATACCGGGTAAGATATAAACTAGTTGTACCAAGTCAAGAAGAAGCAATGGCGGTATTCAAGCGATTGCAGTGTTACGCGTCTGAATAGATTTTTTTTGGAAAAGTTGGTTTTGTAAAATATGTTATAAGTTAAGCACCAGCTTTCCTATTTATTTAGATACACAGTATTTCATGTACAGAAATCTGACTTGGTTTACTTAAGAAAATACGTTTTTAGATGTATATTACACTTGCTAATTTTATTATATTTCTCGGCATCATCCAGTAATATGACTTAAAATGGATGGCCATGTTATCGGGTAAAATGATCCATTATGTGAATAATTTTGGATCCATTATGTGAATAGTTTTCGATCCATGATGTGAATCGATATGAATCCATTATTTGGATCGGTTTATTGTGGATATATTATTATGTTTATTATTTTTGGATCCTAATTTTCAAATATTCCATTTTCTTGCTTTCTTTTCTTTTTCCTTTTTAAGTTATTTGAGACACTTTTTTTTTTTTTTTCTTTTCATAAAATAAGGTCTACAAAAGTAAAGTAGACAAAATTTGATTTGATAATTTCATCTGATCTTTATGTTTTTTGATGTGCTGAAACTGAAAATGCAGGCCATTTTTCTCTATCACGTATAGATTTTTGCCACAGGGTGTTAAACGACAGAATTTCTTGCATATACCATCATAACAATAGGTTGGTTGGTTGGTTGGTTGGTATGGTTTTACGTCACATTAGTGCTGCGCAATTACAACAATGGTTATTTATGGTTAATTAATCATGGAAACATACTATAAAACTTACCATATAATAATATTGGTGGAAGAGTAATAGAAGAAATTGCATAGGTAGGAACCTGTATTGGCAAAAATCTATACGTAATAAAGAAAAACTGGCTTCATTTTCGGTTTCAGCACACCAAAAAACATAAAGATCAGTCAAAATTATAAAATCTAAATTTTACATGTCGACCTGTGTTATGTATGCTATTTCATTGTAAAACTTATTTTATTTCATTACGTATTGTCATAATTACTTTTATATCCTTTATTTTACAGTTAAAAGCAATTTACAACTATTTTTAAATGAAGGATTATTTTGCCCTTTGGAGAGGATAAAATGATCCTTTCAGTCCTTTTTCAAATTTCTATTTTTTTTTTTTTTTCATTACCCAGTTTAAGTGTAAAATATTATTAAAGTATGTTTATAATGCAAAATATAGTGTAATACACACTAGCAAATGTCAAAGTTTTTCTCTTAAGAGAATCACTTTAGGCCACCTTCCCCTATATACAGGGCCCGATTAAGCTTTGAAGCTAGGGGAAGCTCAGTATCATTTCTGGGGCCCCTTTCATTTCGGAATTTTTTTTTTTTCATTCATATACCTGGGTGGTTTCTACACACAACATTAAAATCATATAACTTATTAATTAAGAACATTCAGATTTTTGAGGCTAAATAACAGATTTTTCCCGAAATAGTGAGTTTTTTACCTTGCTTTAAGCGACCTTTCTCAGAAAAAATTCAATCTGAGGGTGAAAATATGAAACAGAAAATCCAAGAACCTGTTTTTAGTCATTTTGAGGCCCCCTCTTAAATTTCAGAGGGGAAGCTTGTGCTTCTTGAGCCTTTTGGGTAATCAGGTCCTGCCTATATAAGATATCTCATTCGTACCTTTACATTTGCACCAGTTTTGATTGAAAATGAGTTGTGGAATGCGACACACTGAATACCCCACCTAATAAGCTACCCACCGTTTTATTCAATACATTTACCTTGTCCTAGTTTGTTAATTCATTTTACTGGTTATAGATTCCTATTTTTGTTTTCATAGAATTCGATACTAATTCGAATGCAATGATCCCCGTAATACAAGTTTATATGAAATATTGCTCTATTCTGCTATGTTAAAAAAATCTTAAATTTCGAATAACGTATGAAAATTTCAAATTAGAATATTCGTAGTCAATTATGCTCAAGCTAGTATTATAAATGATATTTTAAAAGTGATCAGACATCTTTACGACCAAAACCTCCCTCGAAATGTATAATTATGTGAAATTTCGCCCTATTCTGCCACGTTAAGAAATTCCTAAATTTCGAATAATTTACAACATTTTCAAAGTAGACTGTTCCCAAT
Organism: Salticus scenicus; assembly: GCA_963930645.1. NCBI lineage: Eukaryota > Metazoa > Arthropoda > Arachnida > Araneae > Salticidae > Salticus > Salticus scenicus. Next base: position 81,345,439 of record OZ005659.1, on the reverse strand, counting down.
TAATTATAGCCAGTATCAAACTGATAATTGAAAGCTGTATGACATCTTTTGATAAAAACATTCCTTTTAATGCACGTTTAACCAGAATTCTGCCCTATTCTCTGACGTTAAGAATAACGCAAATTTCGAATAAATTACGAAGTTTGTAAAATAGAATGATGTAAATTAATAGGGTTTTTGACAGTTTCATATGTAGCATTTTAAAACTGGTCTCATTCCTCTCACTTCACTACGATCATATCTGTACTGATAAGTATAAAGGATTTAAGTCCAAAAATGTCGATTTTGAGTTAAGTACATAGTCAGACTCATAAAAAATTCTCTATCGATTGGTATAAAGGATTTAAATCCATGCCATTTAGTCTTTGAGAAAATCCATTGGTAAAAAAAGATTCAAGTCAGAAATTTAGCATTAATCTTTGGTATAAAATATTTAATTCAAATTTTTCCCTTTATTAGATGAAGGTTGAAAATTACTGAATGGTATAAAGGGTATAAATCAACATAATCCCTTTTTCCTAATCGATTCTTCTGATTAATTTTTAGTTAGTTTAACCTTATTTTTCGTCTCTTGAAAAATCAAGAGCAAGGACTTAAATCCTTTATACTTTACGTACAGATATATTCTTGAGGTATTCTGTACACAGACTAAGAATCTAGCATACTAACACATAAACAAACTAACATACACCCTACAGACCGGCAGCCAATCAATTGTATTATTTTCGGATTCCTCACACTTCAAAAAGTGTAAAAAAGTTTTTCAAAAATCTCGATCGAAATATTTTCACAGTTACCTAAATTTCCATAACTATAGCATAGATGGGGAACTAAAAAAAAAAGAGAATAAAAAGAATAATAATGTTGTAGATTATTTTTGGCATCTGCCTTTAACTTTTTTCACAGTAAAAAATACCGTTAAAAATATTGAAAAAAAAAAAAGAATTTCAATATTTAAATAATTATAATGCTTAAATTATCAATATATTAATTCAAATATGTTATGAAATGTTCTTAAATTACTTTTTTTTAGCAGGAAATGTAATGTAGATAAAAATATGTTAAAAGACACCATCAAAAAATTTATCGCTAATATATTAATAATTTAAAACTGCTTGATGCATATTATAAATACAAAATAATAATAATAATAATAATAATAGAAATAATTCCCAAAAGTATTTTTTTTTCTTTATTGATAGCGAAAATTACGAAAGTAAATGTTTTATCAAATGTCATTTAATCTTCGTTTAGGAAAACACAATGCAGTATATTTAAAATTCAAAGGAGTTATCTTGCTTGGATTTAATATAATGCTTTAGCATTATTAATAGAAATAAATTAAAATAATGCATTACAATATTCTCATACTTCAAACTTATTTAATGTATCTACGAAGAAAATTTAATTATTTATTTATTATGATCAAGGTACTACTTATATTTAATAATTCTCTTTATATAAGATATTTCACTTCGAATAATCTGAAAGTTTCAACTACATGATAGACATTTATAATAATAAGACATTCGAATAAATTTGTTTTGTTTGAATATTAATTAATAGATAAAAAGTTTTAAATATCTAATAAATATTTTTAAAAAATTTAAAAACAACTTAAATAAATAGAAGATTTATATATATATATTATATTTCTTTTTTTTTATATTTATAATTGTTACCTTCCAAATGTATACTTCATAAGAAATGTATTGTAATAATGAAAAAATTCGCTTTTTTTCTTTTTTTAAATATTTAAACTTTTTATGTCTTTTCTGTGTTATATTTGCTATTTTTACTGGCATGTGTTCATGTGTGTAATATGTGTTTGCATGTGAAGTAATATAACACAAAGATATCTAAACGTTTTATTTGGTTAAGCTGAAAGCAGGTATGTATGATAAGTCACTGAAAAAATTTTGATAATTGTACGACTTATGTTTTTTTTTAACCGAGCATAAAGAAAATATCTTTTTTAGTCATGTCCTGTGGTTGGTTGGTTGATTGAAGAGGTTTTAAGTCGCACTAGTGCTGCGCAATGGGCAAATCACGTCCTGTGAACTCAAATTATTTAAAACGCAGTAACGTCTAAACGCCTTATTTCATTGAGCTCAGTGTCAGTAGGTATAATTACAGATCACCGTCGGCTTGTATAAAATTTTGGGAGAGTGTAGGAATTAAGAGTTTTTCACTGGAACATAAAGGATTTTTTTTTTTTTATCATAATGGGAAATGCAGCTACAGTCAAAATTAAACCAACTCATCCTCAAACTTTCTTCTTTTCATCATTATATTAACATATCTGCAAACATCCTAATTAATATCCCCTAAAATTGTTAGTACCGTCTTTCTACACCACTTAATATTTAGAGTAATTTTCACCAAATGTAATTCTTATTAAGTAAGACGAAAAATCCTCTAAAAAAAAAGACTGGTTAAAAAAAAGGGGGGGGGGCACAAAATTTTGCGGAATATTACTTAGAATGTTGGCGGGTATGATATTGATAAAATCAAATGAGATCTAATGCATGCACAAAATTTTAAAAAGTTCTACCAAAAGAAAACAGATTATCTATATTCTTTACAATATTTTTTGCTAAATTTTCTACGCTTGTTTCTTTAACTTTATTTATTTTACGAGTAATATCCGTATTGTAAAAATCCTGTGTTATTTATCAAGAAACTTTTGTGTGTGTGTACTAAACTAATAATTAAACGAAAACTGTTCTAGTACATTGAATATAAAGGGTATTATTGTTGTTTGTAAACTGGATATGTTCCAAAATTTTCCACCTCAAGAATGACCATTTTTAATTATTGAGTACAGAAACACGTGTTGCGAGTTAGTTTTTTAGCTTTTGATTTATAATTTTTTTTTTTTTTTTTTTACTTTATATTAATACATATTTATAAGTACTCATGATAATTTCATATTTATAGGCGAATATTTTAAGTATATGTTATATAGTTTTTTTTTTTTTTTTTATGTTTTAAAAATTCCCTTTCAATCATTTTTTGTTTTAATTGTTCAAAAATTTTAGCAAAAAAATATATTAACATTACATACCAAATCCTGTAATATTTTGCATGCATGAGGTGAGATAATTTTTTTAATAAAAAAAATTAAAGTTCATTTTTTTTAATAATTAATTAGAAGTATTTCCTGCATATAAGATTAAAAATAAAAGTTATCTATCCAGACAAAACACACTTTTTAAAAAATTTCATTAACGTACCCAGAATATTTGCTTAAAGAACCTAATTTTCCTGTTTTTAATTTTTTCCTGTCCAATGTAGCTTATAAATCAAACATTAAGGAGAAAAATTATACATTAATATTTAGAATTTTCATTAAAACAGTAAATTAAAACTTATATATATTAAAAAAAAAAAAGTTGTTTTATAAACATGCGTGACTAAGCGAGCTTTTTTTTTTTTTTTTTTTTTTCAATTATAAACTAATATTTGCATTTTTTACGTGTTTGAAAACAGAAACATATATTTACCACAGTTTTTAGGTTTTTTTATGAGTATTATTTACTGAAAGTTTTATTTTGTCTTTAAAATACTTACTGGGAGATGATGTAAAAAATACTCCGTTAATAAAGTATTCAGATTTCTTGTTTATCAGTTTCATAGTATAAAAAGTAATAAGTTGTTAAAAATATTTTGAATATTTTATTTTATAAATTTCAGTAAAAGAAAAAAAGAATATTTAAAAGAATACGCGAGTTTTGTTAAGGTGTTTTTATGGTAATCAGCATCTTCAATATTTTAAAACAGGATTAAGGTTTTTTTTTTTTTTTTTTTCCTTTTTTTTAATGTTTAGAACAACACAGTTTGAAAAAGACAATATTATTCATTTTTTTTAATTAAAAAGTTTCAGATTTCTTTAGAGTTTATAGCAAGCATGTTAGAAAAATATAGAATCGCTTTATACAGTTTGTAAACACATATAAACGCAACATACTTGCCAACATATTAATTAATATTCCGTAGTATTGTTAACCCCGCCTTCTTTTTCACACCAGTATCTTTTTACAGTATTTTTTTTCTTATTTAATCGGAATTGAATTTGGCGAATATTACTCTAAACATTTACTGGTGAGAAAAAAAAGACGGGACTTACAACACTACGGAATATTAATTAGGATGTTGGCAAGTATGACACAAGTACAAATTTGAATATGCGTATATATTCCTCTAAATATAGAACTAAGTACCTGCCAATATTTCTAATTTATTCCATAGGATTTTTAGCATCCGCTTTTTTTCCACCACTTTTTCTAGAAGAATTTTTTTATTATTATTATTTATTTATTTATTTATTTTTGTGCGCTCGTAATTACATAGAGGTGAAAAATAATCTGGAAAAAAAAAAAAAAAGAGATGTGAAAAGTAGGCGGGGATAAATAATGCTGTGATATAAATTTGAAATGCTGGTACGTATGTATGACAAACAGGGTAAAACTTTAAGTAATGTATAATATATTAGGATTTTTAATAAGTTCTCGCTGTTTCTTAACAGATAACAATACTAGGACTAGGTTATGTAATTTCAGATGGTAACGCATCTATTAAGAAGTACTGTTGGTAAGATTCAACTTCAGTGTATATTAAATAATAAGAAAGGACTACAGAATTGGCGTTTTAAAGTAGTAAGTACGAAAGTTTGAATTAACACCATAAAATGCAATAAACTACTGAACAATTGTTTCGGGTCAACCCTTTGTCATGCAAACAAAGTAGGCACGAGTGCTGCAGTCAAAGCGGCAACGCACTAAGTACGGAACTTTGAATAAACATCATAAAATGCAATAAACGTGCAATAATCGTTTCGGGTCGAAAAACACACGACCCTTCGTCAAACAATTAAAGGTGCACCATGCTGAACGCCTCAATCCTGCCTATGCTTTAGAGCTGCTGGACAGCTGATGTGATGATACTGAGTGACACTGCATATGACACCTGGTTATCCCTTATATTGATCCACCGCACCATGACTGTTCAGCTGTACAGTCGGCAACAAAAGTGTCCGAACACCAGCAAAAATTCCTATATAAAAAAGTACACTTCATACGGTTTTGTTAAATAAATCCTTATCGAATCTTGTTCTTACACTGACTAAGAACAGGATTCGACAAGGATTTATTTAACAAAACCGTATGAAGTGTACTTTTTTTTACATAGGAATTTTTGCTAGTATCCGTACACTTTTGTTACCGACTGTATGTTCTTGACATGCTTTAGCCATAGGTGTTGTAAATCATGGCAGCTCTCACAAGAGCCGTTTTATAACAAGACAATGCTCAGCCACACACAGAAAATGTGTCACAGGATTGCTTCTGCCAAAGTACTATTCTCTGGCTTGTTCGATCCCCGGATTTGTCACCAGTCGAGCATACCTGGGATCACTTGGGACGGCAAGTTGGGCAGCCTACAAGTTTGGACGAATAAGAGGCGCGTTTACAAAATAAATGAGGAACGAGATACCGCAAGGCATCATATTTCACTTGTATGCCTCAATACCCGCCCGTATCGCATCATGCATTCATGTTAGATGTGGCCCAGCAAGGTATTGAAAACTTCATTCTTTAGTAATTTTTCCTGTAATACATTACCATTTCGCTTTGATTTTCGAATCATTTAATTATATCAACGTTGCACTTACGTATGCAAAATTTTGTTTCATTCTGACAACTCTCTTTTGGAGCACAAATTTTTATAGCAATGAGTGTATACCTCAAAAAGAAAATTCGGGAAAGTAGTAATTTATTTAATTACTAGTAAAATGTATTATAAAGTAAGTACCTTTTAAACATCTAAAAGCAAAACGATATTTTAATATATAAAATCATAAAGCTACCTTCATTTAGAATATATACATAAAACATTATAATCAAAATGTTAAATTCTATGTCTGTATTATGTGTTACTGTATTGTGCGTCTGTATCTGTATTATATATGCTTTCTAATATTTGCAATATGCTATCTTCATAATAGCTTCAAAAAGATACACAGCTCAAGTAAATATTTCAAGGCCCACAAAAGGACCTCTGAATACATCCAATACTATCCATGAGTATTTAGTGAGGGAAACAAATGCAAGGATTTCTAATGGATTTCCGGATGTCTTTGATCTACCTTATATGAATACATTTATTGTTTATGCTATGAATAACTGGTGTACTAGTTACTTTATTCGAAAGAAGGAGTAGTATAAAATAAAGTTATTATCGATGTTACAATGCTTTTAAACCAAAGCGATTTAATGTTTTGTAAGTTTAAAAATTTTACTTAAAAACGAAACATATTTAAAATTCAACAGAATTATATATTTGAAATTTTTTAATAATGATTATCTACTTTACAAAAAATTATATTGATAGGTGTTTCAGAAGTTTCATGCAGTACGTAATTCAATGAAAAATTTGGGACAAATTTTATATATCATGCACACGCAAAAGAATTGACAATCATTACGGTTTATTGGACACTAATTTAAAATGTGCTAAAATGTTATACTCTACGTGAACGAGACTAATATGCTGTGACACTAAAGTACAAGACTAAATACATCCATTCATGTTCAACACATCGCATATGCAAAAATTCCTTTTTTTTTTTTTTCCCCCTATCTGAAATAATATTTGATAGTGATTGAAACTGGCATGTCTTTATAAAATTCTGTAATCTTTTTTGAACAAATTGAAAGTAAAAGAACGAAATTAACCCTTCGTCGGCCCTAATGCTCTGAACATATTTGTCAAATTTAGGCACTCTTTTGTTCAACTTCCAGCATTAAATGTAAGGAATGGTATTTAACATCTATAATAATAAAAGAAGATGTCTGTCTGTCTGTCTGTTTGTCTGTCTGAGCATCTATACGTTCAGCCCCTACTGAACGCAGAAGTATAAAATTTGACATACGGGTACCTAGAAGCCTTCCCGAGGGGATAGTGAAAACAGAATTAAAAAATTTTAATTAGTTGCGGAGATATTAGTTAAAATATAGACCTATGTCAAATCAAAACGCGATCTCAATCACTGAGAATTCACCGCAATTGCATAAAAATAGATATTTTAACGGAGTTAAAAGCAGAAAAAATGGAAAATAAATTAGAAATATTAGTCCGATCGTTACAAATTTGGTACCAAATGAAAGGGGAATTTTTTCCGAATCTAAGAATGCAAGCGGCTTATCGATACACCAATTAGATTTTTTAAAATTAACTAAAGTATGAAATCTAGTTGGCAACAGGCAGACGATTTTCTAAGCTGTCTCGATCTGAAACAAAACACATGCGAGACATCTGTCTGTGATGAAATCGGAAATGGTTGTAATCAATTAAGATATCATGTGTTTTATACTGGGGGGGAAAATTGCAATTTTCAAACTTTTTCAAATTTTCATTTACCTTACATTTGAATGAATATTCGGCTTAGACAGCATTTTAAAATATGAATAAATGAAAAAATGACATATTTATTGGAAAAAGATTAAATTTTCTTTTCCGTTGAAAATTCGTAGTATTTGGTTTTAATGCCCGATAATTCGATTGTGAATATTTTTGAAAGACTACGATTATTAGGAAGGGCTTGAGGGAGGGGGAAAAGGGGCATAAATAAAAAAAAAAAAATAAAAAAAAAAAGGGTTACAGCGTCTGAAATTGGTTGGTATATTTAGATTTTAAGGCAAGGTAAATCGATTGCGGATATTTTCGAGTGTAAAATTATTGTTATCGACGGAAAGGAGGGGTGAGGGGAGAGCGAAGAGGCAAAGATGTAGAAAAGGAACGGGAGTTTCGGAGAAAACCACGGTACACCAAAAACACCTTTATTCTTTAATATTTTGCGGAGTTTTGAATTCCAATTTCTGCTCACATATCGTACTAAGGATATTTAACATTATATAGCCCGGAATTATGCAAGTTTCGGAGAAAACCATGGATAAGTCGGACACAAATCTTTTTATAAAAATGTCTATATTAGCTTTGAATCTCAGCTTCTAATTAACATAATTTCATAAGTAATACATCATTTAAAAAGTTATTTCAATTACAATTGATGAGCCTGTATTGCAAATCTCTGTCGCCAGAGGGCGCTTTGATATTTTAATAATTCAATATCTAGAATTCTACTTATAACACATCATTTGAAATATTACGGACTTTTAAACTGATGTAAGCCGTTAAATTCCGAACGGGAGTTTCAGAGAAAAACACAGAATAGCCAGAACACCTTTATTAATATATCTCCAATTCTAATTATGATGCAGGCTTTCGAATTCTGATACTCCGTTCACATTTCGTATTAAGGATTTTTAACACGCGAGTTTCAAAGAAAAAAAAAAAAACGAAAAAATCAGACACAAATTTTGTTATAACAATGTTTATATTACCTTTGTATCTCAGCATCTAATTAACATAATTTCATAGGTAAAATAACATTTTAAGCCTTTTAAACTGAAATTAAGGAGTACATATTGGATGCAGTTAAAAAATCTAAAGTATAGAATAAAAATTTAAAAATAAAATAAATAGACATATTATATTTATTTAAATTCATTTTTACTTCCATTACCCTACTACCGTAGGTAATGGAAGTATTGTATTCGGTCTGAAAATTCGATATCGGGTTTTCATCTGATTTACACGTTTTAAGGTCCCCTGAGTCCAAAAAAGTGTTTTTTGGCAATTGGTCAGTGTGTATGTATGTGTGTGTGTGCGTGTGTATGTATGTATGTATGTATGTATGTGGAGAATCTTCTGGCTATTATAGCTCAGAAACTAATAAAGATAGAGCTACGAAACTTTAGAATTCAAATACGTCTGGTGTACAGATGAAATTTCCAAATTTTGGCGAAAATTGAAAAACCGGAAGTGGGACATCGGAAACCGGAAGTGGGACCGTAAGTCCGTATTTCAAAAACGGCTCTAACGATTTTCTTCAAACTTGCTATATAAACACTCTATTAGATGTCCTTTCGAATGATATAGTTGGTTAGTTCAGGAAAATTGATAGGCGTCCTGTATAAATAGCTCAATTTCAGGCCTCGCAAAGGCGTTCCTTTAAAAACGGTTGAACGGATTTTTTTCAAACTCGCCATTTTAACTCACTTTTAAATATGCTTTTGTATGTAATTATTGTTTTCCTGTCAATAATTGAGTTTAACCGGAAGTGGGACATCGGAAACCGGAAGTGGAACCGTAAGTCCGTATCTCAAAAACGGCTTTAACGATTTTCTTCAAACTTGCTATATAAACACTCTATCAGATGTCCTTTCGAATGATATAGTTGGTTAGTTCAGGAAAATTGATAAAGTATAAATCGTCCTGTATAAATAGCTCAATTTCAGGTCTCCCAAGGGCGTTCTTTTAAAAACAGCTGTCCGGATTTTTTTCAAACTCTCCATATTAACTCACGTTTAAATATCCTTTTGTATGTAATTATTGTTTTCCGGTCAATAATTGATTTTTTGTAAAAGTTGGTATCTCAAAAACGGCTCTAACAATTTTCTCTTTAGTTCACTTTTATGTTTTCTGATCGCATTATCTCTTAAAAATGCATATAATATGTGTAATAATGGGCAATGGAAGTCGTGTGGTTGTTTCACACCAGATTTTTATTTCATCTGTTAATGACACCATTTACCAATTTCATCTGTTAATGAGTTACTTTTAACATAATAATATTGATTTCTTTTTTTATGAATTCGGTTGTAAAAAAGCAGTTTTGGAATTCTTAAGTTTTAGTTAGATTTCAATAGAAATCGTTAATCGCCCTTGATAGATTAGCCATTTTGATTCTAAAATATATCATAGCTATTCATTATTGTAATACATCATACATCATTCAAAAGATATTTTAAAGTATTTGTATTGCAGGCTATTAAAATGATATAAGCCGTTCAAATTCTGTACGAAACTTTCGGAGAAAACTACGGAAAAACCAGAAAATATTTATTATTTTATATTTTACAGAGTTTCAAATTCAGATTTTCGCTCACATTTCGTACCAATAATTTTTAACGATGTATAGCTCGGAATTAAGCAAGTTTTGGAGAAAACTACAGATAAGTCAGACACAAATCTTTTAAAAAACTTTTATACGGAGCCGCAGGCGCCACCAAGCGGGACTTAGCTATAGTCAGAAATTTGAAAGATCATAAGATGGTGAGCGAACAGGCTGTTTAAGATATTGAAAAGGGAAGAGGGCGCCGAAGGCGCTACCGCACAGTAATTTACTGCGCTTTCAATAAGCTATTGTCACGTTATATCGATAAGCTGTTATTAGACCTGAAACGGGAAAAAGGCGCCGCAGGCGCCACCGAGCGGGAGTTTCGTAAAGTCGGACTTTTCAGGGATCGCGTACCAGCTGGTCGCCGAAGGCGGCTAGTATATAATAAAGTAACCCTCAAAGTTATTAATTCACCGTCAGAGTTAAAATTTAGTGGTGGACATAGAATAAAAAAGTTCTTAAATTTGGCAACATAGACCAGAAAAGTGAAATTAAATAGGATCGGCAAAAGATTAATAAATAAAAGGTTCAAGAAATATTTGAAATTTGGAACTGTTAAATGAAGACGTATAATCAGAGTAATAATAATAATAATGATAATAATACTAATAAAATACGTAATGATAGTTATTGTTTTTATAAAAGAATTGAATAGATCTTTATAATTGTCATAAATGATCCATATAGAATTATTATTAAAAAGTATTCAATTATATCACCACTATTTACTGAAATGTATTTTAATGTTTTTATGTCCAGCTGTAGGTAAGTTGTTTAAATTTGAATTCCATTATAACAACGAAAGTGGAACAACACTGATTGCAGAGCCTGATTAAGGGGGAAGCTCGATCTTCACACATTATTTATACTTACAACGTTATTTTTTAACAAATACTTTCCTCCTATAATAAACAGGAAATTTTCATTAAAAATTATTTTAAAAGAATTCTGGTGTCTAATAAAGGTGAGTAAATTGGATTGTTTTACACCGTTCATTTTTTATAAAAAATATTTCCTCGTCAAAGCGTGGAATTTTTGACATGAAGTAAAAAATAATTGTAAAAATATTCCGGTAAGAGCAAGCTTCCTTCCCCTTTAACCCGGGAGCAGGCGCGTCGGGTCTTACAGGCCCGTTCGTTCCGAAACACCCCTTTTTCTCGCATCTGGTCCAGATCCCCGCTAGCTGTATTTAACCCTTTGCGGCGCAAGACAATTTGAAACATTTAAATTATACTGCCAACGGATTTCATGAACTAAATTAAACTAAAAGAAATTTTTAATTTTGAGGTTTAAAAAACCGGCATTTTCTGATATGTTATAAACGTGAATTTTTGCTAAAATATTTCCGGGATGAATTTTTGCAGCTGGATCTTAAATTTTGCGTCCTCGTGGCGAGGACACCGCATGTTAAGGGGTTAAGGTCATCATCTTTCTGAGGGTTGGAATTTCCACAATTTCCTGAATTTCTTTTTTGTAGATATATTGGATTTTCGGGTCTTTCAGGCCCGACGCGCGTGCTCGTTTTTTCCGATCTGAGCCCAATTTTTTAGTGAGGTGGAGTTTAGGTGGTGAGGTGGAGCATTTTTAGAGTAAAATGAAGCGATATAAGACATTTGGCCAGAGGAAAAGATGCCATATTTGTCCGAGTAAAAAAAAAACAGAAAATCCGCACTTTGTTGTGCTAAGTGTGATAAAAATATCTGTAGTGAACACACTACTTACATATGTAAAGAATGCGAATAAATTGTAAGTAAATTTTTAATTATTCATTTTTTCTGTATGCTTAGAGTCTGTTCTTTCTTAGAAAATGCATTTGATGAGATAAAAGCCATTCTCAATAGTATTATTTAACGGAAAATGCTAGCCGGGTCTGAAAGACCCATCGCGCGTCCCCGCGTAAGAAAATATGCGCGCGTTCCCCCGGGTTAATCAGGCCCTGACTGATTGTGGGCCGAATTGGAGGGATAATGTTAATCTTTGGACAAACTTCCTTATTTCTTCATTATTCTGTTCTCCATTGTCATGTGCCTGAATTCAAGAGCAGGTCTTCGAGTTATCACATTGTAAGCCTCGTTCCATACGTGTGGAATCAAAATATCGGAAATAAAAAAAATAAAAAATCTGTTGTTAAATCCTAGCTCATAAATTGAATTTTTGTTAAATAAAAGCATGATAATGAAGTAAACCACATAAAATTGAACTTTAAAAGGGGCTATGTAAAGCATGCTATAACATCCAATTTTGAAAAAAAACAAACAAGGTTGTACATGTAAAATATTTAAATGAAGACAGCTAAAGTATAGTTGACATACTTTTTTTTTTATTTTTTTTTTCTAAATCAGTCTCCTAAACAATGTCTGTAACTAATAATACTAGAAAAGCAATTCTTTAAAAATTTGTGTGCAATATTATAAAGAAGATCATGTGTCATTTTTCAAATGATGTAGGCGCAAATCTTAAACCATTGATGGGTTTTGCCTCTAATGGGAATTAGAGTACGTATAAGTGGTAAATAGAAAAATAATAATGTGCATGTATGTATAAACTAAACCTACAAATAGTGATTCTTGTTGTGTTACGACTGACAATAGAAATCGTGGATGATTTGATGGGCTTGCAAAGCGACTAGCCAATACCGAGAGTTTCACTTTTTGATAAAAATATAATGCTGTGTTAAGAAAGTATCTTTGCCTGCAACCATACGTAATGAACTTCTGAATAATTCAATCATTTTACATTTATGAATTAAATTTTAACATTAATCACGATTCAGTCCTCATGTGTAAGGATATTAGTAAGTTTAAAAATGTTTCTTTAAAGATCTCTGAAAAAAAAAAATAATAATAATAATAAGAACACAAAAAAATAAATAAAAAATATTTTTAACATAAATGGAACAGTATTTCGGATTTGTGTTCTCGTTTCTAATTTAACCCGTTAGTAGTCGCTAGTTGGTCGATTTGCCGCCCATCCTTCATTATTGACAGATTTTTTTATTCAATAGCCACCAAAAATTTTTAGAAGTGGTATTTGATACACATAAAATGCGAATAAAATCGAAGAAACGCCGATCACATCACTTCTTTAAATTATTGGTGACATTTAAATAAAAAGTACGCAATCTGTAATAGGTGGCGCTGTCTATAGCGACTACTAAAGGGTTATACAATACGTACATCACACAACATGTACTTTTATTAAGAAAAAAGGGCACAAGTTTTTACTCCAGAATTATTAAACATATGAAAATATATTTTCTTTATCTTCAAAACACATAAAAATTACTTTATCGAAATTATTAAAGAAATATAAAAAATATAAGTATGTTTAAAATAATAAAACCTAAGACGGAATGTTAGAAAATGCAGGATACACCTTTATTGTTTTGCAGTCTTAAAGATATTTTTAATTTCAGATTCTGAAAAGTAGTACATAAAATCATAGCCTCCTAAACTTCGGAAACTTGGCAACAGTTGAAGCGGTAAACAGCGCCACCTGGTTCAGATTGGGCGACTTTTTTATTCAAATGCCACCAATAATCTTAAGAAGTGATATATAATACATGTAATCGACGTTTATTCGATTCTATTCGCCTTTCTGTATATCATATTCCACTTTTAAAAATTTTTGGTGACTGTTGAATAAAAAAGTTTCACAATCTGTACCAGGTGGTGCTGTCTATCGCTCCAACTGTTGCAAAGTTTCCGAGCCACGTGACAAACATCTAGTTTAGGAGGCTATGCATAAAATATAAAACAAAAAATAACATGAGATTCTTCTACATGAGATATTGAAGAAAACGAGGGAAGTTATAATTAAGTAAAATTGGACCAAACAGCACTGTGCCCCGTGTTATCTTCCCAAGAATTAAAACTAAATTCCTTTTAAAAACGTTTCTAGTTAAGCTGCGAAAATTTCACGAATAACGTATTTTAGAAGAGAAAATGAAGTGTAAAAAGTACAAAACTTTGAATCAATACCATAAAATGCAATAAAATCACAGTAATTGTTTCTGGACGGAAGAATTCGTCAGGCAAACTAAGTTAGCACGAGTGTTGCAGTTCAAGAAGCAACGGACATCCAACGCGTTGCCGTTTTGACTGCAGCACTCGTGTCTACTGGTGCATTGCCGCTCTGACTGCAACACTCGTACCGACATTGTTCGCCTGACGAAGGGTCGTATGTTTTTTCGACCGGAAACAACTGTTACAAGTTTATTGCATTTTATGGTGTTTATTCAAAGTTTTGTACTTTTTAATTTAACCCTACCAGGCTCGATTTTTTTTTTTTTTAGTGCGCGACAAAAATATATAGGTTGTAATTGGTGATCAGAAGATAGGGAAAACTTATAAAAATAAAAATAAAACCATATTTTACGGAAAATTCCACTTTTTAGCTCAACGTACCGTATGTGGAGCATACATAAAAATCTGATTTACTAATACGTTTACTATTGTAATATAAAAAAACAACTTACCTCTGCAAAATATACACTTTGTAATAAACACAGTATTTTTTTTTTTTTTTCGAGTCAAAACTGTTCAATAACTATTCTTTTTTTATTTGTGAATTCAGACAAACGACAACGTATCACTTTCATTCAAATTTCACACTGAGTGCACTATAACAAAAACACGAACGACAGCTTTAGGTAAAGATTCGTATTACTACATTGCTAAATGTCAGTAGCTTCTATCAAGATGTCAAGAGATGTCGCTACTAATAGTTTTAAAGCTATAGGAACGATTAAAGTCGGTGTTCCACATATGGAACTGGGTGCCTTGTAGGGTTAAAACACCAGTTCTGTGGTGCTTATAAAAATGAAGTGTAATTAAAGTGTATTTGAAAATACTATATACCAGAAAAAGCAACCACAAAATATAATTTTAATATAATTTAAAAATTTCGGAATGCCTTTTAAACAGATCTTTACAAAATTTCCTATAAAAAATTGTATCTATGCATTATAGTTGTTAGCGTTACGCATTTTAAATATCACAATTTTATTACTTTTTTTTTTTTTTTTTTCTTGTCTTATTGATCTTTAAACAAAAGTTTGTAGATTTTTTTTTAAACAAAAACAGCGGTATTTAAAATACGTAGCAGTTATCAACTTTGATATTTTTAAAACTGTCTTTGTTTAACTCTTTGCCAGCCCTAACGCTCTAAGTTGCTTAAAACGTAAATGTTCCCTACCGGCCTAAGCATTCTAAAGCGCTCGTGTTGCAGTGTTGGTCAATTTATTAAACGACAATTACTAAAAGAAAGATTTCTTTACCTACACAAAAACACAAGCAAAACAAAACAAAAATATATAGTTCTATATGTCATACTTTGCTATGAATTTTTTAGAAGCGAGAAAGAATACTTTCTGCAATAGCTAGTTAGATATTTAACAAATTGCATGAGAGATACGTATTTTTACGGAGTTTTTATGTATCTTCGCTCTTCTTATCGTTTTCTCCGTACCATTCAGGGTGGCTAGAGCCCCGCTTTTTGTTCTGATTTTTCCGCTAGTATATTTATATAATAATATTTTACTTAATTAATAGTGCAAACATACTATTAGAAATTTCGAAAGAGATATGCTTATGTTAGAATCAGGGAAAAAATGTGCCCTGTCACTTTCCTATTAACGAGATATATTATTATTGTATGTTTAATTGTATCATAATACTACATTATACATTCATTTTTATCTTGGTTGTTATGAACACATCCGTACACTATAGAAGTTATTCAAATTTAAAAAGGATGAAGCTTTGTCTTACAATCGCGTAAGCACTCTCATACATTGTGCTAAAATAAATGTAATTGAATGGGAACTTTATTCCGGTATGAATGTTAGATTTCGTTTTCGACAAAAATAAAATAAAATAAAATAAAATTTTCCTGTTTGTAATGAAGAAGCCGTTTTAACCCAGAGGTGTGAAAATAAATAAAACCGACAAAGGGTTAAAATAGTACATAAAAAAAAGAAAAAAAAAATGAAATGAAAAGAGACTTATTAAAAGCAGGCGACTTAGTGCTAGATAACGAAGCACTGGATTAATCTTCAACGTCTAGAACGCCAAAGGGAATAATTTCATCGTTCTCTTTGGCGTTCAAGACGTTAAAAAATTTTTCCTGTTTAGTAACCGCTTATTACATGAAATGTCGAAAAATATGAGATAAGTTTTAATAAAGGAGACCTGCCACCTTTGACTTAGCACGAGTGAAGGTTTCATATAAGAGTTCATATTTCGATGTAATATTTATAAATTGAACTATATTAGATTTGTGCGATAAAATATATATTCGGGCAACAATTCTTATGATTTTTGATATATTTTTGCAGATTTTAAATCTTTAAATTGTGTTTCCTCAGATTGCATGTTTTTTATGAATTCATAATCTTAAAATGCTAAAACTTTTGCAAATGTTTAAGAAAAAAACGTAATACTTTAAAAAATATATATATATATTTAACATGTTGAGCGCCCTGTCAGCCATTCTAGATTCTAGACATTTTGCCATATATCTCTAAGTATTGAAGGAATCATCTTGAAACTTTAGGAGTGTGCAGAACATGTTATACTTCAAACATTTCAGTAAAAGTTTTACCCCGAGAGTAAAAGCAGCACCAAAAAGAAAATTAAAACACTGAGTGCCTTGTCAGCCATCGGTGGCTGACAGTGTCAAATGTGATATAAAGCCGCATCAACCCTCGGTGGCGCATATAAAATAGGATATAAAACTAAAAATATTACATTTATTGATTGAAAATTTATTAAAAATTTGCTTAATTTGTATATATTACAGGAGGAATCATTATGGAATTTTAATGGGTTTTATGAATTTGAGTGGCGCTCAACGTGTTAACAGAACCTACGTAAAAGAATTAGGGGTGAATTTTGCAATATCTTTAAAAGAAAGAATATAAAGAATAAAAATATAACATAAACCTTATTTTTTGTTTTGTTTTTTCAAATTTTTATATATGCATGCACCTTTTAAATTTTTTTCACAAAAAACTGATTGATAAATTTCAAATTCATCACTAATCGTTTAAAGTATTTTATATAAAACATCCAAATATGTATTAAGTTTTCCCTTAAATATCTGTAGAAGTTTTAGCATGTTAAAGGTCATGAATGCATGAAAAAATGCAAACTGGATAAACGGAAATTACAGATTTAAATCTGTAAGGAATATATAAAAAAAGCCATACGAATTGTTGCCTGAATATGTATTTTATTAAACAAACCTAATATAGTTTAATTTTTAAATATTAAATGGGAATATAAGTTTTTATATGAAACTTCAGTGGTGCTATGTAAAAGGTACCAAGTCCCCTCAAACCTTAAACTCTTTAGGTGCACAGTTATTTAATAAAGAGCAAAAACTATGGGCGTGGTAAATTATCTTACCACGCCTTTCCCATTAAAGAATTGATAAATGTCGACTATTTTGTGTTTTGCTTTCTAGTTGTGTATAGTTTTACCCGTAGTTAGAGAAAAAAATTTAAGAAGTACACTGCTGGTAATGCAAAGAATCAAAGTACCATTACATTTAACCACCTGTTTCCAAGAATACCATACTTTCAAAGTTATAAATAATTTGCCTTTTATTATAAATTAGATTTATTTGTTTTGAGAGTTTTTTTTTTTTTTTTTTTTTTTTTTTTAACTAATCACTTAAAGTTATCTCAATATCTTACATATATCATTAACCACTTACCAAAGGGTAAAACTATATGCAACTAGAAAACTAAACGAAAAAAGTATACCTCTATCAATTTTTAAATAGGAAAGGTGTGGAAGATAATTTACCACACCTACAGTTACCACACCACGTTTTTGTACGTTAAATGCGGTCAAGGGGTTAAGTGAAAAGTAAATTAAATCTTCGCATGCTTATTTCTCTGTATCTCATAGTTCGCCATTAAGCGCTATGCTGTTTAAACTATCGCCACAAAAATTAGTACGCTTATTTAAAACACATTGCTAACAGGTCACGAGTTAACTCGTTGCTTTTAGAAGTCTAGCTCTACCTTTTGGCGTGCCTCTAAAACAGGGGTCGTACTCTCCGCCTTTTTTTCAGGATACACTCAGAAATAAGAAATTTTGCCTCTTTTGCCACTACTAATTTCATGCTGAAATATTTCTGGTATATTTAAAGTAATGGACAATGATTGTACAGGGTAGAGATTATTTTATAAAAATAGTGGTAGAAATTAATTTTAAATTTTCTCCTTCATGAGAGTGTCCTGAAAAAGGGGCGTAAAGTACGACCCCTGCTCTAAAATAAGATTTTATTTTTAAAATTAATTTTGTGTGTTCGTGCCTAATTTATTGAGTCCTATCTGTGCTTATATTTTTCGGTGGCAAGTACCGTGTCCATTGCCGAGGATAAAACTTAAGCGATTTATACACGAATACAAAAGGTTCTTTTCGTGAAACAGTATAACTTTTAAAGAAACAGAAAAGGGGGGACTTAGAAAATAAGGAAAATATGTAGTCAACAATGTGTTAATGAGGACAAAATCTATCAGACAGCAGATGCTTTATTTTGATCTAATAGTTCGTTTAAAAGGTATTAATTATTACATATTCTTCCTTTAGTTTTTAGATGTCAGGCTAAGTGGGCATACGTAATTTTATACCTTGGCGCCACTCTGTTACCTCTTTTCGATTCGTATTACATATAAATAGCAAGTTGATGTCAATTACAATGCACATTGATGCGGTTTTTTTTTTTTTTTTTCAGAAAATGAAATATATTTAATTACACTGCGAAAATACATTTGAAACAAAAATTAAATGTCGTCAATCTTTTTGAAACATTAAACATAATCGATTAGAATAAACACGTAAAAGTTGTAATTCATCATTAAAAAACTTTTTTCGATCAAATGACTCGTGTAACATCTGTTTCATTTTGGAATAAAAATTCTTTGTTTTGTCCATGGTTGAAAGCGAGTATCTGTTTAATAACTGCTTGAAAGCGAGTATCTGTTTAGTGTCTGATTGAAACGGAGCCTCTAGAGGCACCATAGTTAGATTTTTATCAGCTTGACATAATGTATAGTATTCATGCGTCACTATAACTCTTTTAATCTGTAGTCCACTATTATTCTTTATGTGAAGCAATGCAGTTAAACATTTTAAATCTGGATCATCGAAATCATTGCTGTGATTGTCATCTTCAATATCATCGTCATTACTAGTAGATATTGTAGGTTTCGGATTTCTATATATTATCAATCTACATTTAGGATAAAATACAGATACATTTTGTACAGTATGATATTTGTACAGTACAATGAGCTTGATATCGCATTACGTCTTCGTTAGTAACCGTTCGTTTTAACTTACCACCTATTTTTCTATTAATTAGTTTACAGTTAATACATCTGCCTTCTTAGTTACTTACAACTGTTTCCTCCATTACTTTAGATCACAGCTCTTAACAGAAAGAAAAAGTACTTCACACACAATCGATCTTTATTAAAAAAAAAATCACAAAAAACACTTACAAGAACAGAGCATCCAATCCTCTGGATTATTTTATAGTACTATGTCCTAGAATTTTCGACTAAAGATCCATGGAAAAAATATACAGAAATAGTTGTATGTAATAATACAGAAAGTTCGCAGCTTTTCTACAGAAATTTTTTCATATATCAATAAAGCAATTTTCGTAAAAATCAATAAATGTGCACACTGATAATTATTTTATTCACCCCTATGCATACAATAACAAGTTGGAGTCGTCATTCATTTCATGTGCTCATGCAGATTTTCATGTATCTATCAAGAGCTGTTTTTCCATTTCTGATGGTCGAGATTTATAAATGATGTCATGTCGATTGTACGTTTAACAAGAGTAGATGGTTTTTTAAAAAAATCACACACCTAAACAATATTATACATGTAGAATAAATGAATTTGTAGACCTTTATCAAAAATATTATTTTAAAAGATTGTTAACGCCCATAAATATAGTTTAACCAAATTAAACAGCACTTTGCAGACATATAAATTTCTGTGCTACTGTATGTCAAGGGGTTAATTCTCTAGTAAACTTGTTATAATTTATTTATTGAAGTAAGCCACCACCCCCCTCCCGAAAAAAAAAAAAAAAACTCATAGGAAACATAATACGAACTTAGAGCTGCCAACTTAATTCAGCAAATTGTTAGTACCGCCCTTTTTTCTACACCACTTAATTTTTAGAGCAATTCTCTTCAAATGTATCTACGATGAATTAAGAGTAAAAATACTTTAAAAATTAACTAGTGTAGAAAAGAGGGCGGTACTAACAATTTGCCGGATTAGGTTGGCATCTCTGCGAATTGTTTATTGTGGCGAAAATAAAAATCTCTTTTTGTAGCAATGCGTAAATAATTATCTCATTGATGGCACAGCTGCCGACATTCAAAATTTATTCTGTAACATTGTTAGTACTTGCCTAACAACGTTACTGTTTAAAGTAGAAACGTGTGCAGATATATTTGCAGCTAACAACATGACTCTTTCTCCAAGCCCCCATTTTATAGGACAATTTCAGAGATGTTGAAATTCCCGCCTTTTTTGCTAACATTATTTTCATATTGAAATCTTTATCGTATTTTTATAGCAATGTATCTTTAATAAGTAAGATAGAGAATATTATAGAAAAAGAGTGGTAGCAAAAATTGTGGAAATTTCTCATCCCTAAAAATGTTTTTAAAAAGGGGGCAGGGTGTACGACCTCTGCTAATTATTACACCGAATATTTATTTAACGATAATCGTTACTTTTAAATAAGAGATGTTAAAAGAGGACTTTTAAAATTTGCTTGCATAATTTATTTATTAATTAAATATATATATATATATATTATTAGATTGGTATTATTATTCGTAGTTGTTATTTTTTTACTATGTTCCTCCAATTTGACACTTCTGTAATTTATATTTGTAATAGCTAACTAATAAACAAATAAACAGCATTTTTTTGGTAGGTGTCACTTCGATGGATATATATATATATAGCTGCCAATATTTTAATTTATTCCGGAGTACTTTTAGCCCCGCCTTTATTCCGCACCACTTTATGTATAGAAAAATTTTCTCCAATGTATAACTTCGATAAAATAAGACAAAATTACTTTTAAAAAATAAGTGGTACGAAATAAAGGCTAAAAATACTCCGGAATAAATTAAAATATTGGCAGCTATGTATATATAGAATAAAAAATCGTTTCCCCAAAATATAGTTGTCGTTTTCCACCATTTAAAATCGAGCGAAAATTCTGAAAAAGAAATAGGTATATATATATATATATAATGTGTAATTCATAGACGTTAATAAAATTTTCGACCTCGACAAAATATCCTGAATAGCCTTAAAAAACAAAAATTAATTTAATGCTTAGGTTCCCTCCCCCCCCCCCCCCCCCGTAATCGTAGAAGGTAGAAGTCTGAAATTAAGTATAAAAATGTTTCATATAAAGAACAATGAATAGGAGGCTAGAACTCTTCATTCAACGCTAGTGCAGTTTTTACATGATTAACCCTCTATACCTTGTAATGCAATATATTTGTAAGTGAGTATATATTAAACCTTGCATTAATTAATACACATATAGCGAAATATGTTGTTTAAAGTAATGAATTAATGTTAAATATTTTTTTTTTATTAATTAGAACCTTATCTTCTCCACATAAGATTAAAAATAAATGTTATATGTCGAGGAAAAAACACTTCTTAAAAAATCCATTAACGTAGCTAGAATATTTGCTTAAAGAATCTAATTTCGCGGATTTTAATTTTTTTTTCTTAGATAAAGTAGTTTATAAACCAAATATAAAAAAAAATTAAATTTAAATATTTGGAATTTTTATTAAAGTAGTAAATTAATACTTCCGAAAAAATGTTTTTTATAAGCAAAATGAATATACATGTATTTTTAAATTAATATTTATATTTAAACTAATATTTATATTTTTGCGTGTTTGAAAAAAATATATATTTACCACTATATTCATTTTTTTTTTTTTTTTTTTTTTTTTTTTAATCGAATAATGTTTACTTTATGTTTTAATTTATTGGAAAATAATGTAAAATAATAATAATAATAATAATAATAATATAATAAAATCTGTGAATAAAGTATCCACGTTTCTTATTTTTCAGTTTCATATACAAAAAGCAACAAGTTAATAAAAATATTTTTTTTTTTCCAGTTTAAAAAAAAAAAAAAAAAAAAAAAAAAAGATGTTTTGTGTAGGTTTTTTATCATAATCAGTAGCCGTAATGTTATAAAAGATTACTATTATCATTATTATTATTTTGTAGCATTTAGAACACGGTTCATTATTGATTTTCTTTTTCTTTAAAATAAAAATTTTCCGAATTTCTTTAAGATTAAAGCAAGTAAATAGTTATAGAATCGCTTCTTACAGACAAATATACATATACAGAAGCGTTTGCATTCCGTTTTTTCTTATTTTATTTCCTACCAGTAATTACAAATTGTAATTTCGGTTATAGTTAATTGCTAAACTACTAGAAAGCTATCAAAAATATCACTGTCAAATAGTTGCGGTAGTAAACTCCAGCGACACAAACACCCCTGCATATATTTCAATAGGTGCGTGTATTAATCTTGATATATGATAACATATGTGCCAACATTCTTATAATTGCAATTACATATAGGAGAAAAATAATTTAAAAGATAAAAAAGGGCTTTTATTAACAATGTTATAGAATAAGTTAGAAATATCAGCTGGTATGTGGAGTCATGGCCAAGAATTTAGCACCGATTGCGAAAGATTAAAATAAAAATAATTTGTAACTGTGTTTTGAGCATTAATTTTTAGTCAAAAGCCTGTTCGCAGCTAATGAAAATGTAGGATATTTGATAACAATTTTGGAAAAAATAATCATGTAAGCCACCGTTTTTAAAATGATAATTATATTTTTATTAACGATATTTTTTAATGAACATGTACAATGAACTCACCCATAAAATTGTAGTTTTGCAAATTATAAATTATAAATAATACAAATGTAAACAATACAAATATAAAAGTATTTTTATAAAAAGTATTGGAATAAATTAAAGCACTTTTAATTTCTGCGGTAGAAGTTTCCTTTACCAATTTCTCTCTCAAAAAAAAAAAAAAAAAAAAGAAAAGAAAGAAAGAAAAAATTCTTTTGAGAAAAGACCTCAGATGAACGTTTTATATCAACACAAATATTCGCATTAAAAAATTGTTGAAATGTTTAAGGGGTCAAAAAATCGAGAGGTACGATAATTTTCTCATAAGAAACAATTGAAGTCACTAAAGCCATTTCTGAGAAGTAGTCGTCCAAGAAAGACAACTGTTGCAACTGATCATCTTTTTCCCAGAAAACATATCTGCAATGCTAGTTGGTCATCCAAAGTAATTTCACGTTCTTTCCCAGATAAAATAGAGACGAGAACTAGAGATGGGCGTTATTTCACGTAACATAATAAGTAATATTATTATTGCATTGTAGCCTATTAGCACTGTAATATATTACAAAAAATATCCTATTAAAAAATAATATTTTCAACTTTATCTCTGCACGCGAAATAGACAAGAAATTTCTGCCGATAAAACTGATATAATAAATCATTATTCAAGTAAAAAGCTTGAATTATTTCTTTTATATAATTACTTTTTTATTTTATTTTATTTTATTTTATTTTATTTACAAACTATAAAGACAATATTATGAACGCCGGCTAAAGACTCGCATTAGACTTTCCGCGCAGATGTTCGAATCGATTCGTTACTTCACGTCTGAAAAAAATAGGTCTGAAATCTCAGTAAGGAATACAGACGATATTTTGAATCAGTAATATCTTTCCATGTTCATAAAATTATCGTTAAAAAAATAATACAGCTGCAGATGTATTATTTTTTTAACGATAATTTTGCAATGATAATATTTTCTAGAATGTATTACGGAATATTCCTTGTGAAATATATTAATCAAAATAATTTTAATAAGCAAGATAATATCGTGCTCATATTAATTTAGGAATGATTTTTATTTGGTGTTGATTATTTTTCATGGGATAATAAGATCGTTTGAATAAAATGCTTTGATACCACGGTTTAACGAAATAGTGTTAATTTATGCAGCTAGCATGGGATAGGTAAGGGGTGATTATTAGATGTTGATTACTATTTCGTCATGAAGGTGAGGAATTGCATTACACTTGCTACGTTTGGATTCGTTTTCGTATTGGAAACAGATGTTTCGGGAGTTTGATAATTGAAAGGAAGGAGTGTTTGTTTATATTTTAATTTTTATAGCAGATGGAATTGAAAATACGTAATGACATACAGCATTTATTGTGGTTTTATTACGAATATTAAGAATAATTTGAGAAGAAAATTGAATATTTATTTATTTATTTGTTTACTTTTACTGTTTAGCTTTTCTTCACTTTTTTTTTTTTTTTTAAATCTGATTTTTTTCTTGAGGCTATTTTTTTTTTTTTTAGATTTAAAATGAGTAAAGGTGTTAAGAATAGTTAATTATGCTCTTATGTTAAAATTAAGTGTCTGATAAAATACATCATTTTATGCAATTTTTGTAAGCAAAATCTATATTTTTAACAAGTGTTTCTAATTTTAGAAAACATATTCAAAGTGACTGTTTGCTAAGTATGAGTGAAAAACACTAATTTTCTTGTCAATCTGGAAAGTTCAAGTTCTTCGGAAAATCAAAAGAAACAGTCACTCGGTAGTTTAAAATTTGGGATGCCTTAAAGACGTTTCTTAAAAATTTGATATTATTATTTAATTATTTCTTAATTACATATATGGCTTATTATATGAGAATTCTTTTTTTTTTTCCCTTCAGAAAACGGCTCTCGTGTACGTGTTTCTTTATATTATTTAAAATATTGTGTTTTCGTGTTTAAAGGAATTGGTTAAATGAACCTTATGTTTACTCGATTGGGACAAACGCTTGTGTAAAATTTTGAGTCTACCACTATTTCATATCAGCGTTTTTTTTTTTTTTAATTGAAGAAATTCTAGTGTTAAATAAAGTGAAGATTACTATTCGAAAGCATTGGGACATAAAAACATGAACCGCATCCACTATGCAGGACACATGTATATATTGTATATCATCCAGAAAGGATTAGAAAGACATTAGCCATATGTAAACTAAAAAGTAATAGGTTATAAAAATAACATGTTGCAAAAACCTATTACCAAAGGAAGTATGGAACGAAGTAACCTATTACTGAAAAGTAACTATTTATCCCATCTCTAACAAGAACTGTTAAGAGTAGTTTATTAGTAGAATTTGATCTTCCTGCAAAAAAACTTGGAAAAAGACAGGCTTAGTAAAAATATCGAAGATATTCTAAGCTGTTGCAAGAAATATTGAACTTGGCTACCAGAGCAATGAAAAGATGCGATGTTTTGCTATTGATCTCCCTTTTCTGACGCTATATCGGAGGTTTTCAAAATGAGAGATACAATACTCGTTACGTACAGCCATGCAATGAACTTACTTCTGAAATGTCATCCATTCACTGAAATGTTTTTAATACTTCATGCCACCTGTCGCGTGGGCATAGCCCGGCAATTTTAACTTCTGAATAATCGCCCACTGTCGGCTCTAGGCCGGATTAGGCCTGGCGAATTTTGTATTTTTTTTTATTTTGAGTTTTTTAATAAACTGCGAGTAGTCGCCAAGAAGCGCTCTACATCGCTCCAAGAGTGATGAGCGGGGGCTGCTCCCTGTTAATACGCGTTACGTGGTTCCCATAGTGAAGTAGGCCCCACAACCCCCAATGGTTTCGGCAAACTCCTGTGGAATAGTGTTGCTAGACTTTGCGACTTCTTTATTCAATAACCAACAATAATTATGAGAAGTGATATTTGATATACATAAAGACGAATCAAATCCAAGAATCGTCTATTATGTATATCAAATATCACTTCTCAAAATTATTGGCGACTATTGAATTAAAATGTCGCTAAGTCTGGTAACTCTGCTGTGGATATGGCCGACGGAGAAAATATTTATACCAAAGAATACAAAATTTAATAGCAGAATATATTTTTCCATACAAAAACAAAAGTTAAATGTTCTCATGAATGTTCTGAGAAACACAAAATTTCAGCATGACGGCTCCTTGCCAACGTTCAAAAGCTGTAACAAAATGACAAGTCCAAGAAGGTATTGTATTCAGTGTACTATGGTCATGCTCCAGTTTAGGCTTAAATCCAATCGAAAATGTGTGCACTTTGATGAAAAAAAAAAGGTTGCTGAAAAAATTCCAACCCCAGAAAAATCTTTACAAGACGCTATAGTGCGTATGGGTAACAATGATAACACCTGATGTATGTAGATCATAAGCCGTTTCTGTGCTGCAATATATAGAAGTTAATCTAGCTGCGAAAGGACAAAATCAGGGAGGGAACACTGGCGCAGAACTCCTACCAGTATTTGTTTAAAAAAAAAAAATCTCTACGTATAAAATCGTTGGCTAGAAGAAAAACATTTTGTTTAATTACCGTAATTTCTGGCAGATATCCCGCAAGTTATATAATCCAGTTTCGCACCAGAAATTTCAATTGATAAATAAATTTATATTTGTACGAGCTCTTCCTTCGAAAAAGTACAGATTTCTCTATTAAATAAAATTTTTGGTGGAGAAATGACACGTCTTACCTGCTGGTTATCTACCAGAAATTACGGTAATAGTGGTATGAATTCGACGTGAATGTTCTATCCCTGCAATATGCCAAATATTAGAATTATCGGTATTTGGTTTGTAAATAAGTAGTTTAGAGTTTAAAAAATAAATTTTCTTTAAACCATTGTGATATTTCATTTAATTACAGTTTTTCGTCCTTTTTTTTTATATAAAATTTTAAATCGTGCTAAATATTTTGGCCATAACTATATGATAAACGTATAATAATTTAAAATAATATAAAATATATTTATTTAAACAATTTTGGTGCATGTATTTTTTATATACATTTTGTTCTACGGATGATGGATGTGTGTCTGTAGGTGCCAATTTGTACGGTTTTCTAATACCAGTATTTCTTTGCAAACAATTTTATCATGTTTAATTGCAGAAAACTTCTAAAACAATTACTAAAAATTTCTATTAATAATGGCGGTAGCAAAAAACCGTACATGTTGGCAGCTATATGTGTTTCATTTAACGGGTCAAGTACTTTTGAGCGGTGGAAATATCAGTAGAAATTATAATAACATGATTCTTTTTGCAGTAATTAAAAAAGTAATTAATTTTAAAACTTATAATTTTTAACAACTGTTATAAAAGTTTTCATGTCTCTCTTACAGCTGTTGGAATATTTGTACATTTTTAATTTAATTTATTTTTCTTGAAAATATCGGAGCTCATTTTTGTCGATATAAGCCTTGCGCGCAGCATTATATGCAAATAACGCAGTACACGAACCTAAAAAAAATTGTGTACGTGGAAAAATATAACATAATGAAAATGACTATAATGAAAAAATATAATATAATTAAAATGACTATAATGAAAAATATAATATAATTAAAATGACCTGTAATTAAAAAGACTTTTTTTTTTTTTTTTAGATCGCCTTTCTTTCGGGAAAAAAAACATAATAATAAAAATAAATAAATAAATAAATAAAATAAAATAAAAAGTGTGTATATAATATATAATTATTACAAAAAAAAAAAAAATATCACTCTTTTTTGCGTACTTACGCTTATAATTATAATTACAAAACCTTTAATGTTAAAAAGCTAATTGTTCGTCATTTTATACATTTATATTTCATATAAAAGAGGTTAAACTTACATTAAGTTCTGGCTAACCATCACGTAAACATTGTGCGCTCAAAATTACACATTGACAAAATAGTCACACTGACATTTTTGTATATATATAGGGGAATGTCTCCTGTTATGGGCATTCTCCGGTTATGGGCACCGCACCATATCTTTTAACTAAAAGCAAATATGATGGATTTGAATATTGTGACAGTATTGATGTATTGTGACAGTACGCAGTTTTTGTGCTAACACCGAAGTGAATAGATGCATTTTATTAGTAAGTGCATCGAAATAAAGCATCGAAATAAAAAAATTTGAGGAAAAACGGCACAAAAGTGATTTGTGAATATTTTCAGAGTGCAATAAATCGAAGTGAATTAATTCAAAAATGTAAATGAAAGGTATATTTATGCAGTATATTCCTTATATTTTGTTATGCAACATCGAATTCAGCCAATATGTGGACCGAAAATTGCTTTTTCTGCCATTATGAAAATGACTGTCATTCACATTTGTGGGCACCTCCATGTAACCGGTTGTGGTCACACTTGTTATTTTTTATTTATTTATTTATTTATTTATTTTTATTTTAAACGAGTGTTCGACTTAAAAACTGTGAAATATGGTCATTTATATCAAAATAACATACTTTATTAGTGTTTTTATGTATGTTTAGGCTTTTTCAGCAATGCCAACCTCGAAAAAGTCAGCCGATGCAAAAGAAATAGATTTAAATGCGCTGGTTAAAGCCATTTAGGATTACTTGGTGGATACGAAATACATAAAATCAACTGCCGGAGAATAGGGACTTCCTTGTAGCATTTGAGTCCCTCCAGAAGAAGCCTAGAGGAAGTAAGGCAACTCCACCTTTCAAAGCGCCGGTCAAACGCGCTAAAAATTGGAGTCTCAACAATCTGACGATATCGACTTCTGTGTCATCTGTTCGAAGCATCTGCTACTATGCCTAATAAGAGCCATCTCAATCAAATGCATTCGCAATGTGCTAATATGCATGCAAATTATTTTGCTAACAAGCATTGCACTTCTGATTTGGAGGACGAAGATGACGAATAAAATTGGAAAAGAGTCATTTTCTGTTATTATTTCGGCCACTGAATTCCTACAAAAGGAATAAATCTTGTTGTTTTCTGTATTTATGGTGGTTTCTCTTATTATTTTCTCACTTTTAGCAGATTTTTCAAGTGTGCCCACAACCAGGTACAATTTTTTTTTTTTTTTTTTTTTTTTGGGGGGGGGGAGGGGCAAAAAATTATTACTTTACAAAATTGGTAATAATTTTTTCTGGTTGACGGAATCAATACAGTTACTTCATCAAACTTTAGCTAAGGGTTCTAACTTACTACTAGTATTCATATGTTTGCATAATATCTTCTCTATCAAAAATTATAAGCCAAAATCAAAACTGTGCCAACAACCGGAGACATTCCCCTATTTAAAAAAAAAAAAATAAATAAATAAATATAATGTAGAATTGTTTTAAGGCTGTGATCGAGAGATAACATTTTTCCATAATATCCGTTAAAATTTACAAGTTTAAAAGCAATTATTTTTTGCAGCACTTTAAATAAAGTAAAGGTCATTTATTTTTTAATATTATGTTCTTTCAAAGCCACTTGGCCCCCAGGGAAGGAAGAGTTCCACTTTTCTTGCCACCAGTATCTGTTTACAAAAATTTCTAACCTATAATTTTACAAGGATAACTGTAAAAATATGATACAAATTTCTGTATAGAAATACTGGCGACGGAAAACGCGGAGTATTTTCATCCATGCTGATCCCTTAAATGCTATTTGCAGTGCGTAAAAAAAAAAAAAAAAAAAACTGCAGGAAAAAGTATTATTTTACCTCAGTTTTGTTTTAAGTTTTCGAAATATATAATTTTCATTTTAAAATTATTTGCAATTTGAATCAAGGAAAAAATATACACAGAAAAAATTTATAGCTGTATTAATGAATTCAAGAAGATATTTCTCATACATAGCTCTATTTCGAGTTCAGCAATATAGTTTTTATTTTAAAGCTGTTTGCATCATAGTTATAGTAATTTATATAGATCTATCATCCCCATGTTACCGTGCAAAGATTTTTGATGCTGAAAAAAAGTTTTGGCATCAGCCGTCAAGGAGAATAAAATTTAGAAATACTAATAGAATAGAATGTTAATGAATTTTCAAAAGGCCGAAATTTCCGCGTTTGTAAAGATCGATAGATGGCGCTTTTACAAGTTTTGATGTTAGTAATTATAATAGCCACGTGTATTTATTATTGTTGTGTTTCTGTTGCTATTTGCTATCTGTTCTATAAATTTCTGCCATCACATCATGGAATATCGATTGCCTCTGGAAAAAATATTTCAATTTATTCAAAGTTCCATCTGATTTTGTGCGGCGTGAAATCGAAATATGATAATACTGTTATTATAGACGCAGTTTGCCTCAGACCCACTGTTGTGAAGGAAAAACCCCACACACAATTAATTGTTCTTTAATAAACAATGAAAATGTGTGGGACATTAAAGATGTTGAATGTTTCTGCAAAGCGGGTAAAAACAATACCTGCAAACATTACGTTTCAGTTTTGTTGTACTGTAATAGGTAAGTAGTTTGTTATTTTCATAATACATCGTCGTTCCATTTTATTTTAATGCAATAAAAATAATTACTAAAGAGAATATGTATGAAA
This sequence comes from Salticus scenicus, assembly GCA_963930645.1. Taxonomy (NCBI): domain Eukaryota; kingdom Metazoa; phylum Arthropoda; class Arachnida; order Araneae; family Salticidae; genus Salticus; species Salticus scenicus. The sequence goes on along the minus strand of OZ005659.1, from coordinate 81,314,896 downwards.
TAAAACATAATAATAGGATGCAATGAAAATTATTGCATTTTATTATTTAAAAATTCCACTGTATTGTAACTGCATCTATATGTTATCTTACAGCAAAGGTACATTTAAAAATAATAATAATGATAAAAATAAAGGTACAACTATAAAGTTGGTCCATAACTGGATTTGGCGATTTTTCTTTCGCACCGTTTTGAACGATAACAATGCCTTTCTGGATTCTTTGCAATACAATACGCTTTTGTTTACGCTTGGAATCCATCGCAACCATTTGCAAAAATGGCATTTCGCCATAATCACCAAAGAAAAATCTCCAAATGCACTTGTGGACCAATACTATAGTTGTTCCATGACATCCGTGAAATGTAATCGTTTTACTTTGCTCGTTAGCAAAGGAAACGATCAGCTTTATCTGAAAGATTTTATAATTAAAGCAAAATTATTAAACATATTATTACTTGTGAAATCCTGAGGTGTGAAATGTTTTGAACAAACAGTCATTTTCGAGGATGCTTATTTCCCAATTCGTAAAAGTCTAACCCATTCAAATTTTAAGCTTTACTTCTATTATCCGAAGCAACAGAAATTTTATATTTGTCATTTGGAAATAAATGAAAGCTTAACTCTGTATTTCTGGATCCTTGGAATTACATTGGGGTACACAATAGTATGTGTAGTCTTTTTTACCGGATTTGTTCATTTTTATTCAATAAACTAGCAGGCGTCGCCCGCTTCGCTGGACCCATTTTTAAATGAATCACTATAATTACTGAATTCTCAAAATTGCATTAATTTTTATCACGTGAATAATAAAAGCGAAACAAAATCTGATTAGGTAAAATGTCGCACTGGGTTCTCACTGCCTTCGGAAAAAATTCCCAAAATGCTCTAACTCTTATTTCTGTTATTTCCCCCCTTCTCCACCCCTCCCGTCTTTCCTAATAATTTTACAAATTCGAAAATATCCGCAATCGATTTGTAAATATCATAAACCTCTATGCACCAGTTTTGAACGATCTATCTCTATTTTTATTTTTTTGCCCCACCACTCTCCCCCCCCCCTTCCCAATAATTTTAAAAATTCGAAAATATCCGCAATCGATTTGTAAGTATCGAAAACCTCTATGTACCAATTTTCAATGATCTAACTCTATTTTTTTTGCCCCTCCACCCCCCCTCCCGTCCCTCCTAATAACGTTACACTTTCGAAAATATCCCCATTCGACTTGCAGGCCCCTAAAACTAATCTGTACCAATTTTGAACGGCCTAACTGCATTTCTATTTGTTTTTGCGCATAGCCCCTCCCCTTACCGCCCCTCCTAATAATTTTACAAATTCAAAAATATCCGCATTCGATTTTAAGTCTCGAAAACTATTTGTTTACCAATTTTGAACGATCTAACTCTATTTTTATTTTTTTGCCCCCCCCATCCTCTCCCTCTTTCTCGCCCCTCCTAATAACTTTACACTTTCGAAAATATCCCCATTCGACTTGCAGGCCTTTAAAACCTATCTGTACCAATTTTGAATGCCCTAACTGTATTTCTATTTGGTTTTGCCCATAGCCCCCCCTTACCGCTCCACCCCCTTCCCGCACCTCCTAATATAATTTTACAAATTCGAAAATATCCGCAATCGATTTGTAAGTATCAAAAACCTCTATATACCAAATTTGAACGATCTAACTCTATTTTTAATTTTTTTGCCCCCCTCTCCCCTCCCCCCTTCTCTCCCCTCCTAATAACTTTACACTTTCGAAAATATCCCCATTCGACTTGCAGGCTATTGAAACCTATCTGTACCAATTTTGAAAGGCGTAACTGTATTTCTAATTGTTTTTTCCCCTGCTGCCCCACCTGGGGGCTGAATTTTTAAAATTCCAGAAATTGGTTTTTAGATATTTGTATTAGCTATATTTTAAAGCAAAAATTGTACGTACATCTTATTATTTTTTTGTTGTTGTTGTTGTTGTTGTTGTTTCATATATATGGGATTATGCGAAATCGCGTTTTACGCATGTGAAATTCCGTTTTGCCCCCCCCCCCCCCCCGCTCTCCTTGGGGACTGAATTTCGAAAATTCCAGAAATTGGTTTTTAGACATTTATATTAGCTATATTTTAAAGCAAAAATTTTACGGATATCTGTTTTTTTGTTTGAGATATAAGGATTTTTTGAATTCACGTTTTGCCTCCCTCCCCCCAAGGGAGGGCGAATTTTTTCAATTTTTTTTTTCCTAAACCATCCCTGACCTATAAGGGAAAAAACAAAAAAAGAATGATCGAAATCGGTCAAGCTGTTTACGATTTTATAAAGGACATACAGACAAACATTCATTTATAAATATAGAGATAAGTGAAACTAATCATTGAATATACAGAATGCAATGGCGTTTTGACGAAAGTTATCCGCGTATTGTAATTTCACCTTAGGCCACCAGAGGGCGAGCATTTCATTACAATCGCGGATTGCGCGGCTTTTAAGTGTTTTCGGTGAATATATGAAAAGAAATGGGGCAAGTTTTCAAAAAAATTTTATATTCAAGTAATTTATGAAAAGTATAATTTTTATAATCAGTTGCTTTGTTATTATTATGAAATAATTACTGTCTTCATATTTAATGGAATATATTTTTTTTAATTTTAATATTTTTTAAGATTTTATATTCGTAATATGGAATTTTCAAAATTCTTTTAAATGTAGTTAGCACCGCAGAAGTTTTAATATATAACCTACAAAGTTTTGGCCACCACAAAACTTTCTTCTATATATAATCCTATACAAATTTACACAATACAAATTATTTATTAAATTATAATTTATTAAGATTGTTTTCCATGATGATTGCAGACGAATTTTATCTCAAAAAAGTATAATAATAAATGTTGAAAGAAAGTCAGTTTTGTGCAGACAAGAGTATACTACAGTATAGTAAAAAAGTAAAAAGAAAAGAAAAGAAAGAAAGAAAAACGGATATCTGGAGTTTCCATTACCTTTTAGTACATAAATTATTCATAAAATAATTTACTAAATTATCTGTATGTATTCTCGTGTATATTCACTCGAGGAAAGACATCCAGAAGAGAGTAAAATGGCCGTCATTTTCCAAATGAAAAGGCAACACTTTTTCCCCCTCGATGATCAATCTATGTCTTATTATTATATCTATGGTTTGCATAGTTGCCCACATAAGACGGGGATAAAAATGCTCCGGAATAAACTAAAATTTTAGCAACTCTGCTATTTTCAATCGTTTTAAAGTGAAAAATAGGAAATATTAAAATTACTGTATTTAAGGTTTGTTTACGATATAAGAATTTTGTATTCCTTTCATTTGATATTTCATAAATATTTAACTCTTTCCATAAGTTTAATTCTTTTTAATCGTAATAAATCGTAAATAATTTCAGTTTGAAAATATGAACTATTCCATATCATAAAGAGAGATTACTTTGTACACTTTCATAAATTTACCCATTTCTGGCACTTTAAAGGCAACAAAAAACATAAAAGATCTTATTTATTGATTTGACTTATATTCCTTAAAGTAATATATTTGTATGCGTGTATGTTGCATAAAAAAAAGAAAAAAAAAAAAGAAAAAAGAAAGAAATCAAATATTTATTTCTTAAATTTATTATTTCCATTATGTACGCGTGTCCTATGAAATAATTAAATATTTATTTCTTAAATAAATTTATTTATTCTCAGTTATTCACAAAAGTTTAAAGAATTCCAAATAAACTGAGACATGGATATATCATTAATATATAACTTTCACAAATCCTTTCAAATTTAACAAATCTGCAACTTTAATTATATCCGTTTGTAATATGTCCCATTGTTTTATATTTATCAATTTCTGTAATAAGCGACATTAAAATGCTTTTAGGTATTAAGATTTGAGAAAGGATAATTAATATATAACTATTTTCTACGATCAGTGCGTCATGTATTATAGAATTACGTATTAAATAAATTCAATATAAATTAAGAAATTTGTTAAAATTTGCCCATCCTTTTTATAACAAAAATCAATACAGACATACTAACATTTTAATTTATTTAGCATTGTTAGTACCTGCCTATTTTTAACACCACTTTTCTTGAAAGGTATTTTTCTTTTGCAATCGAAGTTACATATTGGAGAAACTTTCACTATAAATAAAGTGGTGTGAAAACAGGGTGGATATTAAGGAGGGACATGTAACATGTACGCAGCTGTAATATTCTTTCACCAAGCCATCCAGATTAAATATTTTGGGAGGCCTATGTCTGAAATAGCAATAAACTCTGTTGTTATCTGTATAAATGTGGTACTTCAGTCCCTTTTGGGTACGTACTATATTCTGGATACGGCTATTTGGGTACGTACTATATACTGGATACGTCTATTTGGGTACGTACCCCCTTAGCATATTACGCAGGGTTGCCAACATTTTAATTTATTCCGAAACATTTTTAGCCCCACCTTTATTTCACACCATTTTATTTATAGAAAAATGTTCTACAAATACAAGGGTCGTACTCTCCGCCCTTTTCTCAGGACACTCTCAGTGATGAGAAATTTTCGCCTTTTTTGCCGCCATTAATTTCCTGTTGAAATATTTGTGGTATTTTCATAGTAATGTGTCGTTATTAAACAGCACTGAGAGTATTGATTAAAAATAATGGTAGCAATAAAAACGTAAATTTCTCGTCCTTAAAAAAGTCCTGAAAAAAGACGGAAAGAACGACACCTAGCAATATAAAACTACGATAAAATAAGGAAAAAATAAATTACTCCTAAAATAAAAGTGGAGCTAAATAAAGGCGGGGCTAAAAATGCTCCGGAATTAATTAAAATGTTGGCAACGCTGATTACGTACTTTTCTAGACGGCGCCGTACTTCTAACATGATCTCTGCTGTGACACATGCTTTGTATTACTGTACTTTAAATGTCTTTACTACCGTAAAACTACGCTATTGCGAAGTTGAATATCCTGGCACCTGTTTGTATTTTATTTTTTCCCCTTCCAAGGGTCGTACTCTCCGCCCATTTTTCAGGACACTCACATGGTTGAGAGATTTTAAAATTTATTGCCACTACTATTTTTATAAAATAATCACTAACTTCTGTAATCATAGCACATTACTATAAATATACCAGAACAAGGTTCGTAACAGTTATTTTTTAGTCGTAATTTTTTTTAAATTTTTTAATCGTTCAGTAATTTTTTAGAACGATTTTCGTTATAAAATAACTCTTTCTGATTAAGATGAATTTTATTGTTTCAGAATACTGGTATGAGACTCAGGGAAAAAAATAGGGCCCGTACGAATCCTGCAGAAGTATTTCTCAATGAAATTAGTGATGGCAAAAAAGGCAAAAATTTCTTATCTCTTAGTGTGTCTTGAAAAAAGGGCGGAGAGTACGACCCCTGCCCTTCTTTGATCTTATAAATATCACCACGTGTAAATTTATTTAAGTAATATAATGAAAATTGCATTGACATTAATTAAATAGTTCCCTTTAGACTGTTATTTCGAACAAAAATCCATATATGTCAAAAGCTTTAACTCTTATACGAACAATTTAATTACGATCATTTACCATGAAAGCCATCAGAATTTACGTACAAAATTACACGGAAAGATATAAATGATTTTTTGCAATGAGTTACAAGAATAATATATCTCTTAAAACATTTCGGAATGAATTCTGACATTCTTCTAAGAATCTGAATTCGGTGGTTAGTGTGAGTAACCAGAGTCCTTCAAAGAATTAAATCATGCAACGAGATTAACCCTTCGATGGGCAAGGAAGGTATGGAAAACTGGCGTGGAACTCATACCCCTGTGAAAGAATGAAAAATGTCTACTTCTTAAATCTGCGATATGAGAAGTACAGAAATTTCTGAAACAAATCACGTTATGAAATCTGCGCCTAATTTCCCTTTTTTAATATGAACAGCCACCAGAATTCACGAACAAAGTTAAAGTGGAAAAAATGTGCAGGCCTTTCCTTACGCCTTTTCTCCAATTCCGAGTTTGATTTGATAACAAGATCTAGAATGTTTATTCTGTTTCTTTTAGTGTTTACTTTCTTTCCTTTTTTTTTTTTTTTTTTTTTTTTTTTTTTTTGTTCCCTCAATGCAAATTAAAGTAAAGAATCAAATAAAACTGTTGCATTTAATATTTTATTGAAAATATTTGTTCATTAAAAATTAAATATAAAAAATGAATTATAAATTATATTTTAAAAAAAGAAATACTAAAATAAAAGAATTTCTTTAAATGTTATCATATTCTATCATGGTTATTGTTGTTTTATGATAACTATAATAAGATACATGTGTTTGAGATTCAATTTTGTCCAAGTATCTCGAAAAAACAACAACAATTGTAGTACAGTATTTTGTTGTGAACTGCGTTGGATCATTATTGGAAGTGTATAAAAAATTTGTTTAAGCAATTTAGAACATCCCCCAGTATATATTCTAATAGCGGTCGATGAATAAATCATGTTATATCCTCTAGAGTGCCTACAAGGAGAGAGGCGACAATAGCGAGTAAGCTTCTCATTGGCTTAGAAATTTTTTTGGCAAAAGTCCTCCTTTAAAAGTCTTTTTGATGGCTTTAAAGCACTGTGCTCGAAACTATAGCTAAAATAAAGGATTATTTCCAAAAAACAATGATATCTGTAAATATTTTGCTGTTGATATTCGCCTGAGAAGTGTTCGGATTTTTCTACCAAAACTCAGTTTGGTAGAAAAAATGTCTGCTACGAGCATGCGCCGTAGCGTAATTTCATCATTTGTCGTCTCTCTAGTTGGAGGCTCTCTAATCTCTTCAAGCTTTTGACTTGGGGATATATGAATAGCTACAATAACTACTTCAACATCATTTCGTAATTTAGAAACAATTGAACAAATGTCACCAACTGATGAATGCCTAGTGCTTAAATCACTGAAACTTGGCAAAATCTGTCCCATATTTTCTGTACAAATGCGGGCGGAATCTTCAGAGTTATGGTATATTGCAACTCAACCTGCACCGATATTATCTCGCTTATAATGAGATATGCAGTTGAAATTAGGAAGAACAATAATCACACATACATAAACAGTAAATCCTTGTATCAAAATATGCAATTTTATCAGCTTACTTTTCTAAATTTGTATTGCATACACTTGTTGCAGTTTCTATTTATCGAATTTTCATTGCAAAATTGCACTAATAAGACAACGCAACTCGCGTATGATTTAAAACATAAACAAATAAACAAAATTTCCACGTGTTTAAGGTTATACGATTTATACGAGTTTATACGAGGGTTAATTAAGTTTAAATTAATAATTAAGGCTTTAATTAATGCCTAAAATTAATACCTTAATTAATTTCCTTAATTAATAACCTTAATAATTAATTATTAATAATTTATAACCTTAATAATTAATTATCTTAATTAATACCTTAAATAAATAAGGTATAATTAAGGTTATACAAGGCCACGAATTAAGGTTATACAACGGGCTGCGCACGATGTAAATGCGTATAACTGCAGGATATGGGGAACGAGCAACCAATACGCTAAACGTGAAAACCCCGTACATTCCGATTATGTAACTGTAATGTGTGGAATGACTTGTGATTTTCTTTTGGGCCCATATTTCTTTGAGACCCCAACTCCAAGTGATCCCAAACGCTGTAGTGTTACAGGGAAAATCTACGGTGCGATGTTGAGAGAACAATTGATTCCAGCATTGCAAGAGAGACATTGTTTAGTAACCACGATATTTATGCAGGACGGAACACCCCTCACATTGCTAATCCTGTTAAAAAATTGCTACATGATACCTTTGGTGCGGACCGAGTCATAAGCAGAAGTTTCGAAAATGCTTGGCCCCCACGTTCACTGGACCTTAATCCTTGCGATTTTTATCTGTGGGGACATCTGAAAGATATAGTTTATAGAGAACGACATGCTTCTGTTGCTGAATTTAAATCTAGCATAATGAGACACGCGAGGTGTGTTACAACTGAGATTTAAAATGCGACGGTGGACCATGCTGTTTTACGTTTGCAGCATGTGGTTGCGTCTGGTGGTTCGCATATTGAGCATGTGATAATTTCATTGCATAAATAACTGTTTAATTGTTTTCCAAAGCGTCTTTATGGATTGTTTAATCAGTGATCTTAATTTACGTTAATTTTTGGTTACATGATACTGTAAAAAATCAATTACTGAAGCGAATTGTATGGAATTTTCATAAACTGTAAGTGATGTTTTATATTGTTTATATGCCTTTTAGAATGTCATCATGCTCTGTCTATCGGTTTTGGAAGTTGTATATGCCACTGGTGAGCGTTGAAATACGGTACAACACCATCTATCGGGGGAATATGGCTTTTTTCTTTTTTTTCATATTTTATTTGCGCATGTTCTGAAAACGTGTCGATACCAAATTTCACTGGACCCAGTAGTTTTCTCTCCAACACCCATTGAACACTTGCAGTTTAATTAAGGCCCCCCTGTATTACACTTGCATTTATTACTTGGAGAGCGACATCATGAAAATTTCCCACGAAAAAGAAGTTTCAAACAAAATCTTGCTCTAACAATGTTTGATATCTTATACACTTCCATTGTTATTGGAGTTTCAGATACAAACAAATTTTGTAAAAGAACTATCAAGAAAAGAAAATCTACTGAAGTAGTCATCTACTAGAAAAAAAGGAATTACAAAGTAAGTTTCTACATTTAAAATGAAAACGGTACTTCAATATATAAAATTATAAAGCTATATTTATTCGAAATATACACATAAAATATTATATAACAATGTTAAATTCTATGTCAGTATCAAGTGTATATATAGGTGTGTGTCTGTATTATGTGTCTATATCTGATCTGTAATATGCTATGTTTGTAATAGCATCTAAAAGCTATATTCCTCAAATAAATATTTCAAGGCACACAAAAGGATTTCTGAATACCATCCAAGTGTATTTATTCAGTGAAACAAACTCGAGGATTTCTAATGGGTTTCCGGATATTTTTGACAATACTCGTATGAATACATTTAGTATTTACCATATATAAGTAGCGTACTAGGTACTTTATTCAATTGTAACGAATACATGTAAAACAGCAGTAGTACGGAAAAAACTACAGTATAAAGCACAGCTATGGTAGGAGATGCCTTCCGCGTGGCTTGGAAACTTGGCAACAACTCAAGCGGTAAACAGCGCCGCCTGGTACAGATTGCGTGACTTTTTTTATTGAACTGTCACCAATAATTTTAAGAAGTGATATATATCGTTTTTTCGATTCTTATCGCCTTTTAAGTATATCAAATCCCACTTTTGCAAAGTTTTGGAGGGGTGGCGCTGTCTACCGTTAGAACTGCTGCCAAGTTTTCGAGCCATGCGGAAGGCATCTAGTTTAGGAGGCTATGGTTAAATTGTTGAAGAATACAGAAATGATACGTTTAAACGCTCAAATAATTCAACATTTTTTCTTTGATAAATTAAGAACTAATTACACAGGCTTACGATTTAAAAAAAATACAAGGGAATAGCTGTACTTTATGTACTTTTTTGTGCTAATTTTAAAAAATATAGCGAAAATTTTCTATCACGTCACTTTTTTTTTAATTCAATTTTATTTCGATTTTTAATCTGTACACAATATTTACCTCCCTTGGTCAATCGTCTATTTTATGTAAGATATCTTAATAATAACAAATGAAATAGTATGTTTCTGATTTTCATTTAGAAACTGCACCATCATTTAATATAAAAAGTACACAAAGGAACTATTAATTTTTATTTCGAACAGAGACGGCTCGTGTGATCTAGTGACAGTGGTTTGCATTCATTTAAACCTGTAAAAGATAAACCAATCGCTAAAAAATCAATTTTCTACACCAAGAATCGTAAATTTAAAGGGATAAAAACCACTATTGTCAGATAGTACATGCAATACTGATCAAGTAAATATATATATATATTGATATGGATTTTACTAAAACTCCTGACATGATGGGAAAAAATAGAGGTTATTTTCGAAATAAGCACACCGATTAACATAAAAATCAGTGAAAACTTCTCTTGCACTTTTCAAAACTTCAATTTCGGAAGTCTGTGTAAAAGACATGATTGAATCGCCATATGTGAAGAGATCAGTAAATTAAAAAAAAAAAAAAAAAAAAAAAAAAAAAATTCTAAATAACGTTCATACATATAAATGTAAAGAGATAATTTGAAAATACGTTTTTAATGTAATTGTAACAGGATTTCGGATTCATATTCACTTTTTTAATTTAAAGAATGTGTATCTTTAATAACTTGCACATTTTTAAAGGAAAAGTATTTTATTATTTACTTCAAAATTCTACAACGTAATATGAAAACAAATTTTTTCTTTATGTCCAGAAAGAGATTAAAACTAGTTGATTAAAATTATTAAAGAAATATGAAAGGATACTTAGCGTGTTTAAAACAATAAAATCTCGGACGGAAGTACAGAAAAAGCAGGGTTCCCCTTTATTGTTACACGCATTCTTAAAGACATTTTTAATTTCACATTCTTTAAAGTGTTACATAAAATAAAAATAATTATAATAATTATAATAATAATAACAATAATAACCACATATTACTACATAGGATGTTGAAGGAAACACGGGAAATTTTAATTAAGTAAAAATAAACTTCGTACAAACAAACACTTGCCCTATATTATTTTCTCCAGAAATTAAAGTGTAATTCAAGTACAATTACTGTTTTTAACATTTTAACATTAAAGTAATTACAACATTTCAACAGAGAACATGCCATATGAACTTGAATATTTTATCTCTGTTTCAAGAAATTCTATTAATAAAAAAAGAGAGGAAAATAAAGGAGACAATTATATCAAAGTAAAACAAGAAATAACAGACTGTAAAATAGTGAAAGAAGCTTAATAAATGAATAGCAATGAATAACAGAAATTGTTATGCGAGCAATTTTGAGGCATATGGAAGGCAGCTGTTCTGTCTATTTATGTCTATTTTATTATTTTGTTACGTCTAGTTTCAGAAAGTTATTTTTAAAGTGCTATAGGATTAAGCCCTTCGCAGAAAAATATTTCAAAATAGTGGTAATAAAGTAATAAAATGCACGGGAAACATATGATCGCTGCATCACCTGTAGGCATCAGACATGAAAAGTTTTACAAGTTATTTAAAAAGTTTCTTAAAATATTTCAGGATATAAAGACATTCACGGATATTTAAAAAATATAAGAACATATAAGAAGAAAATGTATCAGCTTTAGAAGGCAAAAATATTGCCTACAAGATCATAAAGAAATTATCAACAGTGATTCATAGCTGCCAAGTTTTATAATTTAATCCGGAATGATGTTATCCCTGAACTTTTTTCCTACCGTAATCATTGTGGAAATATTTTCTTCAAGATATAATTACGATGAAACATTAAGAAAATAACTTAAAAATATTACGGTGTGAAAAAGTGGCGGGACTAAAAACATTAAGAAATAAATTAAAAAGCTTGGCAATTATGATGATTTAAAAATTTATTTATTTCGTACATTATATTAAATCTAATAACTCTTAAAAATTACACCAAATGCGTAAAAAGCAAACACTGAAGGTCAAATATATAATAAAGAGAAAACATTTATTTTCTTTTAAACGAAGAAAAAAAAAAAAAAAAAAAAAAGACAAGAATTAACCCCCATTGTTCATTTACGAAAGCTGAATTATTATGGTCTACTCATAAAATTCTCACTTTCAATTGGTGTAATTTTTCTGTTACACATTTAAAATTTAGGCATCCTTTACAGCTTTTTTTAGTTGATTAAAACTCGTTTTAGGCTGGGATTGTAGTGCTTCGTGCTTACGATTGATTTTTATCTTACGAATTGTGTCGTAAGAATGAGCGTGTTTAAGAACGTGAAGAACTTCCGTGAACGCATGTTTTGTCTTTTTGAGACTCCGCCTGTGGGCGTTATCCTTTTACATTACATTAGTTTAAACGAATGGTTTCTGTATTCAAATTTATAATATAAATGAATATTCGTTACAATCATACTCTTTCTAATCAAAATATTTGTATCCAGAGTGCATGGATTGCACAAATGTGAATATTGGGTATTTGGAGACGCAAGCTATGTTGTGATTGCACGCGCATCCAGTTACAATTCGACTTAAGATAACTCTGAGGTGGTCGTAACACGTAGGACAGTGAGACACAGAGTTCCCAACTTTTATAATTTATTCACGAGCATTTTTAGCCCCACCTCTTTTACATACCGGAAATTTTGAAAAATGATTTTATTCTTATTTGATCGTTGTCACATATTAAGGAGAAATAATCTACAAAATTTCTGGTGCGGAAAAGAAGGCGGGGCTAAAAATGCCCGTGAATAAATTATAAAAGTTGGGATATCTGGTGAGACACTGCAATGCAACTTGCGTTTTGTTTACATCTAAAGACAGAATTTACCTTTACGGTAGTCTTAAGCGAGACACTGCAATCACAGCCTTGAACACGGACTGTCAAGCATTACTAACTGTGGTCCGTATCTTTCGAAACTCGTTAGTTGTGTTTAGACATCTGTACTGAGAGATTGTGATTTAAGCGGCTGATCATTGTTCATGAGTCAGTAAAAAGTCTTGATCTGTGGTGCAGTTAACGTTGTACTTTACTTTTGAGACAGGAGCGAGAAATTTATTGAATGAAGTACATTCACCGACTACAATATGCCCAGGGATGGAACACGGGCGCAGAATTCATACCGGAATCCGTGTAAGAAATTTCTCTACTTATAATATCGTTGATTTAAGAAGTAGAAAATTTTCTTACATTGATAGTGGTATGAATTCTGCGCCCGTGTTCCATCCCTGTATGCCTGTTTCTTTACGACAAAATTTCTTAATGCAACAATTTGAACATTTTCGAATTTATATTTTAAAACAATATTTAAATGTAAGCTGATGAAGCATGAAGAATCAAAAATTTGTTGTTCTCGTTTATTTGACACTAACCATCTATTGTATAATTTTACATTTTACTGTTAATGAATAATGTTTTTGTCCTCTAATTTGTATTTACTAGTACACTTAATAAATTCAAGAGACTAATAATGCAATGTATTAGTAAGGGAATCTTTTAATTAATATTTCATGTTATAATTTTGAAAGTTTTAAAAATCCTCAATTAATCTTTTTTTCCCCCTTACTTTTAAAAATTTTTATATAAAAATATATATGCATTATACACAAGATCTTGCATTAATTAAAATACGTAAAGCAAAATAAGTTGTTTAAAATAGTGAATTAAAGCTCATTAATTTTTTATAATTAATTAGAACCTTATCTTTTGCATATAAGATTAAAAATAAATGTTATCTATCGAGAAAAAAATCCGTCTTAAAAAATTCATTAATGTAGCTAGAATATTTGCTTAAGGAATCTAATTTCATGTTTTTTTTTTTTTTTTCCATAGACAAAGTCGCCTTATGAATCGAGAAGCATTAGAGGGAAAAAAATTATATTTTAATATTTTGAATTTTTATTGAAGTAGTAAATTAAAACTTACGAAAAAATGTTGTTTTTTATAAGTAAACATGGATGTACAAGTATTTTTAAATTATAAACTAATATTTGCATTTTTTCTGTGCTTGCAAAAAATGTATATTTACCACAATGTTTAATTTTTTTATGCAAAATATTTACTGTATGTTTTAATTTATCTTAAAATACTTACTGGGGATTAATGTAAAAAAAAAAAAAAAAATCTCTGTTTATAAAGTATCCACGCTTCTAGTTTATCAGTTTTATAGGACAAAAGGCAATGAATTAATAAAACATTTTTTGAACATGTTTTAAAATTTTCAGTTAAAAAAATTTATGCATGTTTTTTTTTTTTTTTTTTTTTTTATATATATATATATATATGTTTTTTACCATAATCAGTAGCTGTAACACTGTAAATAAAGATTATTATTAATTTTTTAAAGAGTTAATTTATTATTCATTTTTTTTAATTAAAAATTTTTCTGAAATCTTTTAAGTTTAAAGCAATATAATAAAATAATTATATAAAGGTAAAGATAATCTAAAGTAAAATAATTATAGAATAGCATTATACACACACATACATGTATGCTTCAATACGTGTATATATTACTCTTATTATATGATAAAATAACTGCCAACATTTCTAGTTTATACTTACTTACTTACTTTTCAAAGATTTCGATCGAAGCACCTGTGACAGAGTCACGCATCTTTCGATGATTAAGAGTAGAGACTGACGGGGTGGAATGTCCCGCATTTAAATTCACTGCCAGTGGGGTAGAAAACATAAAAGAAATAACAACAAAAATAATTTTGAAACTAATCAGTAAAGGAAGTATAAAGTAATAATTTAAAAAAGTTTAAATATAGCATTACAAAACTAATAGAAATATTAGTAATAATAAGAATATTTTTGGATTTTATAAGAGCAGTTTTTAAAGTTATTATTATTATTATATAACACAGAGGACTGACACCGGACAATACACGGTATAATCTCACAAGGAGAAGTCAATGCCAAAGGCGATAGAAAAATGAAGTAAAGCAAAACAAACAGAACAATTTTATATCGAAAAGGTTAAAGGTGGAAGTTAGACAGAGATCCGCTTTCGGTGTTCGTTTGTTGACAGGATCGTTGTGATCATATGCAGCAAGTAGTGTTGGACAATACTGACATTTCCTAAATCGATATATTGTCCATCTAAAATACCGATATAAAGATAAATCGATTTAATGCAATGTTGCCAACTGCAGGGATTTGTCCCTACGCGTAGGGACTTTTAGCAGTTTTTTTTTTTTTTTTTCTTTTTTTTTTTTTTAGTATATAAAGACGAATTATAGTTGGTTGGTTGGGTTTAACTTTGCTATAGTACTGTGCTATGGGTTATTTGCTGTAGTACTGTGGTATGTCGATTGTTTGGGACGCGCTTTTAACAATGGTCCTGAGACCTGCCATCAGAATTTTGATCGTCCTCGCACGATATGGCTACCTCGCTTCGGTGACCACCAGAGCTGTAATTTGGATGAGAACATGGAGGACATTGCGGCCACGAAGAATTTTACCTGCACAAGCCAACATTAACGTGCACGATGGTCTTTGGCCGGTTCGAGTATCGAACCTACAATCTTGCATTTATGAGCTCGGTGCTCCACCGTCCGGACTACCGTGGTCCAGGAACAGATTATAAGTTCATAGGGACTTTTTAGGGGTACTTTTGTAAGATATTTTAATAGGATTTTGCATGAACTTTGTAACTTTTACCACTTTTTCATGTTTTTTCACAAAAATTAGGGACACACTTAAGGTTATCAGTAGGGACATGACAAAATGGGAGTTAGCAATACTGATTTAATAGGACTTGCTTAATGTACAATATGAAAGGAGAATCGAGAACTTTATTTTGCCCACATTCATATTTTTAAACAAGTTAACATATCACTATATAAATATATTACAAATCTGTTTTACTTAATTTGAATCGGTAATCTTTTTAAAATAGCAAAATAATATAGTATTTATTTTGAAAAAGAAATATTAATAAAAAACTGTGGATAACTTTGTTTTAAATTTTTACAGACGTGGTTTAATTATTCATTTTAAAAGTTTTAAACTATACTCATGTTGAAAATACATGAGTACATCGATACATTTGCATATACAGAAATTTTATCCTGATTGACTATTACTATTATTGGTAATTGTTATTTAGTTTTACATTAATAGGTAAAAAATAATCCTTACTATACATTTCGTACATTTATGCAACAATTTTTCATACGCTGGAAAGTATTTGTTATATCCTTATGTTCTAAAATGCGACGACAACGTATAGCGATACGCATAAAATGTTGATAAGAGCTTATTTATATCAAGGTGCAAGTATATAAAACTTTTTATGAAATTCTGTACATTATTTCTCAAGTTAAAGTTGACGGAATTTTTTTTCACATACGCAAGCAGACGGATAATTTCTTAAAATTGTTAAATCGTTCTCAAGACTTCTTAAAACGTGTAATTCTATCGAAAAACAGAAGTTGAAAATGTTTACAAGTTCTTTCTTGTAATGAATGCCAACAGAAGAATATAAAAACGCGAAAATCAGTAATTGACTTTAGAAAAATTTCGTTAGTTTAACAAAATTAATTTTTTTTTTCTCGAAATTATTATTTTTATCACAGAACTAAAATAGCATAATTTTAATAACATAACTAAAATAACATAACGAGGTAATTTTTTATTAAAATGAGACTTTTGAAAAAATCAGACAAACTTCTGGTAAAGATACAATGCTTTAATGTTAATCATTATAAAATTATTCATTATTTTCCACAGTTCAAAACTTATACATCTCAAAATAATACAATATAGCGCTATTTTGTTTTACTACAAATCATATTATAAAATTTCACGTTGAGTCGTGACTCACGATGTCACATTTCGTTAGTGAGTTTCAGAACATTTAAAACATAAAATGCCACCCAATTTATTTATTTATTTTCTTAACTAATTGATAAATTCAAAAATTTAATTTTTTTTATTACTTTTTAATGCATTAAAATATTTAATTCCCCACATAAATGCAGAAAAATTGCAAAATGGTAATGAGTAGAAAATCGCTAATTTGGAGAAGAGCTCCATACATGATAATAAATTTCTACAGTGCCTTGAATCTCCCACTCAATGTAATTCTTAATTAAAAGTTACTAAAATAAAAAAAATTAAAAATTTACGAGATTCTTTTTTATAGAAATTTAAAAAAAAATTCTTATTTTAGATTAAATTATATCAACTTGTACAAATTACAAAAAGACTTAAATAATTAGCTCAGCATAGGAAAATAAAATTAATAGAAAGACGAACAATTTGGTGCATTTGAAGGGGAATAAAAAGTATCAACCCTCACCGCATTAAAAATTATTTTTAAATACTCATATTATGTACTTATTATTAAGTAACTGACTTTGAAATACATAAAATTTAGATATTTAAATATTAGAATAACCATATCTAAGATGACGCTATTGTCTGAATTAATTTATTTTTGACAATATGACAGTGCTATATTTTGCACTGAAATTAATTAATTTAATGAAAAAAATATTATTAATTACGTAAAATATTAAGAAAGAATAGTTTGTTCACTTGTCTAGTAAACATAGATTGGAGTCTTATTTTCAAATTAAAGAAACGGCAATAAAAATCGAAAAGAAAATGTTGATATTAATACAAATAAATGTCAATTGAACAAACGAATTTTGAATGAATTAGATATCTCCTCTGAAGTAGCTAAACTTAAGGGGAATGTTTGTATCGGAATCGATTTTCATTTTACTACTGCACGTGTACAACGTAAATCTGTAATAATTTCTCCCAGTCTTAAACCGATATTTTCTTTTTCGGAATGCTGAATTCTGTCCTGGCAGTATGTCTGCGCATAAATCGAAACAGCACTTTAAATACACATTATTTTCTTGATTCTTTAGACTGCAGACAAAGGTTTTCATGATTTAGCTCTGTACGACTGCAGTCAAAGGTTTACATGATTTAGCTCTGTACGACTGCGCATGCTTTAGATTAAACCGGTATTGCCGTTCAATGAATAGATATCTGGCATTATTCCAATAAAATTCTAGCATTTAATATCGGTTTAGCCTAGAATCAGATGCTTGCGTTTTTATGTTTCTGCATCGATATTTCACCGAAGATAAAATATTTAAATCGGATAAACGGCATTAAATCGATATTTTGTTTTACATCGATATAAAGCCCAGTCCTAGCAACAAGTGTGTTAAAAGCAGGGTTACCTAGAGTTTCTAGTGAGAAATGGAATTTAATATTAAGTTTATGAATGTAATCGTTAAGTTTAGGAGCGAAATTCTCTTTGTAGATGTAATAATTTCGAACATACCAGGGTATATCAAGAATTTGCCAAATGGGTGCTTTTTCTGACATGAGTAACTTGAGTAACTACTCATGAGTATCTTGATATGGGTATTAGCTGCATATGACCACACCATACATTCATAGGTGAAAATGGGACGAAGGAAAGACGTGTAGAGAGGAATTTTATTCTTAAAGTTTAAATTACTATTCCGAGATAATAGGAACATGAGTTTATTTTTAGCAGCTCGGTATTTGTTACAGTCGGCAGAAAAATTTCCGAGTACTAGTAAAAATTCCTATATAAAAAAAGTACACTTAATACAGTTTTGTTAAATAAATCCTTGTCGAATCCTGTTCTTAGTCAGTCTAAGAACATGATTCGACAAGGATTTATTTAACAACACAGTGTTAAGTGTACTTTTTTTATATAGGAATTTTTGCTAGTGCTCGGATAACTTTTGCTGCCGACTGTATGCGTAAGAGTTAAGTACTGTTTAAAAATTAAGCCTTGGTCAAATATAACTCCAAGATATATAGTATGTTCAGATCAAAGGGGGGGGGGGACCACATAAAAATTAATTTTACATTTATCTGTAGTATACATTTATCTGTAGTATCATGTGCCATGGATTTATTTCCATGTGTAAAAAGAATAGCTTCAGTTTTATCAACATTAAGGGTGATTGTCCATTTCGAGAGCCAATTTGAAAGAAATTTTAGGTGGTGGGAAACAGACAAAATTGTGTATCGTCTGTTAGCATTGGATGCGAAAACACAGGCTTCGCCCCCCCCCCCCCAAAAAAAAAAAAAAAAAAAAAATGCTAAAGAGTTGTTGGGTGTAATGGGGCATATCATTAATATAAAGACTAATAATTTAGGGCTGATTTCAGAGCCTTGTGGAACGTCGAAATTGGCTAGAAAATTCCGTGAAAGAGTATCTTTCCCTTTCACATGTAAGTTTCTGTCAAAGAGATAGCTATGGATTAATTTAATAAGGGGAGAGGGAAAGTTATAATTAATTAGTTTAAAGATTAAACTAGTGATCCAAACTTTGTCAAACGTCTTCTCGATAACTAGGAATACTGCTGCAGTAAATTGCTTCTTAATTTTGAGATCGTTAATGTATTCAACAAGTCTATAGACCTACTAGGAGGTGAAAAGGCCGTTACAGAAAACATATTTTTCAGAACATAATAGTATTATATTCAGTATAAAGATCAGTTTTTTTAGCAATAAAGGCTTCAAATAATTTACTTAAAGAATTTCTAAGGGAAATGGTCGGTAGCTTGAAGAATTATTAGGGAGTTTGGCACTTTTTAGAATGGGAGCTATGACAGCAGTTTTCCAATAAAAGTAGAAAAGAGATAAATTTAAAAAATGTTATTAAATAAACAGGTAATCGTTGAATTATAGGTTAATGGTAGATTCATGAAATCACCATCACTGATGCCACGGAATTTCTTTTTCTTGAGATTTTTTATTTCATGGATTACATCAGCATCAAGGGCGGCTCGTGAACCGAAAATAGATGAAGGGCTCAAAAATAATATTTAAGTAGTTTTAATCATAATTTTTATTAAGCATGGTCTTAACTAAAATTAACTATAAATACTTATTTAAATGTAAATTCTATAAATGAATACAGCGTAAAATACAGTGTGCCTCTTCACCAATTTTCGATGCACGAGCCGCCACTGATCAGCATGCCTAGTTTGATTGAAGGCGATGGTAATTACATATAGGAGAATAATAATTTAAAAGAAAAACGGTATGAAAAAAGACTAGTATTAATGTAATGCTATAGAATAAATAAGAAATGTTGCGAGTTATGCACATTCATAGGCAAAATTTTATCTCTGCATTCGAAAACTTATAAAATAAAAATAAAAAGTAAAAGTAAAAATATAGCTGCTTTATGGATATTAATTCAAAAACTTCTGTTCACAGTTACAAATAAAGTTGCATATTTGATAAAAATTTTGAAAAAGATAATCAGATAAACGATCATTTTAAAAATTATAATTATTAGGTTGATTCATAAGTAATATCTGATGGAGTTAAAATAGAATACACACCAATAACATTATACAACGAATATAATAATGTATCTTAGCTATTATTTCCTGCCGAAGAATAAGCTCCTCCCACATTTATCATGTTACGTCTTTGTAGGTGGAGTCTTAAATAACTTCCTTTGTTTATAGCACGCATTTATTTTGCTTTCATTTAGTTAAAAAAATATATCAATTTATTATGGATTCACCATTATTATGTATGACGTTCTCTCATCTTCTTGGCAGCTTATATATTCCATCCTTGTAAAATGTGGTTGTTTTCGATTGGAAGAAATTTTTGACAGCCTGTCTGACTTGTTCTTCAGATTTGAATGTTTTTCTTTTCAAAAAGTTTTGTAAGGAACAGAAAAGTTGATAATCTGTTGGGGTAAGGTCTGGGGAGTAAGGTGGGTGCCGTAAAACAGGCCATCCGAGCTCTAGAATTTTTTCTTGAGTCACCCTTGCTATATGTGGTCTGTAAAAGAATGACGTTTTGGCTATTGGCGAGTGTAGAACGTTTTTCATGAAATTTCTTTTTCACTCTTTGCAGTTGCTGAACATATACGTGTGCAATAATTGTTAAATTTGACTTTAATAACTCGTGATGGATTAGTCCTCGACAATCCCACCATAAACACAAAAAAATCTTTTTTCCAAGGATGTCAGCTTTCGAATCTGGTAAGGGTTTTTGTTCCTTATCAAGCCACTGTCTTTTACGGATGATATTCTCATAAGTAATCCATTTTTCATTGCCAGCTAATATCCTATCTAAAAAAAGGCTCGTTTTTTTCTCGAGAGAGGAAACTTGTAGAGATAAACAGACGATTTTCTTTATTCTGTTCACTGAGATTGTGTGGTACCCATACTCCTAATTTGCTGACTTTCCGAAATTTCTTCAGTTGGGGAAAAATAGTTGATTGTGGTGCAATCAACTTTTCTGCTATGTCTCTAGTTGATTGGCGTGGATTTTGTTCCAATATAGCCTTTACAACGTTGTCATCAATGTCGGAAGGACGTCCTGCCCTCAGTTCGTCTTTTAAAGTCGTATTTCCAGAGCGGAATTTTGTAAACCAATATCTAACTGTCCGATCAGTTATTAGTCCTTCACCGTATTCATTGCATATTTTTTCAGCTGACGCTTTAGCACTATTGCCTTGTCTGAATTCCCAAAGCATTACATGACGAATATGCACTTTTTCATTCTCCATTTTAGGAGTTTGGAGCAACAGTTTAATCAGACATACACCAGACAAAACGATTGTTAAAAGAATAATTGAACCACAGATTATATACTAAGACAGATGGCACACGCTCAATAAAATCAGACTAATGAGTACAGTAATACCAGTGACGGCTGAAAGCTAATGTTTCCAAATATTTGCATAATTCCATTAAAATAAAATGTGATCGCTATTCTGATAGGTTAAAAACGAACATAATATACAAAATTCTACACATTCAAAGAATTTTATTAATATTTGCAGTATGCATGCTTTGACCGTTGGTCCAATGGAAGTAACGGCCAAACACACTACATGATGAATGCAGGGAAGGAGCCTATCTTTAAAGCCTTATATTCATTGTATAATGTTTCTGGTGTAAATTTTAACTAAATTGCATCGGAAATTATTTATGAATCGACCTAATATATTTTTACTAACGATATTTTTAAATAAATATGTACAATTAACTCACGAATAAAACTGTAGTAAACTGACATATATATATATATATATATATATATAGCAAACAATTGACAGGAAAATTTATAATTATATAAGTTTTACAGAATAGAAAAACCAATAGGAGAATTACAAACCAATGCGCAAGATTGCAGCGAAAGGAAATGCAAAACTTAGATGTAGTAATATATAAATGCAGAAATATATAAACGAATGAATGAAATTAAATGTAGAAATATATAAACAAATGAATGAAATTATACCCCAAAAAACACTGAGATCTTCATCAGGGAGGCCCCTCAGTGTGGGGGTGAACGAGAAGTTTCTGAAAGGACAGTAGCTATAAGCTAATAACTATCCTTAGCCCCCAACTTCTCACCAAACAGAAAACCATCAATAACTGAAGAGAAATCAAACATACATATAATGTATAAAACTACAAAAAAATATTTTATTAAATTATCAAATTGTAAAAGTTACAAAATTACATCAATTCATTTAAAAAAATACAATACAAAAGAGAATTACTGAAGGTAAACAAGAAAGTATAAAATGAAATAAAAATACAACCCTTCATATGGAACACAAACTAACTTCAGCCGACGGGAATACTCGTCGGTACTTCAATATCGCCCTTGAATGAGGAAGTAGAACAGACCGAGATAGGAAAACGCTGAAAAGTCACAGTTAAAAATTGTGACGGGTAGCAGTTAATTTGCAAGGTATTTTTTAAGTCTTCAAGAGCATATTTTAAATCTTCTTCATTATTGCAAATAGTATGAATTCTTTTAAGCTGTGCGAACATAATATTTTTTAAAACTTTTCTACTGATATTTGAAAACCAGTTAGTAAGACTATTAACTTTAAAATTAAAATCCTTTCTTTTATCATATAATCCAATGAGCCATGTATCTTCATTTCTCCTAATATTTAAATCCAGGAAAGAAATTTTATCAGTATCTGTGCGGTTCAAAACCAAATCTTTAGGATATATATTTTTAGAGAAATTTTCGAAACAATTACAGTTAAAAACAATTAAATCATCAATATATCTGAAGAAAGAAATATTTATAAATTTTTTTTCCGAAAAAATATAAAAATAAATTTGCGAAAGCACTCGAAAAACTCGTTCCCATTGGGATCCCCCTCCGCTGTAAAAAGTAATCTTTTCCGTTAAACAAAACGTTTTCAAAAATACAAAACCTGATAAGATTAGTCCAGTAATTTTTATCACAATTTAAGTAGCTGTCAAATTCATCATAAATGCTTTCAAAAACTTCTATTACCAAGTTATGTGGAATACTGCCAAACAAATTTTCAAAATCATAGGTATTTTCAGAAACTTCTCGTTCACCCCTACACTGAGGGGCCTCCCTGATGAAGATCTCAGTGTTTTTTGGGGTATAATTTCATTCATTTGTTTATATATTTCTACATTTAATTTCATTCATTCGTTTATATATTTCTGCATTTATATATATATAATACAAATGAAAACAATATAAATGTAAAAGTATTTTTATAAAAAAATATTGAAATAAGTTAACCTTTAACTGTTAAGGTAGAAGTTTTCTTACCGATTTTTCTACGAAACAAAAAAAGCAAACGAAATTTCTTTTATAAAAAAATCAGAGATGAAAGTTTTACATTAACAGAAATATTCTCATAAAAAAAATATTGCAATTATTAAAGTATCAAAAAATGGAGAGACATGATAATTATCTCAAGCAAAACAACGGGGACATGGACATTAACCCTTTGCCATTCCTTTTTAATTTCACTCCTCTGGTTGAATCTGTAAATTTAGAGACTTTTTTATTCAATATCCACCATCAAATTTTAAGTTTAACGGTTAGCTAATTACTTCGAAGTTCATTGGTCCATTACGTACATGAAGTTATTGGTTATAGTTGAATATAAAACTCCCTAAATTTGGCAACATTATTTAGAGCAGTGTTTAGTATCGCTAATACCCGCATTTTTTTTTTTTTTTTTTTTTTTTTTTTTTTACACCAGTCCTTTTTTTTTTTTTTTTTTTTTTTTTTTTTGTCTCCTGATTTAATCATAGTTACATTTGATGAGAATTACTCCAAAAATAAATTAGTGTAGAAAAAGGGGTGGGTACTAACAATACGGAGTATTAATTAGGATGTTGGTAACTATGTGTGGTAGTTCTAAAAAGACAGCTGTTGCAAATGATCGTCTTATTCGTAGAAATTGTTTCTGGAATTATTTTTGCTCATCCAAAGTAATTTCACATCCTTTCGCCATTAAAATAAGTGCAAGAACTGTTAGTACGCGTTTATTAATATAATCTGATCTTACTCTAAGAAAAAACCTGTAAAAAGGGCTTAGAAGGAAAGATCTCAATAATCTTTAAAGCTTCTGCAAAAAATATCGAGCTTGGACACCAGAGCAAAGGAAAAATGTGAGGTTTTCAGATAAATCTACCTTTTTACATATCTCATCATATATGCGCCAAAGGTCTCCAAAATCAGAGATGCAGTCGGCAGCAAAATTATTGAAGCACCATAGCCTCCTAAACTAGATTCCTTTCGCATGGCTCGGAAACATGGCAACAGTTCAAATGGTAATCAGCGCCACCTGGTACAGATTGCGCACATTTTATTCAACTGTCACCAATAATTCTAGGAAGTGATATATGATATACATAATCGACGTTTCTTCGATTCTATTCGACTTTTATATATATCTAATCCCACTTTAAAAAATTGTTGGTGGCTGTTGAATAAAAGAGTCGCGCATTCTGTACCAGGCGGCGTTGTCTACCGCCAAGTTTTCGAGCCACGCGGAAGGCATCTAGTTTATGAGGACACACCCACATTTTTCATATATTTTTTTTTTTTTTTTAGTTTGATCGTTAATTTTTATCAACTTACCTTTTTATAAACAATATAAGACTAAGATCATGACTCGACAAATATTTACTTAGCAAAACAGTATTAAGTGCCCATCTTTTAAGTAGGAATTGTTGCTAGTGCTTCAATAATTTTGATGCCGACTATTCAAAGTTCGTAACATGGTATCCATACTTGCCAACATCCTAATAATAACTCCGTAGTGTTGATAGTCAACCTCCCTTTTTTCACACCAATAAAGTTTTAGAGTAATATTCTCCAAATGCAATTACGATTAAGTAAGAAGATAAACACTCTAAAAAAATACTGGTGTGAAAAAGAAGGCAGGGCTAACAATACTACGGAATATTAATTAGTATTTTGGCA
Organism: Salticus scenicus; assembly: GCA_963930645.1. Lineage (NCBI taxonomy): Eukaryota > Metazoa > Arthropoda > Arachnida > Araneae > Salticidae > Salticus > Salticus scenicus. The sequence continues at coordinate 81,289,960 of OZ005659.1, read as the reverse complement.
AGTATGGGTATGTATAGTCAAATAGGCCCCAACCACAATGGTTTCGTCTATCTTCTCTGGATATGGCCGAGAGAGGAATGGCTCAAACTAAAAAATACTACAATTAATAACAAAATATATTTCTTTGTATAAAAAGAAAAGTTAAATGTCCCCGTTAATACTCTGAAAAAGCACAGAATTTTGAATGACGAAGTTGTAACACAATAACAAGTTTAAGAAGGTATTGTATTTATAGGAGCATGACCGACCTCTGGTCAAGATTTAAATTCAATTGAAAATATGTGGACTTGATGAAAAAGAAGTTTGTTGAAAATTTTTCAACCTCAGATTAATTTTTCCAAGAAGCATGTATGAACTACAATGATAACACTTAAGTTACATAGATCTTTAGTCATTTCTATGCTGCTATACATAGCTACTATTTTAGCTGTGAAAGGACCTTTGACCATTAAAGAAACTTTGACCATTATTGTATAATAAATGTATTAAAACTTAAAATAATATATATATATAAATTTAATGCACATAACAGTAAATTAAAAATATTTATTTATTTATTTTTTTTTTTTTTTTGGTCGAAAGAAAAGTGCTAATTTTAAATTTTACCTCACTAGGAACTAAGTTCGTTCTTTTGTTTATTGGAAGGACTTTACGGTCCCGACAATAGTTGAAACATTCTGCTCTCAGTGTTGATACACGGCATGTTTCGGGTTGATTGGCCGCGCCCCATGCTTTGGTTCTTTCACATTACTTTTGATGTCCTCTGGAAATGTAATGAATGGCCCTTTGAGTAAACCTGCAATACGTATTTCACCCAGCTTTAAGCCCCTTGCATTTCTAATCGACGTTAAAATACACGTAAACTAGTCTAATATCTTTTATTATTATTATTATTATTATTATTATTATTTAAACCAGCTTATGTTATACATTTTTTTCATATCTAAAATTATGTATAAATATCCATACCTGCCAATCTCGTCATTAAAAAGCGTAAAATTGTTTATGTGCCTTGGATAAACGCTTCTTTTTCTACACCACTTTATTGTTACAGTAATTTCCTCCAAAAGTTATTACGATTAAATAAGAATAAAATTACTCTTAAAAATGACTGGTGTGGAAAAGAAAAAAGGCGGGTACTAAAAATTTTATGCTTCATAATGAGATGGTTGGCAGGTATGGTGACCTAAAAGTTCCTGACGCATTTTGCACTTTAATATAAAATCAATCAAGTGTACTATGATAATCCGATTTGCAGTACAATGCTTCTTGTAATAAAAATTTTGGTTAAAAAAAAAAAAAGTTTTAAATTTTGTTAGTAGATGATGTTGTACCCAGAGCCTGATTAAGGGGAAGCACACATTATCTCCGCTCTCACCGGAATATTTTTACAATTATTTTTTACTTCATGTCACAGAAATTCCACGCTTTGACGAGGAAATATTTTTTTATAAAAAATGAACGGTGTAAATCAATCCAATTTACTCACCGTTATTAGACACCAGAATTCTTTTAAAATAATTTTTAATGAGAATTTTCTGTTTATTATAGGAGGAAAGTATTTGTTAAAAAATAACGGTGTAAGTATAAATAATGTGTGCTGCCCCCCTTAATCAGGCTCTGAGTAGAGGGTTGAAAGTGTTGAAAGTTACATTTATCGAGAAAAATGTTTGTTCCCGACTGATCGAGAAAAATAAACATTCAATTGTGTATTATGTTAATAATCACCAGGATTCATTTAATTAGATTGATTGAAATTGTGATTTTAATCAAATTATCATTAGTTTATTTATTTATTTATTTATTTATTTTTAATTATTGATATTATTGATTAAGTTGCATTGAATATTCTAACTTATAATTTTTTAATCATAATTATTATAAACAAAATCGAACAATTAATTTCAATCTATTTTTCTCTAAATTCATGCTATTTTTATAATTCCATGTTATAATTACTGAACTACAGGTTATAAAAATATTGAAATTCTATTTAAGATTTGTTTTAATATAATTCTTGTGTACAATTTTAAATTAGCACATAGTGGGGAATGTCCCATTCATCCCCATTCAAACTGTCCCATTCATTCCCACCACCACATGATCATATAAATCAAGAAATAGGCTTAATGAACAATTGTCAATATTCTTCTTGAATGTCATAAACACAATAAAAGATTATGCATTTTCACCATATAAGAGTTATATTAACTTTAAGCAAATAGTTAATTTCTTAACTACTACCTAATTGAATCAGTAAAAGTACTTTGGCAACAGAAAAAGACACTTTAATTTTTTTCTGCCCTTCTATATATAGCACAATTCTGAAACTACAACTGATGAATGACCTCAGTACTGTCATATATCAGAAAAATTGTCAAGTTTCTAGTGCTTGTAAAACATAAAAATTTTGCTACTGTCCCATTCATCCTGCGTCCCATTCATCCCCACTCTCCCCTATACATTAAAAACATTACTTTTTTCAGGGACAATTTGATTACTTTTACCATACCCTCCTAAACTAGATGCCTTCCGCGTGACTCGTAAACTTGTCCGTAGACAGCGCCACCTGGTACAGATTGCGTGACTCTTTTATTCAGAGCCTGATTAAGGGGGAAGCACACATTAACTCCGCTCTCACCGGAATATTTTTACAATTATTTTTTACTTCATGCCATAGAAATTCCACGCTTTGACGAGGAAATATTTTTTATAAAAAATGAACGGTGTAAAACAATCCAATTTACTCACCGTTATTAGACACGAGAATTCTTTTAAAACAATTTTTAATGAGAATTTTCTGTTTATTGTAGGAGGAAAGTATTTGTTAAAAAATAACGGTGTAAGTATAAATAATGCGTGCTTCCCCCTTAATCAGGCTCTGCTTTTATTCAACAGCCACTAAAAATTTTTAAAAGTTGGATATGGTAGAAACGTCGATTAAATATATATTATATCACTTCTTAAAATTATTGGTGACAGTTGAATAAAAAAAAAAATCGTACAATCTGTACAAGGTAGCGCTGTTTACTGCTCGAACTGTTGCCAAGTTTCCGAGCCACGCGGAAGGTATCTAGTTTAGGAGGCATCTAGTTTTCTTTTACATACCTATCAACATCCTAATTATGAATCGGAAGATTTTTAGTACACGCCCCTTTTTCCACACCCCTCTATTTTTGGAGTAAATATCACCAAATATTGTTTCGATTAGATAAGTATAAAATTAGTCTAAAGGAAGACATGTGAAAAAAAAGGCGGATACTAAAAATCTTCCTGTTATTAATGAGATGGTTCTCAGGTATGCGTTTATTTATTATCCAAAGTCATCAGAATTTACGAGCAAAATTAAAATGAACCATATAAATAATTTTTCCAATAAGTTATAAAAGTATAATTCTACTAAGAAATTGCGGGATGAATTTCGGCAGTTGAGAATTATAATTAAGTGATTAGTGTGAACAACCACCGCTCTTCAAAGTCGAGTTCCCAACTTTTCCCAATAATTCATTCATAAGCATTTTTAGCCCCGCTTTCTTTTCGCACCAAAAATTTTGTAGATTATTTCTCTTTCATATGTGACAACGATTAAATAAGAAGAAAATCATTTTTTTAAATTTCCGGTATGAAAAAGGGGCGGGCTAAAAATGCTCGTGAATAAATTACAAAAGTTGGGAACTCTGCTTCAAATAGTTAAATATACCTGATAACATTAGCGTGGTTAGCCGCGCCCCTTTTTTACATCAGTATATTTTAACTCTTTGTATCCCACCGAGACTTTAAAGTCCCATCAAAAAAAAAAAAAAAAAAAAAAAAAAAAAAAATCTCGAGTGACTCCACTCGACTTTCAGAACATTGAGTAATTAACAGTTTTGTAGATAAAGTAAAGAAAGAGTAGTTGTTAAACAAACAAAAGAGATAAAACCATAATAGAGTGTTTGAGTATTTTTCTCCATCTATTACACGTTGTTTTATTTAACGCTACTGAACTTTGAGCCCATAGATAATAATGATAAAGAAATTTTCGTTGTGTCCCTGTAAAAACCTATAAATGCTAGATTCACCAAAATGCTTATAGTTAGTGCAACAGTGATTTATAATACTCATATAAATTTTCAGGTGAATTCAATAACGCGTTTAGATGCTATCATACTTTTAAAAATTTAGTCCCATAGGCCATAATGATAAAGAATTTTTCTTTGTGTCCCTGTAAAAAAACTGTAAGTGCTAGATTCACCAAAATCTATACAATTAGTTCAATGTGATCTATAACATGTGTACAAATTTTTTGCTCGGATTAATAAGGCGTTTAGACGCTATCACATTTTTAAAAATTTGGCCCCATACGCATAATGATAAAGAATTTTTCTTTGTGTCCCTGTAAAAAACTGTAAATGCTAGATTCTCCAAAATCTATACAGATTGAGTATTTGAGATCTATAATATGTGTATAAAATTTTTGCTCAACTGAATAAGGCGTTTAGATGCTATCGCACTTTTAAGATTTTGCTCCCATAGGTCATAATGATAAAGAATTTTTCTTTGCGTCCCTGTAAAAATACTATGAGTGCTAGATTCACCAAAATCTATAGGGTTCGTACTATGGTGACTTACAATATGCGTACCAACTTTCAGGCTAATCGAACAAAGCGTTTAGACGCTAGCGTGTTCACTCACAGACATACACACATACACACATACACACACACATACATACATCATCGTAAAAATAGTGAAAACGGACTCAGGGGACCTCAAAACGTATAGAAACATCAAAATCTCGAATTCGGATTTTTGACATGATTACAATACTTTCCTCACTATAGTGTTCGGAAAGTAATTATTCAATATAGCCTAAATTTACTACAGGATTTCATTCGGACTATAGTTTAAGCTTTAGTCCCTATAGTTAAGTTCTAGTTAAAGCTAAATTTAACACTTTCGCGACCGCTGACGCAGATTCACGTCATTTTAAAACCTGTAACTCCACCAGTGGGCGTTTCTTTTGCAATTTGTATGCTATTTATTTCTTAAATATATAACCAATATTCACATTTTTACAATCAAATATACTATGGATACAAATACTTTGATTAGAAAGAATATCCATATAAATGTATATCCATTTTTAATATAAATGCATACTTGCCAACCATCTCACTAATAACCGTACAATTGTTAACGCCCCCTGAAAAAATGCCCCTTTTCTCATATAATTTTAGAATTATTTTCTCCAAATGTTGTAACGATTAAATAATACTAAAATTACTCTAAAAAATTATTGGTGTCAAAAAAAAAAAGGCGGGTACTAAAAATTGTATAGTTCATAATGAGATAGTTGGCAAGTGTGTAAATGTGAATACAGAAAATTTTATTCTGAAATATTGTAACATAGGAGAATAACGTCCACAGGCGGACCTTACTGTCAAAAATTCAAAATTATGCGGTCGCGAAAGTATTAATATAAGATGATGCACAAAGAAATATAATAAAAAATTTTCAAACTATTTTTCCAAAAATAAAATATTTTAGTATATAAAGGGTTAAAAGCAATCTTCTTATTTCATCGTAACTACATATTGAAGAAACTTTCTTTAAAAGCTTACTGGAGTGCAAAATGGCCGGAGTTAACAGTACTCCGGAAAAAATTATAAATATTTCATGGTATGGTTAAATCATGCAGTGAATATGATTAATCCTTTGCTGATTAAGGGGGAAGCACACATTATCTCCGCTGTCACCGGAATAGTTTTACAATTATTTTTTACTTCATGTCATAGAAATTCCACGCTTTGACGAGGAAATATTTTTTATAAAAAATGAACGGTGTGAAACAATCCAATTTACTCACCGTTATTAGACACCAGAATTCTTTTAAAATAATTTTTAATGAGAATTTTGTTTTTATTACAAGAGGAAAGTATTTGTTAAAAAATAACGGTAAAAGTATAAATAATGTGTGCTTCCCTTTAATCAGGCTCTGCTTTGCAGACGAACAATATTTAAAAAGGTAATGAGTTAAACTTTTTTTTAAACTATTTTATAAAGGTAGAATTCTATTAAATTATTCAGGGATGACTTATTAAATTTGGGAATTAATAATTGTATTCTCACATCGAAAACGCTGTTCGTTAAAGGGCTAAAAGGAAAATTTTTCCGATACATTCATGTTATTACTATTCCATCATATGTGTGAGGGAATTTTCTCCATTTTGAGTTCTTCTACAATGCATATATATTTTTTTAACTTATTTACCATGCATTTTTTTAATTTGGAGAAAAGTTTTATAATAGTTTATTTCAGAAAAGTAGTTTAGAACTATATCTTCTGCTAATAATGTTTGATATCTTACACCTGCCTCTGTTATTAATGTTTAAAACACAAAAGGATTTTGTAAAAGAATTATCAACGAAAGAAAACTCAGAAAAGTACACATTTATCTAATTATTAGCAAAATGAATTACAATGTAAGTTTTTAACATATAATATCGAAACCAATGTTTCAATATCTAAAATTATAAAAGTATTTTCATTCAGTTTATATATATTGTTGCGTACTTGAGGGTTCGTGAGTTGTCCGGGAATGAAAGGCCAAACTTACAAAAATTCAGTAATTTATTCACAGAAAGTTCCAGAAAAATACAGGTCAATAAACCAATTATCAGCTTCAATTCAAGCAGTAACCACAGCTTAAACAACAGCTGTCAATAGCAAATCCACAGTACAAACTGTATAGCAATAACACTTGAAGCAAGTCTCTCTCAAAGAGGCTCAAGAGCAATGCAAGCACTAGCGAAGCTGGCTGAAAACTGAACTGAACTGACTGCCTTGGCGAGGAAGCGCTCCTTATATACTGTTCCATGGAACCCAGATATTTCGAGAAAACTCTAGAAAGTGGTCAACCAATCAACTTACAGCTTCCATATTTGGTATATCCCTAATAAGGATATTCTTGCCAAGGTCGCCAAAAAAAATCGCCAAGGTGGGAAAAAGTCGCCAAATTTGGCGCCAAATCCATTACCTGCCTTATTGGGGCTTTTTAATGCGTTTTTAAGGGAAAATAAGGCTATTTCAACGCTAAAACGACTAGAAATGCACAAAATTAGCACTTTATCAACATACTAAGCCTCTTTGAAAGAATTTATACAAAAATAAACACAATTATTTACAATTTTGTAACAATATATATACAGTCGGTATCAAAAGTGTCCGAACACTAGCAAAAATTCCTATGTAAAAAAAGTACACTTCGTACGGTTTTATTAAATAAATCCTTATCGAATCCTATTCTTAGTCAGTGTAAGAACAAGATTCGATAAGGATTTATTTAACAAAACCGTATGAAGTGCACTGTTTTTGCATAGAAATTTTTGCTAGTGTTCGGACACTTTTGTTACCGACTGTATATATAACATTATAATCACAGTGTTAAATTCTCTGTGTTATATATATATTATATACGGACTAATAATTACTGCTTACTAATGTCTGAAATATGTTACGTTCATAATAGCTTCTAAAAGATACACTTCCCAGATAAATATTTCAAGGTGCACGAAAGGATTTCTGAATACATTCAATACCATCCAAGAGTATTTATCGAAACAAACGCAAGGATTTCAAATGGGTTTCGGATGTCTTTGATCTCACTGAAATGAATATACTTATTCTTTATGCTATGAATAACTGGTGTACTAAGTTAATTTATTCAATTGTAACGAATAATATAAAACAATAGCAGTACGGAACAAAGAGTAGTATAGAGCGTAGGGATTAAACTGTTAAAGAGTGTTATTAAATCTCAAAGATGTAAAGTTTTGTAAGTTTAAAGATTTTTATTTTAAAACAAAACCTGGTTAAAAATCAACAGCAATCATGTTCATAGGGACTGACCAAAAGTGTCAGATGCACTTTTTAATAAAAATATATCGAAGTTTTCAAAAAACATCCTTTCTTTAAATCAAATAGAAATGATATGTTTAAAGTGCCGAATAATTCCAGAATTTTCCTTTGATAAATTAAGAATTAATAATAGACATGACTGAATCGCCATATGCGATGATATCAGTAAATATATATATATATATATATATATATATATATATATATATAAAAAACTTTCTTAGTAACGTTTTTATAAAATAAAATTTAAGAAGAGAAGTTTAAAAAAATGTTTTTAACGTAAATGTAGCAGGATTTCAGATTTATATTCTCTTTTTTAAATTTAAAGAATATACGTCTTTAATAACTTGCACATTTTTTAAGGAAAAAGTATATTGTTATTTACTTCAGAATTCTTCAACATAATATGGAAACATATTTTCTATATCTTCAAAGAAAGATTAAATCTTGCTTATTAAAATTATTAAAGAAATGTGAAAGAATACTCAGCGGGTTTAAAACAATAAAATCTTAAACAGAAGAATAGAAAATGCAGGGTGACCTTTTATTGTTTCACGCATTCTTAAAGACATTTTTAATTTTACATTCTTTAAAGTAAAACATAAAATATAACCACATATTACTACATGAGGTGTTGAAAAAAAAAGGAAGAAAATTTAATTAAGTGAAAATAAACTTAGGGTAAACTAGCACGTGTCCTATATTATCTTCTCCAGGAATTAAAATTAAATTCCTTTTGAAAATGTTTCTGCTTAGGCTGAAAAAATTTACAAAACAGTATATTTTGGAAGTGTAATTGAAATATAATTACAGTGTGTTTAAAAATACTATGATAGAAAAAAGAAGCAAAAAATGTAATTTGAATTTGAATTTAAAACTTTAGAATGGATTTTAAACAGATCTTTCCAAAGTTTTTATAAAAATCTGTATCGATATATCGTAGGTGCTAACTGTTACTATGCATTTTTAATATCTCTATTTCAACACAAATTTATGTATTTATTTATCTATTTTTATTGTCTTCAGGCATCGCAGAGTTTCTAAAGCTTTATCTGTCTGTTATTTACTGTCACCACTATTGTCAATAAAAAAATTTCGTGGATATTTTTGAATGTTTCAATACTGTAACATTATCCAGGGATGGAACATGGGCGCAGAATTCATACCACTATCAATGTAAGAAAATTTTCTACTTCTTAAATCAACGATATTATAGGTAGAGAAATTTCTTAAACGGATTCCGGTATGAATTCTGCGCCCGTGTTCCATCCCTGCATTATCACGTTAATCGCCACGATAATATCAGGAAAATTTTCACATGGGCCATGGTAACTTTATTAGATAATTTAGTTAAAAATGTATCAAGGAAACTTAATGTATCACAGAAAAAAAATTTTTTTGCAAAAATTCCCGGAAAAACACTATTTTTTAAGTCACACATATATGACTGACATGGCCCTATGTTAAAACTTTTTTTCTCGACAAGCCGTGTCAGTCTTATATGTCTGACGCATCCAAACAACATACAACAAGTATTACCTGTTTATGCAAATGTATCGTTTGCGTCGGACATCTGTGACTGACGTGGCTTTCTACCAAATCGCGTACGTCAGGCATATATGTCTGACATGGCTCATGTAGAACTTCTTAGCGTCAGGCACATATGACTGACATGGCGATTAACGTGTTATGTAAAAAAATATTATTTTGAAATAAAGGCGAGAATATAATAAAATGAGAGTAAAATTTTAGAAACATTGCGAGGGTTAAGAATATTGCATGAACAAATATTTTCTTAAAAATTATATAATTGTAGTCTAGAATAAATTTACTATGTAACAGTTGTTTAATTGAACGTGACAGAACCTCCCGCCAAATCAATATTATATCCCGCCTAATTTTTATTACCAACGGCAATAAAGTCAGGTGATATACAACACTCTTTTTTATTTTTACTAGACGAATTAATATAAGAGTTCGTCATTTGCGTTTAATTTTATTTATATATTTTCTCAAAAATTGTAGCTATGTCCCAAATATATATATATATATATATATATATATATATATATATATATATATTATCGTTTGATAATATTTTATGAATGATAATGTTCTAACTAAAATGCATTTATGTATTTTTGTATAATCTGTACTACTATTGTCTATCTATCTTTACTGTAATCTATTTGTATAACCTGTATTGACTGGTGCTTATAAGTACTGTTAGGTAATCACAGAGGATGGATAAAAGCATTTTATTTATTTATTTATTTATTCTAAATATTTATGTCTGATTCTTACGTCTTATTTTTAAAAAAATGTTATGTTTATTTAAATATAAAATTTATTTTATAGATTTATATTTATATGTTAAACAGTGTTCAATTTTTTTACAGCATGGAGACTGGTTATTAGGTGATCAAGGAATTTCCTACTTCAAATGGAAGAATAAAAGGTGTGTTCATTATCAAGTTACCACGAAAATGAAACCTGTACAGTTAAAAAAAACACAAAAGAATGGAACTAAATTGAATATACCCGCTGTTAAAATTGTAAGAGAATACCATAAGCAAATGGGAGCCATCGATAAAGCCCATACGCTGCGTTCATTATTGGGCATAAATACTTGCCAACCATCACATTAATAACCGTACAATTGTTAACGCCCTTTTCTCACACCACTTTATTTTTAGAGTAAATCTTTCCAAATGTTGTTACGATTAAATAAGGATAAAATTACTCTAAAAAATGACTGGTGTGAAAAAAAAAGGCGAATACTAAAAATTGTACGGTTCATAATGAGATGGTTGGCAAGTATGGGCATATACAGAAAAATCAAAGAAGTAGTGGTACCGATTGTTTTATGCAACGATGGAAATGTTCAACTGGTGCCAGCTGAAATGTTCAACTGATTTATGCATCAAACAACACGGTTTTTTATTCCTTTCGATTCCTTCACACCTTTAGATTCCTATTTATTTTGGATTTCATTCATTATTTCAGTAAGGCGTGTTTACACCGATCATCAGCGAAAATTTAGATTTCATACCTCGAAAACTAGCTGACAAGGGCAATTGTTTCATGCGTTAAAAACATTTTTATATATGCTCTTTCGATTGATGCTTCTTTGGATTTATTATTATTATTACAGGTAGGGATAGTTTCCTGGTAAGACACTCTTTTTAGATATGGTTGAAATTTCTTACCTTATATGTTAATCTTACCCTCATTAAATAAATTTATTCTACGGTTTTGCGAAATAAATATTTTTAATTAATGCTCACACTTCTTTGCTCTTTAAAATTTATCATTTTCTACCGCTTAGCTATATTTTTCCTCTTTCCCTTTTCTTACATCTTATTTAATCATAAATATCGAATTCAAATTTAACAAAACACTGTACAGTACAGATAGAAAATAAATTATGCGTCCGAATTTAATCGATATTTAGCATTGTATAAGAATATTAACACTTTCTATAAATTTGTGCATGAATTTGTATTTCATATTTACTCCATTATATGCATATATAATGCATAAAATTATATACATAAATTTTGTTTATATTTATCGTATATCTTGTAAATGAGGTTTTCGATATATTGGGCGAACTAAACGTGAGTTAATTCCATCTAAAATATAATATGAGTTATATTCAGATCAAGGCCCTCCGCAGTATACCCACTCCCTCTGATTATTGAAAATATTGCTACATAATATCCACATCATTTTTAGTTTCTCGTACAGATTTATAAATGTCAATTCTCAATTTCGTATTGATTAATCATTTTGAATCTTAACAATTCTCTTGATAGTAAGTTTTCTTTATGAAACACATCTCGTTTATATTTAGAAAGAAAAAACATTTTGGCTATTTGTTCAAAGAATGCTATGTCTAATTCTACCCAAATGCTGCTTTTACTTTTACTTTTTTTTCTTCCATTGATACTTTTAATATTAATGTTACTTAAGTTTTCCAATCCACTCATAACCATGTTTCTGAATTATGAATGGTCGGATTCAATGTTGCTAGACTTCGCTACATTTTTATTCAATAGCCACCAATAACTTTTAAAATTAATATTTATCTACAGAAAAAAAATCCTTTAAAAAAATTAAAAGATTGCCAAATATGTTAGTTCAGGTGTTCGTAATGTATGTAAACTTCCTTTTATTTTTGTTAGTTGTTGTAGCGTTTTACTCAAGCTTACTTTTAATTTTCTTTTCGCTGTTTTATTTACGTTATCTTTAATTTTTTAGTTTAGTATTAAGGTCTTTTTCACTTTAGGTTGTCCTTTTTCTCTTTGAGCTCAGAATTAGGTTTCTTGTATTTCAGTAACGGCCTTGTACCCCTTAATTTTTTTTGTAAGCAATCACGATTCCGATCCAACTCTGCTACCAATATCTGGCTCGCTGGGATGTGGGGTCACCATCAGACCCCGGGAACTCAGCACTCAACCATCTCTCTCGAACCAAAGAATCGTCTATTATATAAGGTAATTCAGGGACAGATGCCCCATTTAAGGAAAGAGAGCTATAAAATAAATTGGGTATTAACAATGACAATGAAAATTTGTGGGAAATATATAATATATATTGTTTATTAATACTAAGTAGTTTTTTTTGTACCGTATTGTAAATTTTCCAAAGAAAAAAGTAAGATTGCCGCACTACTATTTTTGGCCATCTTTCCCAAAGTTGCGGGTGAGATGCCCCACTCACGTGGGAGAAATGCCCTACCTGTAAAAAACATATTAAAAGATTTTAACAATGGTCAATAGTTTATAACAATTTTTCAGTAGTTTATAACATATGAAACGTAAGTACTTAGCATTAATTTATAAAATATTAAAATATTTAGCTACCATAGACAAGATGTAAAATTAGAATGAAACACACAAACTACTGAAAAATATTTCAAATATATATATATATTTTTCTTTAATATATGAGAAAATTTCTTATTTACAGCTTAGTAAGTATAATAAAAAAATATTACGAAATATGTCGAATTTATTCAGATAATATTTTTCTTTTTCTTTTCTCTAATTTTCGCTTTTCCGCAAACATTGCACAGATCTCCGTATATTGTGCATGATTAATGCAATCATGTATGGCACTTTATGCAATTTTTCCAATCTACTGTTTCTTTTGTAAAATAATAGTTCTCCTCACATTTGAGGCAATTATTTGTAAGATCACTTTCGTCGTTTTCAATAGGTATGCCCATCACCAGCTGTTTTGACGCTTTGCTAAACTTAACAGCGGATTTTAGCTTTTTTTATTGGGATGTAATGACCTTATCCGGCTGTATCTTTCTTTTTCGGCATCTTTCCTTTAACCTAGGTACAGGGGGAATCTGTTGCAATATTTTTGTCGGGGAGGATGATTGTTCAGTTGATTCAGAAATTTGGGACTGTTCACACGTCTGTTTCAATTCTTCACTTATGGAAAAGAAGTGGTTTGGAATCGCTGCTTGGTTTAGAGGAAACATTCCCGTCTCCTGAAAACCATTAATAGCAGTGTCAACAGCAACTGCCCTTTTCCAGGCTATACCAATCAGTTCTGCAGCTTGTATTCTCCAAATGGTCCTTCCTGGATGGTTAACAATCCATTTCCTTGCTTCCTCTTTAAAGTGGTGTTTTAGTGGCTTAAAAAAAGACCGGTCAAGAGGCTGAAGAGCTTGTGTCGTATGGGTGGGCAGGCATACAATTATAATGTCATTTTTGTCCGCAAATTCCAGCAAAATTCCAGTGAAATATTGTCCTTCTGACTGTAACATTTTTTCCTCTCTCTGTAGACGTCAAAAAACATGAACAGCTTTTGCCTCTTTGGTAGCCACGACCTTTCCTGGAACTTTATGTAACTGACAGTCGGTTTCGTTCATATTATAAATACTCCCCTGTCTGGTAAAGAATTGATTTTCTTGAAATAATTTTTAGAAACACTCTTGAAAGAATTTTTAAAAAATTATCTACACTTTCTCTGTTCATGCCTTCCACCCTTGCTAAAGAGAGCCCTGGAATTGTCTAATACTTAGTTCTGGGTTTCCCTTAAAAAAATGATGACAGCCAGGCGTACCCAGCCATTCTTGCTTCTAAAATAAATCGATTATTGAGACCTAGTTTTTCAGCAAACTGAAATGTAACTGTCCTAATTGTCTCTCAGTCAGGTGCAAATCCATATTTTTCTAATCGTTGGATGTGCTTGACGAGACGTTTTTAGTTTTAAACTCCAAACACTCCTTGTGGCCCCAAAGAACTTGTTTTGGTATTATTACCCGTTTTTCTTCGACGACGAGAAGGAATTCCATAGTACCTAGCAGCTTCATTGACACCAATTTCCTCTGCTTCTTGTCTCCTGAGAGCCTCTTTTAAATCGTCTTCTGTCTATGTCTCACGAGCTGCTCCAGTATTTTTTCTTTTGTACACGGTAGGCATCTTTCCTGAAACAAAAAAGAAGCACTGAACAACTGCATGAGCAAATACAATAATATACACTCACTGGCACAATTAACCACCCACCTACAGTTTCGTTAGCGCCCAAGTTTTATTTATGTTATATTTTAAATGTCAATATTCAGTTTAAATGTCAAAGGTCAGTCTGACATACCTGTGCGTTTTCTGCTTTCTTATCTGAGTTAAATCTGTATTTTCGTGATTTCGTTTTGAGTTGCCACATCTAGCGATCACGCAAATTTGAATTTTATTTGAGGAATTTTAATCTAAATTTATAGTTGAAAAAAATATTTTTAAGTTGAAAAATTTTCCATTTGCAAATATTAAGCATTTTATAAAAACAATATGATTTTAAAAATATTAGTTTAAAATTTAAACAATTAAAAGACTTTTTTCAATGAAAATGTATGTGGGGCATCTCCCCCGAATATTATCTGGGGCGTCTATCTTTTTGGTACGAGAGAGATGCCCCGGAAACTGTCCAAAGTACAAGATAGCAAAAATGGCCGCACAATGCCCGAAGTCGACTGACCAACTTCTTATTACAGGTTTTTAAGCTTATTTAAAAAAAATCCTTACTTATTAAGTAGTGCCTGCCTTACAATGCAACATCACTTTTATAACAGAGTAGAAAAAACTTGGTACTTACTTGAAATATTGTTGTGGTAGCAGAAAACAAAGAAATGACTTCACGTAACTTCCACAGCACACTATTCAACATCTATCTGAAATAATAATCGGACTCGCAGAGCCATCTAGCGTTACGTCTCAAAATTACATAAAGTGGGGCCACAGCCTGATTAAGGGGGAAGCACACATTATTTATACTTACACCGTTATTTTTTAACAAATACTTTCCTCCTATAATAAACACAAAATTCTCATTAAAAATTATTTTAAAAGAATTCTGGTGTCTGATAACGGTGAGTAAATTGGATTGTTTTACACCGTTTATTTTTTATAAAAAATATTTCCTCGTCAAAGCGTGGAATTTCTATGGTATGAAGTAAAAAAAAATTGTAAAAATATTCCGGTGAGAGCGGAGATAATGTGTGCTTCCCCCTTAATCAGGCTCTGAATGAGGCATCTCTACCGGTGGGGTAACTCACCCGGAATTACCTTATATTAAATATCACATCATAAAATTATTGGTGGATTCTTAATAAAAAATTCCCTAAGTCTGGCAATATTGGTCGGATTAACGCCGAAAACATAAATGAGATTTTTTTCTTCTTTTTTTTTAATTAAAACATATTATTTATAGATTAATGGATTTAATTACTATTCTGTATTTCTTTACTAATTATCGCCCAGATTTCATAATCTTCTAGGAATCATAAGTTTCTTATATTTAATGATTATTTTTCTTTCTTTAAGATGTGTATTATTTATATGTATTACAATTGTGTGTGGATTCTTCACTAACTATAGAATTTCGTTTGAAAACTGAAATAAGTTCGCTCCAGTAATATTTGCACATTTATTTAGATGACATACGCTTTGGAATTCAACGTTAAAAATTGCATGATGTTTTATATACGTCATAAAATTATAAAAGCATAAAAATATTGATAAACTTTTCGTTAGAGGGAAAAAAAAAAAAAAAGAGAGAGATTTTTTTATAGGTATGAAGTTTTTGAACGTCTGAAATGTACCACCATATATAAATTATAGAAAATTTTATAGTTGATCGTGAAAGAAGAAGAAGAAAAAAAAAGGATTTACTTTCTTCCCTTTATATAGTATTATAAAGCACGAAAGAAGAAGAAAAGTGATGTGTTAACCTTTGTCACATTTTGCTTCGTTCAGCAAAATTGCGTATGACAGGATCACTTTACCAAAAGTGGAAAATTGCTGATTCTTCTTTCATTTTTGTTGATTTATTTCCTCTCAATTTCTAAAAGGCTCCAAAAGTGACGCATTAGATTTGAGAAAAGCGTTTTTGATCGAAACTGAATTACATGTGTCAAAAAACATTTTTTTCATTTTCTAACGATATCTTTTCTTCTGCGCTGTATTCTTTTGTATTGACTTGAACACTAGTATCTAGTTTTGAAAAAAAAACTTTTAAAGTGCTTTTAAAATAGTAATGTAAATATAATTGGAAAATAGTGCTGTAAATTTATTTAAAGTTTTTTTTTAATGCAATATACGGTATATATCAAAGTTATGTGCAGAAATTTTCCTACACATTGAATTAATAGTTAAGAATAATGTATTACATTAGACAAATTTTGTCAAATTACATTAGATGAACCGTATAATTTAATTTAAATACTTCGAAATTAGTGTGTCATTCGAGAAAACGCATACCACTATCAATTTAAGAAATTTTTTTACTGCTTAAATTAACGATATTATAGGTAGAAAAATTTCTTAGACAAATACCGGTATGAATTCTGCGCCTGTGTTCCATCCCTGCCAGTGACTTGCGGTAACTGAAGTAGTGTGTAATATTTGCTGTTTCGAACGAATTGTTTTTTCATAAAAATTACTCGATTTCTAAATTTTGTGATTTTAGCTTTATGTAAATTTACTATTGTTATTTTTTTAATACATAAAAATTGCTTCATATATATATATATATATATATATATATATCTGTACTGATAAGTATAAAGGATTTAAGTGCATATTCTTGATTTTTCAGGAGACGAAAAATAAAGTTTAATTAGCTAAAAACAAATCAGAAGAATCGATTAGGAAAAAGGTATTTCGTTGATTTATACCCTTTATACCATTCAGTGGTTGTCAACCTTCATTTAATAACGGGAAAAATTGAATTAAATATTTTATACCATACATGAATGGTAAATTTCTGAATTGGTCCTTTTTTTACCAATGGATTTTCTCAAAGACTAAATGACATAGAATTAAATCCTTTATACCAATCGATAGAGAATTTTTTTCTGAGTCTGACTATGTACTTAACTCAAAATCGACATTTTCGGACTTAAATCCTTTATACTTATCAGTACGGATATATATTATTTAATCCTGAACAGGGATGAAAGTATTCCGTTTTTTTCTGCCACCAGTATTTCTATGCAGATATTTTTATCATATTTTTACAGTTGTTTTTGCGATCTTACACGCTAATAATTTTGATAAGAAAATACTGGTGGCAAAAATAGCGGAACTCATCCTGCTTAAGTTTTAATCAAAATTTTATCCTAATTCATTATTTTAAACATTTGTTTAATACTTCCTGCCAATTCATATGTTATAGATCATGGAATGGAATAAAATACAATGGTGGTATTTAAAAGAACAATTAGGTTTACATATTAAATTATTTCGTTTCCTTTAACATTTATATATATATTTACTTATCTAGAAAAGAAAATTTCATTGTTTATTCTCAAATATTTTAAATTGAGTTGAATTTTGTATTTGTCCTTTTACTTTTGGACATTATTATTGTTATTGTTATTATTATTATTATTAGTAGTAGTAGTATTTAGCTACCTATTCTTAGCCCTTTAAGTAATGGAAATACTTTTTCTTGGGCTTTATGTCGATTCTTTGGGAAAGAAATTGGTAATTACTTTATAAACATTAGGAAACAAATAATAAAGTATTTACCTACTTCTTGATTACACATATTCATATTTAAAAAAAATAGATTAACCTAAAAAACATTTCAGATATGTTTGAATATTTCTATCTGTTTATATATTATAGATCTGTTTGTATCAAGTATACAGTATGACCTACTGTTTCAGAGTGTGATATATTAACGGATTTCAGCAGATATAAAAAAAAGCCATTATGAGTTTTCACGTGGGGAGGGGGGAGATATTTGAATATAAAATCTATAACAATATGTATCAAACAGAGCCTGATTAAGGGGAAAGCACACATTATCTCCGCTTTCACCGGAATATTTTTACAATTATTTTTTACTTCATGTCATAGAAATTCCACGCTTTGACGAGGAAATATTTTTTTATAAAAAATGAACGGTGTAAAACAATCCAATTTACTCACCGTTATTAGACACCAGAATTCTTTTAAAATAATTTTTAATAAGAATTTTCTGTTTATTATAGGAGGAAAGTATTTGTTAAAAAATAACGGTGTAAGTATAAATAATGTGTGCTTCCCCCTTATACAGGCTCTGGTATCAAAAGATCGCGACAGATATACACGAACGGTGAAGGGGAATGTCTGAAAATGACATTATAATAAGCAGATATTCTTCTTTAGTCGGAATTACACTTTTCTAAGCTATTTAGCCCCATAATGGTACTTAATTGTTTAAAAAAAAAAAAAAAAAAAAAAAAAAAAACATGCTAATAAAACGAATTTTACAAACAAAAATATCAAGTTTTTGAAAAGGAAAAAAAAATCATTTTTCGAAATATTTTTTAAATAGATTTCTGGCTACTATACAGTATAATTAGAAATCCCACATGAAGTTTGTGCAAATGATATGTACAGAGGTAGAAGGGTTAAATAATGGTGGAAGCGTTCCTTATAATATGCATTCTATTTAATTACAAAAATGTTCAAATAGAATAAAAGTTTCTAAATAAAAACATAATATAACAATAATAGTGGTACCGAAAACGCGAATTACATTCATCCCTGTATCTGTCGAAATCTGGAAAAATCTCAGTGGGAATAATGCTACAGCGTAGTTGCAAAACCTCTGGATTTTTAAATATCGGTAATATCTTATAGAAATATTCACTTTATTTAATAATGCAAATTCTGTGATTAAGTATATCTAGGATAACTCAGAGTTTCTAAGATTTTAATTTATTTCGGGGCTTCCTACTCTCATTTTTTCCCAGACTTTTCCTTGTCAAAGCACTTCTTCTTACTATTCAATCGTAATTCCACATGGGAGAAAATTTCATTATAAATAAAGAGGCGTAAAAAAAGGGCGGCCAGTATCAGTGCTCCCGAATAAATTGAAAGTTTGGTATATGTTTGAAACTAAAAAAAAAAAAAAAAAACAGAAATCTAAAGAAAACATAACTACAGAAAATTTTTCACTTGTACCGTAAACAACGGCGTATGAGCCGCAGTCAGTACCGTCAAACTGAGGAAATTTTTAAATCAATAGTCTATAATAATAAAGGAAGATGTCTGTCTGTCTGTCTGTCTGAGCATCTATACGTTCAGCCCCTATTGAACGCAGAAGTACAAAGTTTGACATACGGGTGCTCCGAAGCCTGCCCGAATGCATAGTGAAAACAGAATTTAAAAATTTTAATTAGTTGCGGAGATATTGATTAAAATGTAGACCCATGTCTAATCAAAAAGCGATCTCAGTTACTCAGAATTCACCGCGATTGCATAAAAAAATATATTTTAACGGAGTTAAAATCAGAAAAAATGGAAAATAAATTAGAAATATTAGTCCGATCGTTACGAATTTGGTACCAAATGAAAGGGGATTTTTTTCCGAATCTAAGAGTGCAAGTGGATTATCTCTATAGCAATTAGATTTTTTAAAATTAACTAAAGTATGAAATTTAGTTGGAAACAGGCAGTTATTCCATTTATCAAAGATTCTTCAGTGCCAGGTGCTAGACATGCTGGTTAAATATTCTTCCGGTCGGGAAAATTGCTTTTCGTTTTTCGAGCACGTGACAGAGTACTGGAAATAAAAAAAGCAGTTTTTGAATTTTTTCAATTTAAAATCGATCAAAAGCAGAACTTCGAAATTGCCCGTCATTATGGCTCACCTCTATGCAGTTAAAAAATATAAAATATAGCTTTAAAAATAAAATAAATAGACATATTATATTTATTTAAATTCATTTTTATTTCATCTGTTAATGACACCAAAAGTTACTTTTAACCCTTTCAGTCGCAGTGTTCCCGCTGATGGAACACCCAATTTTAATTCTCAAGTGCAAAAACACATCCCGGAAATTTTTTAGCAAAAACTTTCATTTATAACATAGCAGAAAAGGTTTTTAAGGTGAAAATTTAAAATTTCTTCTATTTTAATTATGTTCGTAAATTCCGGTGGCCATGTAATTTTAATGATCCGAATTACCTTGCACCGCAAAGGGTTAAAATACTCCGGAATAAATTGAAATGTTGGGATCTATGCAACTTTTACGAGTTTTTGTTGTCGATAATGTTTACTTATAAAGTGATTTATTTATTAAATTAAATATTATTTGAATTTAATAAGGTTTACTTACACATATTTCAAAACGAAAATTTCTCGAAAAGGAACAATGCTAATTTTTTATTTTTTAAATATTTATGATCAGCTATGTGTCTAAAAGCCATCTTTAAAATTAGTTTAGTAATTTTTAAAATAAATTAAGTAGTGAACGTTAAAGGGTTAACAGAATAATATTGATTTTTATTTTCCTTTTTTTTTTATGAATTCGGTTGTAAAAAAGCAGCCTAAATTTTAGACGGATTTCAATAGAAATCGTTAATCGCCCTTGATAGATTAGCCATTTTGAGTCTAAAATATATCAAAGATATTCATTATTGTAAAGATATTTTAAAGTATTTTTATTGCAGGCTATTAAAATGATATAAGCCGTTCAAATTGTGTATGAAACCTTCGGAGAAAACTACGGAAAACCCAGAAAATTTTTATTCTTTTATATTTTACAGAGTTTCAAATTTAGATTTTCGCTCACATTTCTTACTGATAATTTTTAACGGTATATAGCCCGGAATTAAGCAAGTTTTGGAGAAAACCACAGATAAGTCAGACACAAATCTTATTTTTATATTATCGAAAGTGGAATTCGAGATGTCACCTGATTTACACGTTTTAAGGTGTCCTGATTAGGTTTTCTTTTGTATCTCAGCTACTAATTAAAATAATTTCATAAGTAATACATCACTTGAAAGCTTTGTTGATTTGGAATTGAACAATATATTACAGAAATTTTTACCGCCAGATAGCGCTGTAATATTTTAAAATTTCAAATTCTAATGAGAGAGAAAGGTGTTGTAAGTTCTAAAACGGGGAAAAAGGCGCCACCGAGCGGGACTTAGCTAAAGTTAGAAATTTGAAAGATCATAACATGGTGAGCGAACAGGCTGTTTCAGATATTGAAAAGGGAAGAGGGCACCGAAGGCGCTACCTCACGGGAATTTACTGCGATTTCAATAAGCTGTTATTAGACCTGAAACGGGAAAAAGGCGCCGTAGGCACCACCGAGCGGGAGTTTCGTAAAGTCAGATTTTTTAGGTATCGCGAACCAGCTGGTCGACAAAGGCGGCTAGTCACCAATAACTTTTAAGGGCGACATTTCATTTATGTAATAGGTGCCTATTCTTCGAAGTGATTGTCTAATCACTTCGAAGAGTAGACGCCCAATTGAATTTTATGACAAATGAATTTTTATGAATTTTACGCCTAATTGAATTTTAGTGGTGGCTACTGAATAAAGTACCGACTGCGGACTATACGACGGTTTTTACGGTAATCTTTTTACAATTTCAAATTCTAAGAATTTCTCAAGTCTCCTTTTTTTGAACGTATTTTACATACCAATTTCCAATCAGTATGACTGATTAATTTTTATAGAGAAGCGGTTAACACTCTAGTTTTATAAAAAATTTGTTTCACACTTCGTGCTTCAGAGATTCGAAATGCAATCGGATTGAGGTACAAGCGAGTCAATTGCAGAGTTGCCAACATTTTAATTTATTCTGGAGCCTTTTTAGCCCTGCCTTTATTCCATAACACTTTTTTTTTTAACCTTTATCGCTCGTATATCCCTTCTGAGGGGACATAAAAAAATCAAGCCACGAGGTGTTCCTCTGTAAATAAAATGTTATTTTTCTAAAACGTGTAACTATAGGCTACCTTTCGGCAACCGGAACGTTTTAACAGAAAGATTTATTTTATTTAATGATGAAGTAAAATAAAACAAATTATTACAATTTTTCGGTAGCCAAAAGGTAGGAAGTTGGAAACTATACGTGTGACGTTTTAAAGGAACGCCAAAAGGCTTGTCTTACGGAAAATATGCTGAGCGCAAAGGGTTAAGAGTACAGTCTTTTTAATTTGTTATAATTATATGTTGGAGAAAAATATTCTAAAAATAAAATGGTGCGAAATAAAGGCGGGGCTAAAAATTATCCGGAATAAATTAAAATGTTGGCATCTCTGCAATTATAATTTAAGAAAAGATCTGATTAATCCTACCTACGCACTCAAGATAAAATCAGTTTCTGTAAAAGCGATTAAAACATGCAAATGAAGTTTACAAAAGACATTTACCTAAAAGTAACGTATAAACAATAGAATATTTCTCAAAAATAAAAACATAAATATAATAAGAGTAAGAGTAATTTCATTCTCGAAAACATGTAAATTTTTTATTGTAAATGAAAAGACATTTTCCAGTCCGGTTATTAGAAAAATTTAACACCCAGCCATAAGCTATAATATCTATTAAATTTACTGTTAATAAATGTACGGTCCACTGAATGCGAATTTTAATTGATAAATTGGAAAAATAAATAAATAATTTATTAAAATAGCCCACGGGAGGGGGGGGGGGGGAAGACCTATTCAGATTATGTATTCAGGGATGGAACACGGGCGCAGAATTCATACCGGAATCCGTTTAAGAAATATCTCTACCTATAATATCGTTGATTTAAGAAGTAGAAAATTTTCTTACATTGATAGTGGTATGAATTCTGCGCCCGTGTTCCATCCCTGTGTATTGCAAAGTTTTTCAATTTTTTAAATCCCATACTATAAATCTTTCTTAACAGATGAATGTATTAAAGAGAGTTACAGAGCTACCAACCTAATCCAGCAAATTTTTAATACCGCCCTTTTTTTCTACACCACCTAATTTTTAGAGTATTTTTTTTTTTCTTAATTCATCGTAAATACATTTGAAGAGAATTGCTCTAAAAATTAAGTGGTGTAGAAAAATGGGTGGTACTAACAAATTGACGGATTAGGTTGGCAGCTCTGGAGATACAAAAATATATTCAAAATGTATTTTCGGATAGTTCACGAAGAATATTTTACAAGAAATTTTCAAAAATACATATGAATAAACCATGTTTGATAAGCTAAAACAAATTACAACGATGTAAAATATAACTTTGTAAAATAAAAATAATAAAGTGTTTTCAGGAGTTATATAAAAAAAAAAAGAAGAAGAAGCAGAAGAAAGAAAAAAAAAAGAAAAGAAAAAGAAAACAGGGGGTCGACAGACGAAATTTTTTTCTTGATTCTTCTACCAGTATATTTATAGAATATTTTTTTATTTAATTAATCGTGCGAATTTACTATTAAAAATTCCGAAGGAAAAATACTGGTGGTAGGATCAGAGGAAAATTTCAACTTTTGACACACTGTAAAATTTAAATAGTGTTAAGTGTTATTACACACTAACTTTAATTGAATATCGTAAATGCATTATTCGAATTTAAAAAAAAAAATGTTAGCTTAAAATCAGCAAAAGTTTTTTAAATAATCTCTAAAAAGTTTGAAATTCAAATGCCCACCTTTTTATTTCGAGAAACATGTCATTCAACTAATTTAACTTAAGCTTTTATTTTTATCTTGTATTATAAATAACAGAACGCTAGTTCTGCGTTACTTTTGAATTTATTTAACTTGCAATCTTTTCAAAAAAAAGGCAGACTTAGTTACTTTTTTGATATTCTTTAATGTAAAAGCGAGATTTTTCTTTTGAAATAAAGATTAAATGCAGTACATTAGAATGAAACAAGGAATATAAAAGATGCTAGGATGATATTAAAGAAAGTGTATTCACTTTTTAAATTATTTTTAAACAGTTCTTTTCTAATTTATTCTGAATAGTTTACATTTGTTCTCATTTTTTAAGAAGGTGCAATAAATTTGAATTACAACATTATACTCACTTATTAAAAATTTGGTAAAAATATATAAATATTTAATAATAAGTGAAAAACTTTGAATAAACACCATAAAATGCAATAAACTGGCAACGATTGTTTCGGGTCGAAAGAATAAACGTCCCTTCGCCCCTCCCCCACCCCCGTTCTTTCGACCCGAAACAATTGTTGCGATTTTATTGCATTTTGTGGTGTTCATTCAAAGTTTTGTACTTAAAAACGAGTACCTTATATAAAGTATCCTTTATAATCGAGGATAATTTCCTTTGAAAGTCAATTTAATTGTAATTAATGAGTAATTGTCCCTTTGAATGTTTTTTCATCGTTGTAGTTACAAAGGACGCATGTCTCTGTAAATTTCGATTCATTAATCATAGATGCCAATATTTTAATTTAATCCGGAGTATTTTAAACCCCGCCTTTATTCCATACAACTTTTTTTTTTATTTCAGAGTAAATTTTTCTTAATTTATCGAAGTTCTTTATTGAAGAAATTTTTTCTATAATTAAAGTGGTGTAAACTAAGGACAGGGCTAAAAATACTCCGGAATAAATTAAAATGTTGGCTTCTATGCATTAACCCTTTGCCGGAACTAAAGCTCTAAAATGTGTTGCCGAGTTTTAAATTCTTTTATTCAATTTTTACCAATATTTTTGAGATATGATATTTGATATATGTATATATAGTAAATAACATTCGAAGTGATTAAGCAGCCGTTGCAAAAATTTAGTGGTTGTTGCTGAATACAAAAGTTCCAAAATTTGGAAAAATTGACCAGAGGAGTAAAATTAAATTGGACCGGCAAAGGGTTAAAATGTTTTTTAAAATGTAATGTTACTTAAAAGTATAATGCAGCAACCAAATCAATTCTTAAATGTTTTTAATTGGAAATCTAGACATACATTTATATTTCTCATAAAATAAAAATTATTGGTAAATTACTTAATTATTTTATGCATTTAACTTTGAATAAAAAATTTCTGATCCAATTTTTGGTCTAATAATGCGCAGAATTAACCAATTCAATCCATCATGTTATCTGATTTCTATCTTTATTATAATACTTGTCTTTGACTAATAAATGGTCAAATGTTTCATTCAGTGATGAAAATATATTCAATTTGGTTAGTTCTAATGGTTGGGTATATTATTTTTATGTTCTATGACGACAACCCCATGTGTTCTTTTATCGACAAATGGAGGATGTTCTTCGTGATATGGAGCACATTCTGTTTCAACGTAATAACTAATATTGCTGATATTGCTTCTCTTAATGGTGGCCATTGCTCTGAGGATTATTAAAATGTCCTAAAAAGCAATCTACTTCCAACTGCAAAATATTTTAGGGGAAAGGAACTTTAAATTCAAACAGGACGATGCGTCAATTCTCACCTCCTACTCCGCAAAATCTTGGTTCATGCAGAATCAAATTACTGTTATCAGAGTGGTTACAGATCCGCCTTTTTCCCTGATGCTTATACCTATATGTTTATATGATAATATTTTACATAATTAATCGTGAAATCTTACTATTAAAAATTTGGAAAAAAATATACTGGTGGAAAGTCAGGAAAAAAATATGGCCTGTGACCAGAGCCTGATTTAGGCCGGGGTACTCTCTCACCGGAATACTTTTACAATTATTTTTTACTGCACATCATAGGAATCCCACGTTTTGACTAGGAAGTTATTTTTATAAAAAATGAACGGTATAAAACAATTGAATTTACTCATGGTTATTAGACACCAGAATGCCTTTAAAATAACTTTTAATCAGAATTTTTTGTTTATTGTAAGAGAAAAGTATTGCTTAAAAAATAATGGTGTAAGTATAAATAATGTGTGCCCTGGTCTAAATCAGTCCCTGCCTGTGACCACCCTGGTTATAGACTAGTCAGCCTTCAGTTCAGAATTAAATGCAATTAACACTTTGGCGACCGCATGATTTTGTATTTTTGACAATATTGAGTTATTTTCCCAAATTGCAATATATAAGAACAAAATTTTCTGTATTCACATTTGTAATACAAATGGATGTACATTATAATTATATTATTTCTAATCAAGGTGTTTATATCCATAGTATATTTCATTGTAAAAATATGAATATGAGGTATATGTTTAAGAAATAAATAAGTAATAGACAAAATGGGAAAGAAACGTCCACTGGCGGAGTTACAGATTTTCAGATTGCGTGAATCTACGCCAGCGGTCGCGAAAGCGTTATAAACCTTTGGAATGTATTTGCACGAGAGGTGTATACTCATGGTCTTCATTTTTTGACTATTCAGATTATAAAGTGACAAGTGGAGGAGAGATGCAAGGGTGTTTGTGTCCTCGGAATTTGCTACCAGAATTTTTTATAAGTGATATTATTGGTAGTTTTCTAGTAAAATTTAGCAATTGACTATAACCAAAATTATAATTTGTAGTTATTGGTGGGAAATAAAATAAAAAGCCCGGAGTGCAAACACTCCTGAAGATAGTACTCTTTGCAGCCACACATTTTACAAACATTAGCTCTAAGCGTGCCTGACAGGATTTTCAAGATTATTCAAAGGAATGGATCCAAAATTTTAATTTAACCCCTTATCTTATTATCACGAAATAACTCGGGTTGCACATTTTTGTTTCAAATTATTATCATGAATTATCACACTTTCCAGTTTAGCACCTTTTGGCTACCGGAAAAAAAAATTATTTATTTATTTATTTATTTATTTTATTTATTAATTTATTTTTATTTTTTTTACTTAATCAGTGAAAACCGTTTCTGTTCGTTGATTAAATAAAACAATTATTTCAATAAAATTTTTCCGGTAGCCAAAAGGTGCTAATTTTGCAACAATGCGAATTATCTTGGGCTAGATTTTTTCCCCTTGTCCTGGCGGAACATCAAGAGTAAATTTATTGTAGTCCTTTCTAGAACCAGTAAATGGCGTTACTTGTTTTTGGTTTTTTTCTACCGTTTTGAATGCTTGTTGGGAAAGGAAAGCATATCAATTAAGATTTCCTTATTTTTTTGAAAAAGAGTTATAGTTGCGTTGAGCTGAGTAAATATGGATTCGGAGGAAGATATCTCACTAATTCTTTTTCTTTTTTTCTTTTTTCTTTTCTTTTCTTTTTTTTTTTTTTTTTTTTTTTTTTTTTTTACTTGAAAATCATTATTACTCATAGTAAGTTCTTTCCATGTGCATCAAAAATCAGCAATAAAAAAAATTAGGTTATTTTTGAAACTCTGATTGAAAAGAAATACGCAAATGTAGGTTAAATACCAAATACTCGAAAAGTCTTTGTAATTTTATGACAGCATTCTTTTTTTTTTTTTTTTTTTTTTTTAACAAAAATTCTGCAGAACCTACGCTACATATCTTCGTTGTAATACAATGTATATTTTAATTCTATACAGTTATTACTACTTTTGTAATTATTGCTTCATTTTTTGAGCGATTATTTCGAAAAATCACCTGCCTCTAAAATTTTGAGACGCACTGTAATATTTTTATTCTATGTATTTCATGCATAAGATTTATTTGAACTGAATTGCAAAATAACAATTTTAATATTAATTATCAACTACTATATAACATTTATGAGTTTAATAAACTATTTAAGCTTTAAAATGGGGGTTAATATAATTGATATGTAACTTAAGTTTAAATTGTCATTACCGTATTTGTATTTTTTAAATAAGCAAGATTATTAATAAATATGTTTAAGATAATATTAAGGGGTTGTAATAATAATAAGTAATAGTTAAATAATTACATTTAATTGAAATTTATTTTAATGAATGTCTTTCAATAAAGTGAAATGTCGCCTTATATAATTATTTATATCTTTAAAATTACTCAACTCGAAAATAGTTTCAAATCTCATTTAGACAATGAATCTCATTTTAAACCGATTTCTCTATAGTTTATAGATATACTACGCAGAGATGTTAACATTTTAATTTATTCCGTAGCACTTTTAGTGACCGCCTCTTTTTACACCTAAACATTACAAAAAAAAAAAAAAAAAAAAAAAAAAAGTCTTTTTCTTATTTAATCGTAATTATTTCTGAATAAAAATTTTCTATAAATAAATTGGTGTGGAAAACAGGCAATGAGTAGCAATGCTACGGAATAAATTAAAATGTTGGCATCTCTGTGCCACGTAATTACTTATTTCATAGTTTTTCGTTAATTAAAATTTTTTTCTTGATTGATTTGGTTTTCTTTTTTCCAGTAAGTATTATCTTCGTCTGTACATTTTATTTGTCCCCACATGGTCTTGAAGAGGGTTCGGTGAAAGTTGTGCTCCCGAAAAAACTTGTTTAACACTTTCTACACGTCTTAACACTTTCAGGGGCGGTGGTTGCACAGTGCAACCACGAATTTTAATTCAAAATTGCAAAAACTGTCCCCGGATTTTTTTTTAAATTAAATTTCATATTTGCCAACATCTTAATTAATATTCCGTAGTGTTGTTAGACCCCCTTTTTTCACACAAGTAAAATTTTAGAGTAATACTCTCCAATGCAATTATGATTAAGTAAGAAGAAAAATATTCTAAAAAGATACTGGTGTGAAAAAGAAGGCGGGGATAACAATACTACCGGATATTAATTGTTATGTTGGCAAGTATGAAATTTTCTTTTTATAACTTAGACCCACTTAGGCGGAAAACGTCATTTATTTCTTGCCTTTTGATATTGTTGTTGATTTCTAGTGGCTGTTGATTTTAAATAAAAAATTTGCTTGTTACTGAAAATGTTAAGAGGTGGTATTCTCTGCTCTTTCTTGTTCTTCAAGAGCGATTATTATTATTATTATTATTACTTTTATTATTATTATTTTGTGTTATTGTTTTATCATGTTTGCTATATATGTTGTCATCCACGAAGGTTTCAAAAACAATCCTCATTTACTTTTTAAAAATATTTTGCCGTGTATGCTTTCATTTCCATATGAGGTTCTACGTTCATTAAACCCTAGCCTCCTTAACTAGATGCCTGTCGCGTAGCTCAGAAACTAGGCAACAGTTGAAGTGGTAGACAGCGCCACCTAGTACAGATTATGAGATTTTTTTATTCAACTGTCTCCAATAATTTAAAGAAGTGAGACATGATATGTAAAATCGACGTTTGTTCGATTCTATTCGCCTTTTATGTATATCATATCCCACCTTTAAAAATTTTTGGTGGCTGTTGAATAAAAAAGTCGCGCAATCTGTACCAGGTGGCGCTGTCTGCCGCTTGCCTACTTTTCGAGCTACGCGACAGGCATCTAGTTAAGGAGGCTAGAATTAAACCCTTTCTTTCGTTCTGACGTTTGGTCATTATAATGATGGATCATCAAACACACACACACACATACATATATAATGAAAAGCTTTTCAAACATTCCAAAAAATGAAACCAAGTATCACATGAAGAACTAAGAACATGAATAAAGATTTCTGCAAGATTAAACATCCTTTAATGAAAACATACAACATCAATACATTTCCAAGGACTTAGATTGAATGTTGCATGCAAATTAAGTATTATTCCTTTCATACTATATGCAATTTGCTAACAATTTACAGTATGCTAAGCCCAGTAACACCCAAAGGACGTGTAAAGAATTTGAAACTCAATAAGAAAAACGAAAAAAAAAAGCAGAGGACAAGCATAATTTTAGAAACGACCATCACCAAGGTTAAGCAAACCTAAATTTAGTTATAAATAAAATCTAAATCACTATTTAATGAAAACTAAAAGCAAAATAAAACAAATCCATGAGGCATTCATTTTATAATATTGAAATACTAAAAGCAATATGATGTAAAAATAATGCAAGAAAAGGAAATTCAAACCAACATGAAGATAATATTTAATAATAATAACTTTCGTTAGTAGTTTAAGATGTTTGTTTGTTGGTCTAAAATTATATTTTGAAACATTAATAACATTTTTTAGGCCTATAAATTTTTCTAAAGCGAATAATGTGAAAAAGATGCTATATTGTTGTCTTTTTAATTAATTTTGTTGATAATTAAAAATTTTAGTGAAAAATAAATAAAAACATTTAGGTATCCTCAATCGTGTATTTACTTTTCTTTTTATGTATTTATGTACATTTTATATTGGTTTGAGTTGAAAAGCATTTTTTTTTACCAGTCCTTTTTCTGGAAAAGTTCAGATTAAATCACAAATTATGTGGTTGTACTGTACGAAAAAAGCTGCCATCTTAAATTAGTAACAATAATTAATTCCCTATTCATAATTAACTTTATGCAATTACTAAAATTTGTAAATTCAATAATAATAAAAATTAAACTGAATATTATGTTTTCTGCATTTTGTTACACAATGAGATCTAATTTATAATTAAAACAATATACTGGCATACTTGCCAACCATCTCATTATGAACCGTACAATTTTTAGTACCCTCCTTTTTTATCACACCAATAATTTTTTAGAGTAATTTTAGTCTTATTTAATCGTAACAATATTTGGAGGGAATAACTCTAAAAATATAGTGGTGTAAGAAAAGGGGCGTTTTTTCAGGGGGGCGTTAACAATTGTACGGTTATTAATGAGATGGTTGGCAAGTATGTACTGGGCATTACTGATATACAATATAAAAAATGACTTTTGTATGAGAAAAGAATTTTTAGTTACGACACTTAAAAAAAAAAAAAAAAAAAAATCTGTATTTTAATCCTATTTAAATAAATTGATGAAAGAATACTACACGTAAATTAAATGAAAACTTTTTAAATGTCTTTAAAGTTTTATTTTTCTAAATTTACAAACAAAATACATTTTCATATGACGATTAAAATAAAAATTGCAATTGGATTCAAATAAAGGCATATTTTATTCAGATTTCATTCAAGTGCTCCGAAATATTTCGTTTGAAATATTCCATTTACAAATATATTTGTTTTTAAATTTACGATATCAACTTTACTTGAAACATAAAAACGCATTTTTTGTTAATGTGAAGCGTTGTCATATGTTTCCTGTATTCTTCTTAAACTGATTACATTAAAGAGCTTTTAGGAAAAAAGTTATTAAAAGATCTATTAATGCATAAAAGTTAACTCAGCTAAACATATGAACGTAAAGCGAAGTTAACATTAATGTGATTAAATGTATCCGGAAAATATAACTTTCTCTTGAAAAATGTGTCTAGACATATTGATTATAAATGTATGTCTTGACGAATTTATAATGTGTCCATCAAAGTATTCTTTTAGCCAAAAGATAGTTAGTCTTTAATGTTGTTTTTAAAGATGTTTTAGGTTTTATTGTATATTTTACAAAAATTAATATAAAATCGTTTTGTAAATATATATATACTAGCAGGCTACGCCCGCTTCGCTGGTCACTATATTTAAATGAATTTTCAAAAGAATTGGATCAGTATTTATTTTTTACATCACATTATAAATAAAAACTTAAAAACTTAAAAAAAAAAAAAAAAAAAAAAAAAAAAACCCTGACATCGCTTTAGATCTCGCTTCTTCGGGTACCCGTTGCCTAAGGCAGCTCTTTTTTTCTACCCGTACTGCATCGGGTCCAGTTTCCCACTGTCTACAGAAAGGTCTTTCCCGGGCACTTCAATCTGGGTATTTATCGACGACTTGTGGATTTTCTGTTATTTAAGAACTACGATTTTAAAGATGATTGTGTCTCAGCATTTTTATATAGTTTTTGAATCATGTGTTTTATAGCCCCCGTTATTTACACTATATTACGATTTGATTCCGACCAGTGCAATAAAATAAAATAAAAATGTAGATTTTCTTTTAAAAGGAATTAAATACATAAAAAAACGAATTTTAATCAGTTTATCCTTTCTACTATAAACCACCATTTTTTTCACCCAATAAATATTATAAATAATAATAATAATAATAATAATAAAAAGATTTTTCTTTTAAAGGAATTAATTAAAAAAATAAAAAATAAAAAGTTGCTATAGTATAAAGTTTATACATAAACGTTACAATTTATTTCTACTGCATTACCATTTGATTTTCAATAAATATAATAATAATATAAAAAAAGAAAAGAAAAGAAAAGAAAATCGCCTTCAAATAACTGTATTAAATAAAAAATAAATAAAAAATGAATTGCATAATAGCCGTTGCTAAGATACGCAGACGATTACAATCGAAAAATAAATTCATGAAAAATGAAACATTAAACCAATATTTAAAATCGAAAAAACATTAATTTAAAAAATTCAAATTCGAAATTCGAAACAATCTCGATGATGTGCACACCTTGAGGGTCCCAGGTACTTAAATGCCAAATTTGGAAGCTCTGCAATCAATAGTGTGAGCAACAGATCGCAGACACACACACAGATACACACACAGACACTTCTCTTTATTTAAATAGATATATACATAAACATTTAAAAATGTTTAAAAAATAATAATAATTTATTTGGGCTTAATATTTTTTTTTTCTTTGTGAAACAAAAACGAAAATAAAAAAATGTTGCTGTGTTTGAGTTTATTTTTATTTTTATTTTATTTTATTTTAAGTGCTAAAGATCACATCATAATTTTAATGGTTACTCAGTGAAAATGAACCTAAAATTTGTAATTTACGCACAGAGGCAATGCGTTACCACACCATAATTGGGGTATTTTCCCAGTCTAAACAATAAGCCCTACCTTCTGGCGTTCCTATAAGATGTCATATTATTTAACAAAAATATTTTACACATTTGCAATTAAATTATCTAAATTTTAACATTAACAAATGATGTCGTAAATTTCACTGGTATATATATATCAGCAACAGCCTCTAATAGATCAAACACAAATATATAATACATACCTGGTAACACTTACAAAATTGCCAATTTTTATACTTTATTATGGAACATTTTTAGCCCAGCCTTCTTTTCGCACCAGAATTTTTGTAGACTACTCCTCATTAATATGTAGACCTGCTAACTATGCTAGTTTGTCCGTAATGGTATTAGTCCCCGCCTTTTTTTCACACCAGAATAACTGTAGAGTACTATTCAGCAACATGTTCTCAAATGATTAAATAAGACGTACTTTCCAACATCCTTATTAATATTCGGTAGTGTTGTTAGTCCCGCCCTTTTTCTTGCACCAGTAAATTTTTAGAGTAATATTCTCCAAATGCAATAGCGATTAAATACGAAGAAAAATACACTAAAAAGATACTGGTGTGAAAAATAAGGCGGGGCTAAAAATACTACGGAATATTAATTAGTATGTTGGCAAGTATGAAATAAGAAGACTATTGCTCTACAATTATTCTGGCGTGAAAAAAAGGAGGGGCTTAATATCATTACGGATAAACTGGCATAGTTAGCGGGTCTAAATATGTAACAGCGATTAAGTAAGAAAAAAATCATAAAAAAAAAAAAAAAAAAAAAAAAAAAAAAAAATCTGGTATGAAAAATGTCGGGGCTAACAATGCTCCGCATTAAATTATAAAAATTAGCTACTCCAGTGATGGAACACTGGTGCAGAACTCATACCACTATCAATGTAACAAAATTTTCTGCTTGTTAAATCATCAATATCATAGGTAGAGACATTTCTTAAACGTATACCGGAATGAGTTCTGCGCCAGTGTTCCATCGCTGCTACTCTGACATTAAAAATTTATTCCGCGGTATTGTTAGTACCCGCAGTTTTTCACACTACTATTTAAAAGAACATTCTTCTTCGAATTTTATGGTAATTACACACTGGAGAAAATTTCTCTATAAGCAAAGTGGTGTGGAAAAAAAGAATGTACTAACAGTACTCTGGAAAGAGATATTGTTACTAACCACGTATGCATAATATAATTCTTTTTTTAAAGGTGCAAATTTTTTTCCTTAAAAAAGTGTTTTACGTGACATAAAAATATTAAGTCACAGTACAACTTAATCAACAAATACCTCACACCTGTTCTTTGCTGTACACCTAAATACAGCATAAAATAAGCATAGCATATCCCCCCCCCCTCGCATTATCATGGTTTATCACTGCTATTCCGTACTATTTTTAGCCCCGTCTTTATTTTTTAACAGGTTTTTTTTTTTAAGTAATTTTTTGTTATTTTAAAAATGTATTATTATTTGACACAGAATCAATGTGTTAAGAAAAGATTTCAATCGGTAGGCATAGTACAGCTAACTTCAGCATAAATTAAGCAACAGAGTTTTGTTTTTCTTGCAGAATCATTGTTTATTACAATCAAAATTATTACTATTTTCAATTCGAAACAAACCATACGTAAATAATACGTGGTTTTGGTATATGTCTTGTAACCACGATATATGTCTTATTTGCCTGCATAGTTCGTACGGTCCTTGAATTACCTTGATTAATTGCACCAATAATACTATATATCGAGTTATGTATGGAAAAAACCTTAGAACATTAAATAAAGTATAATCTAAAAAATACTGGTAGAAGAGTTACTGAAAAAAGGCGTGTTCGAACGAACAATGTTTTACTATCCAAAATAATACTTTAAGGTCCAAAAAAGTGGTTTTTGGAAATTATTCATTATGTATATATGTATATGCGTGTGTAGGGGGGGGGGTGTACCTTATGACAAGGACTGATGAATCTTCTAAATCTAAAGATAGAACGACAGAACTTCATATTTAAAACTTCATATTTCAACTTGGTAAAAAGGGAAAAAAAAAAAAAAAAAAAAAACTGGAAGAGGGACAAGGATAACCGAAAAAAGACAAATCTGCATCTCAAACAAAGCTGTAATGCATATATATATATATTTTTTTTTTTCAATGTCGTTATATAAAGCCCCTTTTAGTTATATAAAGCCCCGTTCGTTTGTATTACCGTAATTTCTGGTAGATAACCCGCAGGTAAGGTGCGTCATTTCTCCACCAGAAATTTTATTTAATAGAGAAATCTATATTTTTTCGAAGGAAGAGATCGTACAAATATAAATTTATTTATCAATTGAAATTTCTGGTGTAAAACTGGATTATATAACCTGCGGGGTATCTACCAGAAATTACGGTAGTCGGTTTCTTCTTGAAAATTGATAGGCAGTGTTCGTGAACGTAGTAAAATATAGCAAAGACTTTTTATAAATTGAGGTAAAAGTACCAGTAGTGGACACTTTAACCCTCGCTTTCCCAAGGTCAAAGCATTACTGCAGAAAAATTGCTTTCAGGTGCCGCTTTGCACATTTAGCGAAAATCACCAGCACCACGCCTTTTTATATCGTTTAGAACAAATCGTCGTGCAACATTCCACTGATTACGTGCGCTATCTCTGGCGACTTAGCGCACTTTTTGAATGAGGCGGGCTTAACTAAATTTCAACTTTAAAATGGGATCAAATTGACCCCATCTTGAGAAAGCGAGGGTTAAGGAGATTTTTTGGCTACTTTTTATGTAATTCTGCAAATTTTAGAGACTCAAAAATTAATTAATGTTTTATGACTTTATTAATTCTTTCTTTACATGACTGTATTGCGAAAATCGCTAATTGCAGCATTTATATATATAAAAAAAAAAAAAAAAAAAAAAAAAAAATCCGGAGAGCTTAAAATGGGCCAGTAGTGGATACACTAAAACCCAGTATTGGACCCCTTTGAATTTTTGCTTTAAAATTAAGACAACCTAACGAAACGTTCCCATTTTGTGGGGATAGTTCCCACTTTTTGTAGTTTTTTTTTTTTTTTTTTTTTTTCTTTTCTTCGCGTAAACTCTTTTCCTAAGTAAAGCTTTTGTTGCAATTTATAATTTAAAATTGATGATAGCGCACTTTTTTTAAGTACTGCTTTTGTCACCATTTCTTATTTTGAAATTGAAGACACTGTGCTAGTTTGTCCCCACTTTTCTCTTTAGAAAATTTGGTCGCCTTTGTATTTAGATATTTATTATTCAAGATCGAGAAGGGATCATAATTGCTGAATCCGTGGGTGAAAATATCTTAGAATGTCAATAATTCCAATCTCAGCAATTTAAGGACATTGAGGTTGAGTTTAATTGGGTTTGACGTCGCACTAAATATACGTAGTTGGCTATTGGTGATGATCCGAGAGTCATCCCTAAGTATTCTACTTAGAAAACCGCCACATTTTTTAATTTTAGCGATTTATTTTTAAGATTTTCAAAACCATAGATTATTTTTTATATTGAACTACACTGATCATTAATCAAATTCTGCTTGTATGTAATTGTCTAAGGTCTAAATGATCAGTAGTTTTTGTTAATCGATATTTTATAGTATGAAAATGATATTTCACTAATTATGGAAATGATATTTTAGTTTTTATTATTTTAATCAACTTACATAATTATCTGAAATAATTGTATGACTTTAAACTAACTACCTTAAGATTTTACATTAATTAAAATAGTTAGAAAATTGAAAATTACTACTCTGCTTTGTTTACACGTTTTAAGTCCATATTTAAATTCCACAAATAAATTCAAATGATCGTATAGTAATCAAGAAAACATGCCAATTAAATAAATTAAAAATTGCTCTCTGTTCTAAAAATAATAATAATAATAATAAAGTTTAATTAACATTAAATTTTTGGAAAACAACAGATTCGAAATAGACTAGTAGAAACCTAGTAGCAGCTGAGATTTTAGAGTTAAATTTAAATAAAATAAAAAATAATGTACTTTTAGTCATCTAAGACAAACAGACTCAAAAATTATATTAAATTACAAATTTTTAATGAATTCTAATTAAGTTACAAAAAATTTAAAGAGTCTAGTAACAATTTTATTTTAAGATATTGCTCAAGACACATAGATAAAAGGCTAAAAATAGTCTATAGATATATATAATTTTTCCTACGGAAACATATTTACTTATTAGTTGCCACATACGTTTCAGATTAACATCTGGCTAAAACAAAACAAAAAATTTATATACGGCAAAAAATCCTTTTCTTTTGATAAGTTAAAGCAATCTAATATAAAGTACAAAGCACTATAATTTTAATGAACTTACATCATAAATGCAGGGCTATGACTATCCGACAAAAAACGTGAGGCATGTAAGCTTCCTTAGAAATGCAGGCGTTAGCAGGATCCATACCAAGATCATATATGAGCTATCTCTTACGCACATTTCTCTTGACTGGACTACTTCCATTCAAGATAATTTCTACTTCTCCATAAGCCTGGGACATACCAGAACAGGATCATAGGACACGAATCAAACCTAATCGCCGACGGCAGCTCATAATGCATACGCAGAAGTTCATCACATGAGCATTAATGCTCCAAATGATCGAAGCCGTACCATTACGAGCAAAACCTCATTTCAAACATGCAGCACAACTTGCAAAGCACTTCTTGTCAACAAACATAAACATCGTAAGCGTAGAACTCCCACGGACAGCCAGCGGATGAACAGAAACAGTAGTAATATTAGATTTGAACAGTCAGATCGACGACACAAAACAAGATGATAATCAAAGCGAGCTGAAGAGGATCCAGCACAGATTAAGAATTTAGCATAAAAGCTCGATCGAGAGAGATAGATTCTTACATTCCCATTGTACATAAAGCCGGAATTGCGTATATATCTCAGCCAAGGGGAGGGGATGAAACGCAACCGGCTTATGCCCAAAAACACAAAAAGGGAACAACTCCAAGGCAATGACTTTAAACTTACACCACGTGAGAAACAGACTACGCAACAGAGGGCACCTCACAACCAGACAGCGACTTGATATGAAGCAGGTAACCAACCGTCACGCCTACTTCACGACCAGGGAGAGAAAGAAGGGGACTCACTACCCTTGCAGCTGCGACTCCAAGAAAGAAAAAAAAAACACGTACATCCTCGAATTCAATAAGAGAAACGTAAAGAAAGACAACAGCAAATCCTAACTGGCAATTATCAGTGGAGTTTTGAATACCTGAGAACTTACAAAAGGCACAGAGAGATAAAAGGATATTTCTAGCTTGAAAAGGGGAGAATAGACTCAATGGGATTAAATAGTTTTACTCGCCCAAGGGAAAAATACTTTAAGAGTACAATTATTTTACAGATTTTCTAATGAACGAAAGACGAAGTGATTAAAATAACTTAAGGAATTTACAATGTCCTCACCTGAAGAGCATACTCTCACGAGATGCATTCATAAACATGTTCTAAATACCATATATTATAATCTTTTTCACACACAAATGAATAAATTTACAGAAACTCATTTAAACAAAGGCTTTTCAACACGTTACATATTAACTGAAAGAGACAGATATTTCAACACCCTTTTCCAGACTTTTAACAACTTCAGTCATATACTTAATATTATTTAATTAATTATTATTATTAGTTTTTTTTTTGGCAGTAGGATAATTTTCTAACATTTCACATTTTTTTCAAACAAAACATCATTTTAAAGATTCGTTAATCACGATCTACACAAAAATTACAAAAACTTCAATTATCGCCGTGATAACAGTATATCGATACACGGAATCTCTGTAAATACGATATTTAAAAAACACTGCGTAGAAATGTATGCAATGAATTAAAAAAAAATAAATAATGAGAATTAGAATTAGAATTAGAATTTATTCTGTGGCATAAATCGTCACATAAGTGCTCGGTTGGATAAAGAAATACCTATTGTATTACTTTTATTTTTTTTTTTTTTTTTCTTTGTAAGATTATGGGCAACCTAAATAACAACACACAAACATGTAAAATATGACTCTCTCAAAATTTATAATTAAAATATATTTATGTATTAATAGTTTCCAATTTCAAGAATAATGTGAGTGATTTTACTTCATAATATTGTTTTTTAAATCAGTTTTCATTTCTCTATCATAATGTATCTATCGGGAATTTCGGTATTCGTGGAACTTTTCGACCTCTTTTTTATTTTATTTTTTTTCCCTTACGTTTTTACACATTTTGAGGTGAGAGGAATCCAAAAAACTTAAAACTGACATGGTATCCGTCTGCATAACTAAAATTGTTCATCTGTGTAGACAGTATCTCAATAATGAAACGCCTTAAAAAAGTCGGAAAGATTTCAAATACCATTATGACATTTGCAAAAACCATATTAAATTTCAATATACTAATTTGATATTCAACATACTAATTTCGATTTTGATTTTCCCGTTTTTTGCATACCTGCCCATTATAATCTAAAATATCGTCTTGAAAATTAGTAATAAACTGATCGTCCTAAATTGGTTTTAAAGTATAAAGATAAGAAAGTAGATATATTATTTTTTAGCAGAGACAGACTGAAATACAATTATTTGTAATTTTCAATTTAGTTAGCTCTCAAATTCCAGTAGAAGGGACTTCTTTGCCCAGACCTTTCGCATTGGTAAATCTGCTGAACTAAAGCGGGGGGAAAAAGTTCGAACAGAGTGTGATTTGGTTGTCATCAGTGTTGTGCACGAACGCGTTCATTTGAACGCGTTCACGAGCTTAGCTCAAAAATTTTGAGTTTTGAGTTGAACTTCGCTCGTTTCTTAAATAATGAACTTGAGTTGAGCGTAGTTCGTTTTTTACACGAACTTGAGCGTGAAAAGCAATTCAAACTCAAACTCATATTAAATATTTCTGTCTGAAATATGAAAAGTAAAGTAGAAGAAGAAAAGGACAGAAAAGAAAATAACTGTGCAAAATGGATTCCTGAAAAAAAAAAAAAAAAAAAAAAAAAAAGGCACCATAAAAAGGGGCACCCGGAAAAAAGGACACTTTTGCAATTTGCATTTCACAAAATCAATAAACATCAAATAACGAATTTAAAGCGTGATTTTCCATAATACATTTTTAGAAATTTCAATCAATTAAATTCGTACCATTTTTACTTAGTATATACCTGGGGAAAGGGGGGGGGTCTAGGAGCAGACAGAAAGAGAATAATTGTTTTTATATCACTTTCTTATTTATTTTAATTAAACTTTGTCTAATAGTCACTTGCTGTTTATGAAAAAAATACAGTGTCACACATACTTCGGGGGCTGAAGATGCGGGGGAGAGGAAATTTTTTTTTATATCATCGACCTGGGATCGAACCCAGCACTTCCTGTCTAGCAGCTCTGAAGACATTTGCACGTATATTAATTTGCAATTCGAGTGTAATATTATAGTGATATTTAATTACATTTAAAGTTTTGTAGAAATTATGTTATCAAAGAATGGCAAAATTTCGTTGCGTATTTTACGAAATATTTATAAATTGTCTGTATTTTATGGGATGCATTTTTTTTATTTAATTAATTTATTTATTTTTTAATAATTATTTACGATTTTGAAAATATTTTATATAGATTCAGTATATTTTTAGTTACGAGAAACGATAACCATATAATATAAATAACTTTTTGAAATACTTAAGGCAGCGTTTAATGGAATAATCATCATTTTTGTAAAATTCTAATTTTAGTTTTAGGAGCTATCTAAGATGAAAATGGTAATAAAAATTTCCCGCTTTCATATAGTTGAATAGTTATTTCTTAAAACAAATAAAGAAATAAGTAATAATTATTTGTTTAATAAAACAAATAAATAAATAAGTAAAATTTGAAACCACATAAATATTATGATGCGCATTATTAATGCAGCATTTTCCCCCGTTCTTAACTAAAATTTGAAGGAATCTAGAATCTACATTCGTTCTTCTTGGTCAAAATGTTTTCGACATCATGTGGTTTTCTTGGAACTATAAGCCGAATCCAATGTATTGAGAATTGTGACTGGTATACGCCGATTTGTCTGTGGGGAAGATTTGTTGTGTGGGCAATTCTGGTACACAAAAGCAATTGCCTAAAGCCCTTTCCTTTTTTCATTCATAAGAAGAATAGTTAATGGTTAAAATGAGCGATAGCATGGGAATAAAAATCACACAGAAGTCGTTTGCTTTGCAACGTGGTAGGTCTTGTAAAAGATAAAAATAAATTACTTCTTTGCTTAAATGTGTATTTTTAATATTAAGTTCTTAATTTAATGATTTAATAGCAATAAATCTATAAGATAGTAGAAATAAAGTCATATATATATATATATATATATTGAAAATCTTTTCAAACATTGAATAGATGAAAATAAGCGTCACATGAAGTACTAGAAAAATTATGAATAAGCCCATGAGGCAATTAATAAATTTTAATAACAGGAGACATAACGTTGGAATATTAAAACCCAAATATACTACTACGCCAGAAACGCCAATTTTCCATTTCCAATATTTTTCTTTGGCGTTTCTGACGTAGTAGTTTATTCGGGTTTTAATTAACAAATGTTATTGAAATGCTAAAAGTTTTATGATGTTATATTATAATAATAATAATAATAATAATTGAAATTAATTTTTATTTTCCCTCCATTTTCGGCTTTTACAATCAAATATTTTTTTTTTCTATTTTATGATAGATGCGATATATATTGAACCGTGTACTATGCATTTAGAATTGCATAAATGCATATTAAAACATATATTTAAAAAATCCACTGTTCCAGGTATTTTGACAGTAAAATAAGGAAGCAAATATAGGTCGGAAAAAAAAAATAGTTTTCCATATAAAGCTTTAAACGTTAAGTATTAATATTTAGGTAAATGTAATTAAATTCATGCTATCAGTCATGTCTTTAAATAACTAGGAAGGAAGACAATGTCATCCAATCTCTTCATTTAAAAGCTTAGATTCATAAGTAAAGCAAAAAACAATCTTCGGAGAAAACATTTTGTGAATAAAAATTAATGCAAATTTTACCTGCACCCGACCAGCAAAGCAGGTAATAAGCGATTACCCGAC
This sequence comes from Salticus scenicus, assembly GCA_963930645.1. NCBI lineage: Eukaryota > Metazoa > Arthropoda > Arachnida > Araneae > Salticidae > Salticus > Salticus scenicus. Next base: position 81,247,994 of record OZ005659.1, on the reverse strand, counting down.
CCGATGCGTTTCTCTCTTGTGAGAAATGCGTCCTCTCTTGCGATTAAAAGGGTAGAAAGTATGGATCCCGGAAAAAAGGGCACGGAAGACAGGGCACCGGTAAAAAGGGCACCCGGAAAAAGGGCACTTTTCCAATTCGCAAATCGCAAAATAATAAATATCAATTACTGAATTTAAGAAATGACTTTCAAACTACATTTTTAGAAATTTCATTTGATTTGGTACAACATTCATTTAGTATATATCTCGGGGAAGAGGGGGGAGGGGGGCAGGAGCAGATCGAAAGAAAATAATTGTTTTTACAAAAACTCTTACCGATTTTAATGAAACTTTGTATAATCACGTACAATTTGTGAAAAAAATGACAGTAAGTGGCAGGCAAACTTGGGGGGGGGGTTAAAGAGGGGGGCAGAGGAAAATAAAATTATCTTTTATAGCACCGTTTTACCGTTTTAATGATATATTCTATAATTATCACTTACTTTTTATGAACACCACAATGAGTGTATTACACATCTGGGGGGGGGGCAGATAAAAGTAAAAAATATTATTCTTTAAACTACCGTATACTCGATTAAAAATAAAAACTTTGTATATATACAACTTCCTGCTTATGAAAATTACAGTGAGTCTACATATATCTGGACGAATTGCTACGGGGGGGGACAGAGTGAAGAAAATATTTGTTTTTATATCACCATGCTACATATTTATATTAAACTTTGTACGAGTATCTTTCATTTTATTAAAATTATAGTGAAAGTTACCTATAATTGATAAGGGGGTGGGGTGGGGGGTAGTGGGGGCAAATGAAAAATATTTTTAAAAACACTTATTACCGCTTGTTTTATTGTTTTATTTGCATTTTGTGTAAATGTCAGTTAGTATTAATGAAAAATTACAGGGAGGTACTCAAAAATTCAATGTATGATTTAAATCTGTAAAAAAGTTGCTCAAAAATGAAATTTCTTCTTTTAATCTGTCTTATTTGTCCATCCCCCCCCCCCTTCCTCGCGTAGAAATAAAAAACTTACGCTTTCGTTGATGATTAGCATAAGTTTTACAAGAAGAAATTAAGAAAAGTGCCCTTTTTTCCGCAATCCTTAAAAAAGGGCACCGGGAAAAAGGGCACTTTTCTTAATTGTTACTTGTAAAATATTTGTTAAACATGGACGATAGCATTTTTTTTTTGTTTCTACGAGGGGAGGGGGAGAGACAGATCAAAGAAAAAAATTCTGTTTTAGAATAATCTTTTACCAATGTTTGATATTAACTTTTAATTAATGTCTGATATTAACAATGTATTGAATTTTTGGATTGCGGAAAAAAGGGCACATTTTTAAATTTCTCCTTGTAAAACTGATGCTAAACATCAAGGAGAGTGTAAGTGTTTTATATCTGCATCGGGGGAAGGACAAAAGACACAAATTAAAAGAAGAAAATTCATTTTTGAATAATTTTTTTTACAGATTTAAATTATACATTGAATTTTTGCATACCTCAGTATAATTTTTCATTAATAGTAATTGATACTTACACAAAATGCAAATAAAATAATAAAACAAACAATAATAAGTGTTGTTTAAAAAGATTATTTTATTTTCCATCTGTCCCCTCCTACTCCCCTCCCCTTATCAACTTTAGTTAACTTTCACTATAATTTTAATAAAATGAAAGTGATAGTGGTACAAAGTTTCATATAAGTAGGTAGCATGGTTATATAAAAACAAACATTTTCTTCACTCTGCCCCCTCATAGCAAATCGTCCAGATATGTGAACACTCACTGTAATTTTTCATAAGCAGAAAATTGCGTAGATACAAAGTTTTTTGAAATCGACAATGCGGTAGTTTAAAGAATAATATATTTTACGTCTATCTGCGTCCCCCTTGTCCCCCCCCCCAAATGTATAATACCCTCATTTTGATCTTCATAAAAGTAAGTGATAGTTACAGAATATGTCATTAAAATCGGTAAAATGGTGATATAAAAAAATATTTTATTTTCCTCTGTCCCCCCTCTCTTTAACCACCCCCCCCAAGTATGTCTGACCTTACTGTGATTTTTTTCACAAATTGTATTCTATTATACAAAGTTTTTGTTTAAATCGATAATAGTGTAGTTTAAAGAAGAATATATTTTATTTCCATCGGTTCCCCCTTGCCTCCCCCCTCAGGTATATAATGCACTCATTGTAATCTTCATGAAAATTAAGTGGTAGTTATAGAATATATCATTAAAATCGCTAAAATGGTCAGATAAAGAATCACTTTATTTTCCTCTCCCCCCCTCTTGTTTACTCCCCCCCCCCTCCCACTAAGTATGTCTGACACTTACTGTAAGTTTTTAATAAATTATACGTGATTGTACAAAAAAATTTTTGATCAATAATAGAGTAATATAAGAAGAATATATTTTATTTTTATCTGCCCCCCTTGCTTCCCCCAGGTATATAATACACTCACTGTGATCTTCATAAAAAGTTAGTGATAGTTATAGAATATATCATTAAAGTAGGTAAAACTGTGATATAAAAGATAATTTTATTTTCCTCTGCACCTCCCTCTTTAACCCCTCCCCCCCCCCACCCTTAAAGTTTGCCTGACACTTACAGTAGTTTTTTCACAAATTGTACGTGATTATACAAAGTTTCATTAAAATCGGTAAGAGTTTATGTAAAAACAATTGTTTTCTTTCGATCTGCTCCTGCGCCCCCTCCCCCTCCCCCTCCCCCCATCTTCCCCGAGGTATATACTAAATTAATGTTGTACCAAATCAATTGAAATTTCAAAATGTGTAATTTGAAAGCCATTTTTATATATCATAATTTGATATTTATTATTTTGCGATTTGCGAATTGAAAAAGTGCCCTTTTTTCCGGGTGGCCTTTTTTCCGGTGCCCTTTTTTCCGGGATTGCCACCAAGAATATAAAAAATTTTTCCCAAAGGAATAAAATCCATATGAGTTTGAGTTACTTTTCCCGCTCAAATTCATGAGGAAACGAACTTTGCTCAGCTCAAGTTCACAATTTAAAAAACGAGCGAAATTCAGCTCAAAACTGAAAAAGTTTTAATTAAACTCATGAACGCGGTCCTGCGCAACACTGATTTAAAACAACGGAACCTCTAAATGATAAAATTTGTTTCCTATAGTTCTCATGCCCATAAACAAACGTATTGAAAATTTGAGAATAAAAAGCCATTTAATAAAGAAGCAACACAAAACTGGCGTAGTAAAAATTATTAGTTACAAACTTTGAATAAACACCATAAAATGCAATAAACTCGCAACAATTGTTTCGGGTCGAAAAAACACACGACCCTTCATCAGGCGAATAAAGTAAGCATTTCGGGTCGAAAAAACACACGACCCTTCATCAGGCGAATAAAGTAAGCACTCGTGCTTACTTTATTCGCCTGATGAAGGGTCGTGTGTTTTTTCGACCCAAACAATTGTTGCGAGTTTATTGCATTTTATGGTGTTTACTCAAAGTTTGTAAGTAATAATAAAAAGCCATGCAAAAACAGTGGGTACACTATTCAGAAGTGTTTGCTAAATAAATTTTTACCACAATTAAAATAATAAGTTATAATTAAGAATTATAAGTTAATAAGTTTAATTAAGCGTAAAATTAAAAATAATTTTCATGGTAATTGGTAATTTTAGAAAAAAAAAGGGGGTGAAATTACCTATGAAAGTGTTTACAGAGGATAAGATCTATTTTAAAAAAAAAAAAAAAAAAAAAAAAAAAAAAAAGTACGTAAAAATGAACTTTTAGTGAGCTTCGCTCGTTTTTAAAAATGAACTTGAACTGAACGCGTTCATTTCTTTCAGACATGAGTTTGAGCGCGAACTAACTCGTTTTTTACACGATGAACTTGAGTTTGAACTAGTTCGTTTTTTTTTTGTGAACTTGCACAACACTGGTTGTCATCAGGCGCACAGTTATTGCACCATTGACATAAAATATCTAGTCTTTCGGTGAAATCAAAATTATCCGTAAACTCAGGCTTCTAAAAACCGGCATATTTCACATTTTTTTTTCTTGGTTTGTTAGACGGTTATAATGCCAACACTAGAAATATGCACGAGCCCGAAATTTCACACCGGCTGGAAGTATTATATATATATACAGGGTTCGTACGCTCCTAGATTTTAGTTGATATTTTCAGTCAATAATTTTATATTGTAAAATTTGGTTATAATAGAAGTTTATAAATAATTATAAAAAAAAAAGTCTTCATAAAATACTGGTGTAAAACTTCTACAAAAGAGCGTGGCCGTACGAACCCTGGTATAGTCTCGGCTCCAGTAAACTGTAGGGGAAAAATGTTTAATTTCATATGTAGACAGGTAAATGTGTGTTGTTTACTTCATTTCTATTACTAAATGATTTTTTTTATATATGCATATAATTGTTATTTGTATGTATTTATTTATTTATATGGATATACGTACATTTATATATTAATTAAAAAATTTGTTTGTCGGTGTAAAAACGTGTGCAAATTTTACATTTAAGTCAGCTTAAATAAAAGTTACACTGGTTATTTGTGTCATTTTTTAGCATCGAGCTAACTCGTGTTAATATCTTTATTCTGAATTGGTTATACTCATATAACAAATCAGTATTCTATGATTGATAAAATGTATTTTATTTGACAACAAAGCATATAAAATATTCATAATTATTAATCGAAACAAATCAAATTACGTTCGAGAAGATATTTTCTTTGCATCAGTAATTAAAAAAAATCTGGAAATGCTGTAATCGACTTTCAGAGCATTTAATAGATGTAGGCGCGTTTAAATAAATTGTAAACTTTGAATAATTCAATAAATAAATTTAATAGCAAAATTTAAAAATTTAGTTTTTGCTATTTAATTTTTATTTATTTTTTACTATTTAATAAAAAATTAAATTTGAATATTAAGTTAAAAAACTTGAATAAACACCGTAAAATGCGGAAAAAATCGCAGTAACTGTTTCATGTCGAATTAAAATACGACTTTTCTTCAGGTGTACAAAGTAGGTACGCGTGATGCGAAACAAGTCTGTAGTGTTCAGTTGTGTGAGCACCAGAGAGCACATAGGCACACACACACACACATAGATACTCATACAGATACTTCTCTTTCTTAATATAGATTAGGCTACGCCCACTTTACTGCTTAAATAAATTTTCAAACGAATTGAATCACTATTTGTTTTTTCAATCACATTATAAATAAAAACTAAAAGGAAAGAAAAAAAAGAAAGAAAATTGCGTATATTGAAATCGCAAATTTTTATATATGCATATAATTTATTTATTTATTTTATTTTATTTTATTTTTTATTTATTCTTTTTTATAGGATTAATTTTACAACTTTTCAGATTTTTTTCATACAAACCATTATTTTAAAGATTCGTTAATCGCGAATCTTTAAAATAATGCTTTACACATTTTTGTTTAATACAAAAATTACAAAAACTTCAATTATCGCCGTTATAATATATAGATACCTGGAATATCTGTAAAATACGATATTTAAAAAAAAAAAAAAAATGTGTAAAAATGTATGCAATGAAGCAAAATAAATCAATAAATAAATAAACAAATAATAACTAGAATTTATTTTCTGGTATAAATCGTCACATAAGTGCTCGGTTGGATAAAGAAATGCCTTTTGTATTACTTTTATTTTTTTTCTTTGTAGGATTATGGGCAACTGAAATAACAACACACAAACATGTAAAAATATGACTCTCTCAGAATATATAATTAAAATATATTTATGTATTAATAATTTTCAATTTCAAGAATAATGTGAATGATTTTTCTTCATAATATTCTTTTTTAAATCAGTTTTCATTTCTCTGTCATATTATAGTTATCGGAAATTTCGGCATTCATGGAATTTTTCGACCTATTTTTTATTCATTTTTTCCCTTACATTTTTACACATTTTGAGGTGTGAGGAATACGAAAATCTTGAAATCGACATGGTATCCGTCTGCATAACTAAGATTATTCATCTGTGTAGACAGTATCTCAATAATCAAACATCGTAAAAAAAAAAAAAAAAAAAAAAGGTCGGAAAATTTTAAAATATTATTATGACATTTGCAAAACTATATTAAATTTCAACATACTAATTTCATATTCAATATACTAATTTGAACTTTGCTTTTCCCATTTTTTGCATACACTCTCAGAAATAATACACCCAAATTTGACGATTCAGGCATCCTCGGGCTTAATTACGTTGTTTTTGGTAACCATTTTGTCAAGCGATCACGTGATTTTTGTGGAAACGTGAACTCTCAAATATTTCACGAAACTGTTTACTCATAATAGCATGAGCTGGCTTTCATTACCGCCATATTGATTTTTTTCCTGTGTTATTTCGACTTTACGTTACAATGACTTTTATTTGCCGGCCTGGTGGTTCGGTCGGTAGGACGCTGCGTTCTGGATTCCCAGGTCTCGGTTTCAAATCCCGGTGCGGGCATGGATGTTTGTTATGTTCTATGTCTGCAAAATATTGTGTGCGCTTGTTTCCGTGAATTTCTGTAAAAATATGGATCAATTGAGACATAAGCCATTGTAACTATAGGTCTCAAAGCTGTCAAATAAATGTCCAAATGACTTATTTGTTTTCTCCGTTTTATTAATATTTTCATTAAATACAATTAGTACTTAATGTCTAAAGCAACGAACTTGCAGGTAATTTTATAATTCTATTATTTGTATTTTATTCTGTATCACGAAACTAGGATGAAAAAATGTATCTTTACTTTTGATGAAATTCGTATGTTCAAACAAGTGACGAAAGTAATTTTCTCAATTTGACGAAATATTCACTCTGAGAATAATTACTCTGACGAAATATTCAGCCTGGAAACGGTTTCGTAAAAATTTCGTGAAATTTCAGTATCCATTTCTGAGAGTGTACCGGCCCATTATAATGTAAAATAGGCACGTTTTGAAAATCAGTAGTAAACTGATCGTCCTAAACTCATTTTAAAGTAGAAAGATAAGAATGTAGTTGTATTAATTTTCAGCAGAGACAGATTGAAGTACATTTTTTTAATAATTTTCAATTTACTTAGCTCTCAAATTCCTGTAGAAGGGACTTCTTTGCCCAGACCCTTCCCATTGGCAAATCTGCTGAACTAAAGCAGGGGAAAAAAGTTCGGACAGTGTGTGATTTGGTTGTCGTCAGGCGCCAAGTTATTGCACCATTGACATAAAATATCTAGTCTTTCGGTGAAATCAAAATTATCCGTAAAATCCGGCTCCTAAAAACCGGCATATTTCACTCTTTTTATTTTTGCTTTGTTCGTCAGACGGGTATAATGTCGACACTAGAATTCTTCACGAGCCCGAAATTTCACACCTACGCCCGGCTCGAAGTATTATATATATACAGTGTCGGCTCCAGTAAACTGTAGGGGGGGGGGAAGGACATATGTTTAATTACATATGTGTATGTATACAGGTAAATGTGTGTCGTTTATTTCATTTCTATTAATAAATGATTTTTTTATATATGCATATAATTATATTTGTATATATTTATTTATTTATGTGGATACACCTACATTTATATATCAAATCAAAAATTTGGTTGTCGGTGTAAAAATGTATGCACATTTTACATTTATGTCAGCTTAAATAAAAGTTACACTGGTTGTTCGTTTCATTCTTTAACATCGAGCTAATTTGTGTTAATTTTTTTAATCTGAATTGTTTATACCATATAACAAATCAATATTCAATGATTGATAAAATGTATTTTGTCTGACAACAAAGAATATAAAAGGTTCATAATTATTAATCGAAACAGATCAAATTACGTTCGAAAAGTTACTTTCTTTGCAACAGTAATTTAAAAAAATCTAAAATGGCTGTAATCGACTTTCAGAACATTTAATAAATGTAGGCGTTTAAATAAATTGTAAACTTTGAATAATTCAGTAAATAAATTTAATAGCAAAAATTAAAAATTTTATTTTTGTCATTTAATTTTTATTTAATTTTTGCTATTTAACTAAATATTTAATGACATATTTGAATATTAAGTTAAAAACTTTGAATAAACACCATAAAATGCGAAAAAAATCGCAGAAACTATTTCAGGTCAAAATAAAATACGACTTTTCCTCAGGTGTACAGAATGTTCAGTAGTGTGAGTACCAGGGAGCAAACAGACACACACACACATAGATACACAGATACACATCCAGATACTTCTCTGTCTTAATATAGATTAGCAGGCTACTAATGCTCTAGACTAGCAATTATGAATGGTAGCCACTGTCGACCAAAGTCCTAAAAATGGTCGCCCCTTTTGCACTTTTGGTAGCCACCTTTATTAAAAAAAAAAAAAAAAAAAAAATCTATTCGCAACACAGAAAGTAAATAACGCATTCTCTGCCAATAATATTAATCATAAAAATGAAAAAAAAAAAAAAAAAAAAAAAAAAAAAGGTACTTAAAAAAAGCATGCATTTTTAATGGAATTATAGAAAAAGCGAACTTTAAACAGTTTTAGACCATTGACCACAATCTATAAAAATTGTACTTTATATACCTGTAGAAATAATTAAAAAAAAAAAAAGGGGGGGGGGGGGGTTGAAAGCTTTAAGTCTTGCACTCATGTAAATAAATCTGTACTGTTTACATTTTGATCAAATGTAGAGTTTACATGCTATTTCATTTCAAATAATTTGATACCATAAGTCATAATGGTGCAAAATTTTTCTTTCTGTCTCTGTAAAAGACCTATATCCCTTAACCCATGTAAATCTGTAAAAACCCTGTGAGATTGATATTGATCAGTAAAAATCCTGTAATATCACAATGTTATCAATGTTGCATATATATATATATATGTTTAATCACTTGAAGGGCGGTTCGATATATTTTATATTACTCACATTTTATTCCAAACTGCAAAAATTCATCTCGGAAATTATATTTTTAATCTGTGGAAAAAGTTTATGTACTACTTTTTCTTTTTTTCTTACCTTGTTTATAAATATTGGTGGCTTTTGATTTTAAATGACCATAACTATAGTGTAACCACGTTTCCTACGCCTAGCAGTGAGGACGAGTCGAAAATCTTGGAGGGTTTCCAAGTTGACCAACAGGTTTGAATTTAGTAAACATCCAGTCATTGGGTATTCCCTTATCGCTTATTTTCTCTCAACGAAAAGCTTGTCTCCCCTATTTTACTAGTGGACTCGTTGAATCCGCACTTGCGCAGAGGCTTCCATGGTCGCAAGAAATGTAGTTAAAGAGTACCTTGCCCCCGAAAGATTAAATGTAAACAAAACTTTAGTTTACAATATAGCAAAATTTTAAATGTATTGAAACTTACTATTAAAAATTTCAATATTTCAAATATTTCGACAACACAAAAAATGTGTTATGTTTACATTGTAAAAAAAAAAAAAAAAAAAAAAAAAAAAAAAAAAAAAACGCCTGCGGATCAAAAAGTTAATAAAAACTTGACCTGCATCCGACTGGATACCAATGTAAGACTCATTTTTGACCTGCATTTATTTAACCACTTGTTTATAAAGTTTTAAAATTTTCGAATAGAAGTCCCTGATGAATGCTTAAGAAAAAGTTATTGAAATCAAATAATAATAATAATAATAGCAAATAATAATGAAAAACACAAAAATCTGCCGAACATTGGCATACCGTGAAGTCATTTTTTTTTTTTGATTCCATTAAAATTGATAAACTATTAATTAAAAGAGGCATAAAGCGCTTCAAAGTCGTAGAATCACGCTATCACTCATGCACATAGAAAGTCAGAAAAGAAGGCTCTCCGTGCAGCGGTGACATCATAAACGGTCGTTGTGGTTTTTTCTTTTTATTTGATACGCCAAGGTAAAGGACAATACCTTTCAGGATCTATGCTTTTAATTTTTTAGAAAATAAGTAAAATGTTTACATGGTCGCCAATTTTGGCGATTAGGGTTTGAATTTTCGGTAGCCATTTTCAGTATAATGGTCGCCAGTTGGGGACTGGCGACCGCTAATCTAGAGCTTTAGGCTACGTCACTGCTCACTATACTTAAATAAACTTTCAAATGAATTGAATCACTATTTATTTTTTCAATTACATTATAAATAAAAGCTAAAAGAAAAAAAAAAAAAAAAAAAAAAAAAAAGAAAAAAAAAGGAGATTACGTATATTGAAATCGCTCTAAACCTCTTTTTGATTACTCGTTGCCTACGTCAGCTCTTTTTGCGCTTACACTGCATCAGGTCCAGGTTCCCACTGCCTGCAAAAAGGTCTTTTCCGGACACTTCAATCTGGGTATTTATCGGCGACAGATGCAGGGATGGAACACGGGCGCAGAATGCATACCACTATCAATGTAAGAAACTTTTCTACTTCTTAAATAGACGATATTATAAGTAGAGAAATTTCTTAAACGGATTCCGGTATGAATTCTGCGCCCGTGTTCCATCCCTGCAGATGAATCTGCTATTATTTAAGAACTTAGATTTGAAAGATGTATCTCGGCATCTATTAAATATTTTATTTGTGAACTATGTGTTATATACTCGTCGCTCTTTACATTATATGACCATATGATTCCAACCAATACAATAAATACAATAAAAACGAGGTTTTCTTTTTAAAGGGATTAAATAAATAAATAATAATAATAATTAAACTTAAATTTTAATCAATTTAATCCTTTCTGCTATATATTATCATCCTTCTGCGATAAGTAATATGAATAATAATGATAATAAAAATAATAAAAAATTCAGAGAAATTAATTAAAAAAATAAAATAAATTGAAAAACTGAAAAGTAAAAAGTAATAAGTTGATATACTATAAAAATTATGCACAAACATAAAAGTTATAAACAAGTTTTTAAATTTAAAATGTAATGTGCTTAATTTCTCCTAATGATTTACCATTTTCTTTTCAATTAAAATAAATAATTAAATAAAAATAAAAATAAAAGACTAAAAAGTTTTGCACTTAAATGAATGAATTAAATAAATATAAAATAAATGGAGTATTAACCGTTTCTAAGATACGCAGATGATTGAAATAAAAGAATCATACTTGCCAACATCCTAATGAATATTCCGTAGTTTTGTTAGGTATCTTCCCACAGAGCACCCAAAGTGTTCGGTCCCCCTCTCGAGTGTTGTGACTACTTTTGTTAGAAGCTGTCAGGGAAAAGAGGGATAAAGCCTAGCTATGGCAGTCTGCACTCCTCATTTTTATTCGAGCATGTTCCCTCTTTCGTTCAAGATTCAAGATAAACTGTTATCGGGCAATTATTTGTACTATAGGGTGAAACTGAAAGAAGATAAATATTTTTACAGTCCTTATATAAGATTTTATATTCATGAAGTATTTATTCAATACAGTATAATAGTCAAGATTTTAATAATAATATTTAGTTTTAATGAATTTATTTTTGCTTATTTATAGAAACATAGAAAAAGAGCAGAATTTCTAACGCATTTAAAATTGTAAATTTTGTTTTCTCCATAATTATATTTTACAAGTTTATAAAAATTAAATACATAAACTAATTAATTAAATAATTAATTTGAAAATTAAATATCAAATTGGAATGTAGAAAAACTGTTTGGAGGTCCCACGTGACACAAACTTCATTTTTTAAATAGAAACCATATTTTTTCTTTGCAGAATCGTATTACGCAGAAAAAAACTGTTTAAAATCATATACTGGTTTTATATTTTGCGGCATTGGGGGCCCCGGGGCCCCTATTTTTATGTTTTAATTAAAAATTTGGGAGTCCTAAAATATTTGAATAAAAAAAAAATTCTGTAAATACATTGATTTCAAAAGTTTCATGCATTCGAATGATTTATTACATGAAGTATTATGAGTGGGGCCCCTGGGGGCCTCATATGACACCAATTCAACCTTTTAAAATAGAAACCATACTTTTTCTTCACAGAATCGGATTAAGGAGAAAAAATCTGTTATAAGTCATGTATCGCTTTTTTCGTGTTGCAGAATAGGGGGGGGGGGGGCGCCTGGGACAACGATTTTGTGTTGTAATAATAAATCCAGATATCCCAAAATGTCTCAATAAAAATGTAATTTCGCAGGACACATTAATTTGAAATCATTTGTGCATTCAAATAATCTATCGTATGAAGCATCATAAATTTGACCCTGGGGCCCCAGCGGCCCACATGACACTGACTCAATTCTTTTCAAAGAGAAATATTTTTCTTATTAAAATCGTGTTACGCAGAAAAAAATATGTATCGAAAAATCTATTTATTATTATTATTATTATTTTAATTATTAGGTGGTCCTGGGACACCTATTTTTATGTAGTAATAAAATATCTGAAAATCCCAAAATATCTCAATAAAAAAGCAATTTCGCTCAAACCCAATTATTACAAAAGTATAGTGCATCCAAATAATCTATCAGACGAGCTACCAAATTCCTTTTTACTAAGAAATTTTCGGATTTTCCAGTTTTTTCTTACAACATAAAATTCAGGGCCCTAAGGCCCGTTACGCTTCAATATTTAAAAAAAAAAAAAAAAAAAAAAAAAAAAAAAATACATCATTTAAAATTAAAATATTTTTTTCAACTTAACGATATTCTATATAGAAAAAGTTTAATATCTGTTGAAGAAAATTGAACTTGTGTCACGTGGGCCCCCGAAAAATCACGAATCCCACCCATGGTATTTCATGTAACAGATCATTCAAAAACACGAAACATTTGAAATTAATGTGTTCAGAGAATTTTCTTTTTTATTTAGATATTTTGGGATTTCCAAATTTTTTATTACAATATAAAAATAGGGGCTCCAGGGGCTCCCTATGCTCAAAAATATAAAAACAGTACATGATTATAAACAGTTTTTTTCCGCTTAACAAGATTTTACAATGAAAAAGTATGGTTTCTATTTAAAAAAATGAAATTTGTGCAACGTGGGGCAACCAAGGGCCCCGGGAACCACTTTTGATATCTTAGATGGTAGATTATTTAAATCTATGAAACTTTTGAAATCAATGTTTTCAGGAAATTTGCTTTCATTTTGAAATATTTTGGTGTATCCAGATTTATGAAACACAACATAAACATAGGGGCCCCTTGTCCCCATATGCTGCAAAATGTAAAAGTCGTACATGATAATAAAAAAAAAATTTGCTTTACACGGTTCTGCAATGAAAAGGTATGGTTTCTATTTAAAAAAATGAAGTTTGTGTCACTTGTGATACCTCATGTGGTAGATTATTTAAATCCATGAAACTTTTGAAATCAATGATTTTAACAAATTTGCTTTCCTTTCGAGATATTTTGGTGTATCCAGACTTATGAAACACCCTGTATATATATATTACATTTCCTTGAAATTTTCTTCTTTAATAAGTTTACAACATGTTTTGTAACCTAAAAAATATTAAATTAAAAAAAGAATTTTATTAACTTTTTAACAAATTTAAGTTAATATAACTATTCCGATAAATTTTAAATATCGAACATATTTAATTTCGCTAGTTACCTAATCGGCTTTGTGGGGTTTTGTAGGGAATTATTCAACTGTTTAGTTTCCGTTCTCATTCTTTTCAATATTATCATTAAAAATTATATATATATATATTAGGGGGACCGGAAAATAATGTCGTTCTGAATTAATAAAATGAAACCCGAAATTTTTGTTTAACAGTGTTTACATGGTACTTTACAAATAACCATCTTATCAAGGTTCTTCTATCATAACCTTGATAAGATGGTTATTTGTAAAGTACCATGTAAACACTTATAAGTTACCTAAGAATATCTTAAATTTTATCCAGGATAAATTTCACGATGTCAGTATTTTAATTCAAAACGACATTATTTTCCGGTCCCCCTAATATATATATATATATATATATATATAGTTCGTGTGTAGGTTAGGGAGGGGGGGGGGAATTTTTTTTTTTTTTTTTTTTTTTTTTTTTGTACCTAAATTGCAAAGTTATTTATTTTATTTCTAAAACAGTTGTCTTGCATATTTTATAAGATCAATTGCTCAAGTAAAGTTAGATATATGTAATATTTAATTCCGTAGTTAAAGTAATTTTTAATAATTAAAAGATTTTTTTTACGTGCAATTTTTTACCAATTCATTAACTATATCCAGTAAAAAGACAGCAAATTATCAGCTTAACCTTTATCTGTAACCAACATATATAGCGTGGAATACTTGAAAAAACACAGTAATCCTCTCTTCTGAAACTTCTTTCTGCATTCTAGAAAACACCTCCCTTCCTTGAGGGATCGATCATCTTTAACAAAATTACTCAAAAGGAGAAAAGGCAATCCTATTTCATACCAATTGAGAATGGCTATTGTGATTAATGATCTTCTTCCCCGACGGTGCAGTATGGACCCTAATCGTTTTGTCAGTCCCGACTTTTTCTCACACCAGTTAATTTTTAGAGTTATATTCTTCAAATGCAATTACGATTAAATAAGAAGAAAAATACTCTAAAGTGATACTAGTATGAAAAAGAAGGCGGGCCTAACAATACTACGGAATATTAATTAGTATGTTGACAAGTATGAAGAATAAATTTTAGAAAATATTTCCTGTTTCCTTAATTTTAGTTTGTTTGACTCTTTATAGAACTCTAGAATATATAAACGAGTGAAAATTGCCTCTTTGATTGTTGATGACAAAATTTCAGTTACTTAACACTTTCGTGACCACTGACGTAGATTCACGACATTTGAAAATCTGGAACTCCGCCAATTGGTGTTTCTTTTGAAATTTTTACGCATTTTCTTAAGTATATAACCAAAACTCGTATTTTTACAATGAAATAACTACTTTGATTAGAAAGAACATAATTATAATGTATATCTATTTTTAATATAAATGTGATTACAGAAAATTTTGTTCTGAAATATTGTAACTTCGAAGATTAACGCCTACAGGCGGACCTTACTATAAAAAAGACAAAAGCATGCGGTCGCGAAAGTGTAAACCATGACTTTTGTTAAATAATTTGATGTTTACAAGAAACGTATGAAGGCCTAACCTATTACCCAAAATAGGAATGATTTCGAACCCTATCTCCTTTTTATTGAATTTTAAATATCCTTTCTCAGATTTTAGTTTAAATCTTGTTATCTATATTTTTGTATACTGTATGTTGAAGATTTGTACGCCTCAAATGTAAAACTTTACAGTAATATTTTCATACGAGTCTTACTGTATAAAATAAAAATATACCCAACAGAAGTAGATAATTTGTTTTCTTAAATATTAAACACTTTTTTTTTTCCTTTTTACCCCTATTATTATTATTATTATCATTATCACTATTATTCTTAGATCTTGCTATCTTGATTTTTGTAATTCAACATTAAAGGGTTCATATGACTTAAGCTGTATAAATTTTTACGTATGAAGTGATGCATTCAACTAATCTACGTTTATTAAATATGAATCAGCTAATATTTTTCATATTGTAAATAAAGATAATATATTTTGTAAATAAGACTTCGAGGGGGGGGGGGGGCTGAGTGCTGAGTACCCGGGGTCCAATGATGACCCCACACCTCAGCGGACCAGAAAATGAAAGCAGAAGGAAAAAAGAACGTGATGGCTTTTAACTAAAAATAACAAAGATGAAAAAGGGGGACAGGCCGGGACGAGATTGCAAGTTTATAGAGCACCAGACACCCTAAGGGAGAGAAATGTTCTGTTCACCGAAGGCTTCCTGGAGAATATTTAATTTTTCTAGTAAATTATTTGTGTTTTGCATTTTACTTTTGGCTAATTTGAGTTTATTGAGAAGTTCGACAAAGGAATTAACTTGGAATTCCGAAGCGATAGCGTTTAATATTTCATTGAGTTCGGCTAAAGGACTTGAAGTACCTCGTTTTAGATGAGAGGGCGTGGCTATAGCCGCGAAGGAAATTTCGGATTGGACGGTGGGATATTGATTGATAGGACGAATATTTTTGGTAAAAACAGATTTATTGCGGTTTTCTGGAAATTTAGGACAACCACGGTAATTAGCGAGGTGATCACCACCACAATTACAACATTTCGGAGGAATACGAGTTTCTTTTTCTAAATTACAGTCTTTCGTAAGATGATCACCAGTACAACGGAGACATTTTAGTTTCATATGACAATTTTTGGCGGAATGAAAAAATAATTGACAGCGATGGCATTGAAGGGTCTTTGTTGGGTTTTTGTAATGTTCCATTTCAACACGGTAATATAAGAGGGAAGTAATTTCAAAAATGGTTTTGCTGTGCTCGCTCTTTTCGAGATGAATTTGAAATAAAGGCATGGGTTGTTTCGTTTTGAAGCTGATCAGTTGATTAATTTTAAGAATATTAAATTTTCTTTTAGTTAGTTCATCTTCAATGTCTAAAAGGGCAGTTTCGGAGGGAAGCCCTCGGATTACAACTTTTAAGGGTGGATTAGTTCGATCATTTTTTAGATAGAATTGAACCTGCATTTCAGTGAGTTTTTCAGTTATGAGATCATGGTCGTCATTGGATTGAGGGAAAATTTTTACGAAATCACCGGCTGGTGCTGCAATAAAATTGCAATAACCTATAGCTTTTTCAAGATTTCTTAGGAGTTGTTTCTTATTTCCGCACCTGGCAGTAATGAATCGACCTTTAGGTAAGGAGAGTTTTTTATTTTTTGAATTAATTCCATTGCTTAAGCTAGGTTTAGTGATCTCACTGCTGTCGCCATCTAGTGGCGCAGGGTCATCTAAAAGTTCATTTTCATTAAGAGAGATGAATTTGTTAGCAATGGGGATGTTGAAAAGAGATTTAAGATCTGGTTTTTTAGTGTTTGAAGAGTCATTTTCTAATTTACGCTTAGGAGCTTTGGGTTGGATGGTAGTATTAGTTTCAAGGGGGTGATTGCTAGAGGTGGTTAGGATATTATTTGAAACATCTGATACCTGTGGAGTTTCATCCATAGATTCAGTCTGTTCATCATCTCTGGTCCAGTCAGTTGTCTCTATCTGTCCATGGCATAATCTGAATTCAGGAAAATCCTTGATTACAGTTTGAATTTGAGTTGCGGTGAAGTCTTTAATTTTACCAGATATTTCTTTTTCAGTATTAGGATCAGTAAAGGTTATTTTGAATTCAAGAAATTTTTCGTAATCGTTGTCCGATAGTCTATCGATCATGTATCTTTTGATTTCCCAGTATTTTTTGGAAGAGAGAAACCTATCAAGTAGTCCCAGGTTGGTGAAAACAATTCCCCTGAATCGATGTACGGCGTCGTCTTCATCTCTGTGGACTGAGATTTCAGATGTAGTAGAGGAACTGCAAGATAGATTCTCGCTGGCCTTCGAATACTGGCCCTGAAAAGGGCCTCTAGGAACCAGTGAATCATCTTTGCAATTTTCAGCATCCATAGTTAGATAAGTAGACTCAAGATCTTTACTGGCCTTCGAAAGCTGGTCCTGAAAAGGACCTCTAAGAACCAGTCGATCAGTGAGTGGAATATCCTTAGCGTCCGCCAGAAGGCAGCCTTGGGAGCTACTCAATGACACATCCGATCCCTACCGTGGCAGGGAATGACTTCTCGAATAATTTTGTAAATAAGTTTCATTTTTTGTTTTATAATTAATATTTCTGTACTTTTTTTGCGGTGTGAAACTTAAAAAATAATGTCTAATCTCTGGTGGATCACGATTTATTTTTTCTAAATGTATAGACAGACACCTAATACATTTTTGCCTGTATCTCTATCTAGAAGTCATTTAAAGTTTATAAATAGGCATATTATCCGAACTGCCTTGATCTCAGAAATATGAATATGAGGTCAGAAATATGTGTTGCCATTGGAAAAAATGAAGTTGATGCCTGTATTAATATGTAGGTGACCCCTTAAGTAAAATCGAACTATACCATAATAAACTAGACCTTATTACAGGTAGATTGGTACCAACCGCATGTTTTTACGATAATTTAGAGCGAAATTAAGTGGGGGGTGGCGTTTTTTTTTTTTTTTTTTTTTGGTGACTGTACATATGATCACCCCAATTTACATTGCTGCCGAAAAAGAAATAAAATATAATTGGACAACATTTCAGTAATTGCTAGAAGGGCTATATTTCAGGTTCTGCTATGTGTTATTGATATACCACTAAATTTAATTATGGATGTACTGTCGGCAAAAAAAAAAAAAAAAAAAAGTTTTCCCTTACTTAATTTCCTCTAAATTATCGTAAAAACATGCGGTTGGTACCAATCGATCTGTAGTAACGGCTAGTTTATAATGGTATAGTTAGATTTTGCTTAATGGGGTCATCTACATAGTAAAACAGGCATCAAATTCAATTTTCTCAATGGCAACCCCAATTTTTGACCTCATATTCATATTTCTGAGATCAAGGCAGCTCGTAAAATGTACCTATTTATACACTTTATATGAATTTTAGATAGAGATACAAGCGAAAATGTATTAGGAGTCCGTCTATACATTTAGAAAAAATAAATCATGGTCTACCACAGAATTGACATTATTTGTTAAGTGTTACACTGGAAAAAAAAGTACAGACATTTTAGTTATAAAACAAAAAAAGAAACTGATTTACAAAATGTTCTGTCTTATAAAAAAAAAAAATTAAGTTTTTTATATTTAATAAACGTAGGTTTGTTTATTGCACTTCATACGTAAAAATTTAAATAGCTCGAGTCATATGAACCCTCCAATGTTGAATTACAAAAAATCTAGATAGCAAGATAAAAGAATAACAGTGATAATGATAATAATAATAATAATAATATTAATAGGGGTAAAAAGAAAAAAAAAATGTGTTTAATATTTAAGAGAAAAAATTATCTACTTCTGTTGGGTATATTTTTATTTTATACAGTAAGCCCCGCATGAAAGTGTTACTATAAAGTTTTACATTTAATTTGAGACGTACAATCATAAAAAAAAAAAAAAAAAAAAAAAAAAAAAAAAACGCCCCCACCCACACACACATAATTTCGCCTTAAATTATCGTAGAAACATGCGGCTTGTACCTATCGATCTGTAATAACGTCTAGATTTTAATGGTATAGTTAGATTTTGCTTAAGGGGTCATCTACATATTAAAACAGACATAAACTTCATTTTTTTCAATGACAACCCCTATTTTTGACCTCATATTCAGATTTCTGAGGATCGATAACACAACTGGACTCTTTCACAGAGCATTTCATTTCAACTATAGAAGAAGCAGCTAGCGCTTCGCTCCGGTTGAGATCAGTACGACGTCACCATGTCCCTTCCTTCTGGTCCCCCCAACTTAAAACGCTACGCAACAGACTCACGGCTTTAAGACGGAACACTAAACATATACCAATATCAGAATCACAAGCACACAAAGAATTAATTAAGAAACTTGCAGCGCAATATAAAAAACAAATTAACTTAGCGAAACATGCTGCGTGGAAGACCTTCTGCTCTTCGCAGACTAATGTCTTTGGCCCAGCACAAAAATTTTATTCGCAAAAGTACTTTACTCCTCATGAAATAATGTTACAAAGGTCTCCTGGTCTTTCCTCTAAACAAAACAACCTTGTTTTTCTTACACAGAAAATTTTCGGCCCGTTAACAATTCCAAATTCTGCGAACGTTCCCATCGTTTTCTCCGCGCAGGAGGACAAAGCCTTTACGAAGGCGGAAATCCATACCGCGCTTAAACATTTTAATGACAAAAAAGCACCAGGTCCAGACGGCATAGATTTTAAAATTTTAAAACAAGTTAACAAATGCATCCCTAATATCTTACACATCTGGTCAAATCTTTGTCTGGACTATAATCACTTTTCTAGAGTTCTTCGCCAAGCCAAGTTGTATTTTTCCTGAAGCAAGGGAAGTCGCCTTCTGAGCCAAAATCATATCGCCCGATCTGCCTTCTTCCAATCCTAGGAAAATTATTAGAAAAATTAATTGTTGTCCGACTTAATTACTTTTTGGAATCTAACCAGCTCTTAAATGAACGGCAATTTGGGTTCAGAGAGGGCAGATCCTGCGAACAGGCCTTGGAAAAAATTTTGTCTTGTAGTGCTCTCAGTTACAATACTGATCAATATACAACTTTAGTATCCCTGGATATCCAAGGGGCATTCGACAATATCGAATGGCCCCACATTCTTAACTCCCTATCAAAAATTGAATGTCCGAGAAACTTGGCGGGAGTCATCCGATCGTACTTATCTGAGCGTTCCATCTTAATCGACTGAGGCTCAGTCTCTAGTGTGCACAGTCAACAGAAAGGTTGTCCACAGGGCTCGTGTCTCGGCCCGGTCCTGTGGACACTCATTGCTAATAACATACTTAATTCTATGAGCTCACAAGGCTTTGAATTATTTGCATTTGCGGATGACTTCACGTTAATTCTCTCGGGCAAACGCAAAAAAGATTTGGAGACCTTAGCTCAGGATGCTTTCACTGCTTTTTTCCAGCTACTCAAAGACCTAAACCTTCAATTTTCACCCAATAAAACTCAATCTTTAACTTTCTCCAAACCACGTATACTGAAGAAAAAGCCGATGATGAGGTTTGAGGGCAAAAGTGTAAAACATGTCGATCACTTGAAAATTTTAGGACTAACAATAGACAAAAACCTTAACTGGATTGAACATTTAAACTCACTTAAAATTAAACTTCTTATACATTATCATAACGCGTGCAAATTAATGGGAAAACAATGGTGTTTAAGCACCAAAAAGTTAAAAACATGGTATCTAACAATAGTGGAAAAAATCGTTACTTATGGGGCGGGAATCTGGGGAGGTAATCTTTCAAAACAGCTATAGGAAAATTAAATTCATTGCAAAGGATGTTCCTCTTGCAACTATCACGGGGTTATAAAACTATCTCCACTGATGCCCTCCACGTCATCACCGGTGTTCCTCCTTTACACCTCACTCTGAATTACGAATACAACAAAATAAACGTACTACAACTAAGAAACAAAGACTTACAGAAAATCCTATTTCCAGATGAAGAAATTCAACTCAAAATGGGCAGCTGGTTCATACACCCAGCAAAGGACTTTACGCATGCATTAATTAATACTAACATTAACTCCTTCTCTCCTACAGCCCCTGTGGCGATATATACAGATGGATCTAAGACAGTTCATGGTGTGGGTGCCGCATTTTGCGCCTTTGTGGACGGGGTCTTTGTTCATCAGTGGTCCTCTAGGCTTGGGGACTGTAACACTGTTTTCCAGGCTGAGATTTTCTCTATCAGCCAAGCAATTTCTTGGTCAATTTCCTATTTTACCAATTCGAAAATTTATATCTACAGTGACAGTCTCTCAGGTCTTCAGGCTCTGGCTCGCCACAGGAGTAACTATCCTATTATTCAGAAAATCAAATTAGATCTCCCGTCTAAGCCCGACACTTTCTCTTTAGCTCATGTCTCCGCTCACAGGGGCGTCGCGGGCAATGAAACGGCAGATCTCTTAGCAAAAACCGCCACTAAAAAGGAAGCAGTGGATTTCGTTCTGGCCCTCCCCCCCCCTCTTACATCAAAAGATATCTTAAAGCACGACTAAAGAAAGAATGGCAGCCATACTGGGATACATCTCATAAAGGTAGATTTAATTTTAACCTCCTCCCAAAAGTGTCAAATTATAACTATGACCTTTCCCCAGCCATAACAGCCTTCTTAACGGGTCATGGCCCGTTCAAATCACATCTTTACAAGTGTCATTGCTCGCGCACTCCACAATTAGCCCAGGCAACGAAGGCCAAAATTTGACGAATAGAGGAAAAAAATCGTGTAGTTTTGAAAATTTACATACTCATAGCCGAGAGGGTCCTGGACAACATACTAAAAGTCCCCGCCCGTGGGGGGTGAGCGGGGGGCAAGGGAGGGGGCATTTAAGGGGGGCACTTTTCCGTTTTTATTAAATATCTTGAAAACTATCACATTTAGAGAACAAATGTCAATTACAAAATTAATTTACGTAAAATTTCCTACAAAAATGTATATTACATTTTGTTTGTACGATCATTAGTTTAGAAGATATAGGGAGATGAAATAAAACATTTTCTTGAAAAATTCTTTTTTGTAATAGTAAAATCAACTAAAGTGTGCAATTAGAAGGGTTCTTGTCAAATATTTTCTAATGTAAAAAACAAATATATACATAGGGAATATACAAGGATAATACAGCATGTTTTGTACGTTTTAAATAATTTTAAGTCTAGTAGGCGTAAATGGTGGTTTGAGTAAAAATCCAGATAACGAAGACCCAAAATCGATCAACATTAAAAAATATAGTGTAGCTTTGAAATTGAGCACAGTTATAAGGTTAAGTTTCCTGAACAACAAACTAAAAGTCCCCGACCTTTGTGGGTGAGCGGGGGGCAGGGGGGCATTTAAAGGGGGCAATTTTCAGTTTTTATTAAATATCTTGAAAACTATCGCATTTAGAGAAAAAATGTCAATTACAAAATTAATCTACGTAAAATTTCCTACAAAAATGTATGCTACATTTTGTTTGTACGATCAAAAGTTTAGAAGATATAGGGGGATGATATAACACATTTTCTTGAAAAATACTTTTTTGCAATAGTAAAATTAACTAAAGTGTGTCATTAAAAGGGTTCTGCTCAAATATTTTCTAATATACAAAATAAATATATACATAGGGAATACGTAAGGATAATACAGCATGTTTTGTACGTTTTAAATAATTTTAAGGCTAGTAGGCGTAAGTGGTGGTTTGAGTAAAAATCCAGATAACGAAGACCCAAAATCGATCAACATTAAAAAATATCGTGTAACTTTGAAATTGAGCACAGTTATAAGGTTAAGTTTACTGAACAACATACTAAAAGTCCCCAACCCTATTCTGTGTTTTTTATTTTATTTTTTATGTTATTTGCAATAGTAATAAAACTATATTTCGTAATTAAAAAGGTTCAGGTTAAATATTTTTTACTCATACAAATAAATATTTGTATATAAATATTTGTATGTGTGTGTGCGTGCAATGCACCAAGTTTAAAGAGTGGAAGTCAAAATATACAAATCGAAAAATTCCACTTTTCTGTAAGATATCCGTAAAATACAAAGCAACAGCTATCACAAAAGATTGCATGGGGAAGCGAAACAAAGGGTTTCGCTAGTACTGCAATAGAACAGAGCAAATTCTCAGAATTTTTATCGTTAAAGACTGAAAAAATATGTGGAAGATGTAACTAAATGTGAAAATGATATAGTGAATTAAAAAGTATGTATATGTTTAACGGGAATTATTATATGTATATTACACATAAATGTAAATTTTTTATACTTTAAAATAAATAGAGAGTAATCTAAATATTTATACTAAAATATTGTTAATTTTTTTAATGCAAGCTGCTATAAGTAATTTTAAAGTATTTTAATGTATCATAACATTCACATTTTATGTATTTTATATCTACTATCACTTACAGAGGATTTAAAGAAAATGCAACTTTTAGTATGTTGTTCAAGACACTTAACCTTATAACTGTGCTTAGTATCAAAGCTATAAGATTTTTTTTAATGTTGATCGGTTTTGGGTCTTCGTTATCTGGAATTTTACCTAAACACCACTTGCGCCAACTAACCTTAAAATTATTTAAAACGTACAGAACATGCTGTATTATCCTTACATATTCCCTATGCATATATTTATTTTGTACATTAGAAAATATTTTATCAGAACCCTTTTAATTCCACAATTTAGTTGATTTTACTATTGAAAAAAAAAAAAAGAATTTTTCAAGAAAATGTGTTATTTTGTTCCCCTATATCTTCTAAACTATTGATCAAAATAGAATATACAATTTTTTTTAGGAAATTTCACGTAGATTAATTTTGCAAATGAGATTTTTTTTTCTCTAAATGCGATAGTTTTGAAGATACTTAATAAAAACTGAAATGTGCCCCCTTTAAATGCCCCCCCCCCATGGTTAGGGACTTTTAGTATGTTATTCAGGGCACTTAACTTTATAACTGTGCTCAATTTCTAAGCTACACGATTTTTTTTTTTTTTTTTTTTTTTAATGTTGATCGGTTTTGGGTCTTCGTTATCTAGATTTTTACTCAAACCGCCACTTGCGCCTACTAGCCTTAAAATTATTTAAAACTTACAAAACATGCTGTATTATCCTTGCATAACCCCTATGTATATATTTGTTTTTTACATTAGAAAATATTTGACAAGAACCCTTTTAATTGCACACTTTAGTTGATTTTACTATTGCAAAAAAGAATTTTTCAAGAAAATGTGTTATTTCATCTCCCTATATCTTCTAAACTTAATGAACAAAATGTAATATACATTTTTGTAGGAAATTGAGCGTAGATTAATTTTGTAATTGACATTTTTTCTCTAAACGCGATAGTTTTTAAGATATGTAATAAAAACTGAAAATTGCCCCCCTTAAATGCGTCCCTGCCCCCGCTCACCCCCCTCGGGCGGGGACTTTTAGTATGTTGTTCAGGACCCTCTCGGCTATGAGTGTGCAAAATTTGAAAACTACACGATTTTTTTTTTTTCTATTTTTCCTATTTTGACTGGACTTATCCAGATTTTTACTCAAACCGCCACTTGCGCCTACTAGCCTTAAAATTATTTAAAACTTACAAAACATGCTGTATTATCCTTGTATATTCCCTATGTATATATTTGTTTTTTACATTAGAAAATATTTGACAAGAACCCTTTTAATTGCACACTTTATTTGATTTTACTATTGCAAAAAAGAATTTTTCAAGAAAATGTGTTATTTCATCTCCCTATATCTTCTAAACTAATGATCGTACAAACAAAATGTAATATACATTTTTGTAGGAAATTTTACGTCAATTAATTTTGTAGTTGAAATTTTTCTCTAAATGCGATAGTTTTAAAGATATTTAATAAAAACTGAAAAGTGCCCCCCTTAAATGCCCCCCTGCCCCCCGCTCACCCCCCACGGGCGGGGACTTTTAGTATGTTGTTCAGGGCCCCCTCGGCTATGAGTATGCAAAATTTCAAAACTACACGATTTTTTTCTTCTATTTTTCCTACTTTGACTGGACTAAATGTGAGTGCGGGGCTGGGGGTAATGTAAATCATTACTTTTTCTCATGCCCACTTACTCATGAGTGGCGTATCCTTAACCCACCTAATAAACCTAACGACTGGCTTTTTAATATCGTTACCCGGCCTCCCCTGCGTCAGAAACTAACCAAAATCTATAACTTCTTAATGCATCTTTCCAATTTGACCAACTAATTATTCAATCTTCCAAGGCAATTACCAACTTTTCTCTTGGAGGTACATATAATTTTTCTTCACAAGCCTTTCCATGCGAGGGAGCAAAGCTCCGTTCTTCTTTTTATATTCTTGTTACCTTGTCACCCTCTGTCGTGTGAAAGCTCCGCTTTGGCGACCTCTGTATATATATTTTTTTTCTGTTTATGCAATAAACAACGGAGGAGGTTTAATCTTTAGACACGGGCTCTTTTGAATCTCCACAGTGCCATCGGAGCCCCTCTCTAAAGGTTAAAATCGCTCAAAACTGCTGCATAGTGGTGAGCGGCCACCTTCCGTCTTAGACTCTTAGAATGAATTTGTTTCTCTTCTCTTTCGCGGTTAGTTAAGTTGTAGCTCGTTACTGTTTTGATTACGACTAAAACACTTGTTATATATTATTTCGTTATATTATTATCGTTATCTTGTTATATATTATTACGCGTGTTATATTATTATTTAGTTATATTATTATCGTTATCTTGTTATATTATATTATTAACTTGATACATATTGTATCGTTATGGATGGAAATCCTTCAACATCTAATTTGTCGGGAGATCCTTCAGTATCTTCGCTGATTGCTTGCACTAAGTGGAATATAACTTTCTCCGCTAAAAAAATTTGTATCGGCATCAAAGGAATTTTCATTCATCAAATGAACTTTCTGTTCCTATGAACAAAATGTGCCCCATTTGTGACTGTAAAGTACGAACGATTGCCGATTTGCATACTCATGTTAAAGATATTCATGAATGTGTTAGCCTAAAATTTGAAAGCAAAACATTTTATACGGATGAAAGAATTCAAAGAATGGAAAAGAATGGTTGAAAAAGACAGTGTTTTATATTTTACAGCAAAATCATATGTCAAGATATCAGTGACATTGTTCAATATATAACAGTGCTTAAATATTTCTATTTAAAATAAAAAAAAAAAAATGAGCAAAAATTTTTAATATTTTATTATAATTCCATTAAAGTAATTTTGCATTATTTTAAAGCACATTTTAATAAAATAAAATTAATCTGCAATTATTTAACTCAATATTTAATTTTCTACTTTAGTGCGTGTTACGATGTTTGAAATAACTGAAAATTAGCTTTCAAATTTAATCTTAAGCATACATTTCTTATTTCTTGTTTCACAACTTTGTTCAGTTGTGGCAGTTGTGGGGATTAATGTCAGTTGGCTACACTAGGGTCCTTTGCCTATAGGTAGAAGACCTGCGTGGAGGACTTTCTAAGGGGTCCTAGCCTGTATTTACGGTAGTTTCAGAGGAAGCCACGTAAAACTTCTACAAGCTAGGACAAAGAGTGCGACCTGGGTTCGAACTCGGAACCTCGCGTTTTCCAGCTTTGAGAGAAGAATTTGGGGCCCATCTTTATTCAGAGCTTGGCTACCAAAAGTTAGTTGGTAACATATTTTGTTTAAGGTGGTTTTCTGGTTTTCGGCCATTTTTATTTTAATGATGACTAAAAAATGTATGTTTTATAAACTGAATTGATTAAATTAACAGATGCATCATGCATTGCTGATGATGATTAACAAAAGATTTTTTTTTAATTTATTTATTCTTATTTTGTTTACGCTGATGATTTTTTTAACATGATTTTATATATATGACAAAAAAGCCTTTGGTTCAATATACACACAAATTAAACAGTGGTCTAGACATGCACATTCAATTTTAAATTACAATTTAAATGGTGAAGTTGTGTACATTAGATTTTAAGATATATAATTTTTCCAAAAACAAGGAAAACTATAGTATAGCAGCGCCACCTTTCAGCCAATATACACACCAATTTAAACCTGAGTAAGAAAAATATGGGGTAGTTGTGCATATTAGATTTTGAGATATAGCTTTTACAGAAATAAGGAAAGTTACTGCATAGCAGCGGAATCTTTTGGCTGATATACGCACAAATTTAAACAAGAGTAAGAAAAATATGGTATAGATGCGCACATTAGATTTTGAGCTATAGCTTTTATAGGAACACAGCACAGCAGTGCCACCTTTTTGGCCAATATACACACAAATTTAACCTTGAGTAAGGAAAATATGATTTAGTTGTGCACATTAGATTTTGAGTTGGAGCTTTTATAGAAACAGGAAAAATTAAAGCACAGCAGTGCCCTCTTTCAGCTGTTTTACACAGCACATAGAATTTTGAGATACAGCTTTTTCCGAAACAAGGAAAATTACAACACACCAGTGCCACCTTTCAACCAATATACACACAAATTTAATCCTGAGTAAGGAAAATATGGTATAATTGTGCACATTAGATTTTGAGTTAGAATTTTTATTGAAACAGAAAAAAATTCAGCATAGCAGTGCCACCTTCATGCAGACTATACAACACGATTAAAATTTTCAAAGGCCATTTGCATGGTGAGCGAACAGGCTGTTTCAAGTAAAGAGAGTGCCACCGAGTGGGAGTTTGCTACGGGCAGAATTTTAAAATATTGTTTGCACGCTGAGCTAAGCATACTGGCTGTTTAAGATCATGAATCAGGCAGAGAGTGCCACTGAGTGGGACTTATTATAGTTAAAATTTTCAAAGGTGCTTGCACTATAAGCGAGTAAGCTGTTGTAAGTCCTGAAACGGGGAGATGGTGCCATCAAGTAGGAGTTTAATATGGTCAGATTATTCAAGGATCATAAACCAACTGCTCACTGAAGACGGCTAATAAATAATAATAAGTGTTATCTTATATATTTTCAGTGAAAAAATAAATTTAGAATTGAAATTTGTCATCTTAAATTCCAATTCAAATAAGTTTTAAATTGATATATTACTTGTAAAGTTATTTTAATTAGAAGCTGAGATTAAAGAAAAAGAGTAATATAAGCATTGTTTTAAAAAGATTTGTCTGACTTTTTTGTGGTTTTCTTCGAAACTTGCATAATTCCAATCTGAATACTGTTTAAAAATATCTTAGAACAAAATGTGACTTGAATATCAGAATTCGAAAATCTGCAAAATGTAAAAGAATGAAGACGTTCTTGGTTTTCCGTGTTTTTCTCCAAAATATTCTTAATAAATGTGGATGGCATATGATTTACCTGGCTTTAAAAACCTAATAATATCATTTTTCAATACATTATTTTCACATTTTAGTATCTTTGCCCCTCCTAATATGTTTTACACTTTCGAAAATATCCACTGTTTTAAGCAGTTAATCATTCTTTCAAAATAGTGACCTCCGGAATATTTAACCATAGTAAACTCATACTTGGGGTGTGTACAATATTCTCCACCAATATGTTGCTTTAAACAAATCTGATTGCTGCAAATACTACTAAACTGTACATGGATCAGAAATTTTTTTAATACAGCAAACTCATAATCACAATTGCCTATGACAACCCCCCCCCCCCCTCTGGTGAACACTACCAGCCTGTTCACATCCCATAAAAAAATCTGACCATACAAACTAACACTTGCTGGCAGATTCAACCTGGTATATTGAATTCAAAACTGAGCTCAATTACTATGTGAAATACAGATATTATTAGTAAAACTAAATTCTTTATTATAGCTATAATTTCAATTATTTAAAAATAAATAGAAACACATACTTTTTTTTTTTCTTTTTGGTATATGATGTCAGTTTCACAAAATATTCTTTTACATTCATTTTCACATAAAAATATATATGGCCTCAAAAACATGATGTCATTTCCCACAGGCTTGATAAAATCCTAAGATGTGATAAATTATTAAGAAGTTATCAAATCGTAATCCTTAATAATTTAATATTTTAAGATATGAAAAAATCTTAAAATGATGCCAATTTCACAATGTTTTTTTTATATTCATTTTCTACATGTGAAAATATACATATTGTCTTTACCATGACATCACTTTCACATGTTTTAGAAAACATAAAATAATTCAAAAGCAAAATTCAAAATCAGGTTTCATACACAAAGAAACTTTTCTGTTTGTGCTTCATAGCTGCCATGCAGTTTGGTAAATCACACACAAAGCAAGAACTAAAAATAGTGCTCTCTCAGGACTAAATCATTCAAGATCTTGTCTCACCAAGGCCATAGCTAGAAAAAAAAATGTCAGAGAAGGGTTCAGGCTTTAGAACATAATAAGGAGCGTTAAAAATAAAGAATAACTCTATAATTTTCGACAATCTATAGAATTTCAAAGGTGCTCCCCCCCCCCCCCCGCCCCTTGAGTATGGCCTTGTCCTTTACAAAATTCATAAAGAAGAAATCTGTAATAATTAAAAAAAATTATAATAAAAATTTGTAAATTCATTTGGTTTGAATCTATTAATATATACATTATTATTTAATAAAGAAGCATCAATAAACTGGCGTTGTAAAAATATTACTTACAAACTTTGAATAAACACCATACAATGCAATAAACTCGCAACAATTGTTTCGGGTCGAAAAAACACACGACCCTTCAACAGGCGAATAAAGTAAGCACGAGTGCTGCAGTCAAAGCGGCAACTTACTTTATTCGCCTGATGAAGGGTCGTGTGTTTTTTCGACCCGAAACAATTGTTGCGAGTTTATTGCATTGTATGGTGTTTATTCAAAGTTTGTAAGTAATATACATTATTATTGTTACATTCTAAAAATTTATTCTAATAATTTTAATTACTTTTTTTGTAATTGGTTCTACTTTAGTTAAATGTTTTAGACATAATTAGACAGTTTATTACATATCCATGAAATAAACTTGCTAGATTGTGAAATATCAGTCCTCAAACAAAAAAAATACTGAATCAGATTTTGTAATGATACACATGTATACAAAATTTAGTTGATCTCAGTCCCCCCCCCCTTTCTATACAACAATATGACAAAGCAAACTGACTTGAATACACACAGGTAATTTTAATGTAAGTAGCAAGGCTACAGCCAGGGAAGGGAGGGGGATTTTTGAAGATTTGTGAAAATTTTGAGTTATATGTCATTTTTAATACTTAATTTTCTGTACTAAAGCTTAAACTCCCCCCCCCCCACACACACAAAAAAAAAAAAAAAAAAAAAAAATTCTAGTTGCAGCCTGGATTGCCAGTTTATACTATAATAAGTTTAAAATGTTCCTAAATTCTTATTAATGTGGTGTCCACTTATACTCATTCAGAGTTTTGAAATTCCTATGCTTTAAATAATGAATATGCTTTAATTAATAATTATCTTTAAAATATGTACTTAAGAAAAAAAAATTAAATTTTCGTATACATATTCTTTATTTATTTAAAAAATTCTTATATTAAAATAAAATAAAATTACTGTATATACTTATATTTAAAACCCACGCGACATTTATTCATAAGTTTTTAAATGTAAATATTATCAGCATCATTATTTGAAACGATTATCCACAATATTTTATTGAAGTTTCAATAATAAATCAGTTAATCTTGTAATAGTCTAAATATTTACGAGATTAAAAAGTAACAATGTTTGTTGCTGTCAAAAAAAAAAAAAAAAATCCAAAGTGCAGCAAACTATAAATAAAAATAATGTGTGTCACTCACACGACTTTCTCTTACCCTGAAATTTAATACTATAAATACAGGTTGCAGATTAATAGGTAAGATAACGAGTACTGTTATGTAAACCTATGTTAAACAATTCATATTAGGCTTCTGAAGAGTTTTATATGATAATTAGTTCTGTGTGAGGGGGGCTACCGCCCCCCTCAACCCTCCGTTTCATGAATGCACCTACATTTATATAGAATTTTATTTGGTTATTAAAAAATAATTTATTAAAATTATTATTTAAAAAAATTGTCTTTTATGATAAGGCAGACGATTTCCATATTAGAGAAGTAGTATAACACCAAATATCCAAAAAAGCCCATTTTATTCTCAATATATACATATATAAAAAAAAAAAAAAAAAAAAAAAGTACGATTTTTTTTCTAAGTTTTTTTTTTTTTTTCGTTAAAAGTAAAAAAAAAATCGATAACTTTGTTTTAAATTATCGCAGATCGATGGTTCAACCATTCGTTATAAATGTATTGGCGAGCACTTTGGAAAGATACCCATCATGAAAATTTACTCCCCTCGAGGGGGGACTTCCCCCCCACGGGGGAGAGGCGAGGCTCCTACATACACAATTTTTTTTTCCCAGTTAACTGTCCCTATTACAATATATATATATTTGTTTCATTTGGTTTAGTGCAGTCTATAGACGTTAAACTCTATTTTCCTGCAATTTCCCCCATAGACGTAATGCATTAGAATTCTCTTGATTGTCCCTGTACACGAACCATTTGCTTGATCTTAACGAAAAGCTTACTGTAGCATCCCTATATGATACACATTTAGAATACCAAGTTTGAACTTTCTGCCATAATTTGTTTTTGAGATATGCTGATAACAGACAGACAGACACACACACACACACACACACACAGACATTTTCTAAAAATGGTCAAATCGTGTTCTACAGCTTCCAAAACGTGTAAATCCATCAAAAACCCGAGGTCGGAAATTTTTACGAATCCAATACTTTCTTCTATTGAATATAGAAGAAAGTAAAAATTACTTAATGCAGTTCGACTTTTTTTGAACTACGGGGGGGGGGGGGGGCTTGAGGGGCTGAAGCCCCCCAAAACCGGCTAACTTGGTAAAAATTTGAGTCATAAATGAAAAAAATATCGTTAAAAATATTTATAATATTTATATACTATATATAAATCTTTGAAATTCTTACTGTGAAGTACAAATTCAATAAATTATCTATTTGATCTTTCACTTTCATCCACAGATAGAACTTTGTACAATTACTCTTATCCCCTTAGGGCTCACACACACATCTCCCAGCCCACCCTACAAGTGAAGCATATGATTTTTGGGAATAGCGGAAGTATCATTACTTTAAAGAAAAAGATGGACTAGGGGCAGTTTCAGTGGGGCTTTCAGTTTTCTCACTTCATCCTTATCAGTGAAAGGAAATGCTCGGAAATTAGTTTTATGTGGGGGAGGCAATTCTTCCCGGGTCCCGGTGTATAAGATTTTTTTTTTTTCTATATTTTGCAGAAAACGGTTTCGGTAACAAAATCTCTGCATGATCTGCTGCCCCTAGGCTGCACCACTCCCTTGTTCTGTATATATTGCACCCTTTTTAGGCGGCCTTGGGAAAAAAAGAAGCTTATTTATGGACAACCATGCACCAAGTCTTTCCAGAAATAGTGAGAAAAAAACACACACGAAACACAATGAAATCATTATTTACAATCAGTTTCACTGCATGCGAAAGACGCACCACATCTCATGCTCTGAAATTCGAATATTGATGTACACATTAAGAAGACTAAGAGGCAGGGTTCATTCTAGACAGGGTTTACGGGGCCCCGTTTCCCCTTTCGATAAAAAAAAAATCCGCCCCGCTGCCCTTTTATCGCGATCGCACGCCCCGCTGTCTATAAATGCGCCCCGGAAGAAAATGATCGAAATTTCTGATAAAACGGACGAAAGAATCGAAGAAAACTTTCGATCCTAAAAATGAATTTTCACAAAAATCGTCTGCTGATAAGATTAATGAAAATCGTCTGCAGATTAGGAATATAATTAATATTTCTTCTTTATGGCAATATCGACATTCTCTAATTCGGGCGCGATCTCGTCCGAAGAGTCAAGATTTTTTATTAACTTGATCTTTTGCGATTCCTTTCCATCTTATTTTAGCTTTAAAAATGCCCTCAAATGACAGAAGAAAACGCCTAAATGATCGCAAGCTTTAACATTTGTTTGAAAAAAAGGTAAGTGTATCTTATATTTTCTGAACATTAATCATAATTTTTATCTTTATATATATATATATACATAGTAAACTCTGGATTATCTGAAATAGTAAACTCTGGATAATATAGTAAACTCTGGATATATATAGTAAACTCTGGGTAAACTGAAATAATAAATTTCCTGAAAATACAAAGTTTTTAACATTAAACAATGAACTAACAGTTGTATTCTTATGTTAAATGAGTATTTCTTCTTTTAAAATCCAAAAATTTTTTGGGGGGAACATAATCAGTGTTTTAAATAAAATGTGGGATTGCAAAAATCACGAATTTCAGAAATCCCGAATAATAATAAATAAAGGAATCTAAGGGGAAAAAAAAAACTGTGTATAAATTCTTCCTTTCCACTTCTGAAGAAATTGTGACCGGCAAAATAATTACTTAAGTGATACTGCAATTGTAGACTAGAGCCAGAAATACGAAAAAAAAAAGAAAGAAAGAAATGGAATGAAAGTGTTGCCGCTCTGTTTGTTGCACTCGTGCTTACTTTGTTCACCTGACGAAGGGTCGTGTTTTCTTTTGACCTGAAACAATTGTTGCTCTAGTTTTTCATTTTATGGTGTTTATTCAAAGTTTTGTACTTATTGCTTAACGCCAGTTCTGTGGTGCTTTTTTATTATGCAAGTAAAATTATTAAGCGGGCGTAGAATTAATCCTATAAATTTTACGATAAATATTTCGTGATTAATACAAGCTAAAGAAATTATCAAAATTCAAATTACTTTTGCTATCTGACTAAAGCACTCCAAAAATCATCACATAATCCACATAAATAAACAAACACTTTAACAGAGCGAGTTATTACGTAATCAAAGTTCGCAGATGAGGAAGATATAATAAACGTATTTGTTTTGTTTGTTTAAATTCTGACGCTGAAAAGGGGGTAAAATGAAAGGAGAAAAAAGATCTTTTTGCAGCGTTTTGATGATTATTATTATTAATTTTTTTTTCTCTACATAAAATACAGCAGTTAGCAACAGAAAAAAAAAGAAAATACGATTTAGAGCGATTAGTTGCTATTAAATAAATAAAAATGGTTTTATAGTAAAACATGCGCATATTTAGGGGGATCAGCTATAAAAGGAGGGGGGGGGGAAAGTTTTATCAATTAACAGTGATATTATCCTTATTTTGCTAATCCGCTATATATATATATATTTTTTTTTTTTTAAATAGTGTTAAATTTTGAGATGACAGGATGGAGAGTCACTTCTAAATTTCCTTAGTTAAATTTATATTTCGATGTGATAAGATTATTTTATGACCTTATCACAAAACTCCTTCAATCCCCTCTTTGAAAAAAATAGAGTGTGACAGAAAAAAATTTGAGACTGAATTTTAGTTTTAACTTAACTATTTTAATTTTAACAATCAATTAGTCTTCTAATTACCTAAACTGAATTGCTTTAAATTTGACCAGGTGGTAGAGAAGTACTGGTATTGAATTTTCATATAGTTTTTATGAGAGAAATTTTAAAAGAAATTGTTATAATTTCTGTTATAGCTTTTAAAAATCTTCAATGTTTGGATTAAAGGATGAAATGCCCCCCCCCCCCCAAAAAAAGGGGGGATATTGATGATAGTAAATGCGGTATTTTGGGAAAAACTTAGAATGTGTTTGGCGAAAATTTTAGAGGCCTCAATATTTTCTGAATATTATATTAAAATTGTATAAAATTTACAAGAAAATATAAAAATCAAAATTAGTATTAGCAAGAAACTTTGTATATAATGTTGTTTTTCAATATCAGGGGTAGAATTGAGAAAATAGTCACTGGTCCTCAGGACCGAGATTTTACTGGTCCGTACACATTTGCACAAGTCTGTTCACCCATTCAATTAGATTTTTGAAAATACTTACAAATTTATAAGGCAATATAAATTTACCTTATAAATATGATAATTACATATATTATGTATATGTTACCGTAAAGTGCAAAATTTCGACTCATTTTCAAGTTAGGAGGAAGATGTGGGACTTTTGGAACACCCTCTCTCTCTCTCTCTCTCTATATATATATATATATATATATATGTATGTATATAAATTTAAAAGAAAAGTAGTTTTACCTTTTTCCATTAAACAACTGTTAAAAATTTAAAAGGTTTTATTCATTATAAAATACATAACAAATCCTCTTTTTTTTTATAGTATATTACTATGAGTAATAAAAGAAAACTTTCTTCAACCCCATCAATTATCTCTTTTTTTACATCTAAAAGAGCATTGAATGATGAAAACAGTGAGAGTACTTCAGTTGTCACTGACATAACAAATTCATCTGAAACTGTAAAAAATGTTGATGTATTTCCTTCTGCTACTCTATCTTCAGATGAAAATGAAGTAAATGTACATGCATCTTTTAATGATGTATTTACATTAAAAAAGAATATTGCTACCGACGAGGAAAAACATTATTTCGTGACAAATGTTTGGAACCCAGACGAAAATTTTAACTTTCCTGAAAAAAAATTTGGAAATCAAAACAGAAAGTTTTCCTATTCTTGGTTAAGAGCTTACAAATGGTTGTTATACTCTAAGATTGAGGATAGTGCATATTGTAAAATATGTGTTTTGTTTGCTCCTAATGAAGTAGGCATGTCTTCAAGCCAAACTACTGGTCAGTTGATTAAGACTGGCTTTACTAACTGGAAAAAGGCTCTGGAACGGTTTGAAAAGCACAATGGTTCTCAATATCATATCTATATTAAAATATGGAAATTTTTTAAATGTATTGGAAGGCAAAATTCAGCCCATCGATAAAGCAATTGATAAAGGGAAAACTAAATAGGCAGAAGAAAACCGAAAAAAAATCATACCCATAATCAAAACAGTCATTTTTTGTGGTCGCCAAGGGGGCATCAAGATTATGGGGACTTTAATGCCAATAATGAACCTGAACAAAATGAAGGGAATTTTAGATCTTTGCTGAGATTACGAATTGAAGCTGGGGATGTTACGTTAAAAAATCATTTTGAAAATTGCGGGAAAAACTCTACATATATTAGTTGGAATATTCAAAACCAAGTAATTGAGGCATGTGACATTTTCATTAAACAAAAAATAGCCAGCGAAGTTAATACTGCTAGATGTTTTACAATTTTAGCCGATGAAACATGCGATATATCATCAATAGAACAATTTTCGCTGTGTGTACGATACTTAAAAGACACTGGAAATCAAGATTATAAAATATGTGAACAATTTTTGCAATTTATGCCTCTTGTTTCCACTACAGGGGAAAACTTAGCTGATACGATTATAACTGGTTTAGAACAATTAAACATAAACTTGGATTACTTGCGGGGTCAAGGTTATGATGGTGCTGCAGCAATGAGTGGTAAATTCAGAGGAACGCAAGTGTACATCGCTGACAAGTACCCGACTGCTTTGTATGTTCACTGTGTATCCCACAGTTTAAATTTAGCAATTTCGAACGCATCAGAAGTTACGTCTATACGAAATTGTTTTGGAATTATTGAAAAAATATGTACTTTTTTTAATACCCCTAAACGTCAGAATATTTTAGTTGAAAATATAAATCAAGTAAATCCAGAAGGGCAAAGAAAAAAATTAAAAGAATTGTGTCCAACTCGTTGGGTACAAAGGCATTACAGTGTGATAATAATGTGCGAGTTTTTGGAAGCAATTGCGGCTGCACTTGAAGACATTCAATTATGGGAGGATAAAGATTCTTCATCTGGCGCATGTCTTTTACTGAATGGGATTCGTCATACGGATTTCCTCATTTCATTAACATCTGCAGAACATCTTTTGAGTTTCACGTTACCTTTGAGCAAAATGTTACAGTCTAGTGATATAGACCTTGCTTCTGCAATCGATTTTGCTGAGAATATAATTGCTACGGTGGCAGATATTAGACGCAATGCTGAGGAAATATTTAATAAAATTTCTGTGAAGCAAGTACAAAGGCGGAATTGATAGGAGCTACAATAACTCTTCCAAGGATCGCTAAAAAGCAAACCCATCGGTGCAATATTCCATCAGAAAATGCCGAAGAATATTACAGGCGATCTATTTTTTTGCCTTGGGTTGATTCCTTCCTAAGTCAAATGGAACGCCGATTTTTAAAACATAAGGAGATTATAAAAAGTTTTGTGTGTGTGTTTCCTGATGGAAAAACGCCAGCTGAAGAAAATTATGCCAATTTTCTTAAACTTACTGAATTTTATAAACAAGATTTGGAACAACTAAATCCCCATGTATTAACTGCAGAATACAAATTATGGTGCCAAAAATTTGCTAATTGCGATAAAGCCAGTTTGCCAAAAAACCCCGTGGATATATTAAAAATGTGTGAGGAAAAATGTTATCCTAGTATATTTACGATTTTAAAAATATTTTGCACATTGCCAGTTACCACCTGCACACCTAAACGATCTTTTTCTACTTTAGGAAGAATTAAGACTTATTTGAGAAATAGCATGGGGGAAAGTCGTTTAAATGGACTGGCAAACCTCAATATTCATCGGGAAATATCCATAGATCCAAATGAAATTATTAAAATTTTGCAACGAAGACCTAGAAGACTTAATTTTGTTCTATAAATTTAAATAGGTCAACTCTTTTCTTTTGAATATATTTAATATGATTTATTAATTATTTTTTATACTACTTCTATTGAATATTCAATAATCTAGAAAATATTGTTTTTATTTATTTTGACAAAAAAGAAGTTAAATTTATTTTTGGATATGTAACTGAATATTAATGTATATATTAGACGGTTGTTTTATTATTAACTTTTGTGTAATATTTATTATTTATCATATTTTTTCTTCATTTATTTATTTATTAATATTTTCTTAAGTAATTACTGATTGGAATATGAAAATATTTTTTATTTCTTTTTTACGTAAGTTCAGAAAATACTTTAAAGTAAAGTATGCTGAGAAATAAAAAGTCTGCACTTCTTTTTCTTGCCTTTAAAAAGGTGCAACTTATTTCCTTTTCTTTTTATTATTAATATTATTACAATTTTAATTCATTTATTTTAATAATCAAATTCAAAAAATTACTTTGTTATAAAATTAGAACACTTGCGCTCTCTTATGTACCGCATTTATTTATTTAATTATTTTATAATTTCTCAACTTATTCACTCCAAAACAAATTACAATTATCAGTATCAATGTTTATGTTATTTCAAATTAAAAATTAAAAATTTTAAATATGGTATTTTCATTTTTATAATATTTTATATTTAAAATATAGTTAATCTGTAAAACATTTATTTGCAGCGAATTTATTCACGCGTTAAAATTATGTTAAGCATACTTTTGAAAAGGTCTCTGCCGTTAGCAGTGAAATGATGATTTAGAATCCCAGTTTGAGAATGAATGTTTATTGTCCTTTGGCATTCCTTTCAAGAATCAGTTTTAGTCTATTGTTATTATTAGGATTAACGCCGATATTCTGAGGGGTAGTGCTCCAAGTTTGGTATTTCTACGGGGCCGGACCCCGTATTTACACAAGTTTCGGAGACAACCGCGGAAAACTCCAAACAGCTTGGCCGACAATTGCACCAGCGGCCGAGTGATCCTGCGCTCCAATCTGGTAGATGGGAAGTGATGGGTTCAATCCCAGGTCGCGCTCATCGTTCGGAGTTTTCCGTGGTTTACTCCGGAACTCGCGTAAATACAGGTTAGGACCCTTTAGAAAGTCCCCCACGGAGGACATTCCATTTACAGGCCTAGGACCCTAGCGTGGTCAATCTCGGCCTTAAACCCTACAACCAAGCAGCCTTAGACAATTACTTTATAAACTGTAGTACTGCAAGATTCTCCTCCCCCCCCCCAAAAAAAAATAAAATAAAATAAAAAATAAAATAAAATTTGACTATTGCGATATTTTGTAAATGACTAATGCGATATTTTGTGGGCATCACAAGAATACAAATTGTTGAAAAGAGCCATTTTCGAGATAGTAGCAATTTTACTTACGTATGCCAAATTTTCAGTTAGTCTGGTATTTTCAATGGACACTCAAACTCTGATTTTTTATGGATTTTTTGTAAATTATTTTTAGGTCCTAATATCAAAAGAAGGCATAGGCAGGAAAAATATACAGGTGCTCAACCACTGCGTATTCTAGCAATATTTTGATTAACAGATTTGAGTGTATATGTCTCTTAAATTCATCATCATTATTTTTGGACCTGTTTTTGTATCTCGGCTCAGCCCCCTCCCCCCCCCCAGACGAAATGTCTGGGTGCGCCACTGATAAGCGCTGTTGCTAACCTTCAAAGATGCTTAGACAGGAAGCATTTGGGGCCATCTGGTTATCATAATTGCTGACTAAGAAAAATATTCAATTCAAAACTAACACATTCGTACTGCACTGATTGATATACGTTGGTTTGGTTTACTTTAAAATGAATTTAGTAAATAAAGACGTAAGATGTTTTCAGTTGCTCTGAAAGATTTCATCATAACTATAGGGAATTACTTATTTCAAATCTTACATAGCGAAAATGAAACAGGATGTTAAAAAATCTGTTTTATACACAGATTTAATGAGAATGACTATTATTTTAATTATTTAGTAGTGGGTGTACATCAATGATTTATATTTCCTTCTAAAGAAACCTTAATTTTCCTTAATTATTATTATTATTTGTTGAGAAATAAAACAACTTGAAAAAATAAAAATACGGGATGAAGGTAAAGAATTTCGATTATTTACATTTAGTTGAAAACCATTGTAGAATTACAGAGACACTGGATAAACATTTTAAAAAATTTATAGTCATATTCATTTAAAGTTTACTCAGTGTGTCTTACTCACTTAAAGTTTAGCAGTCAAAAGTGATAATTTAAATTAGAAATATAAACAGGATATATAATTTTATGATGCAGTATAGTGATAATAATAATGCAGTTCAAAGATTAACATCTGTGATAAGTATATAATATTTGAGAGAAAATTATTCTAATCTAAATAATTTTTTTTTGTATTTTATCTTCTTGTCTTTATTTATTTAATTGAATTTATTTTTATTTATTTGTTTTTTATTTATTTTGTCTCACATCTTTATGTGGCGAAAACTTTATTAGTTTGTGAGTGTTATCTATGTTAATAATAATAATTTCGGAATTTAAAAGGTAATAATGTACTTGTTATTCATGAAATATGAATAGATTGATTCAGATTTAGGACCATCTTCACGATTCTTGACTTTTTGAATCATACTGGTGGTCAGGAATGAAAGAGTTTCGCTTTTTTGCCACCACTAATTTCCATAAAAATTTTCTGCTCTATAAAATCGCAAAAATAATATAAGAAATATGATACAAATTTCTGTTTTGAAACACTTTTGGCAGAAAAAGCAGAACTCTTGCATGGGCGACGTTTCTTTGGGATATAATAGAAAGTCTAATACTTATTTTGATTATACTTTTTGCTATTTCTCTTTTAATTAATTTATGGCAATACTTCATTTTCTATTTATATTTCTAACATATGGGAATTTTTAAATGCTGTTTACTATTTTACAAGTACATTTTTTTAAATACTTTATATATATAAGGATCTAGTCAAATATATTTAGAAGGGATAATTTTTAAGATTTATTTATTTGTTATTTATTTATTTATTTATTTATTTCAAGCGATGCTCTCTGGATTAAAAAGAAAAAAAAATCTACGCTGACTGTTATTAACATAAACATTTATTTATTTTATTTCACATCTAAAAATTAATTCTCATTATGTGTATTTATGCAAATTTTCCTCTCATACTGCCATGTTAAAAACTGGGCAAAAAATGGGATGAAAGCGGCATATTTT
This sequence comes from Salticus scenicus, assembly GCA_963930645.1. Taxonomy (NCBI): domain Eukaryota; kingdom Metazoa; phylum Arthropoda; class Arachnida; order Araneae; family Salticidae; genus Salticus; species Salticus scenicus. The sequence continues at coordinate 81,207,086 of OZ005659.1, read as the reverse complement.
GAAGGATTGATCCTCAAGTGTAATTAGCACCAATTTAAGTCAAAGTCCAACTAAATATCTAGTTAAGTTAAATTGTATTAAATTGTTCATAGAATACAGCGTTCAAAAAATTACTGATACACACAAAGATAGACAGATAGTTTTTTAATGAAGTCAAATCGTGTTCAGAACATATCAAAACGTGTAAAACAACCGAAAAACGCGAGTCGAAAAGTTTTACGTATCAAATACTTCTTTCTTATACATGCAGAACAAAGTAAAAATAAAAAGGTTACAAATTTATAATTGTCCTAATAACTTTCCCACAGTTATATTATAGAAATATAAAGTTGGATCCATAAACTTATTAGCGCTATTAAAATAATAATAAGAAGAAATAATTAGAATATAATTAGAAAATTAATGACTATCATAGCTCATTTTAAACGGACCAACGAGATATTTGCTGTACTTTTCTAGAAATCCTAATATATTAATAAAAATTCTAAAATCAAAGATTTCTAAAAATGATTTAAAAAAAAAAAACACAAAACTAAATTAAAAAATGAATCACTTACTCTTACACTTTTTATGATATCATTTCACCTTTTAGTATCTTGTGCGCCGCAGACTTGGCACGAAATGGCGAAACGAAATGAGAGGGAATTTCAAACCAACAGCAGGTGAATCGCAGCGCACTCTATGCATTCGAATTGCAAGTGATAGTCCGGTACCGGCCTTATAAATTGTGGCAGCAATATGGCAAATATAATGTTGGCTGTGTGCTGGTACCCTGCAAAAGGCCAGCTGTTATTATGCCGCTTCTGAGCCACCGGCCTTTTCACTGTAGGCTGGCTTCAATGCTGGCAGCCGTAAGCGGACCACTGCTTCAGCTACATGTGGCAACCTGCAGCTGATGGCAAGTGCAAGATGCCAGCTGTAGGCCAGAACGAGCCCATCAGTATAAGTTTTGCTGGGAGATATCAGCGCATTTAGAGGTTTCTCAATTAATTATAACTTTTTTTTATGTAGTAAACTTCAGTAATCATGTGCAGTTCTTTTCTTGAACCGAATAATTCGATTATTGCTATATAAATGTGGTAAAGAATCACTAAAAGCCTGTGAATTTGCTATCAGTGATTAGTCTCGTTTAGAATTTAGCCTCGATGACTTGTAAAGATGTGTCTAAAAAATTTCAAAACAGAAAAGTTAAACTTATCTGACTATCGATTGCATATACCTTCGCAAATAGGAGTTGTAGTGCAGAGTTTGAATTTCATTTTATACTTGCCAACCTAATCTGGAAGTTCCGCCCCTTTCCGCCTATTTTTTCCCACCAGTATTTTTTAGAGTACTTTTCTTCTTAACCCATTAGAAGTCGCTAGTCGGTCGATTTACCGCCCATCCTTCAGTGTTACCAGATTTTTTCATTCGATAGCCACCAAAAATTTTTAGAAGTAGCATATAATATACTTAAAACGCGAATAAAATCGAAGAAACGTCGATCACATCACTTCTTAAAATTATTGGTGACATTTAAATAAAAAATATTCAATCTGTAATAAGTGGCGCTGTCTACAGCGACTACTAACGAGTTATTTAATCGTAAATTTAGTTGAAGAGAATAAAAATTAAGTAGTGTACAAAAAGGGGCGGGAACTAACTATCTTCCGGGTTAGGTTGGCCAGTATGCACTGTTATATATATGACACCATTACTGCTAACCATCTCATTAACATTTTCTCAACCGCTGAAGTAGATTCACGTCATTTGAAAGTATGTAACTTCGCCAGTGGGTGTTTTTTTCGCAATTTGTACGTTATTCACTTTTTAAGAATATACCCAATATTCATATTTGTACCATCAATATACTATGGATACAAATACTTTGATTAGAAAGAGTATAATTGTAATGTATATCCGTTTATAATATGAATGTAAATGTAGAAAATTTTGTTTTGAAATACTGTAACTTAGGAGAATGTCGCCCACACGCGGACGTTTCTGTCAAATTGACAAAAGCATGCGGTCGTGAACAAAGCCTGATTAAGGGGGAAGCACACATTATCTCCGCTCTCACCGGAATATTTTTACAATTACTTTTTACTTCATGTCATAGAAATTCCACGCATTGACGAGGAAATATTCTTTATAAAAAATGATCGGTGTAAAACAATCCAATTTACTCACCGTTATTAGACACCAGAATTCTTTTAAAATAATTTTTAATGAGAATTTTCTGTTTATTATAGGAGGAAAGTATTTGTTAAAAGATAACGGTGTAAGTATAAATAATGTGTGCTTCCCCCTTAATCAGGCTCTGGTCGTGAATGTGTTTTTATAAGCGTACAATTGTTAGACCCTTTGAAAAACGCCCCTTTTCCCACACTACTTTATTTTTAGGGTAATTCTCTCAAAATGTTGTTAAATAAGATTAAAATTACTCTAAAAAATGAATGATGTGAAGAAAAAGACGATAGCAAGAAGCTAAACGCTTTACAATGAGATGGTTGGCAGGAATGTGTGACACCATTACAGCATAGCCTTTTCTAATTAATATTTTACTTTTTGTTGCATTGCCTTCCTTACACAGCCCCTAAACTTATATTCCAACTAAATAACACTTGCACACTTCTCGCCTATCTACAGATTATTTTCATGCTTCTTAGACACTTCCATGGTCGGGGCAATCCCAAAATCATTCTTCGAAAGAGCACGTTCTGTCTTCGATGAGTAATCATTTGCTGTCGTTCAGGGATTAAAGTGTTCAACTGTTCGACGTCTTTGGCATCACTATTTTTATTTAGAAAAATTTGGTGTATTGTTTCACTGATAGTTTGTGATACGGTAGATAATATTATTAAAAAATACTGGTGGAAGGATTCCGTCAAAAGGCGGAATTAAACAGAAAAAAAAAAAAAAAAAGACGGAAACAAATAGAACATTCTAAAGACGACTGCTGTCGTCTTTAGATTATTCTGTTCTAACTGGTTAATTGAAATATATATAGCGACAGAGGAACATTCCCACAGAAGAACATGTGTAAATGCCGAGCTGGTTAGCAGATTACGTAGCTGTATTTTTTAATAAATGATTTGACTTCTATAATACTGTCATAATTTCATTTTGTATACATTTACCTCACACACAGAGCCTGATTTAGGCCGGGGCACTCTCTCACCGGAATACTTTTACAATTATTTTTTACTGCACATCATAGGAATCCCACGTTTTGACTAGGAATTTATTTTTATAAAAAACGAACGGCATAAAACAATTGAATTTAATCATGCTTATTAGACACCAGAATTCCTTTAAAATAACTTTTAATGAGAGTTTTTTGTTTATTGTAAGAGAAAAGTATTGCTTAAAAAATAATGGTGTAAGTATAAATAATGTGTGCCCCGGTCTAAATCAGTCCCTACTCCCCACACACACACACACACACACACATATATATATAGTATACAGACCTGCCAACCTAATCCGGCAAATTGTTAGTACCGCCCATTTTTCTACACGACTTAATTTTTAGAATAATGCTCTTCAAATATATTTGCGATGAATTAAGAAAACAAATACTCTAAAAATTAAGTAGTGTACAAAAATGGGCGGTACTAACAATTTGCCGGATTAGGTTGGCAGCTCTGAGTATAGATTCTTAATATTTGGATAGCTCTTTTAAGTTGTGTGTTGCTTTGAATTTTTTCCCCCCTTTTTGAATGTACTTATTTCGAATTTTCAACCCCATTTCGATTTCTCTCTAGTATATATTTTGTAGAAAATGGCATCTTGTTTTAATATTTGAAAACTGCTATCAAAGTTTCTAATAAATAATACCGGTATCTAAAAATCGGAACGGTTGGCAACTATTTTATTTGCAGGGAATATTCATTCAGAATTACTTTATACAGTAAATGCATAAATAATTCTTTTCTGTTCTTTTTTTCTTACTATTTTATGTTACTTACCATGCTTTAACTGAAGAGCAAGAGACTTGTGGGCAGATTTTAAAAGAGTATCATAAAAGATAATGCAAGCTATATAAATACTTTATTAAAAAGGTTCCACAGAATTGAAATTTTAATATAAAGTCTGTGATTAGGAGCAATTTTTTTTTTTTTTTTTTTTTTTTTTTTTTTTTTAACCACGTTTTTAGTAACTCACTTTCTTGTTTGTTTGTTTGTCCAGTACAAATCTTACAATCGATTTTAACTAACTTCCTAACTAGCTAGACATTTGAAACTTTTGGAATAGCGATGACAATGCATTTTTTTATATATATATATAATTTTATTCAATTAATAAATGTTTGAAAATTTCTTATAATTGCTCTTTTTATTATACATTCGAATTTTTTTTTTTTTTTGCAAGTTAATCAGATAATTCATCCAATTTTTTTTTTTTTTTTTTTTTTTTTTTTAAGTATTTATTAATACATAGAATTGTCAAATTTATATGATTCAAGAGAAAATTCAAAAACATGATATATAATAAGTTGTTTTTATCTTGTAAATATTTTCAATTTAAGCTACTAATTATTTTTGTGAACTATTACGTTCAAGAAATATTTTCTAATCTTTTAATCACCAAGCTTAAAATATTTTAGACGCAACATATGTAACATATACAAACAAACTAACTAAATTCGATTTTACGGAAAAGAAAATACTAATATTCTACATAAAATAGTAGAATAATTTTCTAATAAAAATATTTTACTTTTTTTTTTTTTTTTTCAATTTTTTCCTCGACATTAATGTTGTTACTAATTTAGCATTCCGGTAAACCATTTGAAAAAACATAAAAACAAGATTATAGTTAGATTAGAAAAAAAAAAAAACACCTGGCTTTTTATTTATTTATTTTTTTTTTCAACCCACCACGGTTTTGCAAATTAAACTTGTTCATTAAAACTACAGCAAACGACACCTTTTCGTATTCATGCATAGTTTTATGATATAGAGGGGTTTTTTTTTTTCGAAAGAAATTTTCCTTAAGTTTTAGAATATTTATATAATTAACATCTTTTTTTTTTTTTTTTCCCTTACCTTTTCTTATAGCTCAGTCGTAAATTAAGACAATTTTGTTAAGAGAATCCTGGTTTTGGTCCCAAAATATGCAATTTTGAATGTAATTATATATAATTGTGTAATTTGTTAAAATGAAACACGAATTTCGGTTGTTACGAAATAAAAACACATTATATATACATTTTTTTTCTCTGCATGTATACGTGTAAATTTATGTAATTGTTGTTGCTAACACATCAAGTATCAAAAGCGAAAATTTCTGAAATAATCTTCCATTTTCATGTACAAAATAATTTGGCCTTTAAAAAATTAAACAATATTTTAATGAAAATTGTTTCTCTTTTTAATAATAATATTTTGATTTTCTTCTATATTCATAAAAGAAAATATTGCGCTTTTAAAATTCTTAGACATGCGATATTCAATAGATTTACACATTTTTGAGATGCCCTGAATACGATTGGATATATATAAATATGTGTGTGTATGTATGCATATATGTTTTTTTTTTGTTTGTTTGTTTGTTTTTTAATGTGTGTATGTCACCAAAATTTTTAGAGATTTAGTTACATTATGAACTAATGCACTAGATATCATAAATATTTATATTTAGCTGCCTCTTGACTTATATACCCCACATTTATGAAAGACTATTATTCAGATACTTATACAAAACTCGATATGTATTAGGACAATTGTAAAATAGAAGATCAATCCAATTTTAGTTGAAATCGGCCGCCAGATGGCAGTTTATGCTGCAGTTTTTCGCGTTTATGGGAAAGCTGTATCTCAGCGCATATAGCGTATGAATGTACCTAATTTTATGAATGAGATGACAATTACTAAAGAAAGTTCTGAACTAATTTTTGTATTTGCCAATCGACAGAGGCAGAGCTTCCAACCTAATCCAGCAAATTGTTAGTACCGCCCATTTTTCTACACCCACTTAATTTTTAGAGTATTTGTTTTCTTAATTTATCGTCAATATATTTGAAGAGAATTACTCTAAAAATTATGTGGTGTAGAAAAATGGGCGGTACGAACAATTTGTCGGATTAGGATGACAGCTCTGCAGGGAATATTGCTGTTACTTAGTACCTATTTTTCATATGGCTGTATCTCAACATTTATATTGGTTAGAATCCCTTTAATTAATTATAATGTCCTTGTGAGCAACTTTGAATAGATTTTTGTGGATGTTAGACGGTATTGGCATATTTAATAATATAGAAGGAAATTTTGTAATGGATAAATCATACTAACATTTATATATATTTAATATATAAAAAATATTTCTTCAATTCTATAGTAAAGATTAATATTTTCTTGTTCTTGTTTTGCTAATATTCCAAAACAGAATTAGAGCTGTGAGTTGTCGTTGGTTTGAACCAGAGCCTGATTAAGGGGGAAGCACACATTATTTATACTTACACCGTTATTTTTTAACAAATACTTTCCACCTATAATAAACACAAAATTCTCATTAAAAATTATTTTAAAAGAATTCTGGTGTCTAATAACGGTGAGTAAATTGGATTGTTTTACACCATTCATTTTTTATAAAAAATATTTCCTCGTCAAAGCGTGGAATTTCTGTGACATGGAGTAAAAAATAATTGTAAAAATATTCCGGTGAGAGCGGAGATAATGTGTGCTTCCCCCTTAATCAGGCTCTGGTTTGAACTACGAGCTGTTGTACTAACAACGTAAATTACCATTCATGTGGATATCAGGAAAGTGTTAACATGAAAAAAAAAAAATGATTTTTTTAGAGTGTAGATGGAATGTCCTTCCATTGAGGGCGCAGCATGTCTCACTGTGGACCTTGCGCCATTAAAATCCACCCAACCAACCTTCCATTGAGAAGAAAATGTTTATTGCCAAAAGTGTGTGAGTATATCAGAGTTCATGCAGAGAAAAATTTATACACCAGAATTTTTATGCAGTAACTTTTTTAATACATATCGACTGATATCAATGATTAGTCACATCTAAAACTCTTTTGTAAAAACTACTACTAATGTACTGATATTCAAATATCCTCCTGATATGCATATAAGTAAGTTTATTAATGTTACTTATTCATTTTTTGGAATTCGCCAATATTAGCGATAATTTTATTGTGAATCTGTAAGTGTATGATTTCATGAAAATATTACTATACTAGCGGGCTTTTCCTGCTTCGTTTGTCATTATATTTAAAGAAATTTTCAAAAAATATTGTTCACTATATTTCAATCACTAAATTAAAAAATAAATAAATAAATTCGTTGAAACCGTTTAAATTCTCGCTTTGGGTCCCCAACTACATTATATCGGTACCGGGTTCTCACTTCTTGTATTCAGGCCGAAACCAGACCTCTCAAGACCTCTCTCAGACCTCCAACCTGATGATAAGTGGCAATGCTATTATTCAAGAACTACGTTTTTCGGACAGGCATATCTAGGACAAATTATCATTTTTAGCCTGTGACAACAGATGGCAGCGCCAGGCAATCATCCTAAAATATTAATTAATTTTAAAAACTAATCAAAAATTCGAATACCTGGCGTCCAAATGCATCCGGTAAGGTGGAAAGAGACCTCCATGCAAAATTCGGTAGCTCTGTAACCAGCCGTTTGTCTGTAAAGCGACCAACACACCTTAAAGTTTAACTTTGTTTTTTGTCACTTTATCTTCATCCATATACGGTTTCGGATACTGTGAAGACACTGAAAATTTTTCTTTTTATAGATTGACACATTTTCTATTAATTATCTTTAAAAAGTAATACACTTGCCCTTGGAGGATCGAACCCACGACCTTCACGTCATTAGTATGACGCTCAGTAGTTAACTGAACTAATATTCCACGGAATAATCTTCTACATTTACGTTCCTATTTTCAAAGTTAATCATGTCAAAAATTTATATATTTTAATTAATTAAAAATCTAATCAAAAACACGGAAACTGGGCTCCTAGACGCATCAGAAGTCGAAGCAGACCTCCATGTAAAATTCTGTAGTTTTGCCATTAGCCGTTGCCTACAAAGCGGCAAACACACCTTTAGGTTTAACTTTGTATTTTCACTTTCTCCTCCTCTATTCAGTTTGGGATATTATGAATACACTGAAAGACTTTTTTTTCATCAGATGACTCATTTTCTGTTAATTATCTGTAAAAAAGAACAAATTAATTTTTGAAGAATCTAAACCTCAAATTATCTGGTTACCTTTGTGACTCTCTAATTAACTGAGTAAATGGGCTTCGAAATGACTGTCTATATTTACGTTCCTATCTTTAAAGTCGATCGTTTCAGAAATTCATATAATTTATTTTATTTTAAAGAAAACTAATGAAATATTTATAAATCGGGCTTGGAGGAGCATCAGGAGAGGTAAAAATAGACCTCCATACAAAATTCTGCTATCAGCCGTTTGCCTACAAAGGGACTAACGTACCTTTAAGTTTACTTTTTTTTTTTTTTTTTTTTTTAACTTTCTGGTCGTCCATGCTGTTTAGAATACTGTGAAGAGCTACGGACTTACACATACACATATATTTTATTATATGTGGAGATAAATATCTTGTAAGAAATAATTGATTTGTGTACGCAATCGAAAATTATTGCGTATCGTCGTACTGAAAATGTGATTAATCGTATATTATAATTAAAATGTTTACGTAATTTCTCGTGGGGGTCAGTAATCATTTTTTACAGTTCATATGAAAATTCAATATAACATTTATTCTTATGTGAGATGTCTTGGCTGAAAATCCCAAGAAACAAAACTTTTTAAAAAATCTGGTGTAAAACACGACTTCCATTACCCACTATCACACGTGTTAAATGCCTTTTTTGGAGATATTATATGTATTTTTTTTTCCAGTAAGAGAAACTTGATACCCGTGTAAAGACATATAAAACAGAGTTTACACAGCGAGGTAAAAAATAAGAAAAGAGAAAATGATGATAGATTTACTTTTTTAAACACCAACTTCCGAGACCGAGATCTAGAACTGAACTATCTAATCAGAATGAAGCGTTAATTTTTCTGTAATATCCACATAATACATCAAAAAAGGTATCTAAAATAGATTTATGTAAAAATTTAAAAAAAATTCGTTAGAGCCGTTTTTGAGACAACAACTTTTACTAAAACTTGGCATACTCAATTGCTGACAGGAAAACATTAATTGCATACAAAGGGATATTTAAAAGGGAGTTAATATGGCGAGTTTGAAAAAGATCGGTACAGCCATTTTTAAAGGAACGCACTTGCGAGACCTGAAATTGAGCTATTTACAGCCGGCTATCAATTTTCCTGAACTAACCAACTATATCATTTAAAATGACATCTAATAGAGCGTTTATATAATAATTTTGAAAAAAATCGTTTGAACCGTTTTTAAGATACGGGTTTACGGTCCCACTTCCGGTTTCCGAGGACCCACTTCCGGTTCTCCAATTTTCACCAAAATTTGGGAAATTCGTCTGTACACCAGATCAAAGGTCGCCGAAGCAGAGATCTCACGCGACAGAGGGCGACAAAATTACATGAAAATGTAGCCGACCGTGGCCGAAGGTTCAACATATTTATCCGGTGAGAGGAATAGTATTAAAGCTGTATTCTATGTCCGTAAAGTTCAAAATGTCTATTTAAAGAATACCCACAGACTATTTACAGTTTTTTTTTTTAATCTGAGTTTGTGGCAGTTAGAGTTCTGGTGAAGAAGATATTTTGAGATATAAACGATGATGGGCGCTGTCTTGAGTTCAAGGTGTGAATCTCGGAGTGCATTTCATAGGTGGGTTCATTGATTTTTTCTGCTGAAGACATAACCAGTTATTCCTAAATAGAAAAAGAATTGAAAGATTAAGAAAAGAACTTGGAAAAAATTTAATTGGTAGTGTTTGATAGGTTCTTGAGAAGATTATAGATACATTTTAGCTTGAGACACAAAGAAGGTCTCGTTACTATGTTTTCCAGTCAAGTTGCTGATCTAGGGCTAGGGTTCTTTAAATGATACATTTCTGATAGTTGACAGTTGAAATAATACTGTGATGCAGTACCCTCCTCACTGCATGTGCATAAGGGTGATAGTCGGCGATGGAATTTGTGTTGATATTTTGCAAAGTGTCTATGACCGAAGAGAAAGGCTGTTATTTCGGGGGTGAAATTCCAATCATTAGGTGTGGCTGTTAGGATAAACTCATGTGTGTGCTTCCCTTTCAGATAGACACCCCACAGGCCTTACCATTCGTTTAGTAGAATTTGGTTTAGTTGTTTTTTATGAAGGAGGGAGGGGCAGTTATGGGAGAATATATGACAGTAGACCATGTTGCTGACTTAGGGGTACATACAAATGAAACAGTGCCGGTTGCAAAGCCGTTTGCAAGCGTTCCAAAGGTATGACTACAGTCAGCAGCAAAAGTGTCCGACCACTAGCAGAAATTCATATGTAAAAAATGCACACTTAACTCTGTTTTGTTTTATAAATCCTTGTCGAATCCTGTTCTTAAACTGATTAAGAATAGGATTCGACAAAGATTTATTTATCAAGACTGCATTAAGTGTACTTTTTTTACATAGGAATTTTTGTTAGTGCTCGGATACTTTTGCTGCCGACTGTATTTGCAAAAAACTTGCAAAATTTACGTCATCGAAATTGCAAGCGTTTCGTTTGTATGTAACCCAAAGCCAGAGTGTCTGCTGGCTTATTTCAGACGACCCCCTTATGGGCAGAGATGTGTGCCAGGGAAAACTTTACTTTTAGTTTTTAGAGCTTCATTTTTATGTTTAGTATTTGAGGAAATCTGCTTTTGGGACGAGAAATGGCCAGCAAGCTCGAAAGGCTATCGCTAAAGATGGAGATCTGGTTAAAGTGGGAGGAATTATTCCCCCCCACACACACTTGTGTGCCTTCAGGATAGCACATAGCGGCTTGAAAAACCGAGTTGTGGTCTGCGGGCCTGTCCGCCCACTGACGGATGGCACTGTTGTTCATTAGTACACAGAATGCCGCAGCTATGCCGTGATCAGTTTTGGATCCATCAGTGTAGATCGCCAGTTGAGCAGATGGGGAGAAGCTGTTTTTCGAACAATTAACTATTAAGGAAGCAGCATCTACTGCAGGGTGCAGTCACGAGCTATTGGAAAGGTATTGGATATTAGTATTGGGAAAGAGTGTGCCAGCCAAAGTTGAATTATTTAATTGCAGGATGATAGTTTTGTGAAAGTAATATTTTAAATGGAGGTGAGCATACGGAATTTCAGGGTGAGCTTCCCCCTCCCCCTCCCCAAATGCCTGCACCGTATGTCAGGATCTGTTCTATAACGGTTTTGTACCAGGTTTTTATAAAGAAAGTGGAGATACCCCGCCTTCTCCCTGTCATTTTTGCAGAGTTATGATAAATTTTAGTGGCTTTTATTTCAAGGTCGTTTATGTGTGCTATCCAGGTTAGGCGTTTATCTATTGTTATTCCTAAGATTTTTAATCGAGCTACATGATGAACACTGACGCTATCAATCCTCATCACTAGGTTTCGTTTCAGGAGACTTGGGAAGGAAAAGGTGAGTGCTTGGGTTTTTCACGGTAATAGTGTTAGATCTAGTTCGGTTAGAAGAGAAAAGGGAGAGTGCTACCTGGGACTGTTCCTCCAGATCATTCCTTGTTCTGCCCGAGAGAATTACCGAAAAGTCTTTGTCATAAGCCAAGATTTTGAAATCCTTTTAATTCATTTTGACAAGTATTTCGTTGGTTACAAGATTTCAGAGTATCGGGTCGAGGTATGACCCCTTGGGGCAACCCTTCGATTGTGGAAATTCGTTGTAATTTGGGCCTTAATAAATAAGAACTTTTCTGTTGGATAAATGATCCCCGCGAGATTTCTCGGACAGTTGAGTGTATGGAGGTTGCGTAGAAGGCTCAGCCATTCGATATTGTCGATGGCAACTTTGATGTCTAGTGATAAGGTGGTGGTGTACTTTCCGGTTGTCTATTTTAAATCCTCACGGTCGTCAGGGAAAATAATTACTAAGTATGTATACATGGTACATATTCAGGCATTTATCCAACGCGGCCGGCCCTGAGTTTTGGAGTTGGACAGGCCTAGTATGAAACATAGTTGCTAGACTTTGCGTTTTTTTTATTAAACATTATTTTATACGACATTATATTAATGAAATTTCCGGTATGAAATTAATGCTCCTCACCTAGTTTTACCAAACAAAATCTGGCAATACTGCTTCGTCGCATTCATTTCACACTGGAAGTTTCATCAAATGGAATATAATGTCGTATAAGATAATGTTCAATAAAAAATTCGCAAAATCTGGCAACCAGTGTTTCCAGACCTGGTGAATTTTTTATTCAATAATCACCAATAATTTTGAGAAGCGATATTTCATATAGTTAATAGACTATCAATCTTCGAAGTGATTTGCAAATGTTCAATTAAAAAATAATTGATGATTATTCAATAAAAAATCCTCCCGATGCGGCAACACTGCTGGTAACTGGGGTATAGAAAAAGGAATATACTGTTAAGCTGGTTATTAAAAGTTAACCAGCGTGCTAATTATGTATGCAAATTACATTCAGTAAATATTTCGTATTAATTACACTCGAAAAGATACTTTATTTTTCTACTCTGTTTGTAGAGATACTTGAAATGCACAAGTAGTGGACAAAAATAATAGCATTCTGATTCGAACTATCGAACAATCGAACCTTGTTAACTTGAATCTCAACGGGATCAAAAAAATTGTTCATGTTATCAGTAGTTTATGCTATCAGTAAAAAATCTTCTAATCTTCATTTTGACGGCGAATGTGGAAACAGTTTATATATATATATATATATCAGAGGCGTATCGTGAATGACGTTTTGGGTATGCTCCATAGGAGTGGTTAGAAACAGCTCGTTTCACGAGAAGTTCAACTTCTGATTGACCGTTGAACTGTCGTCATACCTACGTTGTTTCTCAAAATAAGCGAATTAATCAATAAAATGATTGATTAACTTTTTTAATGTACTGTTTCTAACTACTTTAGTGGAGCATACGCAAACCGTCATTCACGATACGCCACTAATATATAATTCTTACATGAAGATATATCTGAATGCTAATATCACCATTATTTTTCAAAATCACCCATCGTTTCCTCGGAACGCTCCCCCCACCCCCAATTCTTTTTTTTTTTTTTAACTGCTCTGTAATTGTATGGCCATGATTTTGGTTCGGAGGGGGAAAAAGTACTATTTTACAATTAAAAAAAATATATATATATATAAAATCTTAAATTAAAATCAAAACATACAATGTATAATAAATAATAACGATAATAACGGATTAATGTAATAAAATATGATAAATGTAATTTATAAATTTAGGGGACGAATCCCCGCGCTCTAAATTTCCCCTTGATACAATATTTATGTTTTACAACTTTTCACTTCTGTAGCCCCTCAAAAGACATTTAACGGAAAAATTTCCCTCTCCAAATCAAATTCAGGACTCAAGAAGTCTTTTGGTGTAAGAATTTTCATGAAAAATGCTGGGGCTATTTTCATGCAGAACAGTGTCGTAGAAACACACGAAACTTATTCATTAGAAAATAAAGTAATCATAGCTGATCACTTCATTGCATGATAAATCAACAAAAACATTCTTACAATTTTCAGCAGATTATTAGAAAATTATTTTAAATTAATAAAAGACCTCCGTAATATTTTAGGTGGGAATTGTTTTGTTGAATATTTATTATATTTTTAGTCATTTATTATTCCTTAACCCCTTAACGCGCGCTGTCCTCGCTGTGAGGACACAAAATGTAAGATCCAGCTGCAAAAATTCGTACCGGAAATATTATAGCAAAATTTTTACGTTTATAACATATCAGAAAAGGACGTTTTTTTTTACCTTAAAATTTAACATTTCTTTTAGTTTAATTTAGTTCATGAATTCCGGTGGCAGTATAATTTAAATGATCCGAATTGTCTTGCGCCGCAAAGGGTTAAGATACCACGTATGCCATAATCTATATATTAATAGGCAAGCATAAAATTTGTAGTCCCTTTTTAACATATTAATTATGGGAGTAGAGGGTTGCAAATGGTATCATTCGAAAGGTATCGTTAGCCGGAAGGTGCGAACACAAATATTATTTTCTTACGATGTCAAGAAGGTATTTAAAAATACATTTATTTTTTATGCATTTTCCCCCATTCTTCCCTTTTATACACGTATTCCTTTACATTAAAAAATACCTAAAAGTAGAAAGTTGTTAAATCTGGCAATTTCATAAAGCTCAAATAAAACCATAGACACAGTAATTTGTATAATGTAGCATCACTATACGCAAGCGAAGTGATGACGTCACTGTCTGTCCATGGAGCCATGAAAAAGATTTTGTATGTTAATCGTCCATTGGATTTTTTGTAAAAAATTATTAAAAAATAACGGAAATTATCTGCCGATTTTAATTCCGATATTTGGGTATAGTTATATATAAGTTACTGTCTACATGTGTTTGATTGAGTTATTTTTTCTGTAAAATTGATAAAATTTTAATTTAAAATCACATGAAAAAAAAAAATGGCAAACTTCCAGTTTCGAATGTAAACATAAACATTTCATTTCAAAGGGTGATATTTAAGCAATCAATATTCAACTAATATACTAAATAAAAGGAAAATGGATTTGTTACTAACTGCTGCATGTATAAGTAGACGATACGGAAAAAATTCCGATTTCCGTTTTTTGCTGAATTTACATGTTTTGAGCTTTCTTTACGTTTCAATTAACTGAAATTAGCTACTTATTTTTTAAAAAAGTGTCTTTATTGCTAGCTTTTGTGGGTAGAAGAAGCAAGTAGAAGATACATAAAAACTTTTGATTTCCGGTTTTCGATGAAATTACACGTTGTGCGATTTCCTTGCATTTTAATTAAGTGAAATTGACTACTTATTTTTATTTTTTTAAAAGTGGATTTATTATTCTTTCCTCTGCATATATAAGTAGAAATTTTAAGATTCAGAAAAGTTTTAGATTTTCGGTTTTCGATAAAGTTACACGTTTTGAAATTTCCCGAACTCAATTCGACCATTTTTGAAAAATATCTTTTTTTTTTTTTTTTTTTTTTTTGTTCAAAAACTGTACTTTATGAACCAATCGAATTAATTTAACAGAATTTGATACTTGGTTGGGCCTTGGTTTGACATGGTTCCTATTAGCTTCTGGGCTGTATCACACAACAAGGGGCGTTTTCACGTTGCGATTTTCTCTCATTTTAGGAAAGGCTAACATCTACAGAGAGAAATAGTTATATTAAGTAAAACTCTGCTGAATCAGTTAGAGTGAATATCGGCAAACAATTGCCGCAGCTGTGTTGCAATTGCATTCCGTTTAGGACAAGGCAATAATTTTGCTTTGCCTCGCTTTGTAAAAAAAAAATGGTCGAGTTTCGACCACTGGGCGATACTAGTTTTAATTTATTCCGGAACTTTACTCCGTCTATCTTGACATTTCTTATTAGCAGGGTCGTACTCTCCGCCCTTTTTTTAAGACCCTCTTATGAATGAAAAATTTTCAAATTTATTGCTACCACTATTTTTATAAAATAATCTCTACCGTGTGTAATCATGGCACATTAAAATAAATGTACCTGAAGTATTTCTGCATGAAATCAAAGGTGGAAAAAGAGGCAGAAATTCCTTATCTTATAGAGTGTCTTGAAAAAAGGGCGGAGAGTACGACCCCTGGTATATCATACCTGGTAACATTTATAATTTATTCTGGAGTACCATTAAACCCGCCCTTTTTATAAACCAGAATATTTTAAACACATTTGCTTCCTATTTCATGGTAAATACATATTGGAGAAAATTTCTCTATAATGAAAGTGGTGTGAAAAAAAGGCGGGACTAACAGTACTTCAGAATAATTTATAAATGTTACCAGGTATGCTTATATTGAATGTTTTTTTTTTTTTTTTTAAATCCCTTATCTATATCCTCTTAAAACTCATAGCTCTAGCTTTGTACCGCCTACATCTGTTTAAAAATACACCGAAACACCAGGTGTTTAAAGAATTAAGGTGATATTTGGGGACATAGGTTCCTGTGCAATTCTTAAGCCTTAGGATGTACCCTATCTCCTCTTAAAGTATGTCGTTGTAATTTTCGGATACCAGGTACACAAACTACACCATTTTCCGGGCTCGTCTGATCCAAATAACTCCCGAAAAATTGACAAAATTGGGGGGGGGGGGGGGGTTGTTATTGAAAAAAAAATTATGTTGATGCCAGATTTAATATGACGATGCCCCCTAAGCCAAATCTAAGTATACCGTTATAAACGAGATGTTATTCTAATCGACTGGCACCAGCTGCATACGTATAGGACAATTTAGAAAGAATTTATTTCGGCGTGAGCAATTTTTTTTTTTTTTTTTTTGACTATACGTATAGATCTATATTATAAAGTAAAGTTATAATTCTTACTGTATAATGTTTAGAAATTTGATTAAATAAATTGAAGAGATAATATTTTATTTAATTCAGGATTCTACTACATTCGATTACATATCATTAGAAATATATACTGAATGTGACATTGGTTAAAATTATCTGTAAAAGAATTGTAATAAAGACAAATTTTCCTGCGTAATATATATTATTCTCATGAAAATAATCATGATTCTATGGATTCCTAAAGAGATTCCTAAAGGTTTTTTTTTTTTAAATTCCTTATCTATATCCTCTTAAAACTCATAGCTCTAGCTTTGTACCACCTACATCAGTTTAAAAATACGCCAAAACACCAGGTATTTAAAGGGTTAAGGTGGTATTTGGAGACATAGGTTCCTACGCAATTCTTAAGGCTTAGGATGTACCCTATCTCCTCTTAAAGTACGTCGCTGTAATTTTTGGATACCAGGTACATAAACTATATCATTTTCCAGGCTCGTCTAATCCAAATAACTCCCGAAAAATTGTCAGAAATGAGTGGTTCTTATTGAAAAAAATTAAGTCACTGCCAGATTTAATATGACGATGCCCCCTAAGCAAAATCTAAGTGTCCCGTTATAAACTAGATGTTATTCTAATCGACTGGCACCAACTGCATATGTATAGGACGATTTACAAAGAAATTATTTCGGAGTTTGTAATTTTTTTTTTTCTGACTCAACGTATAGTAATTATAAAGTAAAGTTATAATTCTTACTGTATAATGTTTAGAAATGTCATTAAATAAATTGAAGAGATAATATTCTATTTAATTCAGGATTCTACTACATTCGATTACATATCATTAGAAATATATACTGAATGTGACTTTGGTTAAAATTTTCTGTTAAAGAATTGTAATAAAGAAATTTTTTCCTGCGTAATATATATTATTCTTATGAAAATAATCGTGATTCTATGGATTCCTAAAGAGAAACTCCATTAAAATATTTTCTTCGCTGTAGAAACTATCCTAAGAAGCTTTAATAATTTTTGTCTGCTTTTATTCGCCAAAGAGAAACATAATATCTTCATTTCGCGGATTCATTGTATATATTTTGAATAAAGAAAAATTAATATCTAAAGTTGATAAAACTGAAATTGGATTTTTGCCGCATTACATTGCTGTTTTTATTTAAGCATCGTTTGTATTTCCTCTTTGTTACAGTTTGCAGGGATTATATGGGCACAAATGTTTGTGGCATTCTTTAATAGGCATGTATTTTAATAGATGTTGGTAGATTTTTTATATTTAAAACAAATTTATAATTTCCTATGTGTAAAACATTCTTTTAAATTGTTTTATATTATTAACTTGATTTGCATTTCCACGACTAACATTGTAATGTAGTAGCACTCTTTAATTCAATAAACTGATTTTAAACAATTAAGTCCATGAAGTGAAAAAAAAAAAAAAAAACAGTACTTATATATGCATGATGAAATTTCATCTCTTTGTAAATCTTTCGCAACGTGAAAGAATAAAAAATTAGACATTCATAATCCATTGTTGACAAATTATGGACATTATTATTCAATTTCCACCACTAATTTTTTGATGTAGCGGTTTGTTAATAATACCGAAGCTTAATTGGCTATTGCATTTATCAAATATAATTCCTCAAAATTATTGGTGAATATTGAATAAAAATTTCAATAAATTTGATAACACTACACACATCCAGAATTACCATATTTTAATTTTTTAAAAAAGCTAACTAATGCTTTTCCACAACGGACACAAATAATTGGAATATTCATTAAGGAATTACATTTATAAAGATTGCAGCTTATCCTAGGAGAAGATGATATAGAAACAACTGATGGTGTATCATCTTTCTAAGACCAAACTAATGGATTTGATTCAATGGGCTAAAGAGCAGAGGCTTGAAGATTTCCAAATACAATCACATGAGGCCGTTTTACATAAAACCATTTCTTTATTTAATATTACAAACAAAATGATTTCTTAGTGTTTCAGTCAATTAAAAGGTAAATAACACAAGAAAAACAGAATACAGGATAAAACATAAACTTTCAATGAATACTAATAACGCACTTTAGAAAGTGAAAAATAAGTTTTATCATAGAAAACCAATCACATAGTTGCCAACTTTTTAATTTATTTCGGAGCATTTTTAGCCCCGCCTCTATTTCGCACCAATTTATTTATAGAGTATTTTATTCCAATATATAATTAAGATAAAATAAGAAAAATTTACTCTTAAAAAAAAAAAAAAGTAATATGGAATAAAAGCGGGGGTAAAAAAGCTCCATAATAAATTAAAATGTTGGCAATTTTGCAATCATATATTGATTTTGGGATTCCTTTTGAATATAAACTGACTCGAAGAAAACATTCTGGATACCGATATCATTTTGCGAGGAATTTTTTTTCTCTTTATCCTTAAAAATTCATTTACTTTCTTAAATTACTTTTTTATGTTTTTCTTTTCAAATTATAGAACGTATCTACTTGATAGATTTTTTATTCCCTACAAAAATTTATTAAACAAACAGAATAATAGATATTTTCCAAATTTTATTTTTCTTAAAAAAAAAAAAAAAAAAAAAAAAAAAAAATTGTACATTCAGGGAAAAAAAAAATGTACGGTCAGCCAAAAAAAAAAAAAATAAAGAGGTCATCCCGTATCTAATTTCGTCGTAAGTTCTCGTAGAAACATGCTGCTGGTACCAATCGATATTTAATAACGTCCAGTTTATAATGGTATAATTAGATTTTGCTTAGGGGGTCGTCTAGAAATTAAAACTGGCATCAACTTCTTTTTTTTCAATAGTAACAGCATTTTTTATAATTTCTTTGGATCAAATCATCGCGGAAAATGGTATAGTTTATGTATTTTGCTCAATTTTTCACATAGTTATAAGCTGTCAAAGTAAGAGGATGCTAATATTAATTGAATGTGACAAGCATTAATTCATATCTCCCAAAATAATTATGATATTCAAATTCTGTTTTGTTTTTTATAGGATAGAATGAAGTGACTCAAGCATATTCCATGCATATTTTTGATAAAAAAATATTTTTTTTAATTACGAAAATTATTAATTATATTTGAAAAAATTATGAATTATGACATAGGTTAATTTTTGCATGAATAGAACGGGCATCATCAAAAACATGGGTTTCCAAATTTACAGCTCGTTCCTAACATTATTTTTTGAGTTACAGTGATATTTCATTTTTTTACTGCTGTTAGGGGGGCGTCACTTGTTATAATTTGTATCTTCTGTTAGTAAATATCTGTATATATTTTGACAAAAAGCTATTTTATATCTTTATGTTATTCGAAATGTTTTCTAAACAACGTTTCGATGTTCATACTACAAATTGGCTTACTTTTTATAAAATTATCGCAATGCAGACGAGAGATTGGGAATGAATTCCAAAAGCAATCAAGCCCCGCCTCTATCATAGCTGCCAATATTTTAATTTATTCCGGAGTACTTTTGCCCCACCTTTAATTCTCACCACCTTATTTATAGAAAAATTTTCTTCAATACATAGCATCGATAAAATAAGAAAAAATTGCTTTTAAAAAATAAGTGGTACGAATTAGAGGCGGGGCTAAAATTACTCCGGAATAAATTAAAATATTGGCAGCTATGCTCTATATCCCGGAAACAATTTTAAAAAGATTAGTTTGCATATTCGTGTATGACTCTATATGTATCGCTGGTGTGCATAAATATCAATGGCATTTACTACATCCAATGTTGAAAACAAAATTTAAATGATTTAATTGGAAGTACGTAAAATAATTTTGTTTTATAATGTAAAATCTTAGAAAATTGTGTAAAGTTAAAAGGAATATACCCGTTGCAAAAAGGAATATACCCGATTATGAATTGTTAAATTTTTGTTCTTAAATATTACATAACATTTCCTACTTTTTCACTCCTAAAATTATATTTTAACCCTGTTGTATTCTTTTTTTACTTGAATATTCTAGGATTCGTGCACCTCAAATTAAATGTCATGATTTAGGAAAAGCGGTAAGACAAGGATTATTGTTTGTAAGAGCATTACGCAGTGAAAAATACTTATTTTTTTCTCTCTTTTTTTTTTAAATAAAATTAATATAAGATTTTTTTTCTTAAATTTTATAAGATTTTTTAAAACGAATTTTCTGTTGTAATCTTGTTGTGGCATTTTCGCATTCGTCTTCTGTACCGTTTGTAAGCTAATGCTATTTAAATTTTATCGCATGACGTAACATAATGAAATATTAAATTTTTATTATATGTTTTTTTAATACTGAATAAAATTGTGGATTTTTTTTTTTTTTTTTTTTTTTTTTTTTAAGTTTGTAAAATCTATTATTGAAACAACTCGCAATATTATTTATTTTCGATTATTCTAATCACGGCGTAAAACTGATGTCACATGTATTATAGAAAGAGAATTTAAAACAAAGTAATATGACTTATTATATTTAAAGATATAGATCTTACACATTTAAAATTAATAATTCAAGTAGAGTAGACGACTGTATAATGGGGAATATTCGCTCAGGCAATAGGAAACCATTTTATGTGGGACATACTTTATCAGACCAATTTATGCAAATCAGTCCAATACAGAAAATTTGTATTTTATTTTATTTTGTGGTTTTGTTGTATTTTTTATTGTTTTCTAAGTAAAATTTCGATGTTTACTATACAAATTAACCTATTTTCGTAAAATTAACGCATTGCAGGCGGGAAATTTTGAGGGCATTCCAAAAGTATAATAAACCCCACCCTCTGGCTTTTTCTGAAACAATATTTTACTTTAAATTTTTTTGTTGTTATTGTTTGTTTGTTTCCTTAATTTTAGTTTGTTTGATCCTTTATAGAAGTCTAACATATATAAACGAGTGAAATTTACCGTTTTGATTGTTGATGACAAAATTTCAGTTATTTAATCATGAATTTGTGAAATAATTTGATGTTTCAGAGAAACGTATAAAGGCGTGACAAATTACTTAAAACAGATTTTGAAGAATATCTCCTTTTTATCGAATATTAACACTTTCGCGACTGCATGTTTTTGTCTTTTAGATAGTCTATTCCGCATGTGGGTGTTTTTCTTTCAGACTACATTATGTCAGAACAAGGTATTCTGTATCTATATTTATATTACTTATGAATATACATAATAATTATACTCTTTCTACTGAAAGTATTTGTATTCATACTATTTTGTTTATATAAATATGAATATAAGGAATATTCTTAAGAAATATAGTAACAAAAATTGCGAAAGAAACGCCCACTGGAGGAGTTACAGATTTCCAAATGACGTGAATCTACATCAGCGGTCGCGAAAGTGTTAAATATATTTTCTCAGATTTTAGCTTAAATCTTGTTATCTAAATTTTTGTATATTGTATATTGTTGGTTTGTATGCCTAAAATTAAATATGTAAAACTTTACAGTAAAACTTTCATGTGGGGCTTACTGTATAAAATAAAAAAAAACCCAACAGAAGTAGATAATTCTTTTTATTTAATTTTAAACACTTTTTATTTTTTTTTAACCGCTATTAATATTATTATCATTATTACTACTATTCTTTTATCTTTGTACCTAAAGTTTTGTAATTCAACATTGGAGAGTTCATATGACTCACGCTAATATTATTTGAATTTAATAAGGGTTACTTACAGATGTTTCAAACCGAAAATTTCTCGAAAAGGAACAATGCTAATTTTTTTTATTTTTTAAATATTTATGATCAGCTATGCGTCTAAAAGCCATTTTTAAAATTAGTTTAGTAATTTTTAAAATAAATTAAGTAGTGAACGTTAGTTTTTTGACAAAGCGATGTATTTAGCTATTTCATGTTTTATAAATGGAAAGTACTATAAAAATTTCAATTCATAAGCTAAAAAAGAAGTCTGCAACTTATTTTCGTTTTTTATTTTATAATTAACATTTCTGTACTTTTTCATTTTTTCGGTGTGAAACTGAGTAAATAATGTATATTATGTGGTTAATCAGAGTTTATTTTTCCTAAATGTTTAGACGGACCCCTAATACATTTTCGTTTGTAACTCTATCTAGAATTGATTTAAAGTATATAAATAGGTATATTATCTGAACTGCCTTAATCTCAAAAATCTGAATATGAGGTCAAAAATAGGGGTTTCCATTGAACAAAATGAAGATAATTCCTGTTTTAATATGTTACATTATTTTCACTTACACCATTAATTTTTAATAAATACTTCCTTTCTATAATAGACAGAAATAGCTCTTTAAAATGGTCATGGGGTTGGATCACAGAAGCGGTGTCCTTTCGTTCGCCTGCCAAACTGATAACTTTCTCACAGGGCCACTTCGAGAGAGAGAGTTAGTCCTCTCGTTCCTGAAGTTAGTAACCACGCCTCTAACGTCATTCCTGCTATTTTCGGATTGTCTGAGGCTTCTCAAGTTGTTTCTGAGAGCCGCAAGTGTTTTTTAGCACTTTTAATTGCTTTTTCAGCTCGTTTTTCGATACTTGCTTGATTTTTTTGCTCAAATATTGGAGATGGTTGCTTCAAAAGTAATAAAATGAACTATGATATGGTTCAGAACAACTATCTGGAAGTTCATTCACCTGACCCACCTTACAAAGTCTTCAAGCAGATAAAAGATCTCACTCCTGCTGAAGTTAGGACCACTGATCCGAATTATCCTGACTCAAGACCTGAAAACGTTGAAGTGCTGATGGGAGTTACCAATACTATATCTCCAGCCACTGCTGCAAACGGGGTGAGTCAGTTCAATTTCACTTTCACTGCACCCCCTACTACCAATTATTTTATAACTGTAGCTAGAAATGTAAAAAGACCAAAACCAAGCCACCCCACCCCTTCTTACGAATTTAACCCCCAACTTAAAATAGCCCGTTTGGGTTGTTATCCAAATACTTCTAATAAATTTGCACCACTTAAAGAAACCTCCCTAGGTGGCTCATCCCACCTCTTTAAAACGACCACCTCTCCCTCAGCGACCACCCCAAAACCCGTTAAACGGGTAAATATCCCTAAAACAAGATTCATAACTATCTTATCTGATGTTAACATACCGGTCACACTAAAAAATTTATACTCAGCTGAATGTCAATTCCGGGCAACACCGGCTGGCAAATTCACCATATTGCACCCTAATTCAGAAACCGATTACAAAAACTTAGTGGCCAAATTAGATGCCAATAAGATACAACATTTCTTATTCCCAGACAAGGCTTCCATGCCTCTACGGTTCGTAATTAGAGGGCTGGACGCTACAACTGATAAGGAAGAAATACTTAATGCCCTAATTGAAAAAGGCTTTTAACCATAAAAGTGAATGAGTTAACAAGCTTCAAAACGGGACTTCCTATACCCCTTTTCCAAATCCACCTTGAAGACGGCCCGAAGAGCCGAAAAATATTCGATTTAGATAATTTGCTTTATTATGCAATTCTGGTCGAGGATTATTTGCGCCCCTCCCGTACTGTGCAGTGTTTCAACTGCCAGTACTTCATCATTCATCTCAAAATTGCAAGATGCAAGCTAGATGCTGGCGATCATGAAACCCGAAACTGCATTGAGGGAAAAAATATCGAAAGCGTAAAATGCTGTAATTGCAAAGGCACGCATACAGCCAGCTACAGGGGCTGCTCTAAAATCCCCAGTGCAGTCAAGAAACATCCCACTTTTACCTCTACCCCGATTAACCCTAATATCTCCTTCGCCAGCACCATAAATCCTTCTCAAAATTCAAATTCAAACCCACAACCTATTACCCCGAACCACAACTTTCCACCCTCAAATAATAATTCCAATCCATTAGCCGAATTTTCTAATATCGTAAAAGAAATAGCCCAACAATTCAAAGCAAATAGCTTCGACCAGTTTCTGAATAAATATAAACAAGTTCTAACAAATCTAAAAAATTCCCCAGATATGATTTCCAAATTTAATGTTATATCCCAAGCCTTTTCTGCCCCTTAATGGCTGCGCGAGGTTGCTTGTCCTGTGTTGCTTGAAATTTTAATGGTATTCAGGGAAAAATCCTGTACTTCAAGAAATTCCTACAAGAGCACGTTCCTGAGATTTTTCTTCTCCAGGAAACCAAATTAAGATCAGTTATGAACCTTAAAATTCCTAATTATACTATTCTTAGAAATTATTTTGAAAACCCCAATAGCCCTCGGGCTATTCGGTATTAAAAATAATCTAAATCTAATAATCTGCTATTGGTATTAAAAATAATCTAAATTTCCATCTAGTGTGAATCCTTACTCTAAACATTGTCAGCGCCACTGGTATTACTCTCATGGTGCCAGGCTCCACCCAATTGACTTTTTTCTCGGTTTATGTTCCTTGTAACGAGAGCGTGAGTGACATCACTTCTGATATTCTTACTCTTCTTAGGTATGATTTCAACACCATTCTCCTTGGTGATTTTAATGTCCATTACCCCTCCTGCAACTGTTTTGTTACCAATGCTTATGGCAATGTGATTCATGACCAAATTCTTCAGTTCGATTATGCGGACATTCTCTTTTCGGACTCCCTCACTCATCACTCTGCCCTAAGAAGTAGCACTACTAATTTCGGCCTTTTTAACGGTTTAATTTTGACAAAACTATCACCTCTTTAGCTGAATTGAGATCAGACCATAACCCTATTAAAGTTAATATCAAATTCGTCTTCCCCTCATCCCTCCTAAAATCATTTCCCGCATCAACTGGACTCAATTCTGTGACTTCACTAATGACATCTCCCCTATCTTCCCGCTATCAATAGCACTAATGACATTGATCTCCTGGTCATCACCATCACTAATGAACTAAAAAGTGCTATTGATTATGCTACTACTTCCAAACCTGCTAATGAATTTTTCAAATTAGATCCTCATGTCCGTATTTTAACCACCAATAAAAACCGTGCTAGGAAAATTGGGCAGCGTACGCATAGAATTCAGGACAAAATTATTCTAAATAGAGCTCAGCAGGGCCTTAAAAGTTATTTGTACAAAAAAAAAAAAAAAAAAATGAAATGAAAGCTGGAGTAATTCCTTGAATCGCTCTCCTTAGAGGATAACTCTATCTGGAAAGCTGCCAGGAGATTCAAGAGCTCATTCGAACCCATGCCTCCAATCCTTATTCCAAACACCCATAACTATGCGTACACCAATGAAGAAAAGGCAGACGCCATTGCCATGAACCTTGAAACGCAGTTCCAGGGGAATCCCATTGATAGTGATGAAAGCGAGAGAGAAGTCAATACCACTGTTAGCAGGTTCTTGAATTACCCTATTCCTCCCTCTGATATCTCGATTTCCCACGCGGATGTCATCCGTGAAATTTAAAATCTTAAAAATAAGAAAGCCACAGGCATCAGCGGCATCACTAATGACGCTCTCAAGAATCTACCCTTACCTTATATTCCAAAAATTACTTATTTATTTAAAAACATTTTTAAATTTAATTACTTTCCCTTTTAGTGGAAAACTACAGCTATTGCTCCTATTCTAAAAAGCGCCAAACATCCTGAGAGGTCTTCGAGTTACCGTCCAATCTCCCTTTTAAATACTTTAAGTAAATTCTTCGAAGCTTTTCTTGCTTAACAAATTGACTCTCACATTTTAGAAAGTAATATTATTATCCCTGAACAGTTTGGTTTCAGTAGTGGCCTTTCCGCCCCCATCAGGTCTACAGACTTGTTGAGCACATTACCACCGGAAAAATTAAGAAGCAATATACCGCTGCAGTCTTCCTTGACATCGAAAAGGCGTTTTACAAAGTTTGGACTACTGGCTTAATTTTTAAACTTATTAATTATAACTTTCCCCCTCCCCTCATTAAATTAATTCAAAGCTACATTCTCGATAGAAACTTACACGTGAAGGTGAAAGACACTCTTTCACGGAACTTTTTTGCCATTTTTGGCGTTCCTCAAGGCTCTAAAATTAGCCCTAAACTTTTCAATCTTTATATTAATGATATGTCCCGCTACCGGCTACCCTCATAGCTCATTGGCTATTTTTGCAGACGATACCTGTATTTTTGCATCTAGCATTAACAAACGTTATGCTATTTCGGCTATCTCCCGCCACCTTAAAATTCTTGTTAGAAGGTTCAGCAAATGGAGAATAGCTCTCAAATTGGCAAAACTGAAGCTATTCTATTCTCACGTGGAAGAAATGCCATGACACCTGCAACTAGAGATAAGTATAAAATTAACCTCGGCGCTACCCCCCTACCTTGGTCAAACCCCTCTAACTACCTTGGAGTTATTCTAGACCAAGGACTCACTTTCGAACAACACATTACCACTACGCGTAAAAAATTTCGAGAGGCTAAATCGAAATTAATGCCCCTAATTGCTCGGAATAATAAATTAAACACTAAAAATAAGATGCTCTTGTAAACGTCCTACTTACGCTCCATTCTCACTTATGCATGTATGGTATGGTCATGTGCTGCAAAACCCCATATAAAGTTACTCATTAGGGTACAAAACGCAACAATTCAGCAAATACTTGATATGCCGCGGTATGTTCGAAATTTTCGCATTTATAAGGATATTTCTACTCCAACTTTCAATAATTTCATTCAGTACTTAAATGTACAATTTCATTTGACTCTATAACCTTAGATAATCCAGCTTTAAACACACTAGCAGCGTATGACCATAAAGATCGTATGAACAGACGCAGACCCAAAGCGGGCCTCGTTCTGAACTCCAACCTTTAACTTTTTTGATGTTTTACTCTATGTTACGTATTTTTTCTCGTTTCTATCACCTTCGGGCACTGCCTTTTCCTCGGAGATTATACCTTGTGTTGTCCTGTGTTTGTTTATGTAAATTTGTCATTCTCTGTTTAAAAAAAAAGAAATTAAAAAGACAACAAAAACTAAAAAAATTGCTCCTAGAAAATACAATAACATTCTTACTATCCTTAAACTTTCTATTATATTTTGTAATGCTATCCTTAACCTTCCTTAATATATATATATATATATTGTGCTTCCTATTTTATGAATTCCAGGTTTACATATTTATGTTTTGGTGTTCCTTCTCTGTTTCCCCTCCCCCCTCTCTCCGTTGCAGTGATTGTGATTTTTAAGGACTCGCGCCTCGTCAGTTCCATTCTTAGGCAGAGGAAGAGATGCGTGGCTTTTGTCACAGGTGCTTCCATCCCACAGTATCCGAAAATACTCATCAAAATAAGAAGACATTTATTTAAAAAAAAATACTGGTGTCTAATTAGCGATGAATAAATTCAATTGTTTTACACCGTTCATTTTTTATAAAAGTAATTTTCTACTCAAAGTGTGGAATTTCGGGAATTTCTATGATATAAAGTAAAAACAATCATAAAAAAATTCCGGTGAGAGAGAGCCCCGGCCTGATTCCAAAAATAGTGTAAAATGGATTATAAATGCATATAACTATTTTACTCTAACAACGATATGCCCAAAAGCAATAAATGCATATTTATTGAATAAAATCCATTTTCTCCCTAAAAGTTTATAACATTATAAATTGTTGTCTGCAATTAAACAGATAGGACAAAAGTTTCCAATAATTATATAAATAATAATAATTATGATTATAACCACATCATTCAATTTTTGAATCAAAATTGATGGGGGCAAAAAGGCAAAATGCTTATTGGTATTTTTTTTAATATACGAAATTAACTTTCAAAGGAATTTATCTTTCATCATTCACATATTTCTGTTATGATGCATTTCCTAGTTAAGATGCTGCGTAGTTACTTAAATGTCAGTTAAAAGGATTATTTATTTGTGGAACTTACCTTTAAATAAACCTCGTAATTTTTTTTAAAAGCTGTATTACAATTAGTAAATAGATAACGCAATGATTTTCTTTAACTAAATGAAATTTTTATACAGTATGATGATACCTTTACTTTTCGCTTATTTAATAAATAACTTGCATATTTGTGTGCTTTATTCCTAATACAAATAACAAAAGCAACCATTTTAGAGACTGTAATTACACTGTAAAATATCTGTTGCTATGTTATGTAATAATATTGAGGCAGCCTACTTGCCGGAACTATGCAGGGAAATGTTCCCAGCTGCAAGTGTGTAACCTTGCACGTTATCCTCCGGTTACACATACATAACTGGTAACATTTCTATTCATAGTTGTGGTATTTCTATGATGAATTGACTACTTGGTAAACTGCCTCAATATTGCTGTGTGATATTGCACAAACTTTTTTACAGTGTAATATTTCCCAAATAGGTCATTTCACTTCTCAGCGTTTTGATAAAAATATATTCAAAGTGATACGACTAAAAGTTATTATACAATCAAAATTCGCTACACCGCGAAGAAAGTTTACTTTGAAAATATACAATATACACGACAGTCCCTCAACTACATTTATTTATCTCAGTCAATAATTTTACACAGCAAATTTTATAACATGAAGTTGCATATTATCCAATAAACGTATACAAAACTTTATTTGTTTGAGAAAAAATTGTGTTCATAAGAACTTAACGTAAGAGATTTACTACAATAAAAGTACGATAAAAGCATTGGTCGCAGGCTAGCAAAGCTTTTGCACCACTATATATTTATAAATTTATATGTATATATATATATATATATATATATATATATATATATATATTATTGCAGAAAATTGCACGTTATTATTATAAAATATTGCTATATGAAAGTAGTGATGGGAAAGCTGTACCAAGGTACGACTCCTATAAAAACCTTAAAAACTTCCATTTATGATAATTAATGTATTTTGACATTTTTATTTACTTGTTTATTTATTTATTTTTTTTTTTTTCGCAATAAAGCTAATGTAATAATGCAAAATATTTTTATATATGATTTAAAGGAAAGTTGAAAAAAAAAAATAGAAAAAAACTACAATGGTAGTCATAAAAATGAAGCAAATTAATAGTAATTTATTTGAAAATTAAAAAATAAGAAACTTCAAGCGTTATTATAAAAATCATCCTTTTTTCGAATATTTTATTTTTCTGTTTCGCGATAAATCAATTCTCATTTTTCAACCATCTTACAAAGCAAAAAAAAAAAAAAAAATTCAGCTTAAAGTAACTCTTCTTTAAAAGTTTAGAAGTTCGTTTTACCTTTCAGAAAAAGTTACAAAGAAAAATAAATGTTGAGAAAATTCCTGTATCAAATGGTGTCCACTAAATTCTTTAAACCGCTTTTTCACGGATATTAAACTCAACCTAAATCACGGTACAGCCAATATATCGGAATAAAGGGAAGAAAAAAAACCCTTTAAAATGATGTTCAAAGAAGTTTGTTCTTATTTGAAAATTTCTAACTTCCTTTTTGATAATTACTCGAGATAATGTAGGATTGCATTTAAATATTTTCCAACGTATTTGAAAAGTATTAATTATTTTATTTGTCTTTTTGTCTATCCATCTATCAATTTGTTTGCCAATACATTTTTAAATTCCCATAAATGTAATGGTTTCTTAAGTCTCCTTAACCCTTTGCGGCGCAATACAATTCGGATAGTTTAAATTATACTTCCGCCGGAATTCATGAAGTAAATTAAACTAAAAGAAATTTTAAATTTTAAGGTTTAAAAAACCGGCCTTTTCTGATACGTTAAAAACGTAAATTTTTGCTAAAAATTTTCTGGGATGAATATTTGCAACTGGGTCTTAAATTTTGTGTTCTCGCAGCGAGGACAGCGCGCGTTAAGGGATTAAAGAATATTCGTTATTATTCAATTTACAAGTAACGCATTTACAGAAAAGCATAATAAAGTCGATTTTATTTAAAAAAATTAAACGTTTTATAGACTAATTGATGATTTTTTTTCAAAAACAAAATTAGTATGTCAATTAGCGGTTAAAGCAAAATTAGCTATTTGAAAGCAGAAGTTTACATAGCTCCTCTTTTGATAACCAGTAATGTGCTTTTACCATGCATATATATTCGTAAGGCATGTTAATGAATAACATTTCTTAATGAAAGAAAATTCTGCTGTATCATGTCGTACTATATAAGTTTTGCAAAAAGAACTGGATTTATGTTCCGGATACGCTTTTTCATGCGTTTTGATGTGTGGAAAATTTAAGAAGTAACTCCCATAGGAAAATACAAACATCGATCAAAAACATTTCTGGGTTTTATGGAGGAAAAATTGTAGTTATACAGATTATAGTTAATCATTTTCAGAAATTTGTCTTTCTTAGCGTTAAATTAAGCCGCAGTGATGAGGACAAGAAGTAGATGGTTACATAAGGGACAGAACGAATAACGAGAGCGGTTGCATTAGCCTCGATGCATTACTGAGGAAAAGCATGTTGTACGCAGTACATTGATGAATTACATTCAGACTTCAAAATTCAAAGTCCAAATAAAAGGGTCTATTACACAACGATCTGTGTCAACATATGTTCTTAGTTGTCGTTTTTAGCTCTGAGAATTACAGCAAAGCGTGCACTACTTAGATTGTTAAATACACATATGTTTATTGATGCATATTTGCCATACATTTTAATGTACTCCGGGTAATTTTTTGCCCCTTATCTATTTCGCACCACTTTATTTTTAAAGTATTTTTTTTTCCCGAATATATAACTACGATATAATAAGAAAAATTTATTCTTAAAAGAAAGGTGTATGGAATAAAGGCGGGGCTAAAAATGCTCCGGAATAAATTAAAATATTGGCAACACTGTTGATATTACTAATAATCATTATTTCTTGCATCGTATAGACAAAGTTTTATTATGATCGTATAGTGGATAATAACATAATTTATTAGCAATTGTATTGAAATAACATATATTTTTAATAATAATAATAATAATAATAATAATAATATAGTCACAAACGGCTAATTCTTCCAAATTTTCATAACAATTATCACTAAACATTTAAATAAATATTGCTTCATTGAAAATTGTAATATTTCACCAAAATATTTCTTTTAGAAAATATTGATAATCATTTTTCGAAAATAAAACCCTCTCTCTCTATATATATATACTTATTTCTAAGAAATAAAGAAAAATTACAAAATTTTCTCTTTTAAAAATTCGTCAGTCATATTAAATTTGAATATGCTGTTAAATAAAAGGTGCTGACAATAGGTAAATTAGTGACGCTGAAAGTTATTGACACTTGGAATGTGCCATCTTCAAAGAACATAAAAGTGCGTTCTATATAGTAAAGCTACAGATATGGCAGTGTGTTTTTATGTTACGAAATCTATCAGAAAATCCGTTACAATGACCTCGAGACATCATTTGACTGACGAACTGCGACATGGATCAATTTGGAGACTAGAGGCCGATGCAAATCAGACAAATATGGCTTGATGGATAGATATCTTTATTTGTGTCCTTTGAATACAATTTTAAGCCACTGATTTGGTATCCACAAGTTTTAGTAAAGGACAGACAAGCAGAGCCCGATTAAGGCCTGCTGAGGCCCAAGGCCCAGGGCGATTTTGATGCCCCTTCCCCCTCCCAAGCAAATTAAAACTTTTTTTTTTTTTCAAAAAGTTAAAAAAATAAAATAAAAGGTTAAGAAAATGTAACTGGATACCAACTTGAAGTTTAGATTCAGTGGGTTCAGCATTGCATTAGAGATAAGCAGTAGAAAAATGGTGAAGATTTGGGATCTACCCTATGTGTGGTCCGTAGACATGCCATACAATTTTGATTCTCCGTGGATGGGAATGGATTTTAATTAAAAATTGTTATCATTGGATAACTTTCTGTTAAGTTTTTAAAGGAAATCTTTGCCGAAAATAGCACTTTAATATTATTTTGGTGCCCCTAGATAGAGGTGCCCTAGACCAAGGCCTAGTCGGCCTGTAGACAAGTGCAGATGAGGCCTGCAGACAAGTGCAGATGACTCATATTTGCTGTTTTGTGTCCAAGAAATCCGAACGTAACCCAGACCCATTTTACAATTTCCTTGCTTCACTCACTAAGCGATTAGTATCTTCTTCTACAGCTCTTTTTTTATCCAATATCCACCACTAAATTTTAATTGTAACTGTTTTCTAATCACCATGAAAATTAATCGCATATTATATTTATGAAATATCATTTCTAAAGATTATTGTGGTGACAGTTGAATAGAAAATCCCAATCTGGCAACGTTGGCCTATTCTCTTCATATTTTAGTCCAAAATTAACCTTCAAAACGATAGTAGACATACATTAATTTAAACAGAACATGGAACACGTTTATCATCTGCACGCGGCAGCCTTGAAAGAGATTTCTCTGTTCTATGGAGAGCAGTGTCTGTGTTTGGAATTTAATCTCTTTGAGTTGACCAGAGCCTGATTAAGGGGGAAGCACACATTATTTATACTTACACCGTTATTTTTTAACAAATACTTTCCTCCTACAATAAACAGAAAATTCTCATTAAAAATTATTTTAAAAGAATTCTGGTGTCTAACAACTGTGAGTAAATTGGATTGTTTTACACCGTTCATTTTTTATAAAAAATATTTCCTCGTCAAAGCGTGGAATTTCTATGACATGGAGTAAAAAATAATTGTAAAAATATTCCGGTGAGAGCGGAGATAATGTGTGCTTCTCCCTTAATCAGGCTCTGGAGTTGACACATAATTCTACACATTTTTACGCGTAAAGTCGTGAATTCTCATGCCTATAAAGACGATATCT
Source organism: Salticus scenicus (assembly GCA_963930645.1). NCBI lineage: Eukaryota > Metazoa > Arthropoda > Arachnida > Araneae > Salticidae > Salticus > Salticus scenicus. The sequence goes on along the minus strand of OZ005659.1, from coordinate 81,173,900 downwards.
TTGATGCTTATCTCCCTCTTATGCTAATGTAAGCATATACAGAATGAAAACTTTAGCCAGCACAGGATCACATAGTAAAAGATTATCTTCATTACCAACCAAATCAGCGCATATAAAGGGCCAGCGCCATTATTGAATTTGAATCAAATCGAACATGCTGGGTATGCTTTAGGAAGAGGCGCTACTGCTGTCAATCGTCCTCAGACCTTTTCTATTATTACAATTTGTTTGCAATACCATTGGCTCTAACTTAACAGTCAACTTAACATTTACATATCTGGAAGAATCACAAACCGTTGTATATATTCAGCAATGTTTGTAGGAGTGACCATAACTTATGTTACAGACACTATTTTTTATTCCAAACTCGCATATTAAATTTTGTAATTTTTCACATGTGCTAATTTCCAAACACCTTAATTGTCTTATATTTTAATTTTATGTTACATTATAACTTACATTGAGTAAAATACTGTATCATCGTTTTACAAATTCTGAATGTAATGCTTTCGGTAATCGTTTTTTCCCTTTAAAATCAATATATATTTTATATTTATATACCCACGTGCGTAAGTCAAAACGCCATAACTGTATTTTATTTTCACATTATCTTTTATCTTATAATATGTTGTTTCATTTTATTTTATCACAGTCTAGATGTAACTTTTTCAGAATTCACTGTTTTATGACATTCTTGCCATCATTCTAATATGAATCGGAAGATTTTTAACCGAATGCCCCTTTTTCAACACAACTTTATTTTTAGAAAAATTGTCTCCTAAGTCAGAAAGTTAGGATGGAATGGTCGCGCATCCTCCTTTACCTAAAAGTGGAAGCTAACGGACTGAGAGTCCCGAACAATAATTTCACTGCAATAAGTCTCCGAATGTAGTTACGATTAAATAAGTATAAAATTTCTGTAAAAAACACTGGTGTGAAAAAAAAAAAATAGTGGGCACTAAAAATCTTCCAATTACTAATGAGATTATTACTTACAGACTTTGAATAAACACCATAAAATGCAATAAACTCGCAACAATTGTTTCGGGTCGAAAAAACACACGACCCTTCATCGGGCGAATAAAGTAAGCACGAGTGCTGTAGTCAAAGCGGCAACGCACAAAACCATTTAAAGTGAAAAGAAGAACTTTATAAACTAGAAAGTAAATATAGCTACTGGTGTAAGTAGAATTATACAAGAAAACAAGAAAATAAATAAATGAAGGAGATTAAACATATAATAATCTAAGGATATCAAAATTAAACGAAAATCTAAGTTACGTGAGTAATTTCCAAGCATCAGAGAAGAAAGGAGTGGAAGAAATATCATTAACAAGATTTTTCGAATTTTTAAATATGTAAAATGCTTCATGAATATCCAAATGGGAGGAACAGACAGGAGATGAAAGTATGTTAGTTCTGGAAAAATCAAAACGATGACATTGAGACCAGCAGTGGGAAGCAATAGCTATGCATTTATGCATAGCTACTCTTCGTAGATGGTTGAGATGGTTAGCAGGCATGTTATGAGTTTTCCTTAAAACATTTATGCATAAAAATTAACTTCCAGTATAATTTCTATAACAGGATGTCCATAATCGAAAATTTTCCCTGATTCTTCCACCAGTATAATTATTTAATAATTTTTTTATTTAATTAATCATGCAAACTTACTACTAAAAATTCCGAAGAAAAATTGCTGGTGGAAGAATCAGGGAAAATTTTTTTGACTATTGACACCTTGCATAAAATGCAAATTATCTTATGTCTAATCATTTTATGGATAATATATTTGATATATTATTTGATTTGAAATTTAAAGGTAATGTAATTATATTGGTGAGCTTGAAAAATCTGGAAATATAATAGTTTTCTTATTTTATTCCCTACTACATATACATAAAACCTATTCATATGAAAATGTTTTAAACTAGGAATTCATTTTGCAAACAATAAAGTTATTTGTTAAAATGTGAAATATCTGTTGACTTTATTCATTTATAACTATTAAATAAAATTTTCATATGTAAGTTTAGTTACTGATAAACAATTTCTACGCAGCAATAAATTTTCAGTTCGCAATATCAAACTTTATTTTCGCTCCCTATTGCTAATAAAATGTCTGTAATTCAAGGAAGGAAAATTTCTTTTCAAAAGTTTTGAAATTTCTGTAAAAAAAGTGAAAAACTTTTTATTGAATACACCAAAATCAGAGTCTTGAATTTGTTCAATAAATTGCAGAGAGAATTTTCTACTGAGTTTATAGAAGAATATATATCTTTCCACTTATTAAAATAGCTGCTGGAGAGAGTATAATTTATATTTATGTAATAAATGTATATAATAAATGTATATAATATATAATAATTTATATATATATATATAATATATTTTTAAATATTGTATGTATGTATATATATATGTAATATTTTAATAATAAAAAAATATATAACTATAGAATTTGTGTGTGTGTGTGTGTGTGGGTGTTATGTGTTGTTATTTTTAATTTATTTTAAGAAAAGATAGAATTCAGCTTTCGAACACTTTAACAAAGTTGAAAAGTTTTTCCTATATATATGTGTGTGTGTGTGTGTGTGTTTTACTTTGGTTATTGTTTTTGTCTATTCCGAGGTCTATCCGTAAATCTATCTGCGCAAAAACGTTCTTAAATATTTCCCTGAATACTTTAAAATTATATATGCTATTCAAATCGCCATGGCATGTTTCCTCTTAAAAAAGGTTTAAAACTCTTTTGTACAAGCAGGACTCCCAAAATAAGTCCAACACATTGCGTTCAATGAGAGGAAATTTCAAATACTACATTTAATAACCTTTGTATTTCACAAATCACATTGAAATTGACATTTATGTTTATAAAATAAAATAAATACATCACTCATTATACAAATACACCGTTTTGTTTGCTAAAAGTGCAGTTTAGAAACTAGTAAGTCAAAATGTGGACATGCATTATTCCCTTTTGGTTTATGGGGTTTTTAAAATGTCATTTTTGTAATTTTTCTGACATTTAGATGACCTGTAAACTATAAAAGGTTAAAAACCACAGAATTACAACTAAATTTTCTCAATAGTTTAATTCCAAATATTAATTTTTGTAATATTTTATTTTGCAGTTTTCTTCCCTAGAAGTGTTATGCACTATAGAAATTTGTAAAAACATTTACGCTTGACTTTGAACATTGATCTACTGTAATTATTTTAGTTATTATATTACAGCATTAAAATTAAGCATGGGATACCATTACCTTATGAACTTATGTACTTAATACTGATATTTAAAATTAGCACACATAAATTTAATTTAAACAGATTTGTGGCAAAATATAAAAATGGTTCATATGGCCACGCCTTTTTCAAGGACTCTCCCACTAATATTTTGTACAATATATTTCCTTTTCAGTTTTAAGGCTTTTTGAAATATCGAAATTTGCTATATAATAATACTGCCGCCGAAAATTAGTGAAATTCAAGGATTATGATAAAAGTCTAATAATCCCATTTTTAACCATGACCTGTATAAAATGCAATGTCAGTAGTTATAAACGTCTCTCATGTGTACTAATAAAGTACGCAAATATTAAAAAAATCAAAAATTGTCGTGCAGTATACTTCTATGAACTTATATGGACTGACCCATACCTGCAACATGCTAACTAATATTTCTTAGTATTATTAGTACCGCCCTTTTCCCTTCACCACCTTATTTTTATGGGAATTTTCTCCAAATGTAGAGCTGCCAACATAATCCGAGAAATTGTTAGTACCGCCCCTTTTTCTACACCGCTTAATTTTTAGAGTATTTTTCTTCTTCTTCTTAAGTCTTCGTAGATAAATTTGAAGAGAATTACTCTAAAAATTAAGTGGTGTAGAAAAAAGGGCGGTATTAACAATTTGCCGGATTAGGTTGCCAGCTCTGCAAATATAATTCCGATTTAATAAGGAGAAATATACTCTAAAATAAGCACAATAAATAAGTTCTTAATAAAAAAATCTTTGTCTTTAGTTATATAAAAGCAAAAGTTTCATAATAATAATAATAATAATAATAATAATAATAATAATAATAAAGCAGATTACATGGAATAAAATTTCTTTTTCTTATTCAAAGCTCCTCCCAAAGCTGGTAGACTTGAAGTGCCGGATTCGATCCCAGGTCGCACTCGTCAACACAGTCGTTCCGAGTTTACTATGATTTCCTCTGAAGGTTTGCGTAAATTCGGTCTAGGACTCTTTAAAAAGATTCCAAGGAAAGAAATGCCCTTTCAGCTCTAGGCCCCTACCGCAGTCAATTGCCCTTAATACAAATAGCAATACAAACGCATCTTACTCAAAATAATAAAAGAAAAAATAAAGAAAAGGCAAAGAAAAAATACTCAGCCATGAAATAAATCTAATGACACAAATCGCTTCTTTTTTTTTTTTTCCTATTTAAACTAATGTTATTTTATAACTGATAGATAAAAATATTTTCGTAACTCGAAATCGTTCAAACCTATGCAAGAATTAAGAATAATATTTTCAGAGTTTAAATTTAAAAAGGTCCACTACTGGTGCGTTAAGCAAAAAATGTTTGTTTGTTTTTTTTACAAAATTTTTAAAATTATATCAATGGAGACAGAGAATGATTAAAGTAATAAAACCCCATTATCAGACAGTTAAAAAAGAAATACGATTCTCTAATGATAGATTTTCGCATATAAAAATGCAATTATTTAACAAAATTGTTAAAATATGTACAATTTTTTATTTAATTTAATTTTTTAATTTGCAAATATTTTATGTATATGTATACATACTTGCCAACCATCTCATTAATAACCGTACAATTGTTAACGCCCTCAGAAAAAACGCCCCTTTTCTCACACCACTATATTTTTAGAGTTATTCTTTCCAAATGTTGTTACGATTAAATAAGACCAAATTTACACGAAAAATTTATTGGTGTGAGAAAAAAGGCGGGTACTAAAAATTGTACGGTTCATAATGTGATGGTTGGCAAGTATGTGTATATAATACATATATATATATATATATATATATATATGTTTACTCAGCCATGAAATAAATCTAATTTTAAGATTGAAATAATAATAATAATAATAATAATAATAATAATAATAATAATAAAAAGATTCAAAATGAACTTGCTACGCTTTTTACTTGTCATAGTCAGGCGTAACACAGGTCGGTCATGAATGTTTGTTTTTTTTTTTTTTTCCTTCAATGTGATGTATTCTTTGGTGTATTCTTTTATGCTGATTAAGGAAAAACTATCCAGAAATTTCCATCACGTACAGTTTTTGTAAAAAATGGGATTTTTTGAGCTCCCATCTGAGTTGTTTCCAGGAAAATCTAGGTGAGTGAAGAATTAGGAGAGCTACTTCACCAAGACATCAAAGTAACGTAAATGAGAAATCAGGGACGACAGAGTATTAACATGTTAGAAGATTATCGTTTGATGCTGCATAGAGAATCCCCCTCCCCCCCTCCCCCCCTCTCAAGTCCACAAAAAGTACGCAAGAGAAAAAGCTCTAATTCAAGCTTCGATGTAAAGAAACTTATTTTAAAGTTAATGTGTAAATGTGTTAAGTGTGTTAAGTTAATGTGTAAAGTGTTTTATATATAAAGAACTTTGAATTTGTTATAGGCTCTGTGTGAATTTTTTCGATCTTCATCCTTACTTTGTGAAAAACCCTTACGTGATAGGAGGGAAAGACAAGTATTCCTGAATTCAGCGCGTGAAAATACATGAGGGACACCTGAAGAACCGCAGAAAAAAAATTTCGTAGACCTGTGTAGTGATAAACTATCTTATTACTTTTATCGGACTTTTTAATAAAAATGTCGCAATAAACCTCAATAAATGACGATTTTACTACATTTTATAAGTTTTTATTCCCTAATTTTAAAGTTACAGAACCTTTAAAACTTAATCCTTTCTGTGAAATGGGGCAGATTTACGATAAGTCGAAAACTACAACCTCAACTCGCTAAAAAACCATTTTTAATATCACCATATAAAAATGGCATGTCACTTAGTAGAAATTTTGTATGCATGAAATTTTATATATTTGTATAAAATATTTTAGTTAAACTTCACTTTTCACACTCAAGACCATGTACTAAAGTTTGAAATTCTCGCGTTTTTTTTTTTTTTTTTTTCTGTCTACAGCCTTGATTAAACACTTTATTAAAAATAAAAATATTTATTTATACCTTTGATAAATGATATTTGGAGAGTTTAATACGTTGTAAAATAAATTATACATTTAAATTAAGAAATAAAAAAAAAAAAAGAATATGAAATCTAGAGGTACATTGTTACAAATTTCAACAGAAAACTTTGTGTAATCTATTATCTCAAGTCTTACATAAAATTACAAAAAAAAAAAAAAAAAAGAAAAGAAAAAAAAATGGAGATGTTAGAAAACTTTATACATTCATTTTAATAACTATTATTGGTTTAATTAATTATCGGTTGGGATATATTTCGGACTTGGACTGCCTTTTCTACAGCAGAAACAGACATTTTTAATTTAAATTAAAAAATTAAATAATGAATTTACGTAAAAATACAAAATAAAGATTGAAAATCTCGATTATTCACTTTTAATTAAGAATTACTGCAAATTTACAGAGACTCTAGATAAATATTTACATTAAATTTACAGCAATTTTTAACAGTGTAGCATAAATTTCCATATACTACTACTAATAATTTTTTTTTACTGTTATTCTGTATGCTGTGCTTGAACTTAATTTAGAAACACAGGGGAAAATGTGCAGCTTTTAAATTCATGTTGCATTTAAAGAATAAAAATCTGGAATGACGCCACTCGACTTTCCGAACACTGAGTAATTAACGGTTTTGTAGATAAAGTAAAGTAAGAGAAGTAGTTAAACAAACAAAAGAGAGAAAATTATAATAAGGTGTTTGAGTATTTTTCTCCATACAGTACACGATGTTTAATTTAACGCTACTGAACTTTGAGCCCACAGATTATAATGATAAAGAATTTTTTGTTGTGTCCCTGTAAAAACCCATAAATGCTAGATTCATTAAAATGCTTATAGTTCGTGCAACAGTGACTTATATTATTTATATAAATTTTCAGCTATATTGAATAAGGCGTTTAGACGCTATCGCAATTTTAAAAATTTTGTCGCATAGGCCATAATGATAAAGAATTTTTCTTTGTGTCCCTGTAAAAAAAACTGTAAGTGCTAAATTCACCAAAATCTATACAGCTCGTGCAACTGTGACCCATAACATGTGTATAAATTTTTTGCTCTGTTTAATAAGGCGTTTAGACGCTATCACTCTTTTAAAAAATTGGCCCCATAGGCCATAATGATAAAGAATTTTTCTTTGTGTCCTTGTAAAAAAAACGGTAAGTACTAAATTCACCAAAATCTATACAGCTCGTGCAAATGTGACCTATAATATGTGTATAATTTTTTTTCTCAGTTTAACAAGGAGTTTTGACGCTATCACACTTTTAAAAATTTGGCCCCATAGACCATAATGACAAAGAACTTTTCTTGGTGTCCCTGTAAAGAAACTATAAGTGCTAGATTCCCCGAAATCAATAGAGTTCGTGCTACGGGGGCTTACAACATACGTACCAACTTTCAGCTCATTCGAGCAAAGCGTTTAGACGCTAGCGTGTTCACTCACACACATACACACACATACATACATCATCGTAAAAATAATGAAAACGGACTCAGGGGACCTCAAAACTTATAGGAACATCAAAATCTCAAATTCGGATTTTTGACATGATTACAATACTTTCCTCACTATAGTGTTCGGAAAGTAAAAAGAAAATAAATGAATTCATTTATACAATTTTATCCAGTTTACTATTTTTTAATTTCAAAATAATGAGAATTATATCTGAATATCTGAAGGTACAGTATTACGAAGAATGTCGAAGAATGTCTGGCCAGTTAAGATGAAACAAAATATACTTATATAATATAAAACGTATTGTATATTCTATTGAAATACTGAAAGAATAGTAAACAAAAGGAAATAATATCGTTATATTTAAATGGTTTAGAAATGTTTTCAAAATTTGCATAATATTCGGTAAAACACCAATAAAATATACATTACTTAATTTTCAGAGAAAAAATTATAAAATATCATAAAAACAAAATTAAATCACATAGCCTTAATATTAAAAAGAAAGAAAAAAGAAAGAAAGAAAATGGTTGAAATAGGCAATCTTGTACTATATAATGTAAAATAAATATATGGAATATCTTTTATAACATATACCTTCGTTATAATTCTCAAATACAGATTGTGTTCTCATGCACTTTGAAAGAGCTATTAAATCAAAAAACACTTCATTATACTAGCCGAAATTCCATATTATTTTTAAAAGTTTAAAATTTCTCAGAGAGATAATATAGTAAGAAAATAACAGTAAAATTCAATTTTTAGTCTCGCGATATACACAAAAACTTAAAAAAGAAAAAAAAAAAAAAAAAATCTCTCAATCAGTAATTATTTTAAGGACGGAATACGGGCGTAGAATTCATACCGGTATATGTTTAAGAAATTCCTGTACCTATAGCATCGTCGATATAATAGAAAATTTTGTTACGTTGATAGTGGTATGAATTCTGCGTCCGCGTTCCATCCCTGAGAATTTAATAATGATGATGATGTTGATGATGATGATGTTGATGATGATGATAATGATGATGATAATAATAACAGGAGATTGTTACTAAACTAAGCTTAACAAAAATTTTCAAACTATATTTACGAAAATGCAATATTATTAAGAAATCATCATCCTCAATTTCAGCCTTCATCTATCCTCTGGAGGATGAAGGTCTCTCCTAGGTTATTCCAAACTGCCCTGTTTACTGCAGGTCTTTCTTCATTAGGAAATGAAAGCTTAATCCTTCATTAAGAAATACCGTAATTTCAGTTAGATAACCCGCAGGTAAGATGCGTCATTTCGCCACCAGAAATTTTATTTAATAGAGAAATCTATACTTTTTCGAAGGAAGAGCTCGCACAAATATAAATTTATTTATCAATTGAAATTTCTGGTGCAAAACTGGATTATATAACCTGCGGGGTATCTACCAGAAATTACGGTACTAGTTTTACAATGTATTAGTGATATTTGGTGCAGTATTATGAAAACATCAATACTTACGATATACATTATGTATGAAGAACAAATAGCTTGAAATTTGTTTCGGATCTCTTCTGATGGTAACATTCTGCATCTCGCCGATAAGTAATAGAGTTGAGATTAAAAAAGCTGTCTCAAGCAATCGGAATTAAATATATTTTTAAACGTTGAAAAATATTTTAATCTCAGTGTTTAAAAGGTATTTAAAAAGTGTTTAGAAAAACCAGAACTCACATTTTGCATTTAAGAAACAACAATTTATAGTGGTATATATATATATATATATATATATATATATATATATATAAGATAATAAATCTACGTAACGAATAATCCACTTTCATAACTATTCTTGAACAATTTTAAAACTTTTATGCCCACTGGGTATGTATTACTCCTGCCAATAACTTTAATAACAATATAGGAGCTTTTTTTTTTTTTTTTTTGGTAAAGATTTCCAATAATATTTTCAAGAAATACAGTTTATCTAATATAGTTATAACTCAAAATTAAAACAGAATTTTGTCCCCGGATATTTAAAGATATAGTATTTTCTGCAACAAATATAAATTAATTTATGCAAATAGTTGTCATTTTGAATCAGTTACCTTTCTCTTTTCCCGAGTATTGTTAGGAATTCCAACATTTTAGTTTATTCTGCAACACTTTCAGTACTCGTTTTTTTTTTTTTTTTCATCATTTAATTTTTGGAGTGATTTTCTTCAGTATTTAATTACGATTAAACAAGAAGGAAAATAGTCTTCAATATAAAATATGGAAAAAGGCAATACTAACAATGCTCCAGAATATATTAAACTAAAGGCATGTGTAACGTAATTAATAGTAAATTCAAAAATATATTAGTAATATTAAAAAATATCACAGAGGTTTTCAAAAAAAAAAAAAAAAAAAAAAGAAGAAAACTGTTTTATACCAAAATAAAATTTTAACCAGTCTTACATAAAAAAGTGATCAGTTGTATGTGACAGGGTTGCCAACTTGGGGACTTAGCCCCTTAATATAGAGACTTTTTGGGCCGATGGGGACTCTTTTGGGGACTTTCAAATTTATGCTGGAGACTTTTCAAAAATTTACTGATTTTATTTTTTTCTGTGTGTTACTTTCCCTGCAATAACTAAATACCTACTTTGAACATTTAAGTATTGAATTTATTCTAATATTATATAGAGCGTGGACAGGGTGATCCTTTCTCGCCTGCTAGAAACAGAAACCTCATCACACCCTTTAAGTGAGATTTCTCGGACGAGTTTCAATTTAAGGATTTCTAGATTTTTTGAAATTTTTTTTCCCCATAACGACATATTGTACTAATTTCTTTCAGACAGCATCGTTACCAGTTTTTATCTATCACCTTAAATGAATCTACAAACAGTTTTGTTTTTATCTCTAAATATATTATGCTGATTGTTTGTCGTTGTATCTGTCCGTTTATTTTGTCCGGATTATTAGATTTTGTCAGAAATTGGTACACTTATTAATCAGAACAAAATCTAGCTAACATAGTATGTTTTAGTTCAATCGGATAATTGGTACAATATATATATATATATAAGTGATTGCAATATTAAATGAATTAATATAGATATATTTCTTTTTGTGTCGGAAAAATAAATAAATAAATAAAATGAATGTGGAAACTTTTTTTCAAATTAAAATAAAATTGATAAAAATCGTGCTAAAGTAATCCTCGACGAAATTTAAGTTTCTCACCGAAGTAGCTTGCACATTTCTCGCCAAGATTTTTATAAATGCAACTATTGGGTTGTTCGATAAATAATGTCTTTTTTTTTTTTTTCATGTTTTTCAAAGTGAATTTATTTATATTAACAACAAACATTAATCAATGATATATTGACCATTTTGTTGGGTGACCTTTTGCCATCTTTCGGTAGGTTGAAAAATTCCACGTTCGAAGAAGCCTTGGTTTTTAGAAGCAAAGGTTTTAAAAAACGACATTATTTATCGAACAACCCAATACAATGGCTATTTTAGTTAATCGCCAAAATAATAACAAAAATGTAAGAGCCATCAAGGGGCTCCTATGCTAAAGCTATACCAAAGAAATTTTAAGAAATCAATACAATAACCGATGCTAGAAAAGGAAACACAGTTACTGCATACCTTTCAATGGAAGAATAGTTTAAAATATTGTTAATTAAATTAATGTTATTAAAATAATGTTGTACTAAATTAAATTCTGTTTTGTGCAGAATTTTATATCTATTGCTTAAACAAAAATAGGCTTGGGATTTTAAAGTTTTTATTTATTTATTTTTCAGTGCTTCTAAAAATAAATAAATAAATAAATAAAACTATTTAGAAATATTTATTCATGAATTCATCAACCGTGAATATTCATTTTAAGTAAATTGGAGTGTAAAGGTTGATATTTTTTTTTATTTACCAACTATGTGAAAAATACCAGAGCCGGGAATCGAACCCGGGCACCTCCGCTTAACGCACGGATGCTCTACCACTGAGCTACCCTGGCTGACAACCGGCTAGGCATTTCTCACATAATATCCCAGCAAAACTTATATTGATGGGCTCATTATGGCCTACAGCCGGCATCCTGCACTTGCCATCAGTTGCCGGTTGCCCCACATAACTCAACCAGTGGGTCGTTTATGGCTGCCTGCAGTATTGGAGGCCTAAAGAAAAATGGTCGGTTGTCCAGAAGTGGCATAAACACAGTTGGCCTTATGCAGGCTATCACCACAAGGCCAACATAATATTTTTCATGTTGTGGCCACAAATTATTAGGCCATAACCAATTTGTATGCCTAGAGGGCGCTGTGATTTATTTTCTGTTGATTTGAAATTCGCTCGCCATCTGCCATTTCATACGAAGTTTGTTCGTTATTGTAGTCTGCGGATGTAGGTTCTAGACTGAAAGATGTTAAATCACGAAAAAGTAATATATTATATGAGTAAGTAATTCAATTATTAATTTGATTTTCTATTATTTTTTAAATACTATTTTTTAAATGTGTTTGAATCTAAAGTCATTATTATAATAAAAGGATTTCTAGAAAGCGAATATTCAGTTGATCCGTTTTAAGTAAGTTATGATAGTCGTTAACGTTCTAGTTACATTTGTTATTTTTATTATTAATTTAATAAATTCCATAAAATAAAAATTATGAATCTTAATTTATATATTTTTATTATATGGACGGGAGAATGTTATTAGAATATATATAAATATTTATAGTTAATGTTTTATTTTTATTTTTTCTTCCTTCAGTGTATTTAAGAAGAAAGCATTAGGTTCGGGAAATTTTTGGCATCCGGTTTTCGACAGATTTTGCACTTTTTGGGTTGTTTTGATGAACTTAATTTGAGAAATTGTCTGTCTGTCCCTCGGTGCGAGCTCAAAAAATTTTTAAAGTGATAGAAATCCAAAAAGTTTACTTCTACTTTTTTTTTTTTTTTTTTTTTTGTAAATGTACAAACGTTGCTTCCCCACCCCTGAGGGAGAAATATACCAGATAAAGTATATTTCCAATATGAGTATCCTTGAAGAGATTTCGCCAGTATTTTTAAAACGAAAGGTTGAATTATATATCTGTGATATTTTAAGGAAAATTTATTATTATTATTATTATTTTTTTTTTTTTTTTTTTTGACAAAAACTAGTATGTTGTAGCACCACAAAACTTTCTTCTATATTTTTTATTATGCAAATTTGCGCAATGCAGATAATTTGTTAAGATTATTTTCCCGAATGCATGCAAACGATTTTCATCTTAGGAAAGTGTATCTCAATTTAAAAGAAAACTAGTATGTTGTGGCCACCACAAGACTTTCATCTATATTTTCCTATACAAATTCATGCAGTAACAATAAAAAAAAAAAAAAAAAAAAAAAAAGATTTTTTTCTTTCTTTCTTTTTTTTTTTTTTTTTTTTGTTAAAAGTAAAAAAAAATCGATAACTTTGTTTTAAATTACCACATATTAATAGTTCAACCATTCGTTTTAAAGGTATTGACGAGACCTTTCGAAAGATACCGATCTTGAAAATTTACCCCCCCCCCTTCTGGGGGTACTTTCCCCTAGTGGGGGGGAAGCGATGCCCCAAATTTTTTCCCTAATGAACTACTACTATTATCAATAATTCATATTAATTTCACAATCACAGGTTAAGAATAACTCTCATTATGTACATTTATACGAAATTTTTTCCTATACTGCCATGTTAAAAATTTAGAAAAAATACGATCACAGCGCCACCTGTTGAGCGATTGATCCCCAAATCTAATCAGCCTCAGTTTATGTCAGGGGCCAACTAAATACCAAATCTGGTTAAATTTCGTTTAAAAAAAATAAATAAATAATAAAAAAAAAAACGATTTTTTTTTAAGTTTTTTTTCGATAAAAGTAAAAAAATCGATAACTTTGTTTTAAATTATCACAGATTTATAGTTCAACCATTCGTTTTAAAGGTATTGACGAGACCTTTCGAAAGATACCCATCTTGAAAATTTACTCCCCTCGAGGGGGGACTTCCCCCCCACGGGGGGTGGCGAGGCTCCTACGCATACAAAATTTTTTTCCCAGTTGACTATCTCTATTTTAAATAATTCTTGTAAATTTCATAATGATTACTAAAAAATAATTCTCTTTATGCACATTTATACAAAATTTTGTCCTATATTACCATGTTAAAAATTTAGAAAATGCGGGATGGCAACGCAACCTGTAAGACAATTTTTACCAAAAGTTGATAGGCACTAATTTATGTCAAGGTACAACTACATACCAATTTGTATGAAATTCTGTGCAGTAGTTCTTGAGATACAGTTGCCACACAATTTTGTCACACACACACACACACACAGACAGACAGACATTTTCTAAAAATGGTCAAATCGTGTTCTACAGCTCTCAAAACATGTAAATTCATCAAAAACCCGAGGTCGAAAATTTTTACGAATCCAATGCTTTCTCTATATTACATATAGAAGAAAGTAAAAAAAAAAAAAATCAATTTTGTGCCAACATCTGAAAAAATGCTTTTTTTTAAAAAATAATTTATAACTTTGTTTTAATTTACCACAAATTTCATTCAGTTATTTACTTAAAAAGGTACTGACGAGTTCTTTTGAAAAATACCAGCATTGAAAATTTACTCCATCACGGGGAAGGGCGAGAGATTTCTCAACTTATACAAAAAATAAAAAAAAAGAAATCCTCCTTGGTTGTAAGTTACTTAATTATTTATTTTTTTAATTCATTTTAAAAACTAGTATGTTGTGGCCACCACAAGACTTTCTTCTATATTTTCCTATACAAATTCACGCAGTAACAATATTAAATAATAAAAAAATAAAAAAACGATTTTTTTCATTTTTTTTTTTCGTTAAAAGTAAAAAAAAAAAATCGATAACTTTGTTTTAAATTACCACATATTTATAGTTCAACCATTCGTTTTAAAGGTATTGACGAGACCTTTCGAAAGATACCGATCTTGAAAATTTACACCCCCCCGGGGGGGGGGGGGAAGCGATGCCCCAATTTTTTTCCCTAATTAACTACTACTATTATCAAAAATTCATATTAATTTCACAATCACAGGTTAAGAATAACTCTCGTTATGTACATTTATACGAAATTTTTTCCTATACTGCCATGTTAAAAATTTAGAAAAAATACAATCACAGCGCCACCTGTTGAGCGATTGATCCCCAAATCTAATCAGCCTCAGTTTATGTCAGGGGCCAACTAAATACCAAGTCTGGTTAAATTTCGTTAAAAAAAAAAAAAAAAAAAAAAAAAAAAGATTTTTTTCTGTTTTTTTTTTTTTTTTTTTTGTTAAAAGTAAAAAAAATCGATAACTTTGTTTTAAATTATCACAAATTTATAGTTCAACCATTTGTTTTAAAGGTATTGACGAGACCTTTCGAAAGATACCCATCTTGAAAATTTACTCCCCTCGAGGGGGGACTTCCCCCCCACGGGGGGTGGCGAGGCTCCTACGCATACAAAATTTTTTTCCCAGTTGACTATCTCTATTTTAAATAATTCTTGTAAATTTCATAATGATTACTAAAAAATAATTCTCTTTATGCACATTTATACAAAATTTTGTCCTATATCACCATGTTAAAAATTTAGAAAAAGCGGGATGGCAACGCAACCTGTAAGACAATTTTTGCCAAAAGTTGATAGGCACTAATTTATGTCAAGGTACAACTACATACCAATTTGTATGAAATTCTGTGCAGTAGTTCTTGAGATACAGTTGCCACAAAATTTTGTCACACACACACACACACAGACAGACAGACATACAGACATTTTCTAAAAATGGTCAAATCGTGTTCTACAGCTCTCAAAACGTGTAAATTCATCAAAAACCCGATGTCGAAAATTTTTACGAATCCAATACTTTCTCTATATTACATATAGAAGAAAGTAAAAATGAGCGTTGGAAAATTATAAAATTGATACTCAATGAATTACAATAAAAAATTTTGCAAATTATTAATTCAGAAACAAATTTCAGTGTTGTTTCACAAACCGTAAAATAATTCAGAATTGACACATGACTTATATTAAAATATTCCCCAAATTGCCATCCATAGAATCAATTAATTGTATATAAATCCCTTGTGATAAAAATTTTCAAAATAGCATAAAAATTTTGAAAAAAGGAAAAGCATTTAAAATTTTCAGTTAATTTATCGTTAAAAAATGATGAAAATGTTCAGTTATTCGAAAGATATTAAATCATTCTAGAGAATTCAGTTTTGGAAACACTTTAATGAAAGTTATATGTTAATAAATAAATTCTGAATGGAGTTATCATATAGAGACATGCCACATTTTCATTTATTCCTAAACACCATTAGCACCTGCTCTTCTTCTTCTTCTTCTTCTTCTTTTTTTTTACACTTTATTTGTCGTGTAATTTTTTTAATTATGTACTTACGATTAAATATGAAGAAAAATACTTTCCAAGAAAAGCGGCATGAAAAAAAAAAAAAAGGCGCATACTATTAATTACCCCGAAAAAATTAAGAATGTTGGCATGTATGCGTACGAATCGTGAAATAACACTGAAGATTTTTGTTCCTTTTTTTTTTTTTTTTTTTTTTTTTTTTTTTTGCAATTGATTAAAAGTATTAATCTTATAATTTTCCAGCTTTAAGTATCATACCGAGCTTTAAACATCTTGTAAAAAAGCTTCAAAAAAGTTTTAAACATCATACCAAGTTTTGCATAATTTCAATAAGTTTTAAAAATAAATAAATAAATAAATAAATATAAGATTTAAAAAAAGAAGAAGAAAAAGAAATTATGTACCATGTTTTTAAATCTTCTGTTTAATCATATAGACTTGTTAATTCTATGTCTTAATATTTTTTTTTTTTTTTTTTTTTTTTGATGAATTATCCCATTAACGTGAAAGAAAATGATCAAATCCGTAATAAGGACAGCAATTATAAGAAATTTTCAAACATTTATTAATTGAATAAAAATATTAAAATAATGCATTGTCATCGTGTTCTGTGCTATTCTAAAAGTTTCAAATGCCTATTTAGTCAGAAAGTTATAGCAATAGAACTATATTAACACTTTATCAATGTGTATAAAATTTTTTAAAGTGATAATGACGTCAATTTTTGTGAGATACAAAATTTGATGTTTTAAATTTTTTTATTGTTCACGTTTAAATAAATGTATTTATTTTCCTGTCGAAAAAAAAAAAATATATATATATATATGGACTTGTAATTTTTTTTGGCAACAATTAAATTATGGGTAATATTTAAATGGCTAATTTCAAAGCTATTATGAGGTTATTATTTTCATATTTTAATTAATTAAAAGAAAACTAATCAAAAATTTGAAAATCGGACTTCGAAGTATGGGTTGTCATCGTGTTCTGGGCTATTCTAAAAGTCTCAAATGTCTAGCTAGTCGGGAGGTTAGTTAAAAATCTATTGCAAGATTTATACTAGACAAACAAACAAGAAAACGAGTTAATAAAAACACGGTAATAAAAATTTGTGATCGATTGAAGAAGACTCGGTTTTAATTTATACTGAAACATTTTGAAAGGTATTTGAAGGGCCCTTTCAGAGCGGATAATACCTAATTTTTGCCGAAAGTCGTGGCCCTTGTTATTCTATAGAAAAACTTATTTCCATAATTACTCATTGCCTAATGTTTTTTTTTTTTTTTTTTTTTTATTACATTTGCATATGCGGAAAATTTACAATCGTTAAATTAATACTCATTTTCCGATTTTTTTTTTTTAATATTTTAATTTTTAGTTCAAAAATGCGATTTTTTTAAAAAGGTTTTTTTTTTTTCTCATTTTTAAACTCAGAATTAAAATATAATAATTAAATAAATAAATTTTTGAAAATGAGTACTAATTTAACGATTGTGAATTTTTTTAATCCGAAAACAAAATTAAAAAAAAAAAAAAAATCATTAGGTAATGAGTAATTATGGAAACAAATTTTCTGATAGTATAGCATGGTCCACGGCTGTCGGCAAGATTAGGTATTGTCTGCTCTTAAGGCTGCCCATCAGTCAGATTCCCTCTTTCTTCCTTTCCATATTATCCTATGGGAGTTTTGTTGCTTCGTATTATAACTAGTATGTTGTGGCCACCACAAGACTTTCTTCTATATTTTCCTATATACATATTCAATCAGTAACAATATTAAAAAAAAAAAAAATTACGATTTTTTTCTAATTTTTTTTTTGTTAAAAGTAATACATATTCAACCAGTAACAATATTTAAAAAAAAAAAAAAAAAAAAAAAAAAAAACCGATTTTTTTTCTGAGTTTTTTTTTTTTTTTTTTTTTTTTTTTTTTTGTTAAAGGTAAAAACAATATTAAAAAAAAAAAAAAAAAAAAAATTACGATTTTTTTCTAATTTTTTTTTTTTTGTTAAAAGTAATACATATTCAACCAGTAACAATATTTAAAAAAAAAAAAAAAAAAAAAAAAACGATTTTTTTTCTAAGTTTTTTTTTTGTTAAAAGTAAAAAAAATCGATAACTTTGTTTTAAATTATCACAGATTTATAGTTCAACCATTCGTTTTAAAGGTATTGACGAGACCTTTCGAAAGATACCCATCTTGAAAATTTACTCCCCTCGAGGGGGGACTTCCCCCCCAGGGGGGTTCACGAGGCTCCTACGCATACAAAAATTTTTCCCCAGTTGACTACCTCTATTATAAATAATTCTTGTAAATTTCATAATGATTACTAAAAAAAAATTATTTTTATGCACATTTATACAAAATTTTGTCCTATATCACCATGTTAAAAATTTAGAAAAAGCGGGATGGCAACGCAACCTGCAAGACAATTTTTACCAAAAGTTGATAGGCACTAATTTATGTCAAGGTGCAACTACATACTAATTTGTATGAAATTCTGTGCAGTAGTTCCTGAGATACAGTTGCCACAAAATTTTGTCACACACACACACACACAGACAGACAGACAGACATTTTCTAAAAAGGGTCAAATCGTGTTCTACAGCTCTCAATACGTGTAAATCCATCAAAAACCCGAGGTCGAAAATTTTTACGAATCCAATACTTTCTCTATATTACATATAGAAGAAAGTAATAAAAAAAAATAATATAATTAGTACATTTATATAAAATTTCTTCCTACACTGTGTCATACTGAAAATTACGAAGAAGTAGAAATATAGAGCTATGTGTTGAGTGAATGATCCACAAATGTAATCGGGAACGATTTTAATCATGGTCTGACCAATCAAGTTTGGTTAATTTCGTCCATTGGTTTGTGAGATACAGCGTCTACAAATTTTTTTATGCACACTCACAGAGAGAAACTTTCTAAAAATGGTCAAATCGTGTTCAGGAATCTCAAAACATGGAAATACATCGAAAACCGGAAGTCGAATTTTTTCTTCTTATATATATATATATATATATATATACACACATATATATATACATATAAGAAAGTAAAATACTTAAAAAATTTCTCGGATATTGGTAAAAAATTGATTTTTTTTCGAAATTTAATATATTATGCTTCTTTGAAATGAAAATCAAATCGCCTGCCTTCATCGCAGATAATAAGTTTAATAAATAATAATTTTAATATGTAATTTCTATAAACTATTATTGAAAAAAAAAAAAAGTTGTAACCATAACAAACTATTTTATTTTATTTTATTTATAATAATAATAGTTATTAATATTATTTGAATGCAAGTAAGAAAAATAATTTCGCTTTTACGAAACTGAAATAGTTCCCCCATCAATTTCCCGTAAAGGATAAGAATGTTTTTGTGCATCGATAATAAATGAATTTTTTTATTGCATCTTTAAAACCTATGTTCATCTATATTATTAACGTTGTGCAAAAATTTTTGCGTGCGCTGATAAGAAACTTCTCTTAGACTGTAATGTATCAAAATTATTTTATGAATTTTTATACTCAAACCATTTGTGCTACCTCTACAAATTTTTGTGACAAGCTTCCTACAATAAATCTGGAAATTCTGTAATGACATATCCGAGTTTTATGGGATTCTAAAAACATTTTTAAAGAAGGAATTTAGCGGATAGATGGACAGAAGTCTAAGCAATTTCCTATTTTGTTGAAAAATGTAAATAAACACACTCAAAAATATATTTGAAGTAAAATTATACATTATATTAACAAGTGAAATTCTTTTTCTTGAATTTTTTGCATGCTTCACACGCTCCCACACTTATATCTCTGACTACTCATTAAATCAGAAAACCAGCTGTACTTAAAAACAACAAACTTTAACTGAGAGTTGTCGCATCAGCGTTATTTTTGTTGGTCTATTGGGCAGGAAGGAAATTTGTTTATCAAGATGACGAGCAACAGTGTTCACAAAATAAAAGAGAAGAAAAGTCAATTCATCAATTATTTTTAAATGAAAATTATTGTAAGTATACAGCTAAAAGTTTGTCGGTGTAATACATGTCATCATTGCATGAATAGTATAAAGATTCATGAAGTGACCCCTATTTTGGAACCTCTCGTATTTTAAATGTATAAATAGAGGGGGGGGGATGCTAAAAATCCATAGATTTAGCATGGGATGAAAACGAAAAGTACGCGCAATGTTAAGTGTGTAAAAGAAAAAAAGTTTCACACCGGAAGTAATAAAAGGACAAAATTGACTAGACATTACAACGAAGAGCGGGAATATGGGACCTCTATTTTTTAAGGAACTATAAAGGAGGATATTTATTTATTAACAGCGTATAGATTAAATTATTTAAAGTACAAATACTTCAATAAAATAACAATTTCTATCTGAAATTATGCCAGGATTTGTGTCAACTAATCTATATAAATAAAGAGAAGTATCTATGCGTCTGTCTGTGTTCTGGTGCTCACACTACTATGCGGATGGAAAAAGAGTTGCCGTAGGTAGCGGGTACCCGAAGCGAGGTTTAGAGCAATTTCAATAAAATAATTTTAGTTTTCTCTTTTTTTTTCTTTTAATAATGTGATGTAAAACATAAATACTGGTCCAATTATTTTGAAAATTCATTTAAACATAGTGACCAGCCAAGTGGGCGTAGCCTACTAGTTATTATTATTAGTAGTAGTAGTAGTATTAGTAACCATAATCAGAGTACTGTAGATAATGGGAGCATTGTATTCGATCAAAAATTTCGACATCGAGTTTTCACCTAATTTACATATTTTAAGGTCTCCTGAGTCAAAAAAGTGGATTTTGGCAAGTGGTCTGTGTGTCTGTGTGTCTGTACTGCATATATGTGAGTATATTTCTGGAATTTTTCTGACTTGATCATCTGCCTGCTGTTTTAAAAAGAAGGGAAAAAAATTATCAATTGGGTACCATTTGATGTAGGGGAAAAGAAAAATATTCAAGATTTTCTGGACACTTAAGAGTTATAATAAAAAAGCACCACAGAATTGGTGTTTAAAAGTAATAAGAGTAAACACCATAAAGTGTAAGAGCTCGCAACAATCGTTTCCGATGGAAAGAAAACATGATCCTTCATCAGGCAAACGAAGTAGGCACGAGTGCGGCAAACAAAGCGCAAGCGTTGTTGCCTGTGATTTGTTTGCAAAATTTTGTGGTGTTTATTCAAAGTATTGTACATGTTACTTGAGAGTATACTCCAATTTCTTAAGAAATCGCAACCTCGGGCGGCGTAAACTAGTTATTAACTAAAAGGGCGTTCGGAATGGAAATGTCCGTTTTTTTATTGCTATAAATCAGAAAGTGACCTAAAATCCGGAAAAGTCCGAAATCCGGAAAGGCCATGGTCCGGACGATTCCGGATTTCAGATTTTGTACTGTAGTAATAAATAGAAAAATTTGTAAATAAATATAAACATTGCCCTCCCCCCCCCCCCCCCAAAAAAAAAAAAAAAAAAAAAAAAAAAAAAAAATGTATCAGTTCTTTTAGGTTGAAATAATAACACATCCTTTCGTGAGTTTAACAAAAAGCACGATTGCAGCAAATTACTTTTGCTGCACTCGTGCCCACTTTGTTTCGCCTGATGAAGGGTCTTCGTGCTATTTCAACCGGAAACAATTGCTGCATTTTTTAATTAATTAATTAATTATTTATTTTTAGTTTATGGTGTTTTTTACAATGCTCTCTTTATAACAATTTTTGTTTCAATATTCTATAATTTTCACATGTAAAGTTACATTTATTTATATCAAATAGCGTAACAAAGTTAAACATATTGAAATTTGAACACTTAAAAAAAAAAAAAAAAAAAAAAAACACATAATCTCCTTTATTCCAAAAAATGTTATATAGAGAAACATTTGCACTGAAAGCAACAAATTAAACTTTTATCATAAGGAAAATGGATCAACTGAATATTTCCTATATGCTGCACTAGAAATCCTGAATTTACAACCATAGTGTATGAATCAAATACTTGTAAATAGTATTTAAAAATAAATATGTACAAAATCAAATTAAATATTGGATGCATAGAAAAAACTGGCTGCTACGTCATCAGAAAAAAGAGAGAGGAAAAAAAAAAAAAAAGAAAGAAAGAAAAAGAAAAAAGCACTAATAAAATTAAAGGTATCACCAATAAAATAAATATACTAGCTATAACTAAATCACTGCTGGCCTATTAACGGCCCTTTTCACTTACCGTCTCCCGAAGTCCAAGGCAATGTTATTCTATGGGAAATTTTCTTTACAAATACCTTAATAACTAATACATATTTTTAAATACTGTTTTCACATTCAGAAAATTCCCAACTGTTAAATTGATGGACCTTTTTTGAAAATGTATTTTTTTAATTTATAATATTTTATTTTGAATTTGCAAAATGAAAAATTTCACATATTGAAAAATCATATTTTGCAGCTTCAAAATAAAATATAAAAAAATAATTTTTTAAAAAAGGTCCGTCAATTTAACAGTTGGGAATTTTCAGAATATGAAAACAGAATTTAAAAATATGTATTAGTTAATAAGTTATTTGCAAAGAAAATTTCCCATAGAATAACATTGGCTTCGGCTTCCGGCAACGGTGATTGAAGCGGGCCTTTAATGGGAAAATATAAAGGACCAATGAAGACTGCCGGCAGTAATATAATTTTTTATGTTTGCCTCAGCTGGCCCACTGCAGGCTGCCAGCAATAACATAGAAAAATTATGTTTGCCACCAGGTAGTCCAACACTGGCCCACTAACAATTTCCAACCTAATGTCGGTTACCGACAGTGGCCCATTACCTATTTTCATCATACTGCTAGCTGCCAGCAGCGATCCATTCACTGGCCCACTAACTTATTTTTAACTTACTGCAGGCTGCCAACAGTGGATCGATTGAATATGGCCTACTGACGGCCGGCGTAACATATTCCCTGCGGCACCGTAACTTTTGCCACCGACGGCCCAGCTGCAGCTACTGTTGGCAACCAGCACTTGGCCTCGTGTTGGCCGTCATCTGTGGTTTTGCTGGGATTCGTTGGCCAAATCACCGAGTCTGCAAACGCAGCTGTATCAAGTGACAATATTAATCGCAGCACAACTCCATAGACCACGAAATTTCAATTTAGAAATATTTATTCATGAATTCATCAACCGTGAATATTCATTTTAAGTAAATTGGAGTGTAAAGGTTGATATATTTTTTTTTATTTACCAACTATGTGAAAAATACCAGAGCCGGGAATCGAACCCGGGCACCTCCGCTTAACGCACGGATGCTCTACCACTGAGCTACACTGGCTGACAACTGGCTGACCCGGGTTCGATTCCCGGCTCTGGTATTTTTCACATAGTTGGTAAATAAAAAAAAAATATTAACCTTTACACCCCAATTTACTTAAAATGAATATTCACGGTTGATGAATTCATGAATAAATATTTCTAAATTGAAATTTCGTGGTCTATGGAGTTGTGCTGCGATTAATATTGTCACTTGATACAGCTGCGTTTGCAGACTCGGTGATTTGGCCAACGAATATTATGTGAGAAATGCCTAGCCGGTTGTCAGCCAGAGTAGCTCATTGGTAGAGCATCCGTGCGTTAATCGGAGGTGCCCAGGTTCGATTCCCGGCTCTGGTATTTTTCACATAGTTGGTAAATAAAAAAAAATATCAACATTTACACTCCAATTTACTTAAAATGAATATTCACGGTTGACGAATTCGTGAATAAATATTTCTAAATTGAAATTTTGTGATCTATGGAGTTGTGCTGCGATTAATATTGTCACTTGATACAGCTGCGTTTGCAGACTCGGTGATTTGGCCAACGAATATTATGTGAGAAATGCCTAGCCGGTTGTCAGCCAGAGTAGCTCATTGGTAGAGCATCCGTGCGTTAATCGGAGGTGCCCCGGTTCGATTCCCGGCTCTGGTATTTTTCACATAGTTGGTAAATAAAAAAAAATATATATATCAACCTTTACACTCCAATTTACTTAAAATGAATATTCACGGTTGATGAATTCATGAATAAATATTTCTAAATTGAAATTTCGTGGTCTATGGAGTTGTGCTGCGATTAATATTGTCACTTGATACAGCTGCGTTTGCAGACTCGGTGATTTGGCCAACGAATATTATGTGAGAAATGCCTAGCCGGTTGTCAGCCAGGGTAGCTCAGTGGTAGAGCCTCCGTTCGTTAAGCGGAGGTGCCCGGGTTCGATTCCCGGCTCTGGTATTTTTCACATAGTTGGTAAATAAATAAATAAAAATATATATCAACCTATATATCACTCCAATTTACTTAAAATAAATAAAACTATTTTGCAATTTATGTTGATGTTTTTTGATAAGAATAGGCCTATTTAATTTATAGCTATAAAAAATTAAATTAGCATAATTAATTTAATCGCCATGATTAAACATATTCATATATATCATCTATTCGGTATGTACTTTGATTCACTGTATATTTTTAATTCCGAATTTGTGTTTTTTATTTCCCTTTTGCGCCTTTCATTCTCGTTTTCAGTTCGACTATATTATACGTATAATCACAAATATTTTTTTTTTTTACATTTATTAAGAGTATATGAATGCATCCAGTATACATGCTTCAGTTGCTTGAAATTAAGTACTTAAGATAAAATACGCTTACTGCTTCATATGCATAACAACTTCTTACATTTGGGGAGGGACAAAAATTTTCAAACTATACGAAGTGAAGCCCGATCGATAATGTTTGAAATTATGTGCGTAATAATTTTTAATGTAATGTGTGCAAATTTTTTCATATGGTCAGAATGATTTTAATCAATTTAGCTTAAAATTTAAACGTCGAACTACTTTTCTAATATCTAACTAAAATGACTTAAAATTTCTGCTATCTAACTAAAATGAATAAGTTAATAAACTATTTCTACATTTTTATTTTCACATGTTTTTTTAGAATTAAGCGGAGTTATTAGTATGTCTTTAGATTTTCCATACAAACAGAGAGATTTTTCACGCCTCTACAAGCGTATTTCGCATGTTTAAAACAAAAGCTCGCCATAAAATATTAATACAGATTCACATATTTCATATCACCAGGTTTCCCAATCAAAGTTTGAAAAAAAAAAAAAAAAAAAAAAAACTTGCATTTTTAGGTTCTTGGAAGCAGATTCACAAAAACAAAAATCAGTTTTCTTGAATTTTTGAGCTAAAAATTTGGGAGATTTTAAGGGATTATCACAAAAGATTTAGGGACTTTTAGGGGATTTTCAACGTGAATTTAGGGGCTTAAGTTTTTTGGAGTTGGAAACCCTGGTGTGTGATTGCTCTTTAATAAAAAAAAAAAAAAAAAAAAAAAAAAAATTAGGAATGTTAGTTTATCTCAGTGATGCCAGATTGGAGATTTTGTCCCCATTTTGTGGATTTTTGAGGCTTCTGGGGACACTTTTGGTGATCAAATGCTTGTGGGGACATTTTTCGGGAATTCTAAAGTTTTTGGGGAAAAATCTGGGGAGTTCTTCAACTTTCTGTCAATGTTGGCAACGTAATGGTTTATCCCTACGACTAGATACTTTCAATAGCTTTAGTCATGATGTTGGGACAAATTTTAAATTCATGGGGACTTTTTGGTATTTGGGGATTTTTTTCAAAGATTGCCTTTATTTGGGGAAAAATCTGAGCTTAAATCTGCTTGATATTTTCTTTTTGAAAAAAAAAATTATTTTCTCTTTTTAGTAGAAATCAAGTTGGGGATTTTTTCGAGGAAAAAAAAAAAAAAAAAAAAAAACCTGATTTGGGGAAATTTGAAGACATGTTTGTGGAAATAATTTCCGACCATCTGGCATCACTGGTTTATCTACGTGTCCTGGGAAGAAGAAGAATTTCATTTTAATGTGATACGTGTATATACTTGAGTTCACATAGAATTTCGTGCAATCACTTTAATGGGATTATGAATAGCAAGTTTATAACCTTGATCAATTACAACGCCATTTAACATCTGTAATGAAAGCTAGTATAACTATGAAACTTATCACGAAGAAAAAAGAATGTAGAGAGACCATTCAACAGTTGCATCAAATCTAATTACAAAGAGAAGCGGCGATGCTCAAATTGGACAAGACCTTGTGCATTATGGTCTGGGTTCAATTGCAGCAATCGTGTTGGAGAATATGTGAAATACATTTAATGAATTAATACATTAGAATGTCTGACAATACCCATGAAAAGAAAAATAAATCAATTTAAAATTGACAATATTTGCTTTATAGAAATTTTATCATTAAATATCCTGGGAACAAATTTCTGTCCTAATTTTGAATTTGTTGAGTTATAATCATGTTAGAATAACAATAATTCTTGAAAATATTGCTAAACATCTTTACTATAAAAAGCTGGCTTAAACTATTGCTATTAAAATCATCGCCTCCAGTACATACAGCATACTATTTCCCCTAATTTTTAATGTTTGAGAACATTTCACCGAGAGATAAGCTTTCAAATTGTAAAAAACTCATCGTTTGCAAATCTTGCTAAATTTTTTAGCAGGAGTATACATATATATATGTGTGTGAGTAGAAAAAATGTAAAAAGAAATTTCGTCGTTAAAGCAGTTGATTTCTGCCATTGCCTTTATTTTCATTATCTGTCTTCACCTAAACTGTATATTTCTGAAAACTGTTCTCAAATATTAAATTTTATTATTTCTATTATTTCTATTATTTATTTATTTCTTTATTTTTATTTATTTATTTATTTACTTATTTATTTTACTGTATTCAAAATTACATGCATAAACAAATAAAAAATCCCCCAGATAAAATATCCCGACCTTCAATTGAATTACATATCATTTCTCTATAAGTCTGTAATTGTTAAATGAAAGAAAGCCAACTCTGAAATTTCAAAATATCGGCAATTGTGTGGCACTGAATTTAATTAAATGTTATTTTTATGTATAAAATCTCTAAACTAATAACGGAATTATGGCTGCTCAATCTGTGAGCTTTTAATTACTATTTATCGACAAATTTAAATTTTAATCAAAATCAGTTAAAAACGCAGACATTGAAAAAAAAAAAAAAATAATAATAATAATCTGGTGTGTCACTCACACGACTTTCTCTTACCCTGAAATTTAATACTATAAATACAGCTTGCAGATTAATAGGTAAGATAACGAGTACTGTTATGTAAACCTATGTTAAACAATTCATATTAGGCTTCTGAAGAGTTTTATATGATAATTAGTTCTGTGTAAAGGGGGCTACCGCCCCCCTCAACCCCCCCCCCCCCGTTTCATTAATGCACCTACATTTATATAGAATTTAATTCGGTTATTAATAAATATTTCTCTTTTTAAAAAATAATTTATTAAAATTATTATTTAAAAATTATCTTTTACGATAAGGCAGACGATTTCCATATTAGAGAAGTAGTATAACACCAAATATCAAAAAAAAAGTCCATTTTATTCTAAATATTTAAAAAAAAAAAAAAAAAAAAAAAAAAAAAAACGTACGATTTTTTTTCTAAGTTTTTTTTTCGTTAAAAGTAAAAAAAAATCGATAACTTTGCTTTAAATTATAGCAGATCGATGGTTCAACCATTCGTTTTAAAGGTATTGGCGAGCTCTTTTGAAAGAAACCCATCATGAAAATTTACTCCCCTCGAGGGGGGACTTCCCCCCCAGGGGGGGAGGCGAGGCTCCTACATACACAATTTTTTTTTTCCCAGTTAACTATCTCTATTACAAAAAATATATATTCGTTTCATTTGGTTTAGTGCAGTCTATAGACGTTAAACTCTACTTTCCTGCAATTCCCCCCATAGGCGTAATGTATTAGAATTCTCTTGATTGTCCCTGTACACGAACCATTTGCTTGATCTTAACGAAAAGCTTACTGTTGCGTCCCTATATGATACACATTTAGAATACCAAGTTTGAACTTTCTGCCATATTTTGTTCTTGAGATATGCTGATAACAGACAGACACACATACAGACACACACACAGACATACAGACACACAGACATACACACAGACCATTTGCTAAAAACATGATTTTCGTATTCAGGGGACCTCAAAACGTGTAAATATAACAAAATCTCGCATTAGAAAATTTGACCCAAAAACAATACTTTCTCTACCTTATGGGTAAGAGAAAGTAAAAAAATATTGCAATCCAAAAACGACATGAGTTATTATTTAACACTTTCGCGACCGCATGTTATTTGACTTTTTGACAGTAAGCTCCGCCTATAGGCTTTATCCTCCCACGAACAAAGTTTTCTGTATTTACTATATTACAAATAGATATACATTATAATGATATTCTTTCTAATCAAAATATTATATTTCATTGGGAAAATATGAATATTGGGAATATACTTAAGAAATAAACAACATACAAATTGCTACAGATTTTCGAATGACCTGAATCTACGTCAGCGGTCGCGAAAGTGTTAACAAAAGTTGTAACATTTACACCTCTCAAATTTTAACATATCATTACAAAGTGAGCAGAAAAAATCATGTTTTATTTACTGTTATAGAAAATCCTAGTTTTTAACCAAATTTAGAGATTTGTGTACTGTAAATGCATAATCGCTCTTTTAAGAGTTTTTTTTTTTTTTTTGATCAATATCAATATGTTTTGATCGCAATTTTACTTATAACTCCTTATTTATACTATTATGTGATTCATCATCTAACAGGGGTAGGAAACTGCAAAGATGGAAGCTCGCAAATTTAAACATAGCAATGCAAAGTGATCTAAAGGAATTAAAAATAAAATAAAAAATAAATAAATAAGTTAAAATATTATTAACAATTAGTACAGTGCGTTGCATGAATATAAACGCACCTTAGCTTTAAGAATTAGAATGGTATAGAAGTGTAATAAGAAAATACGAATGTGTGACACTTGATGCAAACTGTATGTGTATGATTCAAGAAATGAAAATACGAGTTAAAACAATGAAAGACAAATATGATTTTTTAGAAAATAATTTTATTGAATTTATGACAAAAATACATGTTGCATGAATTTAAACGCACATGTAAAAAATAAATAACTGAGTAACAAATATTGTATCTAATACTTTGTAAAGCCACCATGGGCTTCTGACCAGCCAGTAAACGCCTTGGCATTGACTGATATAGTGGCATGAGGTCATCTAAGCTGATTGTCTTCCAAGCTAATAGAATGGACGATTTTAGTTCATCTTTTGTGTTAAACTGCCTTCCGTTTACGTAAACACGGCGAACCAGAACACCCCATACGTTCTCCATTATGCTTAAATCATGGCTTTTTGAGGG